>CM062807.1:844118711-845318711 GCA_031772625.1 Pinus tabuliformis | reverse complement strand
AAAATTCAAAGATTTTCAAGGGAAGTTTCAGATTCATTGGCTTGGGCCATATGAGATTGAAGAAGTCTTTAATAATGGAGCAGTAAGGATAAGGAAAATAGATGAAAGAAAAATACCTCTTCTTGTGAATGGTCATCGGTTGAAGATATATTAGAAGTTAATTTCAAGAGAGGAGTTCATTAAGATTTTCCAGAATAACTCTGAAATGAAGCTAGTGAAGAAGAATTATTCTTCTCCACTAACTTAGCCTTTATATTTCCTATCTATCTATATATATATATATATATATATATATATATATGTATATATATAGTATAATAATAATAATAATAATAATTGTGTGAGTTTGAAAACCAATCATTGATTGCCATACTTATACAGAAAATACAGGGGAAAGTAAGAGATTTTTGACATCCTATATTTTCCATTTTCTTTCTGTAATAAGTAGTGACAAAAAGCTACATTCATTTGCAGTTCAGAATTTGCAAATTCATAGTCTCATTCCATCTCATTCTGTTTTCATTTTATTTTACATTTCCATTTCATCGCATTGTCATATTTCATTTACATTTTATTTTTACAGTTTTACTCCATCTCACCATATTTCCCATTTTATTATGCATTTCATTCCATCTCACTATCATAACCCATTTCCATTTCATTTTTACACTCATATTCCATGGCCATACTTCACTTTTCCTTCCTTTCACATTCTTTAGTTGATTCCATTTTGCAGCTAATCTGATTCTGCAGCTACAACTTACTTATCAGCTTTGGCACAATTGTACAGCTCACAAATAAATCATTAATGTAGGAAATTGAAGAATCCAGTTTTGGAAACCAAACATGCTAAAAGGTACCTACGGATCAACACCAGAACAATTATCAAGCAGAAAGGTTATGTTCTAATGGTAAAATGCAAAATTTATTTCAAACAGCAAGTTAAAAACATAAGGCATGTATAATATGGATAATCGTATGTCTCCTTAATGAGTCATCATTTGATTTGACTGCCACTTCATCATACCACATCTCCACCGCATCTTCCATACTCGGTACCAAATGCTCCATAATAACTTCATCATACCACATATCCGCTACTCTCTCCATACTCTATACCTAAACGGTCCCTAATAACTCCATCTGTTAACGGTCATGGCTACGATGTGACCAACTTGTCCATGTCTCCCCAAAACCTCACCATCTACTTATTCCACGCAAACCCGTAATTCTTTTTCACCATACTCATAGTCAATCCATTCCATAGACCAGGAAAGTAATTCTGAAGGTTAAGAAATTTTATGAAACAGAAGCCATGGGACTCATTGTTAGGATAGAGCCAGTAGGATCAGAATATATGGAAGGATACCCACAACTCAAGGAGATGTTGCAGAAGGCTAGTGGCTCAAGTTCATTGAAAAATTTGATGGTTTTCACAAAGAGATAACAAAATATTTTGCTAGATCATTTGATGGTATAGAAGTAGAGATTGGAGACATTAAGTTCGCAGTAACAAAATCCTTGATAACAAAGGCTACATAACTTCCAAGACATGGTGAAAGATGGTTCAAAAACAAGGAATTCCACAGTGAATCATGGAAAGTAATCCTCAGGAACCCAGGTATGGATGTCTCTGTGTTTAGAAAAGGAATTCCTATTTCAACACTTAAAAGTAAATGGAGAAGCATGCTTTTGATATTACAGAAATTTATTACCTGTGAGGGGAGATTCGGGTGCATGTATGTCTACCATATATGTTTATTGATGAACTTTCTAGAAAATGGAGAAATCAATATTCCTTTCCTCTTGCTAAATAGTTTAAGAAGGATGGATTTAAATGTACAGAAGAAAATAGAATTCATAGACACAACCATGTACCATCATGGGTTGGTAAAGATACTGGTTGAGTTTCATTTGAAAAGAATAGGAGATACTTGGGAAAATTTCCTGATAAGAAACTATTTCCAAGAGGCACCAGAGTCACTTGAAGAAGGTAATGTCAGAAGGAGTAAGAGAAAGAAGACCAGCATAACCATTCAAAGCAAACCTGAGACCTCCACGTAGAAAAATGATGAAGAGCCAATCTCTTAAAAATTGGCAGAGATCAGGAAGCAATTCAAGCAAAAAGGAAAGATGAAAAAGAAAGTTGGTGAAACTACTGGAAACAAACCTGAATCTTCATTACAAAAAGATGATGAAAAATTAATCTCTGAAGAATTGACAGAGATTAGGAAACAAATCAAGAGAAAAGAAAAGATAAGAAAGGAGAAAAAGGGTACAAAGGAGGAGAACGTAAGTCCTCTACAACTTAGAAGGAGCTCTAGACTCTGAGGTATGGTAAAGAAGATATCATCAAAGGGGACGGAGTTCATAAATTTAGAAGAAGAAACCCCAATACCATCTCCTGATAATGTTCCATCTGCACACAGTCCTCAAAATTATCCTGAACAATATTTCGAAGGCAGCCCCAGTAAAAGATCTCCAGGCATAGACCCAGTGCAGCAACAAATATATGACTATATAGAATCACTGGAGAAGAAAAGTGCCTCAATGGATCCAGAATCCTCTGTCAATCCAGAACCCTTTGTCAATCCACAAGAACCTCTAATTGACTCTCTCAAACAGGAAATCTATGAGTTATAGATATTGAACAGACATATCAAGAAAGAAAATGAAACCTTGAGAGAACAAAGTAAATTGGACAAGGCTTTTCATGATAATACAATTCTGCATCTAGGGCTGTGGTATAAGAAGAATAGGAAGTTGAAGAGGAATAATAGAAGCTTGAACAGAACAATCATCAACCTTAAATACAGGCTTCTTATGAAGAAACCCAGAATGGCAGTCACTTCAAAGAAGAGCAACAGAAGAAAATTTGATGTACTAGAAGAAGTGTTCGAGCAAATGTAATAGGAAGGAAGAATTCACATTTTTGGTAAATTTCATGAGTACATGCAATGATTTTGCAGTGGGGGTATGTTGAACCTTAGAATTACCCTCTCCTTGACAACTTTTCTCACTTCTTTCCCTTGCTTTTCCATAAGATTATAGATCCCAATCAATGATCCATGATAGGTTTTGTCTTAAGGAAGGCATTAAATGATTGACATGTTATGTTTTTTCTATTTGAATATTTTTTTGCAAATTAGCTACAGAATGCAGCCTATTCTGCAGCTAACTGTGTATTTTGTAGCTACTTCCATGGTTTGGCAGGTTTCCGGTGTCAAATGAAGAATCCAGCCACATGGGCATCTCTAGAATCGTCTCCACATGGATTCTATCCTATTCACTCAACCCAGATCGACAAGAAAGAAAGCTCAAGATCGTAGTCAAAGGTGGAGTCAAACATATGATACCCAGAAGCAATAGAACTCTTAGTCTGCTCTTTCGTGGTTAATAAAAAAATCTAACAGTTCTGTTGCAAGCATTAACTCGGATCAGCCACCTGTGTTAATAGTTCTGTTGCAAACAACTTGCTCGAATTTAAGTCACCTGTAGCTAATTAGACATTTACCAGTTCTGTTGTAATACATATGGGCCACCTGTAGCTAGTTTTCCTCAAAGACAATTGTGATTATTTCCTTTTAAATACTGGTTGTACAGAACCGAGGGGTTTCGAAGAATTTTATGTATTAAGTTTAGACTTTGAGCTTTGTATTTTGGAATTCGTTCTTTTCTATAATATAAATTGTGTGTTGACCAATGATTGTTTAAGAGAGAATTTGTAATTAGTTAGCAACTCAACCCAGTCAGTTGCAGAGGGCCCTTGCATTGAAGGAGGTTTTCTTTCCATTCGTTTTCTGTTTAGTTTTAATTTCATTACTTTCTTTTAGTAATATTTCTAGCTTAGGTTGATTTATTTTAGTTTTGATCAATAGCGTAATGTTAAAACTCAATTGTGCAGTCTTGTTCTTCCAACACATTTCATGAAAGGAAACAATTTTGTTTCTAAACAGAGTAAGGTTGAAGTAATGAGAATGCAATGTTGTCTATCTTACTCATTGTTTTGTTATTTATTTTCTAGGAGAAATTTGTCAATCCACTACGTTAATGAATGTTTTTGATCACCATTTCAAGTTGATACTCATCCTAAACTAAATGGTTAAACATTCACTTCACACAATGGTTGAAATCAATCAGTTACCTTCTGCATGTTTCATTTAGTTCTCTAGATCATAAAGTATAGAAAGTTGCTTGTATCCCATCTCAAGAAGGTTATCTTTCAAAATTGAAGGTTAGAGTAACTAGAAGTACTTCAGTTGATTTCATTCTCTATATTTATTTCAACATGAATTACAACTTCACCCTTAATTCTAAGAAATAGATTCATGACTTAGGATCAATGATGAGATAGGATAGATGCTTTGTTTTTCCTTTCTTTAAATTAGATTTTGACTAGCTTCAGCTCTTGGTTCACCTTTAGGAAGTTTAGATTCACTTAAGTTTCTCATAGTTCAGATTGTACATCATTAGGAATCAAAGAACAAAAACCCCCAAAACAATATAAAAATACAAAACAACGAAGTAAGAAGGGTTAACTAAGCACATATAGTGCACTACACTTCATCAACTTACAAACCTCAGTTGATAATTTATGCAAGCAATTTGGGACACTAAATTGACTAAACAACCCTACTTGTTACAATTTTTATAGTAACCTTCTAAAATTTAGAATACCCCTACAAGGTCTTCTCCATGTCCAAATAGCCTCCAAAACTGTTTCCAAACTCTGATTGATCCATACAACTATAGTCTCAAACTTGCAAAAAGACTCTATAGATGTGCTCTAATCAGAATACAAAGGTTACCAATGGATTTAGAACATCCAAAAAGACCTAAGAAGCCTCTTTCTGAGCTCAATTTGGATAAAAAATCCAAAATCTATGAGCTTCTTGCTCCTCCATGAATTTAATTGTTAACTGTCCTACAAATCCGCTTGTCTGTCTTCAGTTCTACAATTTCGCCCTGAATTTCGCTAACTGAGCTACAAATTCGTTCTCCGCTGGTGCATTTTGTAGGATCATTAAGTTCTCCAATAACACCTTAGCATCAAAAATCACGGCCATATGGGCACATGGGCTGAGGGTTAGGCTAACCACCCACCCTTCCCACTGAGCCCCTTTTCTTCTAGCATTAGGTCACATTGGGTGCATATGCCTTGGGGCTGGCCCCATTCCTTAGAACCTTTCCATTGGATCCTTTTCTATGTGCCTATGGTCACGTGGGCGCATGCATCTTGGGGATAGGCCCTTAAGGGCTAGCCCCCTCCACCATACTCCACACTTTTAAAACTTAAATAAAGTTTTTTCCATAACCATATCAAGTAAAGTACATTGTTATAATGGTAAATCTTGTAGTTGTGTTGTGGGAGGTCACGATTTTGACTCCACCCAAGTTTTGTTCGACCTCAATGAATTTTGGACCAACCCTAGGATGCCATGTGGCAAACTCCCATTGGGCCACAGGGCACCCAAAAATTGGGGCACATCAATAAACTAATAACCAATAAAATCTAACCATGCAACCAACCAATCAAGTTGTGCCATGTGTCTAACAATCATTGGCCAATGGAGGTCCACTCACTTTCTTAGTCATGGTCTAGTCAGTGGTATAGATTGCTGACTGGGCATCCCTGCAACTCCAAATCCCAAAATTTTGCTTGTTTCCCAAAACGATCAGAATGTGATTCTGGGATAATCCGATGTCAAATTTGAGTGAAACAAGTTGCGTTGGATTCAGATCGCTGAGCTCTTCGATTTCACACTAGTTTTAATAAGTTCATGGAAATTTCATTTTTAAGCCTAAAATTGATCTCCTGATCAATTATTAAATAGGAAATCACTATAGTTCTCAATTCAATCAAAAATAAAAATAATACACTACAAGAATAAAAGACACAATGAAATTAACCATAATGAAAAATTTGCAGTATTTATTAAATAGATTGTCCAAACATCTAGCCCTACATTATATTTATAAATACTATATATAAGTCCATAGAATTCACGCTTATCCTCACTACACAAGCCAAATCAAAGGAGAGAAGACAAATTTCATTCAGAAACCTCATATTTATGCTTATTTTCCTTAAATTTTTTGAACATACAACTATCCTAATCAGGTTTCCAAAAATATAATGATTCATATTCCAAGGTTGACAAAAATTCACTAATGGAAGAAATAAATATTTCACTTGATCACATTACTTTTGTTATCAAAAAAATAAAACATAACTATGAAATTGGAACAAAATGTGTAGGATAGCCATAGTATTGGGCATGTTCCACGTCATAGTCCCCTCATAGGAAAATGTAAACATCTTGCTCACAGGGTCTCTAATGTATTTTCTTTATTTTCTTCTTTCACCTCTCCCATACTCTAATCCCCTCATCATTTGATACCCTTCATTCAACAACATTGTTCCTTCGTCTTTGTAATCTACATATTTTAACTTTGAAATTATAGGAAACTCATATATGTTCTCAACTATTCCATCTTCTTTGGTTTATCATTATATATTAAACTACCTCTATGATTTGATACTAATATCATTCAGTAAGGTTCACTAGCTCAAAAATGTTCCCTCTCAATGCTGCTACTACCACCCCATCCTCCTTTTTTTGGCACCATTAACACTATCTCAACCAAATCCACTCATACTTGTTGCTTAAGAATCTCCTCATTATGTTTCTCAGTTACTACAACAACTCCTTTATTGTAAACATCTTCCTCTTATTATTTCTCTATTACATATTTATTATTTTGCATCAACTCTTCCTTCAAAAACTGCTACATATTTTCTTGGGTTTTCCATACTTTCTTTCCTTGCACATTTAACTTCATGCACCAAAGTCACCACACAACACATTAAGAGAATCAAACATTCCCATCTATATCTCTTCTATAATTATATCTATGATAACATCATATCTATGCAACTCCATTTTGTAAGAACAATCTCTTTTACAAAATCATCTTCTACTTCCACGTCACTCACTATTGTGACATCTTTGGTTTGCACATACACTCCCTTGACACACCACTACTCTTTGTTTCTTCTTGAGTTTGTTGCATTAATTTTCTTACTTCAATATTTTCTCTCGTATCATTTCATTGTTAGTCCTCCTTTCCTCTCTTTCCATATTTTATTATGCATTTCATACACACTTTTCTCATGATTTTACTTGATAACATTCACCCCACTATTCTAATCAACGCTTTTTGCAACCATATTTTAGAGATGTTATTTTTATCTCCTTTATGATTTTTATTTACCTTCACCTTCTCAATTCTCAAGGATAAACAATAAGCTTATTCTAATGCTTTCATGTTCTCTATAATTGTAATTGTTGACTTCAATCTATCCATAACTACATGATTTTTTCTTTACTATCTTGTAGAAGCTTGGCATAACCACTTTACAAATTTCATCAAAATATTTTTTTACATGTATATTTTTTTTTTTCAATTTCTCTCATATTCTCTTCATTTTCAAAGTATTATCAAAATTTATAATCTTACCTCTCAATATGGTAACCATACTCTCCCAAATTTGGATCTTGTCTTTTACTTTCCATTTTCTTTCCATACTTGTTGCCATCAATCATATTCCTAACTTCTCAACCTTGATAGTCAATTTTCATTCTCTATGGTATATAATCTCATGGTAATCAAAATATTTGTGTTCCTTCTCTCCACTCCATCAATGTTGGGTCCCTATAATACTAGTGATTACCCCATTACTCTTGTAGTTATACCCCTTATTTATATTGTTGTGCCCCTATTACCCCCATATTGTTATTTCTGTGCCCCCTAGAATCCCTCTATTGTTATTTTTGTGGCTTTATATTATTATTGTTAGGTCGGCTGGATTATATTGTGACTCCTTAGACTCCTATATATAGAAATGAGGTTTTGTCATTTGAATCATCCAAGAATTGTTCATTTATGTAATGTAAAGGAGGTAGCCCCCTCGAAGAGGTTGAATTCTAAGGTGTTGATCTATCTTTTCTATCTTTTCTTGAGCTGGTTTCATAACATTTGGTATCAGAGCTTTGGATTCTAGGGTTTCGCTGCTCCAAATAGGTCATCGTGGCATTTTCGCTATAACTTTTTTTCTGTGACGTTTCAGAAGTCGCAAAAAAAAACCCATTTGAGAAGAAATCGCGTTGAACCTTGGGTCCAAATTTCAGAGCCTTTCGTGCGATATTTGTGGAGATATGATCTGAGGAAGTTGGTCTTTTTGCAGACTCCTGAATTACATTCAAAACAGGTGACCTGGGGAAAATCGTCATAACTTTCTCTCTGGGAATCAGATTGAAATTTCATAGGAAGGTACAGAAAGAGGACGGACTTTAGTTTCTTGTATATCTTTTTCAGAACCAAAGATCGAAAATTGTACACGTGGCACTTCATACAAGTTCTCTCTTCTGGAAAGGTCTATAATCAGGTCATCTTGGGAGATTGTGCATAACTCCTTCTTGGAGAATCCAATTTGGATCAGACTGGTGGCATTAAAAAGAGGACATAGAGAGCTACTACAGGTCACAAATTCATAACTAGATGATTGGAAAGTACAGAGATACATCAAAGGCAATATCGAGCTCCTACAAAGTGAAAAAAGGTGTGTAGATTTTTTTAAATTTTTGCTTAAGCTTGGTTTGAAATTTTATTTTGAAGGAATTCAAAGGGCATAGTAGAGCATTATTATCGGTAACTGATGCCCCAAGGAAAGAAAATGCAAACACCTAGTAAGGAACCTGAAAGCTCTAGCATGACTCATGAAGAAGAGGAAGAAATGCTACATGATATATCAAAATTACAAGAACAAGTGCAACAAATGTCACGCTCACAAAAGTTAACAGAAGCTAAGATAAATGGCGTGGAAGCTAAGATGAATGGCATGGAAGCTAAGATGGACAATTTGAAGATAGATTTGAACACAAATTTGAAGACAGGCATGGCAGATTTGAAGACAGATTTGACAATTTTTCTACAAGAAATACTTACTAATGGTGAAAAGGTAGTAAAGGAAACTCATGATGAGAACAAAAGAAATGTTAATCATGATTCCATAGACGCTAATGTTGGATCGAAGAATCACCATATTCCAAAAATTGATATGAGGAAGTTTGATGGCAAGGATCCCGCCACATGGATATTACAGATGGAGCAATTCTTCGATCTCAATAATGTGCAAAACGCACAAAAGGTACGTATGGCAACTGTATATTTGGAACCAAATCAGTTTGTATGGTATCAATGGCTTTGTTCTCATAAAAAATTTATCACTTGGGCAATTTTTACGGAAGAATTGATAGCACATTATGAGGATACAAAAAGCAACACTTTTTTTAGCCAATTGATAAGTCTCAAACAAAAGGGTTCAATAATGGAGCACATTGAGGAGTTCCAAAAATTGAACATAAGGGTAAAAGATATTCCAGAGGAGCATAGGATTGATGTGTTCATAGGGTCTTTAAAGGATAATATCCAACATGATGTTTGCCTTTGGGAACCTGATTCATTAGAGAAGGCATTCAGGTTAGCAAGAAAAATGGAAAGCAAAATTATGGCAACTAGGAAGCATACCACTCACAACTATAAAGACGGAAGTGTTGTTGCCCCTAGTCTTCCACAACCTACAAGGTTGACACCACAACAATTGGAAGAAAAAAGAGCAAAAGGGCTTTGTTACAGTTGTGATAGCAAATACACAAAAGGTCATAAGTGTGCTGAGAAGAAATTATTCTACATAGATTGTGAAGAGGAAGAAGAAAAGGAGCAAGAAAGGTCAAAAGAAGAGGATATACTCCAGGAACAAAGCCTAGATGAAGAACAAATAAATCCGACCATATCTTGTAATGCATTGGCGGGAATTACCACTCCTCAAACCATCAAGATAGAAGGACAAATCAAGAAGAAAAAGGTAATAGTGTTGATTGATTCAGGAAGCACCCACAATTTTATTCATTGTAGGGTAGCAAAAGAATTGAATTGCTTCCTATATCCAGCACCAGAGTGTCAAGTGATGATTGCAAATGGAGGAACAATAAATTGCTCTGGAAAGTGCCATAATATCAAGCTATCCATGGGAGAATATGTATTGACTAGCCCAATGCTTTCCATTCCAATGGGAGGTGCTGATGTTGTACTAGGAGTCCAATGGCTACAATCCTTGGGTACAATAGCTTTTAATTTTCAAGAACTTTTCATCAAATTTTCTATGGAAGGAAAGGAAGTTGAATTAAGGGGTATTGCAGGGAAACCAGGAAAGATAATCAGCTCTAATGGCATGACAAAGCTTCTAAAAAAGGAGCAAAGAGGTGTAATTGCACAATTATGTTCGCTAGATGTTTCCACATTGGAATCATCTATTTCTCCAGATCTCCAAAAAGTCCTGGACAATCATTCCAAGGTATTTGAGACTCCCAAAGGTCTCCCACCTATGCGTGATCATGATCATGCTATTCATCTGATTCCAGGAAGTGTTCCTCCAAACATCAGGCCGTACAGATATCCCTATGTCCAAAAAAGTGAAATTGAACGTATGGTTGCAGAAATGCTAGAGGCTGGTATAATTCAACCGAGTCAAAGTTCTTTCTCAGCTCCAGTAGTATTGGTGCACAAGAAGGATGGATCATGGCGCATGTGTCCAGATTATAGGGAGCTCAACAAGCTCACTATTAAAGATAAGTTCCCCATTCCTGTCATTGATGAATTACTGGATGAATTGCATGGATCAATTTACTTCACCAAGTTGGATCTTCGTTCAGGATATCATCAAATCAGAATGAAGATTGAAGACATTCCGAAAATGGCATTTAGAACTCATGAGGGTCATTATGAATTTTTGGTCATGCCTTTTGGCCTTACCAATGCACCTTCAACATTTCAAGGTTTGATGAATTCAATTTTCAAACCATTCCTTAGAAAATTTGTGTTAGTATTTTTTGATGATATACTAATCTACAGCAAGTCTTGGAAGGATCATGTTGAACATGTTGACAGGGTGCTACAACTATTGGAGGAGAAACAATTATATGCAAAAAGATCCAAATGTTTCTTTGGAGTCCAGGAGGTGGAATATTTGGGTCATATTGTATCTCATGAAGGAGTTAAGGTAGACCCTAGCAAAATTAAAGCCATTAAGGAATGGAAAATCCCCACATCCATAAAGCATCTGCGAGGATTTCTTGGGTTGACAGGGTATTATCGCAAGTTTGTTAAGAATTATGGGAGAATAGCAGCACCTCTAACAACATTATTGAAGAAAGATTCATTTTCATGGACTCCGGAAGCAACAAAGGCCTTTGAACATCTTAAAGAGGCAATGTGCCAAGCACCGGTCTTAGCTACACCGGACTTCACAAAAACCTTTATTGTGGAATGTGATGCTTCAGGAAATGGAATTGGTGCTGTTCTAATGCAAGATGAAAGACCCATTGCTTTTGAAAGTCGTCCAATCAAGGGAAAGTTTTTAAGCAAAGCTATTTATGAGAAGGAAATGTTGGCAATACTCCATGCACTTAAGAAATGGCGACCCTACCTAATGGGAAGACACTTCAAGGTAAAAACGGATCATGATAGCCTTAAATACTTTTTAGAACAAAGATTATCCTCTGAAGAGCAACAAAAGTGGGTCACAAAGATGTTGGGTTATGACTTTGAAATCATCTACAAAAAAGGGAAGCAAAATGGTGGCAGATGCACTCTCAAGAAAGGATGAGGATGTGGAAGCATTGTTGTGTGCCATTTCTATTATCCAACCAGATTGGATAAACGAAGCAAGGGAGGAATGGAAGAATGACGAAGAAGTGTGGGCACTTATTCAAAAGCTACAACAAGATTCCAGTACTTCTGATACATTTAGCTGGAAAAATGATTCGTTATGGTACAAAGATCGCTTATACCTCTGTAAGAATTCCCAGCTAAAACAAAAGATTCTTATGGAATTGCACACTTCTCCCTTAGGAGGGCACTCAGGATTTTTAAAAACTTACCACAGGGTTAAGAAGGAATTTTTTTGGGATGGCCTTAAATCAGATATTCAAAAGTTTGTGGCGGAATGTTTGGTTTGCCAACAAAATAAAGTTGAAACAATTAAGACACCGGTTCTATTACAACCTTTATCCATTCCAAGCCAACGTTGGGAGGAGGTTTCAATGGATTTTATCACAGGTTTACCCAAGTCTGAGGGAAAGAGTGTCATCATGGTGGTAGTTGACAGACTTACCAAGTATGCACACTTTTGTGCATTATCACATCCATTTAAAGCCAGTACAGTTTCTACTGCATTTATGGAAACAGTTCAAAAGCTACATGGAAACCCAAAGATTATTGTAAGTGACAGAGATCCCATTTTCACTGGAAATTTTTGGACATAATTATTTTCTTGTCTTGGTACTCAGTTAGCTCATAGCTCATCTTATCATCCTCAATCTGATGGGCAAACTGAGATAGTAAACAAATGTTTGGAAGGATATCTTCGTTGCTTTGTATCTGATAAACAGACACAATGGGTCAAATGGTTGCCTCTGGCTGAATGGTGGTATAACACTTCCTTCCATACAGCAACAAAAATGACCCCATTTATGGCACTTTATGGGTATCAACCACCATCCATCACATCATATTTAAGAGAAAATTCTAAGGTTCAGGCAGTGGAACATCACATCGAACATCAACGACAAGTCCTCCAACTCTTAAAGGATAACCTCGTGTTGGCACAAAATAGAATGAAACAATAGGGATTGGGTATTCCTACGGCTACAACCATAACAACCTTTCTAAATGTTAACGTTAACAAAAAATTGGCATCTATATATCCATTTGGAGCTATTCCATGCTCTCTACCTCTTTTGCATCACTCTTACTTTCACTATATGTTCACAGTGGCAATCTTCTCTACAAAGCCAATTCTATGGCTTCCATTATGTCTATCATATTTTGGAATGTTGCTTAATTTTTTTCTTTTGATTTTCCATCTTTCTTAATACCTTATTCTCCATCATTTGTACCGAGAATTCTTCAAGAATGGAGTTATATTAACATCTACCTAATCCTACCAATGGAGAAATGCTTTATTCAGTTATTCGAATATCTGTATTGAGCATCACACCGTTGTTGGAGTCATCTATGCTTGTCCTCTTTCGTTACTAGTTTTTTGTCTCATAGAATTTCCCCTCCTATTATGGTACCCAACTTACTTATTTTACAATAGAATTTTCTTGATCCCTCATGGTTTTACTTTATCTTATACAACTTGATATAGTGAGTTGACAACACCTTGAAATATCATGTACACGCATAAAAAATGATCCATAATTATTGTGAATAAATTCAATTCTAATATTAAGATAGACAACCACCAAAGTTTTCACTTCAATGCAAAATAATTAAAATAACACCATATATAATTTGTAAGCTGATACAAATTTTCCATTAATAAAAATATTTTACATTGAATACATGGTTATAAAAAAGAATTGATCTGTGAGTGAAAAAACTTCTAACCAGATATATGTGTAAGTAGCATTAAATATTCAAAAATAAAATAAAACTACCTTAACCATCATTTAGCACCGTCTTACAAAAAATGACCTAGGAAGTTGCAATGATGTTTTCAAACAAGAAGTGATAGGCTTCTGAGTAATAAAAAAAAATAACAAAAACAAATTCCCTCCAGTGCATTAAGACAAGAGCCCAATGAATGTCAGCCATGATTTTTTCGAGTTGATGCCATATTATCTACCGAAGCCACTAGTATGCAGACGACGCTGAGGAGAGATGCCAAAATCAAAAACCTTGTAGCCAAGACAAAACCTTCAGTATGAGATGACCACCAGAGAAAGGGGAGCTCCATCAGATGGTGGAGAAATTTTGGGAGGTGAAGCTATGTTGACCGATTGAACATCGATCACTGCAAGAGTGTTAGTGAGGTTCTTTGAGTCCGAATAAAAATCTCAAACACCATACCTTTCCACCCATTGCAGGTGTATAAGTATGTCATCCAAGTAATACGAGATACTACTTAGGAGGAATTTAGATCCTCTTGACCTACGAACACTTTATAATTTTCCACTTGTTTGGATCGAAGTACCAGACAAAATAAAGTGTCCAACTTCTAATAACTTGCGACAGAATGAAAGAAATGCAGTCTTCTTCTTCTAAATTTCCTAGGGTCGGGAATGCATTTGAAATTGTGATTACCCACCTCTGAATAAGAGAAGTAGGTTGTGTCACCAAATTCACATGATTCAAGGTTTAGAATCACCTTTTTGATCTTCGGAGGAACTGAGTCAAACAAGGTTACCACCAAGTTCTATCCAAATAGACGTCTGGTTTGAGAAATAGAACTACTTTTGGAAACTCCCTTATGGCTTTCCATTCTCTATCGAGGTGGCATAGTTACTCGAGGTTATGCAAGATTCACATTGGGTTGACTGACCCCAAGACTAAACTCAAGACTTAAAAAAAGACTCATAGAGCAAAGAGTAAGGGGACCCCTAAATAGGACTATTCCCTTCCACAAAACCAATAGAGAATCATGTTGGGGAATTCCCAAATAAACTGGATCCCTCGTAATACACAAACCTAAGCGGGACACAATCTTCCACCAAATATAGATATTTTACAGCTCTAAAGTATAGTGACCCTTGATAGGTGTCAATTACTTGTGATAGGAAAGTAATGTGGAAAATGTTTGTGGGTATTAGAGTGTACAATCTTAGGACCTTTTGAAACTAGTATGTTTTAACCCCATAGGTACATTTTGAGACAAGAAGAGTGAGTACACAATACAAGAACTGAGTATCTTTACCTAGAGACAAAATTTTGTAACCAGGCTCAATTGAAAGAATGTAACCACCCACTCCCACATTTACCCAATTTCTCCACATTGTCAGGGTAAGCATGAGACAAAGAGTTACTATGACATGACCCGACTGTTGGCATTATGATGCATGTGTTGTACTTGATGGCAACCCACTCATAGAAGAACATATCACTTAGTTATAACTAGATGAATCTTCAGAAGAGATATCAGATGTGACTGAATGCATGGGATGCAGGACAACTCAAAGGAATCAGATGATAGTTCTAAGTGTGACAAGTTAGCTTTGCCATCAAGTCCAAAGGGGGAGATTGTTGGCATTATGAGACAAGTGTTGTCCTTGATGGCAAATCACACAGATGACAAATCATAGTGCAGCAGGTCAGCAGCAAGGATTTGATGATCAGACTACAAGAATGAAGAGAAAATATATATACGTAGGTTCATTGTGACTGAGCCGCGTATACACGCGGGTTAGTCGTTGAAAAGACGCGTATGTGTATACACACACTTTCATGCAAGAGAAGGCGCGTACATTGGGTTTTGGTCCACGGTAGTTAGTCCTTGGTATTTGAACCTATGGTTTTGGACCATAGTATCTCGTCAGATGTGTTGGGTCCATGGTATTGGTTTGTTATGGTTTTGGACCATGGTATTGAGCAAGGCCTAAGACTATAAAAGGAGAAGAAGATCATTAGGCAAGAGCATCAAAAAAGTCTTGAATATCTGATGAAGGATGAGATCCAGTATGCAGGTTATGGGTTTATGATGCATTGCTTGATCTAAGCTAAGGAGGGATCTCACTGGTTGATGGAGAACAAGATCTAAGGATAGATCAGGATCAAATGGTTTGAAATGAACTATCTCTATATGATTGATTATGTTTATTCTAGATCTGTATACTGACGCATGTAATGATCTGAACTAGGTATAACTTAAGTTTGAAATCGCTGCAAGTCATGATTGAATATTTATAGATCTGTACGCGGGTTGGCTTTGGTGTAAGCGCGTATGTACGTGGGTTTGGTTCACTGTAGTAGCGTATACCATTTGAGCTATGATTTCTGAAGTTACAGGTGGTTCTGGTTGTTGATGAGTTCTGATGACAATTTAATGGTGTCAGTATTCTGCATGACCTGTTTGATTGACTGTGTTTAGCTTCAGTATTGATGGATGAGAACTAATATTGGATCAGGATCATAATGATTCATATTTATGTGATCTGATGGACTAGATCTGGGTGCTAACACACATATTATCCTTGTATATGTAATATGTCTGAAGTCAGGAAGTGCATCAAGTTATATGTAAGTAATTGATGATATACGCTAGTTGCATTAGACACAGTTGCGTATACACGCGGATTCCCTTAATTGAAGTAGCGTATATGTATCTAAGTATGGAGATGAAATTTTTTTATTGATTTGATAATACTGATTCACCCCCCCTCTTAGTATTATTTCCAACAATTGGTATCAGAGCAGGTCCTTTTGTAGAAGCTTGATCGCTTGAAGGAGATCCGTGGAACTATGGGAAAGAAGCTTAAGAAGAAAGCACCTAAGAAGAAGAAGACATCTCAGAAGATCTATGATAGTGGGTGTATTGATTGGGGAATATGTGGAAGGAGCACATCAGATTCAGAATCACTTCAGAATGAAGATGAACAAGATCTATCAGGTATGAATTTGTTATCCTCTGGTGATACATCTATTTATCCTCTTAAAGATGATGAATGTGATAGCGAAACAACTGAATTTGCACTTATGGGTGAGCAAGAAAGATATCAAATAGAGGCAGAATTTAAAAGGCTTACAAACAAAATCAGAGATCAACAAGATCTATTGAACACAAAGGAATGTGCTTTCAAAGAAGAAGCTACCAAACTAAAAGCTCAACTAGAGGAAGGAAACAAGGTAAGGAAGTTATTCAAGAACAAGGAAGATCAATGTCAAAAGTTGTAGGATGAAGTGACATCATTAAGAAATGAAGTCAATGAAAGGAGCACAATCATCAAGAAACTCAGAGATAGATCCAGTTATTATGAAAGACTTGAAGCTACGATCCGCTCGCTAAAGGAAGATCTTGAAGAATCAAAGAAGCAGAATAAATATCTACTCCAAAAACAAGAAAGCAAAGTTTTGAATTGAGGCATCAGTTGGAAGAAGGAAGGAAAGCTGAAGAAGACATGAAGAAGCACTATCGTGAAAAGGAAGAGCATCTTCAGGTTGAGGTAAATATTCTAAATGATAAATTAGAAGAAAAGGATAAGCTCTTACGATTTCACGATAGTACTAAGATCATGGATGATATTCTTAGTAGTCAAAGGTCTCCTGCTATCAAAACTAGTCTTGGTTTGTATGAATCCACTGAAAGTGAATCTAGCTCACAAGGAGAGGCAAGAAAATCTAATGAGAAATCTGAAATGCACAATGAAGAGATGAGAAGAAAACCCCATCAACAGCCAAGGAAAGAAATTCTTCAAAGGAAATCTTTTACTCCTCCAATGCATAATGTTGAATGTTATGTATGTCATAATCTTGGACATGTTGCAGCTAGATGTAGAAGAAGAATGGTTCAAGATCATCACACAGAAAGATCATCACATTCCAAGTACTTTCAGGGATATTGTTTTTCTTGCAATATGTTTGGTCACAAAGCTGTTGATTGCTACAGAAGGAATATGAAACATGTAAGATGCTATGCATGTAACAAGATTGGACATAGAGCAAAGGAATGCAGGAACAAAGTACAGGGACTATACCAAAAGGAGAAAACATCATCACGCTTAAAGATATGGAAGAAGAAGGAAGTACAGTCAGAAAGATGTGGCACAACACAATATACGCAGGCATAGCACAACACAGACATAACAGACTCAGGGGGAGCTGAAAGTGTAAAAATTCAGTGTCCTAAATCTCATACGCAAGTTTCATAAAGGGAAGTCGCGTATATACGCGAGTTAGACACTGCACAGTCGCGTATATGTCAGTCTGAGGAAAAGCAGTGGGGACAGGCTCAGAAAAAGGGTCTGATATGATTCAGTCCATTATTTGCTCTATTGGTTAATAGTTACAGTCTGCTGAGGATGTGTGGAAATGTCTTGATACTTGTAAGATGTTTAGAAGTGTTTTGATCCTAACTTGATGATGATGATGTCTTGATGCTTATTGCTGATATATGCATGATCAGATCTAATAGTAAACAGATGGCACAGGTTGAGGGGGAGCATATGCCTTTAATAATGCATTGTTGGCATTATGGTTAATAGTCCTTGGTGATGATGCTTATATGGCTAAATGATATATCTTGCTATGATGTGGTTATGAGTTGTCCATGATAAAATCTCATATGATTCTTGGGGTTACATAGTTGATGTTCAGATCATATTTGTGGATTGATTCTCAGATGGTGCATATATGATGCTTACATGGTGATCTTCATAAGGATAAGGAGAAGTACAAAGCTTGAATACAGAACTTCATTATTTGATCATGAGTCTCTCATATGTTGCTGTCGTCATGTGCATAAATATCATCTAATACAGTTATGAGGCAGGATTCCTATAGTTCTTGGTGCTCATGTGGATGAGGATTGTTGATGATATTGACAAAAGATCTTGAGCTCAAGATACATAGTGCTGGATACATGAATGATTACTCTAAGTTGCATTGTTGGAGACATGATGATGATGAGTTCTTACCTACATGTTGATAGGTTGATACTTACATATGTTGTTTGATGCAGATATTCCCAAGTGATGATACATGGATGATCTTGTTGATAAGATGGCTATGGTATGATATAACATGAATGATTTTATGATGATGAGTTGATATCTATATGCAGACATACCTTGTCATAGGACATTTACAGGTTTCTGATTTGGAAATGGTTGTACGTGAGTTTCATAAGGAGTATTCGCGTATATACGCTTATTTCTGTGGATACGGTCACGTATATTTTAATTTGAAGGAAATCAATGGGCCAAACTCAAAATGAGAAGAGTTTGATATGGGCCTGACAAAACCATCTGGCACAGGTACGGAGGGAGAACATGATTGTTGGTCTAGATGCTGTTGATAGATGCTTATGGAGCAGATCATACATTGTGTATGATAGTTGCTAATGACTATCATAGTCTTATCCAGATGTTTGGTCTCATGATGTAATAATGTGTCTCTATCTATTGTAGTCACTTGATGAAATCTCTTCTGGTCACATGATGTAATGATGAAATATTTCAGTCATGTATTTCTTTTATTATCAAGGTCATGTAACGGCCTATGTTGGTTTCCCCACTATGCCTGGGATGGATGATGTAATGTTCTTGTTTTATCATGTGTAAACTTTTGATGTATCCCCACTTGGTTGGGTGGATGAATTAATATTGGTATATCCCCACTAGGATGGGAGATGGATGTATGTATGAGTCTTTGGTGATAGGAAGGTCATTTATGATAGAGTCATGTTCTTTCCTGTAGAACATCTTTTTGCAGACCTTGCTTACAGTCAGGGGGAGCATGAACATCACATTTCAGCAGAGCAGAGACTTCAGCATGTACTCAAAGGGAGCATGGATAGATTAGTACACCTTGGCATATACAAAGGGGGAGCTCATTCAGAAATTTCAGCAGGTACTCAGGGGGAGTATGGTCAGCGGGATGTTTATCAAAGAAAGTGAATATCTTGGTCCACCCTTTGCCCTTGATGTCAAAGGGGGAGATTGATTTTGTGTTGTTGCCATCAAGTCCAAAGGGGGAGATTTTTGGCATTATGATGCATGTGTTGTACTTGATGGCAACCCACTCATAGAAGAACATCTCACTTAGTTATAACTAGATGAATCTTCAGAAGAGATATCATATGTGACTAAATGCATGGGATGCCGGACAGCTCAAAGGAATTAGATGATAGTTCTAAGTGTGACAAGTTAGCTTTGCCATCAAGTCCAAAGGGGGAGATTGTTGGCATTATGAGACAAGTGTTGTCCTTGATGGCAAATCACACAGATGACAGATCATAGTGCAGCAGGTCAACAACAAGGATTTGATGATCAAACTACAAGAATGAAGAGAAAATATATATACGCAGGTTCATTGTGACCGAGCTGCGTATACACGTGGGTTAGTCGTTGAAAATACGCGTATGCGTATACACACACTTTCATGCAAGAGAAGGCGCGTACATTGGGTTTTGGTCCATGGTAGTTAGTCCTTGGTATTTGAACCTATGTTTTTGGACCATAGTATCTCGTTAGATGTGTTGGGTCCATGGTATTGGTTTGTTATGGTTTTGGACCATGGTATTGAGCAAGGCCTAAGACTATAAAAGGAGAAGAAGATCATTAGGCAAGAGCATAAGAAAAGTCTTGAATATTTGATGAAGGATGAGATCCAATATGCAGGTTATGGGTTTATGATGCATTGCTTGATCTGAGCTAAGGAGGGATCTCACTGGTTGATGGAGAACAAAATCTAAGGATAGATCGGGATCAAATGGTTTGAAATGAACTATCTCTATATGATCGATTATGTTTATTCTAGATCTGTATATTGACTCATGTAATGATCTGAACTGGGTATAACTTAAGTTTGAAATCGTTGCAAGTCATGATTGTATTTATAGATCTGTACGTGGGTTGGCTTTGGTGTAAGCGCGTATGTACGTGTGTTTGGTTCATTGTAGTAGTGTATACCATTTGAGCTATGATTTCTGAAGTTACAGGTGGTTCTGGTTGTTGATGAGTTCTGATGACAGTTTAATGGTGTCAGTATTTTGCATGTCCTATTTGATTAACTGTGTTTAGCTTCAGTATTGATGGATGAGAACTAATATTGGATCAGGATCATAATGATTCATATTTATGTGATCTGATGGACCAGGAAGTGCATCAAGTTATATGTAAGTAATTGATGATATACGCTAGTTGCATTAGACACAGTTGCGTATACACACGGATTCCCTTAATTGAAGTAGCATATATGTATCTAAGTATGGAGATGAAAAAGTTTTATTGATTTGATAATACTGATTCACCCCCCCTCTCAGTATTATTTCCAACACCGACCTCCAATCTTTAGTTACGGAAGTGGGGTCGACAAACTGACAACTCACAACATTGTAGAAATTTCTGTTTTCCCACCCCGGTTTTCAGTTTCACCTTATTTTTCCCATGTAGTTAAATGCCCTTTCCCATAACCATACATTTAACAAGATGAAAAAATAAATATTGCTGAAAACACAAATTCTGGAAATTTTACAGAATGCTGGAAATTGCAGAAATAAAAATCAGCAGTAATAAACAGCCATTAAAAGACATTTAAACACTGATATTTTTGGTCAACTTGACCCTGGAAAAACCCCCTACAACTCTTGGGGAAAACCAGCTTGAGAGCTCTTCTTTATTTCTGAAAATTGCCTTTTTCACAGTGAGAAATATTCAGCAAAAAAATCAGCAAGCAAATTTACAACTTATCTCTTTTCCCATGCCTCACAGCAAACTGGAAATTACAGCAAACAAGTCAGCAATAAATGCTGTATGGCCTCCTCGATTTTCATGCCCACTTTCAGCATTAAATGCTGCTGTACGGCCAACATTAAATGTGATGTATGGACTACAATAAATGCGTTGTATGGCCCTCATTTTGCGTGTAGAAGAATCAGCAAACTGCTCCTCGATTTTTGTGCAAACCACTCCTCAAAAATCGTGCCAAAATCTGCCTTTCACTGTGTGCTAAATCAGCTGTACAAATCTGCTCAATTGCTGCCTTGGAATGTGTGCCAAGCTGCTGTCTCCTTCTCCCAATCTGCTCATGAAAGAATGAATGACCTTTTCCTCCTTTTATGTCTAGTGAATGACCTTTTCCTTCTGGTCTAGTGTTGACCAAATACATCAAGGAACCAATCAGCTGCCTGTACAATGTGGGATCCACCAACTCGAAATCCGAAGCATGAATCTTCTTCCAGTTGGTGATCATCGGTGTCGACATGGGTCTACAATCCTCCATGTGGAATCTGCTAAGGATGTCCACAATATACTTCCCCTGCCCGAGGAAGAAATGCCCCTCCTCCTGCCACACCTCCAAGCCCAAAAAGTAATGCATCAAGCCGATGTCCTTCATCTCAAACTCCGTCGCAAGATTTCTCTTGCAGTACTCTATGAGTCTCTCTGCACCTGTAATGACCAAGTCATCCACATACAACACCAGAATGAGAGGCTCCTCACCTATCACAATAAAGTAAAGGTTCGGATCTGCCTCACTCTTTGTGAAACCCATCCCTTGCAAGTATGTATCTATCCTGGAGTACCAAGCTCTCGGAGCTTGCTTCAGGCCATAAAGGGCCTTCTTCAGTCTGCACACATGGGACTCCTTCCCATGCACCTCAAAGCCCTGTGGCTGCTCAATGTACACCTCCTCCTATATGAAGCCATTGAGAAGTGCGGTCTTCACATCCATCTGGTGGATCTTCCAACCCATCTCTGCTGCTATCGATATAATGGAGCGGATCGAAGTATATCGAGCCACGGGAGCGAAGGTCTCCTCATAATCAACTCCCTCTACCTAGGAGAACCCTCTAGCCACAAACCTCGCTTTGAATTTCTCAATGCTACCATCTGCAGCATGCTTTACCTTGTAAAGCCATCTGGAAGTAACCACGGATTTGCCCTCAGGCCTCGGCACCACCTCCCAAACATCATTCTTCATGATAGAAGAATACTCCTCCTGCATGGCCTCTCTCCAGACCTGCTGGCTAGCTGCCTCCTCATAGCTGAAGGCTCAGAGTCAAGGATGCTGGTAACCATCGCCATATAGCTACAAAACCTCTCAGGTGGTCTACTCTCTCTGATCGGCCTCTTCGGCTCAACAACAGATGAGGCATCTCTCAAGGTGTCCTGAAGCCACTTGGGCTTCCTCTTCCCTGAGCGCACTTCTCCCACCGGAGAATGAAACTCCTCCTCCTCATCATCATTAGGAGCCTGAACTCCTGACTGTCTGTCTACTGTCCTCTTGCCTGCACCTGAACCTATAGAAGCTGAGGTACCGTGTGAACTGTCCCTCAATGGACTCCCTAGTGAACTGCTGTGTGAACTACTCTGCATGCTGCCCGGAGCACCACCCCTCTGGCTCGGTGAGCCACTGCTCACTGACGGACCTGACATCCTCATAGATGTAGCTCCTGATCCTCTTGATCCCTGCCCACTGGATCCCTGCGACTGACTCAACTGCTGCTGAGGGTCTGGCTGATCTAGATACTCTAACTCCTGTGACCTCCTGAAGGCCCTGTCCTCCTCGAACTTCACATCCCGTCTGACAACAACTCTCCTCTGTGCAGGAATGTAAATCCGAAAGGCCTTTGAGGTCTTACTGTGGCCCACAAAGATACCCTTCTCTGCGATGGGCTCTAGTTTGGTCCTCTTCTCCTTGGGTATATAGGAGTATGTAATGCATCCAAAGATATGAAGATGACCAATATCAGGCTTCTTCCCAGAGAAAGCCTCCTCCGGAGTCATGTGCCCCAAGGCACAATGCAGACTCCTGTTCTGCAAGTAAACAGCGGTGTTGTAGGCCTCTGCCCACAAGAACAATGGCAACCCCTGATCATGTAACATGGCTTTGGCAGCCCCTATGATGGATCTGTTCTTCCTCTCCGCAACCCCGTTCTGCTGGGGGTTGTAAGGAACAGTGAACTCCCTCCTAATGCCTGCCTCTACACAATAATCAACAAACTCTCCAAGGGTGTACTCTCCTCCATTGTCCGACCTCAGGGACTTGATCTTTCGACCTGTCTGTGTCTCCACAAGAGCTCTGAACTCCTGAAACCACTTGAAGACCTCACTCTTGGTCTTCAAGAAATAAATCTAGGTCCTCCTGGAGTGATCATCAATGAATAAAACATAGTACTCATATCCACTCAAGGAAACATGAGACATCCGATTGCTCACATCAGAATGAATCAAATCCTAGTCACTCTGCTGTCACTGCTGGGAAAATGGGATTTGGCAAACTTGCCCATCGCACAACCTCTGAAGTATCAAAGTGATCAGTACTGAAATCTGGCACACCTGTAGTGATCTCCCGCAATGTCCTCAAGGCTCCATGATACATATGTCCCATCCTGCGGTGCCAAATCTCACACAGCTCAGAAATGCTAGCTCTGCTGTCGGTACTACTGCTCAATGCCAAAAGGGGCTGGAATGCAAACTTGTACACCTTTGCATGGCGTACACCTATCACTCTAGCTGAATCAGCTGGAGTACCCCTGTGATACATCAACACCTGTCCTCCCCTGAACAGTACCTCATATCCTTTGTCCTCCAAAGCTGAGATGGATATGAGGTTCTTCCTCATCCCTGGCACATAAAGAACATCTGACACTTTCAAGGGAGGTTTGGACTCCCTCTAAAATGTCAGTGTCCCCGCCCCGACTGCTCTAACAACTCTATCATCACCGAGTACTACCTCATATCAGTGCCACTCTCTGAAAGTTCTGAGAAGTACTCACGGACTCCTGTCATGTGACGTGAAGCCTCACTGTCTACATACTAGATACCTGAAGATGCTCCGCTAATCGAGGGAAAAGCATGCTCCCTCTGAACCTGTGTGGCAGGTGATCTTGCACTAGAGGACTCACACATAGTGAACGCAAACTCCCGGTCAAAACAACCTGCAAAGTCCTCAATCTCTGCTGAAGCTGCCACGTCCTGGTTCTTCCCCTTCTTCTTCTTCTTCTCCGGACACACAACTGCATAGTGTCCCATCTTTTGACAATTCCAACACTTCACCTTGGAATAGTCCTTCTGTGTGTTCCCCTGTTTACCTTTACCTTTGCCTTTTCCCCCACCACAGCTTGTGGAAGGCTGCTTCTTCCCTTTGCCTTTCTTGCCTCCTGCCACCAGTGCTACATCCTCATCCTGCCCAACTGGCTTGGCTGCCCCAAGCTGACCTTTCCTGATCTCTGTCTGAATGCAATCATCCTAAAACCTCTCCCATGTGGGAAGGGTCTCACGTGCACAAACCCCATCAGCAAAGTTCAACCATGAACGGGGGGGGCCATTCATGGCAATCTGCACCAACTCAGTGGGTGGAATGGCCTCTCCAATCGCTGCCAACTCATCTCTCACATTAGTAATCTTTGTGAGATATCCAGCTGCACTATCATTAACCATCTTAATGTTCTTCAGCTTCTCCTTTAGGACCATCTTCCGGTTCTCATTGGTACTCTGGTAGAGATTGGACAATGCTGTCCACATCTCATGGACATTGCTCTTTCCTCTCACATGATGAATGCAATGGTCTTTGATTCCATCTAGAATCAGCCTTTTACCCTTGTTGTTCTTTTTATTATAAGTTGTCAACTGAGTAGCATCAGTAGGCACAACAACAGGGTTCTGTGTGGTATGCACCATGATATCTCAGACTTCTGCCTCCTCAAAGATACTCTGCATTCTCTCCTTCCAAACGCTGTAATTTGTATGCCCATCCAGCCTATCCTCCACCCTCAATCCCAATGACATCCTGTTGTCCTAAAACTGAAAAATAGCACTGTTGTAGTAAAGATAAAACTGCTGTTTATGAAAAAATCAGCGTGCTGGAATTTTCTGAGTGAAAAATCAGCAGCTTTAATTTTTCCTTTTGCTATCCCACACTGCTCTTCAGCACTCAAGCTCTGATACCATGTAGAAATTTCTGTTTTCCCACCCCGGTTTTCAGTTTCACCTTATTTCTCCCATGTAGTTAAATGCCCTTTCCCATAACCATACATTTAACAAGCTAAAAAAATAAATATTGCTGAAAACACAAATTTTGGAAATTTTACAGAATGCTGGAAATTGCAAAAATAAAAATCAGTAGTAATAAACAGCCATTAAAACACATTTAAACACTGAGATTTTTGGTCAACTTGACCCTGGAAAAACCCCCTACAACTCTTGGGGAAAATCAGTTTGAGAGCTCTTCTTTATTTCTGAAAATTGCCTTTTTCACAGTGAGAAATATTCAGCAAAAAAATCAGCAAGAAAATTTACAACTTATCTCTTTTCCCATGCCTCACAGCAAACTGGAAATTACAGCAAACAGGACAGCAATAAATGTTGTACGACCTCCTCGATTTTCATGCCCACTTTCAGCATTAAATGCTGCTGTACGACCAACATTAAATGCATTGTACAGACTGCAATAAATGCACTGTACGACCCTCGTTTTGCATATAGAAAAATCAACAAACTGCTCCTCGATATTTGTGCAAACCACTCCTCGAAAATTGTGCCAAAATCTACCTTTCACTGTGTGCTGAATCAGCTGTACAAATATGCTCAACGGCTGCCTTGGAATGTGTGCCAAGCTGCTGTCTCCTTCTCCTCCCTGCTCAGAAATCTCTCTTTCTCTCTTGCTCTCCTTCTCCCAATCTGCTCATGAAAGAATGAATGACCTTTTCCTCCTTTTCCTCCTTTAATCTAACCCCAAGTGACTTTTGGGTGATCCCTAAATCTAATGGCTGAAATAGATTGAGATCTAAGGCTGAGATTAAATGCTCATTTAAATCTCACTTTTTATTTTTTAATTCACCCCACTTTAATAAAGACCCACTTAGTCATTTATTTCTAAAGTCACTTTTCCTTTCTAATTTTTCATTGACTTTATAAAAGTCACTTTAAAATTAGACTTAGTAACTTTATCACTTAAAGTCACTTTTAAATTAGATTTAACTTTATAAAAATTATAAAGTTACTTTAGGAGAAAAATTAAATTCTTTTGGACACTTTTCCCTAGGCCAAAGATCAAAGCCTTAGGGAACCACCTGTCCTCTGGTACCAAATTTCAACAAACATCCCTTAGGGCTATAGGACACTTAGGGGCCAAAGGTCTAACCCAAGTGACCAAACCCTGAGATGGCACTACTTTTCCATAGGATTAACCCCCAATCGTATGCATGACAAGGCCTGGGTGTGGTTATAGGCCTCCAACCACATCCACAACACTGCCTCCATACGATTATGACCCAACTTTCCCAGTTCAAAGGGTGCAGTCCCAATATTTGAGCCACCTTTCCAAGCCAGCCTCTAGACCACTGCTCATAATTTCCCGAGACCTTCTAGAATCATTATTAACATGATAATAAGGCTAAACATTAAGTCTCGAATCAAAAACTTGACCTAGACTACCTAATCCATAAAAAACATTTCGTCAAACACATGGAAAACAAGTTAGCTACAGGTCATGAATGAATATTTGATCATAATAGTCTGAAATTCATCTAAGAATCACCAAGAAGGCTATATTCCCTCTCCACATAGCTGCAATGACACTTATTATTCCATTCATTCAATAACTGATCAACAACTTGTTGAGAAATGTAGGGCATTATATGGATTAAAATATTTAGGTTGATTTCTCTTAGACTTTGACATTTTCTTGTGATTTCTCCTTTCTTCTTATTAGTTCTTCTTTCAATTTATTATGTTTCATTCATAAAAAAAAACACCAAATGATGAAGATCACAACAAGGAACACAAGATGTAGGCACTCAACCATGGAAAAATCCCTGCCTAGGGGAAAACCCAGTCCAACCCTTCCACTAGTATATTCAAATAAAGATGAGACAATCCAAGACCCTTTAGACCTAGAAAAATACCTCCTCCAATCACCAAGTTAGCCCTTCCTTCTGGTAGATGATTTCTACCAAAGTATCCAAGTGTCAACTTCTCAGTTGCATCTACAAGCTAGAATTTTGGCCCCCCAACTACAAACTTTTTGGCCCTCGATTTTATATTTTTGGACTTGCAGTAGATTCATAATTTCAGCCCCAACAACAACATAGAAACTTCACATGTGTGAGAGATATATTTCCCAAGAAATCTAGTTAGGTCTTCCCAACTTCTTCTTTCCTTCTCCAACAACTTCTCCCTCCTTTCTTGCTTATTTTTCTTGTAGACAGAATTTGTTTACTGAGTGCCTCAAATAGGTTGAGATGACTCTCTATATATAGTCTTTCTATTGGGTTGAATAGCCCGAATCCATGCCGAATTTATGAGGACAAAGCTTACTTGGTGTGGAGGTGACGAATGACCTTTTTGAATAAAAATAATTATTTTTACATGATACAAAAGCCCAATAAGGGTCTAATAAAAATGGCAATGACTCTATTGACTCAAGGAAAAATCTAGAAGCCTTAAATGGAGGATTTTACCTAAAAATCATTGACCCAAGCATGAAACCCATGCTTTAATATGTCAATTTCTTTTACAATAAAATTTCTTTTTATTCCTTTTAATTAAATACAATTATGAAGACCGACACTAGTTACATTCTTCAACACTCCCTCTTAACTAGGGAGGTATTCATAATTACATACATATATAGGTACATGGAAGATCTCAAAATGATATGAACTATGAAGAATCGTACCACACACAATGCTTTAGATTAGATACCTGACCAAGGTACTCTAAGTGGGTGGGAATAAGTTGTACTCAAGCTTTAGTCACTCTAGGTACCATTAGGATTTTAAGCTCTAACACCAACCTAGGGATCTATGTGTGTATCCAAGGTTAGAGCTCCATGACTAATGCCACCATCCCTACTTCGGGATCTAGACATCAACACAGGCTGACTAGATGTCCTCCCAAGCATCTTGTTGCCACAAGATGCTTCATCTCTCCTTATCAACGAAAATAACTATATCCACCAATCCAAGCATGCTGCAAATGTTCAATCTTTTTACAGAGAGATCCTACACAATCACAAACCCAATTAATAATAAAACTTCAAATATATATACAAGTAAACACAAACCTTTGAGATCCTCAATAATTATGATGCTACTTATATCATCATTAAGTTATCCAAATACAACTCGTGAGAATCTTTCTTCTTTCATGTCTTAAGTAGCACCAAATACAACCTTAGTAATATTCAAGTATTTTGTTTGCCAATCCATATGTAGTACTTTCATTCATTCTTTGGTTTCATTCTTTCTTCAAGGTATTCACTATGGATATCATAATATTTCCTCCCTCTTAACTAGAGAGATATACCCTTTCTTCTATCCAAGCTCCCTCTTAACTTAGGGAGATTAACAACTACCTTCTTTTTATAACATGAGATAAACTTCAACCTTTCAAGGATTTATTATTTCTAATGGCATCAAGGCCATTTTGATCATAATCATTCTTGTAGCTTCCTTCATCATGCTCATCATTGTTATCGTCTTTAATTATGAACATCTTCAACATCTTGAAGACTATGTACCTGCAAAACTTTAATAACAAGTGCAACCAAATACAAAGACACAGAAGCGTGAAGTTAACTATATAAAAAATCATGACATTATAATGGAAGTATCAAAACATTCAAGAATTAGATATCAAATACCTAAACCTAGTTAGGTTCATGATCAATAAGGGTCATATATTTTATATACATTAGACTTCAACATCTTGCTAGGGTTTTGTCATAAACCCTAGACTCCATATTTGAGACATAAAGCCTTAGATATCAACAACTCAATAAACACATAAATTTAATCATAACAATATGCTTTTAGAATTACATGTCAAACTCTACCAGGGTTTTCTGCAAACCCAAAACTAAATCATATCAATAATATACTTCTAGGGTTTCATTATCATGACCTAGAATATCACTCTCTACTAGGGTTTTGTTACAAAGACTAGATTTATAAAACATGAAAATAAACAATTTCATCTCTAGGGTTTTATTCCTTATATCAATTATAAACCCTAGAAGCAAACATCAAATTCCAAAATTAGATAACAATTTTGACTAGGCTAGGGTTTCGATCATATAGAATAATATACACCTAACATTTCATTCCCAGGATCTTACTTTAGTTATTACAAGGGTTTTGTTCATAAACCCTAGTTCATCAAACCCTAAAAATCTAGGGTTTCAATATATAACCTAGACATTAACAACAAACTCTAAAGGACTAGGGTTTTTACTTCAACATTACCAAGACCCTGAACATCAAAAGAATATGATTTCATTATATGTTCTAGACATACCCTTAGCATCAAGAGGCTAAGGTTTTATAGTGAACCCTGAGGGTTATGGTTTCACAAGAATGATGATAGGTAGTATAACGAGGGTAGATTCAATCTAATGATTAATCAACCTAACAAGAATATTTATGATTCAAAACCTTGCACAAACTAAAGTTAGTAATACAAGACAAATTACAAAATTATCATATATTTTAATGAGAAAGTTTAGCTGCAAAATCTTATGGTCTTAGAAATACCTTGAGTTGTTATTTTTACAAACCTTGTAGGGGTTCCTTGAAGTGCTCCCTCTGAATTTAGCCATGATATTTATACCTGTAATACTTATTGACAAATGCTACCAAGCAAAATATGTGATACCAAAAACATGATATTAAATTTTCAATCTAGGGTTTCTATATGACTAAGGTTTTGATATGCCACCCAGAGCTTATAGTCAAACCTTAGGAACATATAAACATATAACAGTAAAATATCTTATGTTAGACCCTTAATAAATGAATATATATCATACATACCTCATAAGTACGTACCTTTTCTATAACGACCCATTCTTCTGGTTGCCATCAATTCCTTATTATTTTCTTCAAGTAATATGTCAACTTCAAGGTATTTTTCATTGTATCTAAAAGTCTATGTCTTGAATAATATATATATATATATATATATATATATATATATATATATATATATATATATATATATATATATATATATATATGTTTCTACTCTGCTACAAGACTTTAAGATGGGTTTCAATCATTATTAGATTTCGGTCTCCTTTATATGCAAAGTCAAAATAGGAGTCTCGACTCCATTTTTCTTAGTAAATGTAGCCCTTAGTTTAGATCTGCTTTAAGATTATATAACCATTTAAACAAGAAACAAGCCCAAGTCTTCTTTTTATATAGCTTACAATTTAAATGCATAGAACTAGAGTATGGATTTCATTTTTCATAGAGACTTTGCTTCAGAACTTTGGTACTTTTAACAATGGTCTACAAATAGAACTTATGCTAAAAATAGTTCTCCAATGAATTCGATCTCAGATCTCCTTAGTGCATAGGTGTAGAGTGAGTATCTTAGAGCTCGGAGTTTTGATACCTTTGAGACTGTCTTTATAGGGCACAGATTAGAGTTTTTCACAGAAATTTGGGAAGTTGGATGGAGTTTGCTGACATTGTGAGGTCTCATTTTACCTTTTCTCCTATGCTAGGAATTGAAACCTCCGTTAGGCTGGTAGGCAAGACTTTTGTCCTTTTAAAAATAGGGTTCATTATACCTTTTCTCACTTAGAATAAATCTGCAGCTTTGTAATATAGATTAGGGCCGGATAAGGGTGCCCAAGAGCTTCGATCCTTTTGTCAATGAATGCAAACTATAGAGGGTTATTGTATTATCCCTTAGATATTCTCGAATAGGGATTGTATGCCCTCCAAATTCTCTCACTAGCCTTGGCCTTATCTCTTGAATTAGGGCTTGATAAATTGCCTAGAAATTTGTTATTCTTGTCGTCACTGATTTAGGATAGGGTAATTTTACTCTTTGAGATGGTATGGAGCCAAATAGATCTTGTTTTCTACCCTCTTTTCAAATTCCTAGCTTTGATACCATGTTGAGAAATCTAGGGAATTGTATGTATTAGAATCTTTAGGTAGATTTCTTTTAGACTTTGACATTTTCTTATGATTTCTCTTTTCTTCTTATTAGTTGTTCTTTCAATTTATTATGTTCCATTCATCAAGAAAAATTCCAAAAAAATAATATCACAACGAGGAACACAAGATGTAGGCACTAAGCAAGGGTAAAACCCCTAATTAGGGGAAAACCCAGTCCAACTCTTCCACTAGTATATTCAAATCAAGATGAGATAATCCAAGACCCTTTAGACCTAGGAAAAGACATCCTTTGATCACCAAGTTAGCCCTTCCTTCTAGTATATGATTCCTACCAAAATCCCCAAGTGTTATCTTCTTAGTTACAGCTACAAGCTAGAATCCCCCCCCGCAGCTACAAATGTTTAGCGCCCAGTTTTAGACTTTTAGACCTGTAGTAAATTCATAATTTCGGCCCCAACAACAACCTAGAAACTTCACACGTGTGAGAGATATATTTCCCAAGAACTATATTTAGGTCTTCCGAGCTTATTCTTTCCTTCTCATGAAGCTTCACTCTCCTTTTGTGCATATTTCTCTTGTAGATCAAACTTGTTTAGTGAGTGTCTCAAATAGGTGGAGCTACCTCTCTATATATCATCTTTCTGCTAGGTCGAAAAGCACTAATATAGGACAACTTCATGAGGACATCGCCGACTTGGTGTGGAGGTGACAAATGACCTTTTTGACTAAAACATAATCCTTTTTACATGATATAAAACCCCAAGAAGGGTCTAATAAAAATGGCAATGAATCTATTAACTTACGACAAAATATATAAGCCTTCAATGGAGGCTTTGACCTAAAAATCATTGACCCAAGCATGAAACCCATGCTTTAATAAGTCAATTTGTTTTACAATAAAATTTCTTTCTCTTTATTTTCATTAAATACAATTATGAAGACAAACACTAGTCACATTCTTCAACATAGCTAAACAATTCATGACAAGAGCCATAGATGGTACACATCATATAATCAACATATAACCAGAAAATAACCAACATAGAAACCATGGAAACTCAACCATAGTATCACCAATATAATCACTACAAGTATACATTAATTGTAGTAGGATAATAGCTCTTATGAATATATGAAAATACCAACCAAGTCAGGGACTTCCACATACTACCCGACCATTGATTTGGATGAACCAAATCTCTCTTTCAACCAATAACCCACGCACTATATTCCAAGCATGAGTGTAGGATCTCATGGAATAAATAAGGAAAAAACCAACGAGGGCTTCCAAATTCCAACCACCTCAACCCTCAACTAGTGATTCCACCTCTATGGTCGGACAACACTAACACCAACTAGATCAATCTCTACCTAAGGTGTCTAGGGTTCCAAGAGCTATTAACTCAACCCACAACCTTCTAGGGCTCTAGAGCATTTGTCCAACCCGAAAATAGGGACTAGTAAATCAACCCACCAAGGGATCTAGATCGTTTGTCCCAACCTAGGCTCTAAGACTAGTAACTCAACCCAAGTTGTTCCAAGGCTTCCAAGGCACTTGTTCCAACCCCAACCATAAGGAACATGAGCACCAATCAGAAAAACAATAGTGGAAAAAAACCACAACACCATGGCTATCCAGGAAATGGTAAGGCAAGGCTAAAACCACTATCAATTCATGAAAATATCCATGCGAATGATAATACATAACCAAAAAATCATATGCATATTGTTTGGGTCTAAAATGCGTATGCAAATTAGAGTTTCATTTACTATTAATTCAAGTAAGTAAAATTCGAGGATCATCCAATATATATGGACTTAGAGACAACTGAAATAAGATAGGTGAAGAAATGCCAAAGCTCCCTTACAGGAGGTCTTTCATTGGGATCTCCAACACCTATTCAGTCATTTAACAAAATTAAATCTAAAGACATTGTGACAAGTATAAGAAATATTAAAGCTCCCTTATAGGAGACTGTCCATTAATATTTCTAACATCTTAATCAATTAACTATGAAATGAAGGCATTTAAACATAATTCAAATTGATTACAGGAAATATTAAAGCTCTCTTACAAGAGACTATTCATTTATATTTTTAGCATCAAGATATTTAAACTAATGAAATTAAAAACATAAATGAAAGAAATCTTACTATAGCAAAACAAGTATGCAAGTGAGGCAATGGGGGCCCTCCACAGCTCCACAAGCACACTTAGAAAGAAGTTAAATGTAGAAGAAAATCCAATCCAATTTATTTATTGTCAATTGCAAATTTCAATTACAAGCTCCAAGTTCTACATTCCAAGAGGTCCTAAATTCTACATTACAATGATTCTAAAATATAAAATTACAAATGAAGGACTAAGTTTCTAAATTCTAAAAGTTAAGATTACAAAATGAAGATTACAAAGGAAGGAGATAACACTCCTATTTATAAAAAATCTATGATAACAAACTCATAAATGTAAATCCACTATTCCCTCCTTTGACCCACATATTTCTCAACCAATGGTGACACATAACCCTATCCTCCATGATCTCCTCTATGAGGTCCACGATCTTCTCCATGAGGTCCATGATCTCCTCAAATTCGAATTTGAACATAGAGTGCCACATAAATATGCCTTGGAAGCTTCCTTTGTACCTACACATGTCAACAAACTCATTCTAATTGTTAGGTATAAGTATATGGAGATTATTTTCTAAAGTTTAACCATAAATTCTCTTAAAAATACAAAGAATTAATGTTTTGGAAAACACAAAGGTAACCCATATAATGATGAAAGTGAAGCTAATGTGGTGACATGGTGGTGGAATAGAGGTGAGAAAATGTGTGAATGGAGTGAAAGTGGATGTATTTTAAGGATAATTCCTAGGTCCAACATACCCCCAAACTGAAGGTATTGCACGTCCTCTTGCAATCTATTACATTACTTTTGATACTTGAGCTTTGGCTTAGACTTTGCATGATATCATTTGCTTAACTTTTGCAAAGTGTGTTTGTTGAATTGCAACTTGGTTGGTTCTTGTGTTTCAACCGTATTTTGTTTGTTGCATTCAAATTCAATGTATGATCTTTGCATAATGATCATGTGATTTTTATTGCAAAATATTTCGTTGGAATGCATCATGGTTGGTTCTTGTGTAACAACCATGATTGTGTTGGCATTCAATTATCTTTTAAATACTTTTTACAAAGCCATTTTTATGCTCATGATGATGTAATAGTAAATATATTTTGAAATTATGTGGGTTTTAGAATGTGATATATGAATATGGAAAAATATGAAGGTGACAAATTATGAATGTAAATGTATCCCTCCCCCAAAGTGATGGTTTTGGAAATTTTATGAAATGAGGAAAGGGATTTTTTTCCAAAAATTATCATTCTAGCTTTCAAGGAATTAAATGGTTAAAAGTTAGAAAATATCATACCTCAACTTACCCTTTTAAAAATGGATGAGAATTGTGCATGTGTGGCTACAAAATTCTGAGCATAGTCTTCTTTACTTGGTTTTGAAAATGATGGATGAAGTCAAAAAAGTGAATCTTTTATTGTTGCTGCATCTGTTGCTAAATCTGCTGCTGGATCTTCTACTGAATGTTCAGAATCTGCTGCTGAATGTGGTTGAAAATGTATAAGGCTTGGAAGGTATACAAAATTTAGAATTTACACTTCCCCCCCAGCCTTATTGATTGACTTGTCCTCAAGTCATTTACATCAAAAATTGAAAAGTAATGAAAGTAATTCTGCTTCCTCTGCTACAAAATGATTGGTCATCAAGTCTTCAATGCTCATTAGCACAATTCTTGTCATGTGAATAAATGTTTCGGTGTCGAACATAACAAGAAATTGTTAACTTAGTGGCCATTGATGGATGCCACTAGTCAACACAAGAGCTCCCATTTTTGATGTGGATGAGAGTCAAGATGCCTCGAACACGTCTTTCGAAGTATGAATGAATTTGTTGTTATCGAATACTCAGAAGATCCGATGAACAAGGGACATTGATGTATTCCCTTGATTATTGGCATAATGGCTTGCCCTTAAGGCATGCAAGCTACAAGATGCTTTTAGAAAAAATTTTAGACTCAAGGACTATGGACTCAATGGTGTATGGAAGCAAGGTTTTATTTGCAAGTGTAGGAAAAAGGAACCTGACAATGAATATATAAAGTGAAACCAAAAGCTTGTAAATGAGCTTCGTTTCTTTTATTGTTGGGTTAGGATTGATGAAAATGTAGTAAAGTGTATGTGGATTGTGAGGAATGGATAGTGATTCTTACTGGGGAAAAAATAAATGATTGATGGCATGCAAACTGTCAAATATAGCTAATCTTCACGTCGAATTCAAGTGTGGATAGGTATTTCACCATCCTTGTACCTTTACAAACAATCCCCAATTCTTCGAATTTGCTTATCTGTCATGCAACATTTGAAACCATTAAACTATTACTGGAAGTTCAAGAACTTGTAATTTTCTGGAAATTTCGTTTATGTTCATGGACTTGTTCTTTAGGATTTCTCATGAAATTAGTCTTTTGAAGACCAATTGTCATCACAATTTAATCTCCTTAATGTTCAGTTGATCATCCGAAACCTGCTAAAAAAACTTGGCATAAAAAAAACCATTAGTGTGTTCAACAAGGAATGGCCAATTCCTTGATGATTCCTATGCAAAAATTAATGCCAAATGAAACGGATTATGGATAATCAAAAGCATAATTTTAGTCCAATTCCTGATGTTGATAACAGTCCATTTTTGATAAAAATAACCATGAAAATTAACTCATCTCCCTCTTTGTGTCAGATGTCTCCTCGAATGTGCATGACAAAGAGCATATGCTACAGATTAGTTTGTCTCATAAACACATACAACCATGATGAAAGCATAGATTTTAATGCCAACTCTAAGCATAATCCTCCAAATGTTTTTTTTAATTGTTTTGATTCTTTGAATTTTTTTTCTTTGTTTTGATTGTTTTTTTCTATTTGTTTTGTTTTTATTTTATTTTTAATTATTTTGATTTTATTTATTTTTTATTTTTATTGTTTTGAATTTTTTTATTTGCTTTTAGTTATTTTGATTTTTTAAATTGTTTTGATTTTGTAAAATTGTTTCGTTTTTTTTTTTTTTAAACTAAAGTTTAAAACTATAATTTGTATGGTATCGTTATAAAAGTCACCACCAAAAAAATGTTTTGTATTGTTTTGATTTTTATTTATTTTTTATTTTTTTATTATATTAAAAAAACACTAAAATTTGAAACTACTTTTTTTTTTGGTTGTAAAAATGTATATCACCAACTTGGAGCTTTGATCTCCTGGCTAACATTCTCTTTCAATCCACTTACAGGTATGTACCATTGAAAGAGTGTATTAGCCGGCTTCCACCATTGAAAGAGAAAGAGAACAGTTTGAACAATGATATTTCTTTGTTTTTTTTCACGCGAATAAATAAATGCCTTACAACGTTTTCGAATTTATAGGGATTGTGCATTCCAAATCATAAACTTTTATAATACGCGAAATTCAAATGAAACTTGACGTCCTGATACTGTTCAGGTCAAAGGTTCGAATCAGAGAAAAAAAAATTGAGATATTTCATTACGGCAAAGCATGTCGGTGTGAGAAGACTAGGACAAAAAGAGCTCAATGTCAAACTACGCCTAAGGAAATCTATTTGGCAGGTTCCTTTGAACACCTTAGCACTCAGAAGGCACATATCAAAGCTTTAAATTGTGAAGTGTAAAGGTCATTTGTAAATGTGTAGCGCTTGTCATTAGACTAGTTTTGCTCATTTAATAAGTGAACATTTCACTCATTTCAAACGCCAAAATAAGGGAAAACGCATGAATAATGCATGTTTCAGATATGAGACGACTTACCAGTGAACAATTTGTTTTCGCTAGAGAGGTCCAAACAACTCTTTGTAGAAGCTTTGAACCACGTTTTAGAACCGACAACGAAGTGCGTTCGATGATGGGAAAGTTTCCAAGTGTCTCATTTGAGTGCCAAAAATTGAACCTCGGACGGAGTTAAAGGTTTGTCGGAGATAATTGTAGGGGATGACAGCAGGGCGCGGATTTGAATAGCTGAGTCATGCCATTGTACGAAATATAGTTCTCGCTGCCATTGTGGGAACCCCTGATTCTCTGCATTTAAAAAAAAAAAAACTGAGACTACAATGCCAAACCATTAGCAAGATCGCAGGGTTTAATGGGTTTTCCAGGGTTTTAGACACTTCTTCCTCGCAATTCTGGGCTCTCATTTATGGGCAAAATGCTTCGCCCTCGCAATTCTCGGTAGAAAGTTAACAACGAACAGTTTTCTGGGCAGATCACTTACCTGGCATTCCTTTCTGGAGATTCCTTTTGCTGTGTTAACCTCCTATTTGAATCAATATCTTCAAAATCTGCATGCAATCATCAAGTCATTAAATTTCTCAAATCGTGCCACAAAATCTGCATTCAATCATCGATAATTATCAGTATCCGCGGGGTGTGTTATCCACTTCCAACTATTTGGCTGACCTTCTTGATACTCTGCATGTAAGGTGCAATTTTGGTAGCAAAGGTTCGGATAAATTCGACTACGGGGATGCGGCTTCCTTGAGTGATTGCCGTGTTTATATATGCCATAGGAGAATATCATTGTATTGAAGGAGTCTGCTAGATGGATAGCACTCACTAGTATGGTTCTCATAATAAATCTAGGAGTATGAAAACATTTATGCAATGCCAATAAACATATCCTCTTTAATGCACTTGCGAAGGAAAAATGTGGGGATCTATCACCCACTATTGCTTTTGCGATGACTTCTCAAAAGCGCAACATTTAATCGGAGAAGCTCATGCTCGAGATTGGTAGGGCTTCGATCCAACATCATTTCTCGAGATTTGTAGGCATGATGCCACCTTGGGGATGAGGTAGCATGGAAATAGAGTCATGGAAGGTAGGATAACTGTGCACAATGGAAGACGAGATTTCTTGATGTGCAACCAAAATTAATATTCATTCTCCACTGCCATGACAGCCAAGTCTTATTACGGTAAGCTGAAGGTGTTGACATTCAAGTGGTATTACGGTATTACGGTAAGTTGAAGGTGTTGACAGTCAAGTGGTATTACGGTATTACGGTAAGCTGAAGGTGTTGACAGTCAAGTGGTAACAGTGCGCGGTGATGTAGGTAGCATGGTGATGTAATGATAGAAGGTGGAGAGTCCGAGGAGTATAGTCGATGTGGAGTGCAAAGGGAAGAAATGTTCGGTCTTAAAAAAACAATTTTTTTTCTTTCACGCAGTCACCAAAATAGGGTCCCAAAGAACCATGATTTCCTCTCAAACTGTTAGGAATCCAAGCAAATGATTTCTAGGTTATGTAACTCATTCTATTCCGGAGAAAACCCATGTCTTCGTTTTTCTAGATTTGCTTTGGTTTGATTACATAACATGTTTCAAAATGACGTGTCAAGAGCACTGTGTCTTCTTGCAATGCTGTAACAAAATCAAATATTCAGTTCATTGAAAGGCCTGTTTGGTGACATGAAATGCCACTCTGAAACCCATCGAGATAGAAATGATACCAATATGGAAGATTCAAAGCAAAATGAGACATAAGAATGATAAGATCTCATTTGGACTAGTGGAAGGAATTTCAGACATTGGATTCTACCAAGAAGGTAGTCAAACGTTGGTTTAATACAACGATTTAGAGATTATCCATCTGTTCCTTAAGATTGGCTTTGGCTTGGATGAGAAGACTGCCCAATTTGAAGGATGTTTTTAGTGAGGTAGGTGTGGAAGATGGGTGCATCAAGTTTGTTGGCTTGCTAGGGACATGAAGAAAGAGTATGCTACAGGTGAATCGATTTTGACAGAGATAGATGGAGATTGCACAATGGATTCCTTAATTCAAAAATTCACTTGTTATGTGAAAAAAAATATGTTGCCCATTTTGTGCAACCAATGCATTTCCTAATATGCAAACAATACATTGTTCCAAAGGCATATAACTTTGAATCTTTCTCTAATAAGATTATACGCTGCTCTAAAGGCTATTCAATAAATTGATAAACATTTGAATGCTCTTCACGAATGGTAAACAATTTTGAATGCTATTGACAAACATTTGAATGTTATTCAATAACCATTTGAACACTCTCTAGCCATGAACGCTCTCCAAATGAAAGTTTTCACTTTGCTCATCTACATTTTTATCAGAATTTCAATTGAAGTGGGCTAAGAAAAATAAGGATTCAAATCTTGGAGAGTATTTAGATAGTCATTTCTTGTTAACCCAACATTCACCATTGATTTTCTTAAGGTAAACTACAGATTTAATTTTTAAATTTGAAATCGAAAAAAAATTATTTTGATTTATAATGCTGTAGTTTTTATGATTTGTGTAAATTCCAAGCAAGAGATTTTTATTTAATTTCGAAAGTAAATCAATAGATTTTCTGATCTTCCTGATTGCTCGAAGCGCAGGAAGAGAGCATACTAACCTATTGATTTATTTTTATTTTTGTAGGTTAGCGTGGATGAAGTGGCTCTTACCTAAATTTATTTGTGAGAAATGATGATGTTTTTTTATATTATTTTTATTTTTTCAAAGAAAAGTCTACGAGATCTCGTTTTATTTTTCTAATCTATTCTACCTTAACTTAAAAGTTTTTTTATTTCTTACATAAAAGAATGCTTCCAGTGAAGCCATCTACAGACTAAAAATTCAGAAATGCTCACATCTAAATTTAAAATTTTTACCTGATTGTTTGCAAGGATGTGAGTAACATGTTTGGTCCTTGGATTTGGTGCAAGGTTCTTTTGAAACCATTTTTTGATATTATCCTTGTTCTCCAAGATGTACCTGTTCAACATCTTTAATTTTCTCATCCGTAGATGGATTAGTAAGAAATGGGGGGTTTCAAAAGACTGAATTTGAATCTAACTAAGTACCCAAAAAAAATGCTCAAACTTGAACTCCATTATGAAGATCCTGTTGTCATTAGGTTTCACAAGTTAGTCCATAAAAAGAAATTGCAATAAAAAGAACTTCCTAAGTCTATCTCTAAATCATCCTCCCCGGCAATGGCACCAAAATGTTTGGGTCTAAAATGTGTATGCAAATTAGAGTTTCATTTACTATCAATCCGGGTACGTAAACTTCAAGGATCATCCAATATATATGGACTTAGACACAACTAAAATAAGCTAGGTGAAGAAATGCTAAAGCTCCCTTACAGGACGTCTTTCATTGGGATCTCCAACACCTATTCAGTCATTTAACAAAATTAAATCTAAAGACATTGTGACAAGTGTAAGAAATTTTAAAGCTCCCTTACAGGAGATTGTCAATTAATATTTATAACATCTTAATCAATTAACTAAGAAATGAAGGCATTTAAACATAATTAAAATTGATTACAGGAAATATTAAAGCTCTCTTACAAGATACTATTCATTTATATTTCTAGCATCAAGATATTTAGACTAATGAAATTAAAAGCACAAATGAAAGAAATCTTACTATACCAAAACAAGTATGCAAGTGAGGCAATGGGGGCCCTCCATAGCTCCACAAGCACGCTTAGAAAGAAGTCAAATGTAGAAGAAAATCCAATCCACTTTATTTATCGTCAATTGCAAATTGCAATTACAAGCTCCAAGTTCTACATTCCAAGAGGTCCTAAACTCTACATTACAATGATTCTAAAATCTAAAATTACAAATGAAGGACTAAGTTTCTAAATTCTAAAAGTTAAGATTACAAATGAAGGAGATAACACTCCTATTTATACAAAAGCTATGATAACAAACTCATAAATGTAAATCCACTATTCCCTCCTTTGACCCACATATTTCTCAACCAATGGTGACACATAACCCTATCCTCCATGATCTCCTCCATGAGGTCCACGATCTTCTCCATGAGGTCCATGATCCCCTCAAATTCGAATTTGAACATAGAGTGCCACATAAAGATGCCTTGGAAGCTTCATTTGTACCTACACATGTCAACAAACTAATTCTAATTGTTAGGTATAAGTATATGGAGATTATTTTCTAAAGTTTAACCATAAATTCTCTTAAAAATACTAAGAATTAATAATGCTTTGGAAAACACAAAGGTAACCCATATAATGATGAAAGTGAAGTTGATGTGGTGACATGGTGGTGGAATAGAGGTGAGAAAATGTGTGAAAGGAGTGAAAGTGGATGTATTTTAAGGATAATTCCTAGGCCCAACACATATACCATGCTTCTAGAAATCAACAGGGAAATAACACATGCAACCTTTTACCTGCTAGGAAATCCAGTTGTAGTTGTTGATCCAACCATTCCCTTACACTTTCCTTCTTTCTTTTTCCTTCTTTCTCCAAATCCAATGTATGCTAAAGTTCTCCAAGTATACTCCAAGATTACTTTAACTGTGCAAGAGTGTGAGAGAATGAGTGAATGAATGAGAGCTCAAAAGCTAAAATGGAAAAAGGTTAACCAAAAAACACTATGAACTAATCCTCAGAAGCCTTTTTATCATTGAGGCCTCTATTTTCTTCATTTTCCTTCATTTTCCCTCTCATTCAAATATGTGTCTCTTCACCTTCCTTTTCTCCTTTTTCCCTTTATTTTGTAGATAAAATCCCAATTAATGTCACTTTGCCTTTGCCAATGCCTTTGTTAATTTCCATAGCCATTAATTAATCACCAATGATACCCATCACTATGTTTTTCCCAACATTCAGCTTGGAATACGTGTCCCATGACCTTGGTCTTATTTTATTTACATAAAAAATCAACTAGGGGCTATTACAAACCCCTCACCCTTGGAGGAACACTGCCCTCAGTTTTCTATGACACCTATGACTAGAAAAGCATTGAAAACAACACATACCGCCCATGGATCTTTATAACATAGTTCGCTACACTATTTACAATGAAAACTACCATAAATCATGACCAACCTGACAAAAATGACAATCATACTGCTTATTGGAGATTTATAACATATCACATTGTGTTATTTACAACAACATCCACATATACATATACCAAAAAATCATTTTCTTAAACTAACAAATTTTGAAGGATACATAGCCTGCATCTTATCAACTATCTCCGATGTAGCTTCATCGGGCCCAAAGTGATTCCACAACACTTTAACCTGCTCGATTGCTCTGTTCCAATGCATGAACTATTTGTGCTGCAATATGCATTGTGGTTCTAGCTACAATTCTCCCTCTGGTTCCACTTTCAATATAGACTAGTCAATCACATGATCAACATCCTGTACATACCACTTAAGCAATGAAACATGGATAACATCATGGAATTTCATTGTTGGAGACAGTGACAGTCTATAGGCCACTGGTCCAGTCCTCTCAAGGATCTCAAAAGGCCTGCAATACTGAGGTGCCAGCTTGGAACATGACGTAATCCTTAAGGAGTTATTATTGGGCTTTATGTGCAAGTACACATGTTCCCCAACCTAAAAATCATTAAATACCCTATGCTAATCTGCATAACTCTTTTGCCTATCCTGTGCTCCCCTTGAGTTCCTCTTAATAACTCGCATTTCATTTCCATATTTGCCAACATATCTAGTCCAATCAATACCCTATTGACTGGATCACTCTAGCTGATAGGAGTATTACAACTCAGCCCATAAAGTTCCTCAAATATACTCACTTTTGAGGAATTCCGATACCCGTTATTATAAGCAAACTCAACCAATGGAAGATACTCTTCCCACTTCCTCTATTGATACATGACATACATCCTCAACATTTTCTCAAGAATCTTGTTAACCCTCTTTGTTTTTCCATCTATTTACAGATGATCAGATGTACTGAAGGCTAATTCTATCCTCAAACCTCCAAAAAACTCTTTCTGAAACCTGGAAGTGAAATTGTCATCTCTATCTAATATAATATTCTTAGGAACACCATGTAATCTCACTATCTCCCTGATGAAAATTTGAGCTACCTAACTAGATGAATTCATAGACTTAACTACAATGAAGTTAGCTACCTTACTTAGCCTATCAACAAAAACCATGACGGAAGAATGTTACTTTTATGTCCTTGGAAAACCTATAATGAAGTCCATGGAAATGACCTCCCATTTCCACTCTGGAATCAGAATCAATTGCAATAAACCACCTGGATGCTTACACTTGGCTTTTACCTATTGACAATCAAAACATCTCGCAACAAATTATGCCACCTCTTTCTTCAAGTTCGACCAACAATATAATTTTTTAGTTGTTGTCAATGTCTTCTAATATCCTGGGTGTCCTGAGTACAACTTAACATGAAACTCTCTCAAGATAAGATTCTTGAGCTCACTGCCATCTACTACATAAATCTTGTTCCCGAATCTAATTAAGCCATCTGCTATGAGACGATATTCCTCATCCCTATTACATTCACCTTGCCATTGTAACTTGTTCCTAACCTGTTGATGTTTGTCATTATTTTGTCCTACCTACAAGATATATTCTTGCAAGTCTGTCCCATAAGAAATCACTATTACAATGTGATTCACCCGCACTCTTCTACTAAGAGCATCTACAACCTTGTTATCCTTTCTGTTGACGTACTTAATCTCGAAATCAAACTCACTAAGAGTAGCCAACCATCTATATTTCCTAACATTCAGATTAGGTTGGTCAAACAAATACCTTAGCCCACTATGATCACTCATCAAGATGAACCTACTTCCAAGAAGATAATGTCTCCACGTCTTCAATGCATGAATGATAAATACCAACTCAATATCGTGAGTCAATATTTCTAATCATTCTCATTCAACTTCCTTGTCTCATAACATACTACCTGTCCTTCCCGCATCAGGACTCCACCAAGTCGTCTCTTGCAACCATCTGTACAAACCACAAACTCTTTATCGAGATCTGAAATCTTCAAAACTGAAGAATTTGTAAGAAACTTCTTCAATTGCTCAAATTTATCTGCACACTCTTCAATCCATTCAAACTTCTTCCCATTTTGCTGCAAAGATGTAATAGGATAGGCCATTCATAATAAGTTCCTGATGAACCACTTGTAGTAACCTGCTAATCCCATGAATGATCTGACCTCAATTAAATTATTAGGATTTTCCCACTCCATGATAGCTCTCATCTTTTCTAGGTACACTACTATACCTTGGAAACAACATGTCCCAAATAGTGAGCCTTTGTCTGAAAGAAACTACACTTACTAAGATTGGCATACAAATGAAGCTCTCTCAACAATTTTAACACTATTGCTAGATGCTCTACAGGCTTTTCCTCATACTTAGTGTGTATCAATATTTCATTAATGAATATTATCACAAACTTATCCAGATAAGGATGCAACAAACTATTCATCAAACACATGAAAGTAGCTAGAGCATTAGTAAGACCAAAAGGAACTTTTACAGACTCATAATGCCCATACCTAGTACAGAATGTAGTTTTGTAGATGTCCTCTTCTTTGATGCGTACTTGATGATATACTGATCTTAATTAAATCTTTGAGAACACTGTTGTTCCCTTAAACTAATCAAACAAGTCATCAATCCATGACAATGGGTACCTTTTCTTGATAGCCACCTTGTTCAACTACTTGTAATCAATGCACAACTTGAGAGTACCATCCTTCTTCACAAACAATACTGGTGCACTGCAAGGTGATACACTTGTCCTAATCCCTTATCGATAATTTCCTTAAGTTGCAACTTGAATTTGGCTAATTTTGGAGCGCTCATGCTATAAGGTTCCTTTGATGTTGGTGCTACTCCTAGAATCAACTCAATAGAAAATTCCACTTCCCTATGAGGTGGCAATTCTGGAATATTTGTTGGAAACACATCATGAAACTACTACAAAATTGGATACCTCTTCAATACTTCAGCGTCCTCAACATCCTTCACTTTGTCACTAGAAATATGAACTGCAAACAATACACACCCTTTCCTACGATTGCAATTTTCCTGCATAGATGTAACCATTCTCATTGATGTAGGCTAGATTCTCCTCTCTCCATCATCATCAGGGTACTAAACAACCTTATCATAGCAATCTACCTTAGTCCTGTGAATGTACAACTAATCCATACCCAACAACATACTCTATGATCCCAACGTAAACAAATTTAGATGCGCTGATGTAGACATACTGTTCAACTCAAATGCACAAGATCCCACCCAATGATGGACTCTTTTTTTGGTACCTATATCCAAATACACCAACCAAGAATCTGCATGAACTTCTTTATTCAATAAACACTTATCCACCAGGTCAGGACTAATATAACTATAGTTAGGTCCAAGGTGAATCAAAATAGAAATGAATTGATCACAAAGCTTACCTTCCATCTAGATAATAGATGCCTGATGATAAACCTGCTTATTATCTAATGATGCATAAATATGAGGAATACTGTCAAACATCCCCAACTGTCTGTGCCTCCTAAACATTGTAAATTTGAGGTCTTCCACCCTAATGTTGTGGACAATCTCTGCTGCGATGATCCTTGCCACAAATCCAACATGGAAAAGGCTTCCTTCCAACACCCTTTTTTTGCTCCTCAGACTAAAATCCCTGTCCTCTATCAATTGCATTGAATTACTTGTACAACACTACATTCTCCTTGTTACCTGCATCCTGAGGTCTTCCTCACTTCTTATCCCACTTTCCTTAGTCTTGTCATTACCTTTCCAACCCTACTTAGGCTTTAAATTATGCTTAGACTTCTAATAACAATGTTTCAATTTCCAAATTACTTCCTCCAATGTATGAGGCTCACCATAATCAATCCGATCTTTAAATGTTAATGGTAGTCCACTAAGGAATCTTTGAACCTTCATTTTATCATCCTTAAGATATGGTACATACCTTAATAAATCTAGAAAGATTCCATCTTCAACTCATAAAAATACTTAGCCTTACCATCATAATATCTTTCTGAAAAATACTTCTTCCTGAAAAGTATTTTGAACTCATGCCAACTCAAATCCTCTGTCTTGATACCTCTAGCACACTTCACATCTTTCCATGAGATGTCTGCATTCCCTTTGAGACTAAAAATGGCTATCGTTGCTTTCATATTCTCTGCATAATCATGCAGTGTGAAGAACTTATTCATCCCAAGTAACCATGCTTCTACATCTTTTGTTTTCTTCAACTCTCCATCAAATGTAGGAGGTTTGGATTTCTTGAACTCATATAGCAAGTATCGCTTCTCATTCCTCCTGTAAGGATGATAATGATGATGACCATGTTGTATCTTTGATCTAGAACTAGAATAGAACCCATAACCACTACCTCTCTTGTCAAGTGTATACATCCATCTAACACCTTTGATCTTTTCATCCCTATTCGATATATGTCATCCATGAGACATGCTACCACATGCCCCATTAGTCCTTTCTTCTTGTCCATAACTGATTTGTGTCTGTCCCTATCTTTGTAAATCTAATAAACTCTGAAATATCACTACATTGGCCTCTTCTTGCTTTCCTATGCCCTAGAAAGTCTTTCCTATGACTGAATGATCTTGCCACTATCTGCCTTACAACTTATGATTTCTACCTCTTAACTTCTCAAGGTATTTTTTGTGTCAGGGGAGTACTCATATCTATTTTACTCATCTGATCTATGAGAATAATCACGTGAAATGTAGTCCACGATTTTTCTTGTCATCTCTGATCTTCTACTTCTTGCAAAAACACCATGTCATAGAAAAAAAATATAAACATAATCAACATGCCTTAGTGAAGTTCAAGGGAGGCTATATCATCTACACAGTTAATCCAAAATAGCACAACATATGTATATATAATGAAATCAACATATCAATCATCTCAACACCCACATCATGATGACACAAGACCACAACAATGGGCATCATAATGCATTCATACCAAACAAATCAACAACTAACATGCATGAATAAAAATCACATGCATCCCATCCAATTTAAGTGTTTAAACCTGGAATCCTTAATACTGATCTGTAACCACCCCCTCCCACATTTACCCAATTTCATTGGCTTGGTAGGGTAAACATGAGACAAGGAGTTACTATAACATGGCCCGACCTCCAAGCTCTAGTTATGGAAATAGGGCTGACAAACTAACAACTCATAAAATCCCTCAAGGATACAAGACACTTAGGGGCCAAAGGACCACCCCAGGTGACCAAACCTTGAGATGGAATTACTTTTCCACATCATTAACCCCCAACTACATGCATGACAAGGCCTGGGTGTGGTTATAGGCCTCCAACCACATGTACAACACGCCTCCAGCGGTTATGACCCAAATTTTTTCAATTCAAAGGGTGTGGTCCTAGGATTTAAGAAAACCTTTTAGGCCAGCCTCCAAACCACTTCCTAGAATTTCCTGAGACTTTCCAAAATCATTATTAACATAACAATAAGGCTAAAAATTCAATCTAGAATAAAAAACTTGACCTATACTGCCTAATCCATAACAAACATTCCTTCAAACACATGGAAAACATGTAAGCTACAGATCATGAATGCATATATAATAATAATAGTATGAGATTCATATGAGAATCACCAAGAAGGATTTATGACCTCTCCATATAGCTGCAACGACACTTATTAATCCATACATTCATCAACTGATAAATAAATAAAAAATTCATGATAAGAGACGTAGATGGTACACATCATATAACCAGCATATAACTAGAAAATAACCAACATAGAAACCATGACAACTCAACCATATATCACCAATATAATCACTACAAGTATACATGGATTTTAGTAGGATAATAACTCTTATTAATATATGAAAATACCAACCAAGTCAGGGACTTCCACATACCACCTGACCATAGATTGGGTTGAACCAAATCTCTCTTTCAATCGATCACCACCGCACCACATTCCAAGCATGAATGTGGGATATCATTGAATAATCCAAGACAAAACCAACTAGGGCTACCAAAGGTAGACCACATCAATCCTCAACCAGTGATTCCACCTCTATAGTCGGACATCACTAACACCAACCATATCGGTCTCTGCCCAAGCTGTCTAGGGATCCAGGAACTAATAACTCAACTCATAGTGTTCCAAGGCTCCATAACGTTTTTCCAACCCGGATCTAGGGGCTAGTAACTTAACCCACCAAGGGCTCTAGAGCATTTGTCCCAATCTAGGCTCCAGGACTAGTAACTCAATGCAAGTTGTTCTATGGCTTCCAGAGCATTTGTTCCAACCCACAACCATAAGGAACATGAGCACCAATCCGAAAAACAATAGTGGGAAAAACCCACAACACCATGGCTATCCAGGAAGTGGAAAGGAAAGGCCAAAACCACTGTCAATCTAGGCAAATATCCATGCCAATGAAAATACATAACCGAAAAATTACATGCATATACCATGCATCCAAAAATCTGCAAGGAAATCACACATGCAACCTATTACCTACCAAGAAATCTAACTATAGTTGTAGATCCAATTGTTCCCTTGCATTGTTTTTCTTTCCTTTTCCTTCTTTCTCCAAATCCAATGTATGCTAAATTTCTCCAAGCATGCTCTAAGAATAATCTAAGTGTGAAAGAGTGTGAGAGAATGAATGAGAGCTCCAAAGTTAAATTGACAAAATATTAACCAACAAAAGCTGTGAATTGATCCTCAGAAGCCTTTTTATCATTGAGGCCTCTATTTTCTTCATTTTCATTCAATTTCCCTCTCATGCAAATCTGTGTTTCTTCACCTTCCTTTTCTCCCATTTTTCTTTATTTCACAAATAAAATTCTAATTAATGCCACTTTTTCTTTGCCAATGCCTTTGCCAATTTCCATAACCATTAATTAATCACCAGTGATACCCATCATTATGTTTTTTCCAACATTAAACTTGGAATACATGTCCCATGACCTTGGTCTTATTTTATTTACATATAAAATCAACCAAGGGCTGTTACAAATAAAGTTGTGGTGACCATTTGATATAAAACAACAACCCACATGATACCAAGGCAAATAATTATCTACCGCAGGTTAGACTGCACTGCCAGACATCAATATTAAGAAATGTGGCCCAAAATTAAACACATTAAGCCAAAAAATTCCCCATTGTAACAAAATAAATCCATGGGAGAGAATACTATTAAAACGAGAATGAAAAATCCATGGGTACCAAACCCCACATACCAAAACCAGAAATTTATAAGTGATACTTGGAAATTACAAGCCTTGGAGCATTGATGAAGGAAGCATGACCACCAATTCGAAGATAGGCCCTGAGGCTGCATTGTGGAGTAAAAGATAAAAACATTGACATCAAAAGCCTTTGAAACATTAGGACCTTCAAACCCCAATTCCCTCCTCTGAGAAATGATATTTTTGTATATCAAGAAATGGTTTCATCAACAACCAACACATAACGTTGAACATGAGATGATGTACTAAAATAAAAAGAACATAAAGTCTTGTAATATCTTTGCAAATTAAAATGTGTGCTCGCTAACCTGTGAAAGATCCAACTCATTTATAACAACTAGAGGAGGAGGAATGGCATGAGAGAAGGATGCAGTAATTTTTCCAGTGAAGGACGAATATATGACAAGTGTTAATTGCAGCACACTTGTTAAGGAACAAATTCCTTTTGTGTTATAGTGATCCATAAAATGAGCCGAGAGCATGCATCTTTCTTTTTCATGGTTGAGAATGTTAGAGCCATTATGACAACCCCACCTAAAACTGTATGAACCACACCAGAGGTGATGAACATAACCAACAATTTGTGATATCCCTCTCCTGTTACCCTTGCATATTGATGAGAAAACACTACCAAATATTGATGTCCCATTCTCATAATACCATGATTCCATGTATGGAGTGCATTTGAACACTTGTCCATACCAAAACGAATTCCAACACAAATTAATTGTGTGCTTGTTCCCACCCCCATTAGGGATCCTCCTCTATAGAGTTTTTTCCCCTCTCAAGCAACACAATTAATGCTTGGTTCTCGTCATCCCAGTTGGAAATTGGCCACAACCTATCCATGGCCAAACCTTCCAAGCGGCGACCCATGTTCACTAGGTAGTCCACCACTCCATTTCCTGCTCATTTTGTGTGTTCGACTAGGATATATTCGAATCTCTTCAACAAATTTGCAATATTGGCCACTACATCTTCTAATCTCCAACTATGCATTATTTTAGAGGAAGGTTGGTCATTTAATAGTTGGCGAATGCATTGTATTTCTAATAGGGAGTCCCCATGTACCTGAATTAACTTAAAACCTTGATGGGCAACAATCTAGAGTCCTCTCTCTGCAGCGAGGAACTCAGCTAGGTTGTTAGTTGCAATGCCACAATCCATGGCGAAAACTCTTAAAGGGGATGACTTGTTATCTCTAAATATCCCCCCAAAACATGTAGGTCCCAGGTTTCCCTTGGATTCTCCATCAAAACTTATTTTTATAAAATTTATTGGTGGAGGCCAATAAAAATGGTTCATCAATAAGGAGTGATCTGCAGTTGTTTGAGGAAGAGAAGGAAGCATCTTACCATCCAAATTCAAGTTCCTAAGGATGACTATTTCTTTTTCATCAGCTTCCCAATCCATTGATGACCATGTAGCTGATAATATGGTCTCCCGTAAATTAATCAAAGTAATTTCTCTCAGCAAGCCAATTTTTTCTCCTTTTGCCTAAAAATTTGATTATTTCACTCCTTCCATAAGTTCCATAAGATGAAACTGAAAATTAAATTCCAGGCTCTATTAACAATTATGTTCTTGAAATATGTAGTGGACCATTGGTTAATTGAAAAAGTCATATTATAAAAATGTGAAACTCGACAAGCAAAAAGTATTAATTTAAGTTCCCATACCTCTGTTACAAAATTACATTAAAGAAATATATGTTCTGTTGTCTCCTGTGCTGCATGACAAAGAAAACAAAGGGATGTCCCTTCAAATCCTCTCATGCATATATTATACCAAGTTAAAAGACACTACCAGGTTATTATCCATAAATATTTTGATATTTTTGGCCGTCAAAAACTCAACCATATCGACTTCCATACCTTCTCTTTCTCCAAAGAATGATGTCCTGCTGCAATTCGGCATGCTTCACTGATTGTGAAGCAACTGTGTTGACATATCCCCCAATGTAGTATATCCATACCATTCTAGTGCAAAATCCTTCATTCACGTAACTCTTTATCAATCTTGTCCCATGGGAATGGGTGAGGGGTGGAGGCCAGATAGTCTGTTGTTTTCATATCCTCCAAAATGGTTCTTTATATTGTTGCTTCCAATAATCCTTTACTTTAGTCATACCTAGATTTCCAAAATAGGCTTTAATCCTTTCCAATTCATTTTTTTCATCTATTCATGGCATCTATTACCAAACTTTATTCCAAAAATTGACAGTCTCACCATATTTCATATCCCGAAAAGAAAATCTTTGCACTATTTCTCTATTATCTCGAGCCTAATGCCATGGAATTGACCCATCAATAGACCTAGTATCAAACAATATATCCTTCTGTGATGACAATTGGGCATATTTATGATTCTAAATTTGTATCCATAATTGGTCTCCTCCTTTGACCCACTTCCACCATAATTTTTCTCCAAATGTAGTGCTCAAGATGTTTGTATCTCTAAGTCCTAAACAACTTGAATATTTGGGTAAAATGAGTTTCTCTCATCCCCCTAGCATCCATCTCTTAGCTCTTTTAGATCCCCTCCACAAAAATTCTCGCCAAATTTTTATGATCTTACCTCCAATAGATTTGGGGAGTGGCAGAGTTTTCATCCATTACACTGGGATAACATGTAGTACTCATTTAGTGAAGACCAACCTACTTGCAAAATTTAGTGCTCAAAATGTCCAATTTTGTATTTTGTTCAATAACTTAGCTATCAACTCCTACCAACAAGAAATTCATCTTGGGTAAAAGACTAATGGTACTCCCATATATGTAATGAGGAGGTGGCCCCTCTTAAATTCCAATACACGAGTCAAATGTTTAGCAATAGAGTCTTTACAGTTGAAGAAGAAAACCCTAGTGTTTTCCTTACTGATCATAGTGCTGGAAGCTTCAAAAAATAGTTGCATGATTTTGTGAAATATTTTGGCTTCGCACAATGAAAGTAAACCAAAAAGACATACATCATCAACAAATTGTTGACACGTTAATTTTAAATCTTGTCCAAACAATTTGAATCCTTTGACAATAGATTTAGAACATGACTGCTTTAAGAATCTACCCAGGCCTTCCATTGCCAAGATAATAAGAAAAGGAGATAAAGGATCCCCTCTCCTTAATCCCCTTGTTGACCTAAATGTTGAAGATGGTGAGCCATTTACTATTATGGAAAAGAAAGGTGAGGATATGAAAGAAAAAGTCTAGGAAATCCACCGTTAAGAAAAACCAAAAGCATCTAGAACTTGAAGTAAGTAATCCTAGCTAAGACAGTGGTAGGCCTTTGATAAATCTAATTTGATAAACATGTTAGGCTTATTCTTGACTTTTAGGTAGTGGATAATTTCCCAGCCTGTAATAATACCATCCATAATCTTCTTGCCTTCCACAAATACTGTTTGCTTTGGAGAAATGAGACTGGAAAGTAGAGGTTTTAAACATTTGAATATAACCGTGAATATGCTTTTGTAAATTACATTGCATAAAGAAATGTGGCGAAAGTCATTGACGTCCTTTAAATGGCCATGTTTAGGCACCAATGTGATGAAAGTCACATTCAAAACTCTCCATAATGACTGGTTTTGTCTCGATTCCTCCACTAGTTCATATATCTCCTTGCCCATAAAAGACAAGCATGCTTGATAAAAGTTAGAGGTAAACCCATCCAAACCGGTTGGTTTTTTTTGGCAAGCCCGTGACTATGATTTCCACTTCTTGGAAAGAGATCAGTTATATCAAATATATGTTTTGCAACTTAGAGATAATTAATGGTATCCCTATTTATAAATGACTTATTTGGCCATGTATTTGAAAATAAGTTTCTAATAAGAGATCCCAGTTATAGTGTACTAATTCTGCCTCTATCTTTGAATGTAGTATTTTACGATAACCATCTTCTCATATGATAGATAAAATTCTATTATGATGCCTTCGTTGCAACATTGAATTATGGAAAAACTTAGTGTTTCGTTCTCCCACCTTTAACCATTGGAACCTAGATTTATATTTCCATAAAAATTCTTCCTGTTGTCGTTGTTGTTCAATCTAGTGTAGTGTAAGTCCTTCCTCTACAACTAGGTCCATAGTTCACCCTTCAAGGATCATTCACTACTGTAGTTATTGCATTTTTTGTTCCAACCTTAGTTTCACTTCAAAGATATTTCCAAAGTGTTGTTTATTCCAAATTTTAACTTTAATTTTTAAATATTTTAGCTTTAGTTGAAAAGAATGCATCCTATTACAACCATTCATTGAACCTTATTGCCACCAAACTTTAACCTGCTCTATGAAATCTAGATCCTACAACCAAAATCTTTCTAGGCAAAATGGTTTATTTTTTGGCGTTTCTTTTACAACTATTTCCAATACAAGCAACCAATGATTTGACCCTAGACAAAGAAAAATATTGGTTGCTATGAATATGTCCATGTGAAAAAATGCTTCCGATATAAGGAATCAGTCTAAGTGACTAACTATTTTATGGCGCTCACCCCTTTTTCTATTCCAAGTAAAAATGCCATTGATCATGGGGATATCTACTAACATCAATTTCTCAATGAGGCTATTAAAAGTTTCAAAGCCTAGTTTGAGTCTACTAAGACCCCTTTTTTTGTTATAATATTAAAATCTCCCCCTAAAATCCATAATTGATGAGGAAAGCACTGCCTATGATACAAAACTTAACTTAAAAATCTTGGCTTATCTATTGATATTGGGGGTCCATATACCTCTATTAAAGCAACTAGGTCTTTTGTGCCCACATATCTAAAAAGACCAATTCAAATTTGTGAGATTGCGACCCAATATTGAAAAACATTATCCCCATAGTTCCATAAGACAACCAATCCTTAAGAGTTACCTTAAGCATCAAGTGTCATGAATTGACAACCCTTCCAACATAAATAAAAAAAATAAATTTCCATTTTATCCCATACTAACTAAGATTCTCGCAAAATTAGAATTGTCAGCTTCCGTTTTTTAATTTGTTCCCATACATATCTTTTCTTTCCTTTTCTATTAAGGACTCTAAAATTCCATGTGAGGATCTAGTGTCTGACCTTCGCAAGGTTAGTTTTGTGACACTTAGAGATGGTTATTTTGATTTAATGATATAATATTATGCATGACATACTTATGTACATGCTTATATGCTATAGACCTAGTTTGGGTCACCTGGTTGCTATGTGCTTATGATAATATCTATGGTTGTGTGTATAAGAATTGATTTTGGTTAAGAGCATATTATCGATGTTTTCTCTTTTGGTATCCTAGTTTGGACATATGTGTATGACATGGATGGTGATCCAAGATTGAGACACATAGATCCATGAATGATCATGGTTATGTGGAACATATGGTTAATTATGATTAATGGATGATATATGATTTGTATGATTATATATGCATAATATTGTACTAAACAGGATGTGGTAGCGGATCTGGTTATTTGTAAACTAGGATGCTCAAATTATAAATGATTGTGGAAGTCATGATACATGATTTGTATGATTATATATGATTAATCTTGTATTGAGCAAGATGTGGTAGGGGATATGGTTATTTGAAAACAAGGATGCTCAAATTATAAATGACTGTGGAAGTCATGATACCTGATTTTTATGATTATATATGCTTAATCTTGTATTGAGAAGGATATGACAGGGGACGTGGTTATTTACAAACAAGGATGTTAAAATTATAAATGGTTGCGAAAGTCATTTCTCCAGAACCAAAATGATTATGGAAGTCATGCACAATATTTGGTAAAATGTGAATAATTATGAAATTCATTTGATTCCTTTGATCTGTGAGATTGTGATGTGTGCATGTCTTGGAACAAGGCCTTACTAATGAGCCATTATATGGGTATGAGCTCACAACCAGTACCTTAAGGTGAAACACAAAGTTTCAAAGTAGAGTAGATGATAATATATGGAAATTAGGGCGTGAAGTCCTAAATCCATGAAAGATAAAGATGTGGAGTCTTGGATCTATAATAAAAGGATTAGGGCACAGAGTCCTAAATCCATGAAAGATAAAGACGTGGAGTCTTGGATTTATAATAAAAGGATTAGGATGCAGAGTCCTAAATATTTAAAAGATCAAGGTGTGGAATCTTGGATCCTTGGGGTAGATTAGCATGCATAGTCCTTGATCTACTAAGGCGTGGAGATGTATGCAATAGGGATGCATAATCCCTATTGTATGAAAGACAAATACCACTCATGGGTAGATCAGGGATGAATCTCTTTAATAAAATCTCATTTCTAACAATTTTGGAGTGACTTTCTAAAAATATAAAGTCATGTCTAGCATCTCAAGTATGAGTTTCCAAAAATAGTAAGTCACCTTCAATCAATGGGTAATCAAGTATAGTTAAAGAAAAATAACTTTACTTATCATTGCTCAATCCTAATAGTTCAATCCCGATGTAATCCTTAATATTATTAATATTATTATCTTTTATGAGACTATGCTATTATTCTTAAAAGGGAATTACAAGTCACCTTCATCTCCTCAATCACTTCACACCTCTCTCCTTGATGATTCTCATGGATCTACGTAAATATCTCTCTCTTTTAATAATACATTACATTGTCTTTTATGCACTCATCAAAGAATGGCATATTCCTCTTACACTCATTGAAGACATGTCGTAAACGATTCCTCTTATGCTCTCTTTAATGCATATGTTACACTCTCCTTAACTAAGGCATGCATATCTCTCCTTAATGGAATGAGTTAAACTCCTATAAATGGAATACAAGGCATACATATTACTCCTCCTTTATGACAAGGATTTGTTGGTCCTCCTATATATGTGTCTCATGTATTCTTACTTGGAGGAGGTGCATGGTGATACCAAGAGTTTGAGAGATTTGAAGAAGATTGTGAGAGGGAGAGATTTGGAGAGTAGCCAAATGCTAATCTAAATTACTAAGTATCTCTACCCAGTGGTGTTTAACATGAGTGACATTGAGAGGAAGTAAAACTTATCTTCCCCAACTTGCCTTACATATCTCTCTACTGCTATATTTTGGCACTACTTGTGAGCTCTTACAGCTCAGGGGTTCTAGGGGGAGAATTTCTCCCTGGATATGGTTGGGTGGAAAACCAAATGGTTCACAATGAGTTGGTAAGGGCATTGGAGATGGAGCATACTGTCATATTTTTCGAGTTATATATATACACATTGTCAGGTATATTTATAAATGCTCTTGAAAATTTGGTTTCTTATTAGTTTTAAAATATGGAGATTTTAAATTTATTATTTTTACTTTAAATTATTACAAAATTATGAATATTTATGAAATATTTAGAAATTTATTTTTGAGCTAACAGTTTCTTGGCAGCTATATATTTTTGAGCTAACAATTTCTTGGTAGCTATGTATGAGAATTTACATGCAAGGAATGAAAAGAAGAATGTGTTGCCAACGATTACAAATTCTGCTTATACTAAAATTTTGTTCATAGAAGGTCATGTCTATTATATAAAACTAATATTATATGTTTGATAGCATTTCATTGTCCCTTTTAGAAATTTAATACATGGTTCTAACTTCCTTTGAATTGGGTTGTTGGTTGAAACTTAAATCTAAAAAAAAAAGGGTTGCACACTAAATGTTTGAAGAAACTCCTAAAATGATGTAGTTTATTGTATATAAGTTTTTATTGTTGTCCTATTGCAAAGTAATTAACATAAAGTATCAATGGTTGTAGCATTTAGGGCTACCATGTGTTGTTAGGTCCCTATACTACTAGTGTAATCACTTATTGTTATTAGTACAACCCCCTTATTATATTGTTGTGCCCATGTAGTCCCCATATTGTTATTATTGTGCCCCATAGAAGCCCACTATTGTTATTATTGTTCCCTTACATTATTATTGTTATGTCGGCTCTGATTATATTATGACCCCTTAGACTCCTATATATAGAAAGGAGGTCTTGTCATTTGTATCATCCAAGAAGTGTTCATTTGTGTAATGTAAAGGACGTTGCCCCCTCAAAGAGGCTTATTTCTAAGGAGTTCATCTATCTTTTGTATCCTTTTGTGAGCTAGGTTCATAACATTTGGTATCAGAGCTTTGAATTCTAGGGTTTTGCTGCTCCAAACAGGTCATCGTGGTATTTTCACTATAACTTTTTTCTGCGATGTTTCAGAAGCTAAACAAAAAACCCCATTTGAGAAGAAATCTTGGAAAAGTGCGCGTCCAAATTTCAGATCTTATCTCACTATATTTGTAGAGATATAATATGAGGAAGTTAGGGTTTTTTCAAGCTCTAGAATTTCATCTAAAACAGGTCATCATGGTATTTTTGCTCTAACCTTTTCTCTACAAAGTTTCAGAAGCTAAAGAAAAAACCCATTTGAGAAGAACTCGTTCTGAATCTCAGATCCAAATTTCAGATCTTGTCTCGCTATATTTTCAGATATATGATCTGAGGAAGTTAGGGTTTTTGCAGACTCCCGAATTACATACTAAACAGGTGACCTTGGGAAAATCATCATAACTTTCTCTCTGAGCAACAAATTGAAATTTCGTAAGATGTTACAGAAAGACGACAGACTGTAGTTTTCTGTGCATAGTTTTCAGATCCGAAGGTTGAAACAGTGACATGTGGCATGTCGTACAAGTTTGCTCTACTGAAACATTATATAATCAGGTCATCTTAGGAGATTGGGCATAACTCTTTCTTGGAGAATCAAATTCTGATCAGACTTGTGGGGTTAGAAAGAGGATTCAGAACGCTAGTGCAAGAGACAATTTCAGAACTTTGAGATCTGAAAGTACAAAGTTACAGTCATTTCAAGATCAAGCTCCTGAAATCAAGAAAAGGCGATATGAGGAAGTTTGATGGAAAGGATCCAGTAAATTGAATACTACAGATGGAGCAATATTTTGATCTACATGGTGTACCACTGTTACAAAAGGTATGTATTGCATCTTCATATTTAGAACTGGATCAATTTTTATGGTATAAAGGGCTTTGTTCTCGTAAACAAATTTTTATGTGGTCAATTTTCATGGAGGAAATGATAGCACATTATGAGGATACAAAGAGCAACACCTTCTTTAGAGCAACACCACATCAATTGGAAGAAAAAAGAGAAAGGGGGCTTTATTAAAAAGTGGAAAGCAAAATTATGGCAACAAGGAAGTCTACCCCTCACAACTATAAATATGGAAGTGTTGTTTCTCCTAGCCTTCCACAACCTACAAGGGTTACACCACAAAAATTGGAAGAAAAAAGAGAAAAAGGGCTTTGTTATAATTGTGATAACAAATACATTAAAGGTCATAAGTGTGTTGAGAATAAATTATTTTACATTGGTTGTGGAGAAGAGGAAGAAAAGGGTCAAGAAACGTCAAAAGAAGAGTATATACACCAGGAACCAACCCTAGAGAAACAAGAAATGAATCTGACCATATCTTGTAAAGCATTGGAAAGAATTACCACTCCTAAAACTCTCAAGATAGAAGGACATATCAAGAAGAAAAAGGTTCAAGAAGTGAAATATCACATCAAGAAAGAAGAAATGAATCTAACCATATCTTGTAATTCATTGGACAGAATTACCACTCCTAAAACTATCAATATAGAAGGACATATCAAGAAGAAAAATGTTCAAGAATTGAAAGATCACATCGAGTCTCAAGAAATCAATCCGAACATATTTTGTAATGCATTGGAAGAAATTACCACTACTCAAACTATCAAGATAGAAGGACATATCAAGAAGAAAAAGGTAAGAGTGTTGATTGATTCGGGCAGTACCCATAATTTTATTGATTGTAAGATAGCCAAGGAATTGAATTTCTTCCTATGTCTAGCACCAGAGTGTCAAGTGATGGTTGCAAGTGGAGGAACCATAAATTGCTCGGGAAAGTGCCATAATATGAAGATATCCATGGGAGAATATGTATTGAATAGCCCAATGCTTTCCATTCCAATGGGTGGTGTTGATGTTTTACTAGGAGTCAAATAGCTACAATCTTTGGGTATGATAGCTTTTAATTTTCAAGAACTTTTCTTGAAATTTTTTTGGGAAGGAAAGGAAGTTGAATTGAGGGGTATCGAAGGAAAACTTGGAAAGGTAATCAACTCTAACATCATGACAAAGCTTATAAATAAAGAATAATGGGGTGTAATTGCACAATTATGTTCACTAGAGGATCCCACATCGAAATCATGTATTTCTCCAGATCTCCAAAACGTTTTGGACAATCATTCCAAGGTATTTGAGACTCCCAAAGGCCTCCCACCTATTCGTGATCATGATCATGCTATTCATTTGATTCCACAAAGTGTTCCTCCAAACATCAGGCCTTACATATATCCATATGCGCAAAGGAGTGGGAACTCATTCAAAAGTTGCAGAAGATGCCAGTTCAAAGAGTATTGCGAGAACTTGACAAGGAAGGAAAAATCATATTGGAATCTGAAGCAGTCATAGAATCGAGAAATCGAAAGCTATGGAATAGATCTATTTCAGAGTATCTCATCAAGTGGAAGAACTTACCCGCTGAAGATTCCACATGGGAGAGCAAGAATTTATATAGAAGCATCAAGATCTACTCAAGCGTTGAGGACAAAACTTTTTGAAGGAGAGGGGAATGTTAGGTCCCTATACTACTAGTGTAACCCCCTATTGTTATTAGTACAACCCCCTTATTATATTGTTGTGCCCATGTAGTCCCCATATTGTTATTATTGTGCCCTTACATTATTATTGTTATGTCGGCTCTGATTATATTATGACCCCTTAGACTCCTATATATAGAACGAAGGTCTTGTCATTTGTATCATCCAAGAATTGTTCATTTGTGTAATGTAAAGGAGGTTGCCCCCTCGAAGAGGCTTATTTCTAAGGCATTCATCTATCTTTTGTATCTTTTTGTGAGCTAGGTTCATAACATGTGTTTTCCAAATTGTAGCAGTGGCTACAATAAGTTTATCAACTTATGTAAAGGGAAGTAGCTTTGTAGCTTGTAAAATGTTTGATTAATTACTTGTATCAAGAATTCATACAGTGAACATAGAAACTCATAAATTCAATGAACTCATAGTAGCATAATTTTGGGTTATTTTTCTTCATGTAGAGTTGTAAATGAAAGTTTTCATGCTATGTGTTTGACAAAAGTGGTAAATGATCCAAAGTTTTCTTGTTTTAAACAATTGAATCTCTCGGATTTTTTAGTGTGATTCAACTCAACATTAGGGGGTATTCATGCCTAATAGCCATGTAACCCCCAATTTCATTCCAAAAAAATACTTTTAGAACCTAGGTCGTAAATCCGGGCGATTTTGAAGATTGTTGTTGTGAATTATGTGCATATGTTGTTGATTTGTTGATGAAAAACTAAGATTGTTTAGTCCCTGTTTTAAGATGCCAACATTTGAAGTTTCAATTTCTGAATTTTATGAGCTAAATAGGTTGAAGAAGAATCTCAAATTAATTGTTGCCATGTGTTTGACAAAATGCCTCAATGGTTGTAGATTGCATGCCTAGAAATTTTTGTCAAAAGGCCTCAATGGATGTAGATTGCATGTTTCAAAAGTGTTTGTGAAAAGGCCTAAATGGTTTTAGCTTTTGTGCATATAAATTGTTACAATAAAATTCTTACTAATCGTAGTTTTTATGTACTATAAATTTATGAATAGATTATTTGATGGATGTAGCTTCCTATGTCTACAAGTTTTTGGTATGAATGTGAAGTATTATTTAATAATTTGCTGAAGTTTGAATATAGAATAGGATAGTTATTTCTTTTGTTATCTAAATCTTTCATTAAAAAAGGGATTGTTGTTGGAAGCAATTTTACAGTGACTAATTCTGTAGGATTTTGTGCAAGTGAGCATGATAAGTTTCATTTGAGCTGCATGCATTCATGGGTTCATTCTTATGCTTCAATGATTGTAGAAGACAACTACTTGTGCCAAATTTATGCAATTTCATTGTTATACTTGGCACTTTTTGAAGAATAATATGCCTTTGGATTGGTAACAGTAGTTGCTCTTGTTGCAACATTCATTATACAAATCATTATTGAAGCATTGCCTTAATAATTGAGATTGAGTATTTTTAAATGATGAATTTGGAAATGTTGTTGGGTTAATATATTTTGTGTTTCCATTTCATAAACATATCATGTTTATTAGATTCACTGATGAAGAGTGGCATATCCTTCCCTCCATTACTTTGCTATAGGTAGGTTAATACTCATACACTTATATATGATTTTTGTAATAGAAGCATGCTATTTTTGTAGTTGTGATATCAAGAGTCAATAGGTGGATCTTATTTAGCATAATCTATGAAATAAAATAGGTTGATCTAGCTTAATGTTCACACATGGAATTATGGTGGAATTTACTTCCAGTCTTACGTAGAGGTCATGTACAAGTATGAAAAGAGCACATGCTATCATATTTTAAACTTGAGAGGAAATGTGTTTTGGAATTGGTTTTAAGGGAATGTTATACCTGACTTCTTATGTGATATTATTATATTGAAATGGTTGAAGGGACATGATTACATGATAACTATGTTCGTAATGCTAAAAAAAAAATTGAGTATTAGTGATTAATGTGACCTCTACTTCTCTATATTGTTGATGGTTGGTAAGGTGGGACCTTACATTCATTGAGAGGGTTTTGGAACAATAGGAAAGTAATCCGGGAGCACCATATCTTTTCCATAGTTCACTAGAACATTTCTTGTCTCTTGAAAAGAGTCCTTTTTAGTTTCTCTTCCCCTTTATTTTGCCTCTTTAACCAATTATTTGATTATAATATATTTACCTTCCTCCTAAAATTACTCTATGGAATGTGTACTAGGTCCCTTCAAGGATTTTTTATGTTTTTGGTTTTTCCATTCACATAGGGCCTTCGCATAATGTTCATGTTGCTCCTTCGAAAAATTCCCTAGATTTTTCTTTGCCCATTCATTTAGAAGGTATACTAGAACACTTTCTTCCTTGGAAAATGATTCGTAAGTTTGTCTTCTCAATTGATCAACAACGTCCTCAATGTCTGGTAGGTTAGTAACATCGATTTTCTCATCAACTGCCTCTACATCCTCCAGAGTTTTCCTCTTCTTAGGTTGCTTCATTTCCTTGAGGTATTGAGTTTGTTACACCATATGTAAATCATTTGGTGTTTCCTATTTCAAATCCTCTTCCATCATAGCTAGGGATTCAAAGGTATTTTTCCTCAAACATATTTGTTGATTTGTCGTAGTTTGTGGCCTAGATTTTCTTCTAGGGGAGATTACTTTGGTTAAGCCTTCATTACCCACTGGTCCCACACTATATGGTTCCTTCTTCTGAGTTAGGTCGTCTCTAAATAGGTGACCATGTTCATGGAAGAGATGAAAATAAAAAGGAACATGCTCATAATATATTGGTTGGGACCAGATTTCCCCTTGGTAATTTAGATTGATTGACTTGGGCAAGGGTTGAGAAATATTCATATGTATGCATAGATGAGCATAGAACATATTCCGGCCCCATTTAGTTACTTTTGATACTTTCATAAAATGCCCCAAGACATTACCAATCCCCTCTAGTATTTATGGGATCCATAATTCAATTGGTAGGGAATACAATCTTATCCAGATAGGTGCATACATAAATTATTCTTTATCAGGGTTGAAACATTCTTCCCAGTGTCGAATATGGAAGCTCGCATTATTGTAAAAGTAAGGCACCCCTTTAAAAATACAAGTTTTGTCTTCCATGTTGGAAAAATTTATTGTGGAAAAACCTTTGGGTCCTAATCAGAGATCAATTTCACCCTTCGTTTTCAAATTTTGTAGAATCCAATGCTTCATTTCTCTTTTTGTAGGCCAACCTACTAAAAATTTACTAATAAAGGCATGATATTTTAGTCTTTTACAATGTTCAACCAAACTTTGAGATGGGATTACAAAAGTCGACTTGCCATCTTGCCCCTAAAATCAACAATTCTAAGGAGTTTTCTTCAATTTTCTCTCCCTTAGTCAAACTGGGCATAGATCCAGACACAATATTCTTGAAGGAGGGGGAGGGGGAACTAGTTCCCCCTTTCAAGACACTCATAGTATGTCAAAAACCTTATAAAACCTTAGGTACTACAATTCTAGGGTTAATGATTGGATCCTGAATTATTGTAGAAAAAAATTCGTGTTCAAATCCAACCAACAAAAAAGGTACTTCCCTATCCAAGTGTTTTTCTTAGCACTTAAAGAATCTTATCACTTAAAACCAAAATAAAATATCCATTATTTATTAATAGGATAAGGCACATGTTTAACTTTAAATTACATTTAGAGGCCATGTTTTAACTTTACATTACATTCATAGATCCTATTTAGAGCCTCTAAAATAATGACCATGTACTAATGGGTTAAATAATTTGTTATCATACAAAAATTGATCACCTACCCAAGATCATTAGGTGGATCAAAATACACCATGTTAGCATGGGTTTTTCATATTAAAACCCACTTCCACCTAAGGAAATAACGTAAGGAACTAGTTTTCCTAAGTTATTTTCGTTAATTTATCCATTTAGATGAGAATGACTCATATATTCATTAATTGTATGTTATTCTCATCGTTTTATCCATGTATGTGAAAATAATTTTATTATTTTCACTCATTTCAATAGAAATAATTTAATAAGTCATTTATTTATTAATTATTTATTGATTTGCTAAACACTCTCATGGAAATAATTTATTAAATCATTATTTATTAATTATTTCTTACTATTTTACCTAATCAAATGGAGACAGTATAATCATTCATTTATTTACAATTTTTTTTTGGTATCTAGAGGAATCGACAACAAGGTCAATATCGTACACACATGATAGGTGGTCGATTCTGACTGCTACCACTATACGTTTCAAGCCTCTGAAATATCCTCCTATTTGTATACTAGGTTACTTCAAGGGGATTGAACCTTGGATTTCTTAGTTTACAGTATTTCATATTACTTCAATCACCAATTGACCCGCCCTCGATGACTACTTATGGACTATTTTCATTTATTAACTCAACAAGTCTTTTTTTTAGTTAGTTACCTAAATAAATGTCATTAACCATTTTTTTTACATTTTCCTTTCACAAATAATAATAAAACACCAGATTGGTTAGATCCTGATTTGGTCCAACAAATATTTTTTAATATTTGACCTCATCAAATTTAGCTATCATTTTAATATAAATAGGAGAAGTTTTCCTCCTCATTACACCATGAATAATTTTCATCATCAAAGTTATGATTCTAAGCCATTTGAGGTTTCTTCACTATTAAGCTCACATGTTTCTTTTTTCTTCTTTGTTTTTTTTGCCATTTGGAGAGAGAGATACCATTGATTTCAAGTAAGATTTCCAAAGTTGAGACAATAATGAGTCTTTAATGATGGAACAAGGTACATATTATAATGTGAATAAATGGGACTAACATCAACGTGGACAAGTTTAGTGATGGTTGGATTTAGAACTTCCCTTATCATACCATAACATGTAAAGTTGACTTGAAAATTACTAAAACATTCTATATGAAATGGTCAATTTATAGGACAAAGGATTTTCAAAGACACATTAGTAAATAAATGGAACATATGAAGGCCAAATATTTGCAATATAGGATGGATGCAACTCACAGTGGGGATAACATTAACAGGACTCAAGTTGGTTTTGAATAGACTCCATGGGACATAATGCTAACTTATCTTTGATGCTCTCAACAAGGGTTACAAAATGATGATACCACTGACCAAACCAAGTAAAAGTGGTACAAGGAACTCTTAGAATAAAACAAGAGGTCGTAAAGGGGGGAGTCCAAGGTAACATAGGTTTTCATCATGAGAATGAGAAATGTAGGTGTTGTTGGCTCTATTACCAAGACATACTAGACCCCTAATCCAAAAGGGGATTGAACAATATGGGTACCAAAATGAAAAATGGGGGAAGGTATTGGAGTGCCCATGCTAGGAAGGATCTGAAAATTCATAGTCATATTACGTGAAATATGTATGGAGTGTTTGATATACCAAAGTGTGGAGGTTGCTTAGGAGATATCAATGAGATTATTGGAAAATTCAACGAACAAAGTGATGATACTAATATGTAAAATTCCAAAGGGAATGGGCCCAAAGGATCCCCTATAAACATGAAGTGGGATAATCATGATGAAATTGCAAACATGAGTCAACAAATACAAAGACATGGTGGTGTCAAATTAAGAGAGACAAATATGAAGAAATTTTATTTGAATGGAGGGGGCTTTAACACCTCATGGAAAAAAAATGGTTTTTGGGTGAAGTATGAAAGAAGAGAAAGAAAGGTAGACTCATTTGAGGGCTCAAAATGGAGGTTTCCAATCGTGTTGATGGTTCATCAAACAGAGCTAGGATGAGCTCATAATGCAAAAGTGAAAAATGGTGGATTTTTCTATAAAAGTGTGTTTCCTTCCTATTTCAAGTAATTTGTGCATTGTTTGTGAACAACTTGGACAAGAATAAGAGGCCTTATGTATTGGTCAGCCCATTTTGGATAAAATGATTAGTTGTATGGGATTGGATTCTTGAAGGTGTACTACCTTACTTGTCTTAGAATAGTTTTGAAAGGGCCAATGGGGTTGAAGAAAATGGCCTCAATGCTTCTTGGAAAGAAGTTTCCTGGCGAAGGACAAAGAAAGAAAGATTAAGGGAATGGACCATAAGAGGCATTATAGATTCATCACCCGCATTTAAGTCAAACAAAGGGATTGGATGGTAATTCAAGCATCACATAGAGTAGAATATTTTAATATATGGTATTAAGAATCAACCATATGCAATTTGTAAATGTCTCACATGAGAGACTAGTAGGATAAAATACCCAAGGAATGGGAGGATAATTAGCCTTACCTAGACCTTAGGGGATTATGTTGAGAGGGGATAATAATGAATTTAGAAATTGGCTAGAGGCACAAGCATGCCACCAAGCATGGGATACTTCTTCCAAGAAAGTGGTGATGGATGGGAACTACTCATGTATGCGAATATGGGAATGATTCCCACTGCTAGTTGTGTATGTAGCATGCTATGGGCATGCCGTGGATGATGGTCATACACATATGCACTAGGGGTATATCTTTGAAAACAATGTGTTTTTTTTTGGCACGAGACCCTCCATTTGGGGAGGATTAGGTAAGGGGTGTAGGTTTCCCCAAAGTTTTGTACTTATGTTTTAGCATGCTATGGACATGCCATAGGTATTTAGAGTGGTTGACTCCAAACACTTTATTGATGATGACGTTATATGCTGTTATACATAATATGCTTATGCATATTTCTATGTTTTGTGTATTTGTATATGGTTTATCTTCTATGTATGGATGCAATAATGTGGTGGGAGAAAGGAAATGGTGAAGTATTAATTTATTTTTGTAATGCATAGAAAAGCCAAAGGAAATAAATTTCTAGTTTCGACAAGAAGCATCACCATAGTAAGGAATGTGTTGGGATATAATGAGCAAATTCTCATCCAAATTATGAGATTGGGATTTAGTAAAACAAGTGTCAGAGGGATTGGGTTACTAAAGAAATAAGGAGGAATAATTAGTTGGATCATCCTCAGGGTGATCATCTAGAGTGGAATGGGACTCTAGAAGTCCTTCATGATGTGGAAGAATAATGGGACCAGAGTTACCCTATCAGATGCAATGGATGGTGAAGTGAAACTTGAATCATCACCATGGAAGTAAGAAACATGGTTCACATATGTAATGTCTATAAAGTTATACTAATGACTAGTGGATGAGGGCACCACCGATGTTGAGACCAAAGTTATAAGGGACATGGAAGACATGTTTGGATGGATGCTAAAAAACACACTATGAGGGTATGAATTTATTGATCTCATGGATAATGAAAAATAAAGGAATTTTATGGTATTATAAGCCATTTCTGTATCAGAGCGACCAATATCAATGATTGGTGGATCGATTTCCTACCCTGGTAAGGAAGATGTGCTAAGGGCCATAATTAGAGGAGTAGAGATTTAACTATGAGTGAGATGCAATTCACAAACAACAATAAGGGTATTGTGAAAGTTTTGAAGTTAAGGGAAGTGATGAGAGTAGTGTATGTACATATCACATAAAACACAAGGGTGATTTGTGCATAGGAATGTTTTATTTTTGGATGATTCAGGAAAAGTGAATTTCACTTCTTGAATAGTTTGGTCTAGTTTTAACTCATCCAATTTTATGAACTCCTTGAGTTCAAAGAGAGAAGGATACTTGTTGGTGGTGTGGCCAATAATATTTCACAAAGTGAAAAGAGGTGAAGGTTTTGGTGCAACAGTTTGGGTGGCCATAACCTAGGCTTTCCTCTCAGTGCTCCCTTTCTTTTGGTCCCCCCCCCCTTTCTAACCACTTGCATAACATGATTGGAATTTGATTGGGGTTGACTTGGAATTGAAGTAGTGGAAGGGCATTGTGAATAGAGTTAATAGGCGTGGAATCTACATAAGGTTTGATTTTTTGTGGCGGGGTTGGAGATGGATGAACCATGTACCAAACTAGAATCCCTAGAGTTGTCTTGGGAAAATTCAACATGGCTATTACAGGTATATTAACCACTCCTAGAAATAGAAATAATAATGGAATATGACCAAATGGATAGTGACTACGGGAAACACCCCTAGTTAGAGGTGTTCAATTTGCAAGGGCATGGTATTGAGTAGCTAGCTATTGGAAAGTGGGCCTAGGTTATTAGGAAGCTTCAGAACTAGACATCATGCACACTTAAGAGGTGCTAGGTGTAGTGGCACTAGGAAATGGTCCATAATATGCCCCAACAAGGGAAGAGTCTTTGTAGAACCTAGAGCTTATTTTAGTTACATAAGGCATGGATTGGTTTCCAACCATCGAGGAAATGAGATTGATAGGATGAAACTAAAGCTTAAGATCATAGTACATGAGCTAGTCGATGGTGACAATATTCCCATTATGAGGGAAGCATTGTTGTACATATGTTGTCATTGTTGTTAGCTGCAATTTTTTCATTGATATCAAAGGAAGTTTTGTAGTGTCATTTATGGCTAAGGAAGTGCATATGTTGTTAATAATACACAAGGAAGCTCATGTAGATCCTTTCCCAAGATCAAGTGACAGAGGGCTAAGCATGGTGAACAAATGAAATTTGGTTTTTCCACATCATGGAATAAAATTTGGTGTCTCCACAACATGCCCAAAAAAAAATCTGGTGTTTCCACAAGGCAGTGAGATGGGATGAAGTATGAGATCTCAGATACTAGATGTCGTATTGTACCAATATGGAATGAGAAAGTAATTTTGGATATTGGGTACCAAATGAGAACTTAAGCACTGAATATTCTCATAGTGTTATATATACAAATATGAGTGAAATTTTTTATATCTAAATCAAACTATTTTTTCTGCACACCCTACCTTGTTAATCCATTTCACTAATTGATTATTAAGCCCTGATTAAACCATGATTAGTAGATATTGAATGGGTTTAAAAGTGTTAGGCATGTCAGGTACTAGATGATTTGTCGATTGAGAATCTCAATATGATGTAAGCACAGATCCAGTATGACATAATAAAGGTGGGTCCCATATTGGGGTACGAGAGCACCAGACATTAAATGCTTTGTTGATTGAGCAACCTGGTATCACATAAGCTTATATCTAGTATGATGCAACAAAGGCAGATCCCATACTAGGGTACCAAAGCACTAGACATTGGATGGTGTATAGTATAAATTTTAGACTGATATCGAGTATGATGTGGAATAAATATGACATGGCAAGGAGATGATGTGGCAGATCCATGTGGATGACATGTGGTAGGAAGAATGGATTTTTTGGTCAACCAATAAGGCTATGGAGAGTGACACATGATAGTGTCATAGGTTGACATGTGGTAGATGATATGGAAAATGGAACATGTGGCAGATGGTGATTGGTCCACAGTTGTTTGACATGGCAAACCAAGAGGTCTTTGGACTCGCACTAGGACCATGTTTGGAAAGGCTTTCATTTGTATTGGTTTTGGAAAAAAAAAGCTGGAAAATCAAGGTTATGGTCCAAATTTACAAAGGGCCAAGGGGTTAGCCCTTATGGGCCCTATATTGAGGTACCAGGGTAACATAATAAAAAACCATACCACAAATCTATGGTATGCAATTTTAAGGAATGGATTTAAGGTTCTAGCATTTCATAGTTCTGCATAGGGGATGAGGTCATAACACATGGTCGTGGATGCTTGATCATTTAAATACTGAAGATAAAAGGTTATGAAGTAATTCAGGCATTTGGACATCCTTTTGTATAGAAGTGGACTGGGATTCCAAATCTATTGAACCAACCACTTAAGATGTGGTCCCAACTCAATGTTATGAGGGCTTGATGGAATAGCCTTGGAGCTAGTTAGTAGTTGAGTGTTTGATAATCCAAATATTTTTCAAAGTGTCTTCCTTAAAGTACACTTGGATGCTATATCTATTAGAATTAATAATTTAAGAACATGGTACTGGCACAAGGTCATGCATATTTGAAGGTTGAGCCCCTGGAACTAGAGTAGATGTTGACTAATCTAGGTAAAAAAGTCATTTGGATATCCATATATCCATTATACATAAGTGGACTTGGATTTTGGATATTTTGAAACAAATTTATTATATCATGGCTACGATTTGTGATCATGGGTGTTTGATGGTTTAACCCAGGAGGGCCAAAGAATCATGAAGTTAGTAAAGTAATATTGGTCATCTAGATAGGATCTCCATGGAAAGTTGGCCAACATCTAGATTATATCTTCTGTGGCATGTTGGATCATATCAAGTTTATTTTATATTATGTGAACCTTGACCGAGTTTATGTTGGCTCAGGTTTGAAAATGTGGTATACATAACTCAAGATAGAAATGTTTGGATTTTTCAGTCATGATCTAATGAACTAATCAACAATCAACAAGGTACAACATGAAGAAGTCCAAGGATTATTTTTGGAGTATGTGCAGAGTGCATAAATGTTGTTCAAAAAATCGAGTGCAGATAAGTGCGAATTTGGAGGCATGAAGTAGTTTGCAGTGCACAGTAAAAAAATAATAGAGTAGAGATTGATTTGTAAAATAGAAGAGAAATGTACAATAGTTGTGAACAAAGTAGAACAAAATATAAAATCATTAGAAATTAGCGGATAAGAGTCTACTTTAGGTTGGTGCAGATGCCATCTTAAGTTGTCTTGCTATTTTTATATTTGTCAAGGTAATGCACTGTGACTTTTCCAAAGAAATTTGAGATGAGATTCAAAGCATCGATGAAGGATATTAAAAGGTTAAAAGGGACAAAATTCAAACTCATATAATATAGTTTGAGAGTTTAAATATGAATGAAGAAGTCATTGCAGAATTTTTCCTTCGAGTAGGTGAAGTTGTGAACACTATTACAGGATTAGGTGAAAATATTAACAAATCAATAATTGTTCAAAATGTTGAGATCTCTTCCATTGAGGTTTAATCCAAAGGTTTCAGCTTCCGAAGAAATGAAATATATAGAAAAATTGAAGATTGCTGAACTACATGGAATACTCACTTCGTATGAGATGAAAATAGGAAAATATAGGATTGGCATTAAGGGAGGCAATATTAAAAAAATTAAAGAGAAAAAGGACACAAGGATGATGATCTCTCCAACCCTGAATTATATGAAGAAGAATCACAATTTGTGAGAAAGAAAAAAAGAGGATTTGACAAATATAAGGGTAAGCTACCATTCAAATGATTTAAGTGTGGTAGAATAGATAATTATGCTTCAAAATTTATATATGGAAAATCAAAAGATATTGATGATGAAAAAAATACATATAAATAGACGAAAATTTTGTAAAAATAAGAAAGGGAGATCTCTCAAGAAGAAAATTTTATATTCCAAGGAAGATAAAAACTCACTAGAAGATAGTGATGAAGATACATCTAATGTTGATCAAGAACAATGCATACTCATGGCCTTGTGAAATTAGATATCACATTCAAAACGAGAAGATGTTTATGAGAAGGAAGATCATGGAGGTGAAGTTATCAATGCGTTAAAAGAAACAAAAAGACTCAAATGAAGGAATAAAGAGTTGAAAGAACTATTAAAGAAATATGAAAAGGAAGATCATGAATTTGATGATACATCAGTCATTCTCCTAAATATTCAATCAGAAGAAACAAGAAGAATGAAATAAGTGATGACTAGCTAGTTGAAAGAAAAGGAGAGACATTGTGAAAAACTAGAAGCTAAGATTTTTTCCTTGAGAAATGACCTTGAAAACCTGAAAATGATCAACTAAAGTTTGGAAGAAGTTCTCATATCTTGGATAATTTACTCAATCACCATAGATCCACTTTTATTAAAATGGGTATTGGTTTTAGATAAGATCAAGAGATGTTCAAAGGAGAATCAAGCTCAAAGACACCAAAATAAGAAAAACCTAAAAGTTGTGTTAATGTGCTAAAAGGATCAAGCAACAATGTAGACAAAGTCAAAGATGAATTTAAGGATTAGAGACATGATATTATTAGAAAAAAAACAGAAATAGGAAAGAAGGGGAGGACTAACAAATATCTAATCCTCAAATGAAAGAAAGCATCACCATGCAAGGAAGTAAGTACTAGCGGAGATATAATAATTTCTCTTGTAAGAAGGCTCATCATATCTACGTTTCAATTCTTTGATTAAGGATATTGAATTTCATGCAATATTTTTTTTCACAAGGAAATATATTGCAAGCCTATGTAAGAAATGACTATAGTATAAATATAAGCAAAGGATCTTATAAGGCCCCAATGGATAATTATGAAGGAAACAAATCTAAAAATTCTTATGAAGGTGGTCACAATTCATTTTCTCATTTATTGGATTATGTTGAATGTTACAAATGTAATAACTATGGTAGAAAAACAAGTGAATGTAAAAGGCATCCAATAAGGCCTCTCAAGAAACTGGGCAAGAAGAATCCACAAAAAAATGGAAAAAGAAGCAAGAAATATAAGAATATGGACTTGTGTTGCATGATAATAACCAAGGAAATAATTGGTACATTGAAAGTGGTTTCTCAAATCATATGTCTGGAGATAAGAGAAAGCTTCTATCACTAAATAAAGTTAAACAAGGAAGTGTTATCTTTGGCAATAATGCTCTAGCAAGAATAATGGGAAAAGAGGCAATTGTTTTAGACAAGGGAAAGAGCAAAACTTAGAATGTATCATATTTTGATGGTCTTAAACTGTAATATTTTAAGTATTATAGAAATGTGTGATCAAGGATATCATATCTTATTTATTTCAAATGGATGTGAAGTAATGAAGGCATATTAAGGGTAAAACTTTTGTGAAGGTAATTAGAAGCTCAACCAATGTATATGTACTGGATGGAGGAAAAGGAAGCTTTTGCATGGGAAAAATAGATGGGATCTGGTTATGGCACAAGAGACTAAGTCATGTAAGTTTTAATCATCTTGTCAAGTTAAGAAGAAAAGATGTTGTATGGGATATTCCCAAAATTTCAAAAGTTAAAAATACTATTTGGAAGTCATGTCAATTTAGAAAAGAATTGTGAGTTCAATTCAAGGCATAGGAGAATTCAATATCAAGACCTTTAAAAATTATTCATAGAGATCTCTGTGGATCCGTAATAACTCAACCTCCAAGAGGTGAAAGATATTTGAAGTTCATAATTAATTATTATACTAGAATGACATGGGTTGGCTTGTTAAAAGAAAAGTTTGAAGCTTTTGATAAGTTCAATATCTTTAAATAATTGGTTGAAAATGAGATGGACTTGAATATAAAGTGCTTAAGATTAGATAGAGGAAGAGAATTAATATCCAACAAATTCAATAAATTTTGTGAGAAACATAGGATTAAAAGACAATTTTCAATAGTTAGAACTCCTCAGCATAATGGTGTGGCTGAAAGACTAATTGGAGTTGAGTCCTTCTTGGGTAATCGAATAGCCTCATGAATTTTAGAATCCTTTAAGAAACCAAATTTATATATGGAGATGTGATCCAAAATTACGGGCTTTAGTTGAAGAGAAAATATTTTTGTAATAATTTTATACATAGATTTTCATAATGAGATAGATTGGAACTAGTCAAATGAGTCAACCTCGTGAGATTTTGGAATAAGAGCCAAGAAGATAGAGTTTAAAGGAGCTAACATTCTTCCTGTTGTCACTTACTGCAAAATGTGTTTCTAGTTGTCCAAAGAGTAAATGAGAAGAGAAGTTTGCAGTCATTTTCCAAGCAGCAGAATGACTCAAAGCCTAAATTGGTCCCTCTCCATTGGAAAGTGCTCTGAACAAGATTTCCAACGATATGTGGAAGTCCAAAAATCGACTCCTGGATCAAAAGATATGGTCTGCTGAAATTTAAGTATTGAAGCTTTAGGAAGGCATATCAGAGGTCCGATATATCGGAGATCACATATTGGAGGTCTAGAGATATCGGCAATCGCAACATCAGAGCATTAGCCATATCATGTTAGGTCCCTATAATACTAGTGATTCCCCCATTACTATTGTCATTGTAGCCCTTATTGTTATTATTGTGCCCCTATGGTCCCCATATTTTTATTAGTGTGCCCCATAGAAACCCACTATTGTTATTGTTGTGCCCTTATGTTATTAATGTTATGTCGACTTTGATTATATTGTAACCCCTTAGACTCCTATATATAGAAAGGAGGTTTAGTCATTTGTATCATCCAATAATTTTTCATTTGTGTAATGTAAATGAGGTTTCCCCTTGAAGAGGCTGATTTTGAAGATGTTCATCTATATTTTCTTCTATTTTGTGAGCTCGTTGCATAACATTTGGTATCAGAGCTTTGGATTCTAGGGTTCCGCTGCTCCAAATAGGTCATCATGGAATTTTCACTATAACTCTTTTTATGTGATGTTTCAGATGCTATAAACAAAATCCATTTGAGCCAAAATCGATCTAAACCTTGGGTACAAATTTCAGATCTTTTCTCGCTATAATTTTGGAGATATGATCCAAGGAAGTTAGGGTTTTTGCAGGATCTCGAATTATATCCCAAACTGGTGACTTGGGGAAAATCATCATAACTTTTGTTCTGAGCATCAAATTGAAATTTCGTAAGAAGTTTTAGAAAGAGGATGGACTGTGGTTTTCTGTATATTAGTTTCAGGTACTAAGGTCAAAACAGTGACACGTGGAACTTCATACAAGTTCGCTCTACGGAACTAGTCTATAATCAGGTCACCGTGGGAGAGTTGGCATAACTCTTCCTTGGAGAATCCAATATTGATCAGAATTTCGGGGTTAGAAAGAGGACTCATAGGGCTACTGCAGGACACAATTTCAGATCTTGGAAATCCACAATTACAAAGATACAATAGATTCAATATCGAGCTCTTACAAAGTGAAATTGGCTGTGTAGTTTTTTTTTTAAATTTTGCATAAGATTGGTTTGAAAAATTATTTTGAAGGAATTCAAAGGGCATAGTGAAGAATTATTAGCATTAATTTATGCCTCGAATAGAGAAAATGGAGACACCTAGTAAGAAACCTGGAAGCTCTATAATGACTCATGAAGAAGAGGAAGAAATGCAACATGATATATCAAAATTATGAGACCAAGTGCAACAAAATTCACTCACAAAAAGTAACAAAAGCTAAGATGGATGGTTTAAGGAAAGGCATGGAAGATAAAATGGATAGTTTAAAGAAAGGCATGGAAGCTAGGATGAATGCCGTGGAAGCTAAGATGGATGGTTTGGAAGCTAAGATGGAAGGCAAAACGGACGATTTCATAGAATCTAACGTTGGATTGAAGACCCACCATGTTCCAAATATCGATATGAGGAAGTTTTATGGCAAGGATCCTGGAACATGGATACTATAGATGGAGCAATTTTTCAATCTCCATAATGTGAAAAACACACAAAAGGTATGTATTGCAACTTTAAATTTGGAACCAAATCAGTTTGTATGGTATCGATGGTTTTGCTCTTGTAAACAAATTGTCACTTGGGAAATTTTTATGGAAGAAATGATAGCACATTATGAGGATACAAAAAGCAACACCTTTTTTAGCCAATTTATAAATCTCAAACAAAAGGGTTCAATGATGGAGCACATTGAGGACTTCCATAAATTGAACATAAGGGTAAAAGATATTCCAGAGGAGCATAGGATTGATGTGTTCATAGGGACTTTAAAGGATAACATCCAACATGAGGTTCACCTTTGGGAGCCTGATTCATTGGAGAAGGCATTCAGGTTAGCAAGAAAAATGGAAAGCAAAATTATGGCAATCAGGAAGCATACCCTGTAAATAGAACTTCCAACCTTTATCCCCACATCCATAAAGCATCTGCGAGGATTTCTTGGGTTGACAGGGTATTATTGCAAGTTTGTTAAGAATTATGGGAGAATAGTAGCACCTCTAACAACATTATTGAAGAAAGATGCATTTTCATGGACTCTGGAAGCAACAAAGGCCTTCGAACATCTTAAAGAGGAAATGTGCCAAGAACTAGTCTTAGCTACGCCAGACTTCACAAAACATTTTATTGTGGAATGTGATGCTTCAGGAAATGGAATTGGTGCTATTATAATGCAAGATGAAAGATCCATTGCTTTCAAAAGTCGTCCAATCAAAGGTAAGTATTTACAAAAAGCTATTTATGAGAAAGCAATGTTGGAAATACTACATGCACTTAAGAAATGGTGACCCTACCTAATGGGAAGACACTTCAAGGTAAAAACAGATCAGGTAGTCTTAAATAATTTTTAGAACAAAGATTATCCTCTGAAGAGCAGCAAAAAATGGTCACAAAGATGTTGGGTTATGACTTTGAAATCATCTACAAAAAAGGGAAGCAAAATGTTGTGGTAGATGCACTCTCAAGAAAGAATGAGGATGGGGAAGCATTGTTGTGTGCCATTTCTATTATCCAACAAAATTGGATAAACGAAGCAAGGGATGAATGGAAGAATGATGAAGAAGTGTGGGCACTCATTCAAAAGTTACAACAAGATTCCAGTACATCTGATACATTTAGCTGGAAAAATGATTCGTTATGGTACAAATATCACTTATACCTATATAAGAATTCCCAAATCAAACAAAAGATTCTTATGGAATTGAACACTTCTCCCTTAGGAGGGCACTCAGGGTTTTTAAAAACTTACCACAGGGTTAAGAAGGAATCTTTTTGGGATGGCCTTAAATCGGATATTCAAAAGTTGGTGGCGGAATGTTTGGTTTGCCAACAAAATAAATTTGAAACAATTAAGACCCCAGCTCTATTACAACCTTTATCCATTCCAAGCCAATGTTGGGATGAGGTTTCAATGGATTTTATCACAGGTTTACCCAAGTCCGAAGGAAAGAGTGTCATCATGGTGGTAGTTGACAGTCTTACCAAGTATGCACACTTTTGTGCATCATCACATCCATTTAAAGCCAATACAGTTTCTACTGCATTTATGGAAACAATTCAAAAGCTACATGGAAACCCAAAGATTATTATAAGCGACAGAGATCCCATTTTCATTGGAAATTTTTGGACAAAATTATTTTCTTGTCTAGGTACTCAGTTAGCTCATAGCTCATCTTATCATCCTCAAGCTGATGGGCAAACTGAGATAGTAAACAAATTTTTGGAAGGGTATCTTCGTTGCTTTGTATCTGATAAATAGACACAATGGGTCAAATGGTTTCCTCTAGCTGAATGGTGGTATAACACTTCCTTCCATACTGCAACAAAAATGACCCCACTTATGGCACTTTATGGATATCATCCACCATCCATCACATCATATTTAAGAGAAACTTCTAAGTTTCAAGCAGTGGAACATCACATTGAGCATCAACAGAAAGTTCTCCAGCTCTTAAAGGATAACCTCATGTTAGCACAGAATAGAATGAAACAACAGGTAGATCAACATCGCAGCGACAAAAGTTTTGATATAGGTGACTGAGTATTCCTACGCCTACAACCATATAAACAAATGTCCCTCAAGCAAGCTAAGAAGGATAATAAATTATCACCAAAGTATTATGGTCCATACAAGGTGTTGCAAAAGATTGGTATTATGGCATACAAATTGGAGCTTCCTCCAGCTTCCTGAGTGCACCCAGTTTTCCATGTTTCATGTTTAAAGAAGGTTATAGGTGACAAGATCCCAGTTCAAACAATATTTCCAAAACTTGACGAGGAAGGAAAAATCATATTGGAACCTGAAGCAGTCACATAAGCAAGAATTCGACATCTACGAATTGATCAATTTCGGAGTATCTCATCAAGTGGAAGAACTTATCCACTAAAGACTCCACATGGGAGGATTTATACAGAAGCATCCAGAACTACTCAATCATTGAGGACAACACTTTTCTAAAGGAGAGGGGCATGTTAGGTCCCTATAATACTAATGATTCCCCCATGACTATTGTCATTGTAGCCCTTATTGTTATTATTGTGCCCCTATTGTCCCCATATTGTTATTAGTGTGCCCCATTGGAACCCACTATTGTTATTGTTGTGCCCTTATGTTATTACTATTATATTAGCTTTGATTATATTTTGACCCCTTAGACTCCTATATATAGAAATGAGGTTTAGTCATTTGTATCATCCAAGAATTGTTCATCTGTGTAATGTAAAGGAGGTTGCCCCCTTGAAGAGGCTGATTTTGAAGGCGTTCATCTATCTTTTCTTCTATTTTGTGAGCTGGTTTCATAACATATCGACGATCACAACATCAGAGCATCAACCATATTAGTGATCACAACATCATAGCATTAGGCATATTGGCGCATCGCATATCGGAGGTCCTGAACACCGGAGTGTTGGCACATCGAAAAGTTGGTGAACCAGAGAATTGGAAATTCTTAAGGTGACAACCTTTAAAAGGTTGTGGTTTGCATAATGTGTTGATAGTGTTAAAAACCACTGGGAACACCGACAAAGGATTAAAAAAGGATTTCATCACAAAACAAAAGGTGGGCGAGCCCTTTTCTCTCTCCTCTACCAAGACACATGGTGCCATATGATTGGTCCCAATAAGCTATAGTGGCATCTGACGTCAGTATGACGTGGTGGTATAGAAGGACACGTGGCAGGAATTTTTGGAGTTTTTAGGTGGCCTAAGGGGAAAAATCTGGGTGACATGTGTCACCACTCATGAGGTGCCAGGTGGAGCGATGACATCATATCAGAGGTTGGTGTATTGAAGGTTAAGGTGTTAGCACTTTGTAACACTTCATACTTGAAAAAGTTTCGATAAGGGGGCTTCGATATTGGGTTGGCACCATGGTCGCAAAGACTCAAAGAACCATGGGTGTTGAGCACTTAACGAAGGAAAAATAGCCTCGACAGGAAAAATAATGCTCTTGCATCTCAAGGCTAAGCGGCAGGACACGACCCTCAGTCCTATGGTGAGAAATGAAAGAACGGCTAAGAGGAAGGATCTCGTCATATTGGAGGTTGGAAATTGGAATATTAGAATACTACACTACTATGAAAATTACAATATGGAATTTCTTCAATAAGCACAACAGAGAGAGTTAAAGGCATATGGGTTGGAAGCTACAAGATTGAATGTGGGAACAAAGGAGTTGGTCTCAAGAGTAATGGTGACTATCAAAGATAATTAGGTCAAGGAAGGAAAGACCATGATCCACAGGAAAGAGTGTTGGGTCCACCTTGAGGTCATACAAGCCATCTATGTGCTCTGATGCACATCTTTAGTGAGTAAATGGAGGTAGGGGACTCAGGAAGCAATGTGCAGGTCACCTGAGAATTAATTTCTCAGCATAGAGCTCCATGTAGTAAGGAAATGAAATACTATGAGGTAAATCTTCGTTTCTTCACTGTAGCAAGCAACCGGTAGTTGATCACTCCTAGCTCCAAAGAGTAGGGAATTCAAGCAGTTAAGGTGAAAGCAACATGTGAATCGGCCACACAACTAAAGAGGAACATCAATGCAAAGATGTGGCCTGATTGAAGGCCATCACAGGAATGGAAGGGATATATTTTCCTCAACCATCATTCAGTTTTCTTTATGTCTATTATTTTGTAATTTTTTCATTTAAAAAAATGGATTTTTTGGCTTAAGGGGGCTTGGACCCAAGTTCAGAGTTAGCTGCGCTAACCAACAAAACCCTACACTACTGGCCTTTTTGGAAACAACCCACATAACACAAGATGCAGTCTCACCCGATACAGTATTGGGGGATTCTAGAACCAGGCTTCTGCATCTAGAAGGCTATGTGATGTGGGGTTAAGACATTTGCTTCAGTTTTAGGTATGATCTTATCTTCATGAACCCTTATTCACGAACTTAAGTGATTTCAGTTAAATAGAGCTATAAACTTGTGTAAACATCTAATCATGCATATAATCACATATAATAATGGATCAAGATATTCATGGAGTAGTAAATTTAGAAATACAGATAACTATCATTCAAGTGAAAAAATACAGAAAATACAAAAGTATACAAAAATAGACACATAATTGCTTCAAGTATTATTTATCACTTCAAATATTCCTTATACAGAATTTCCAGAACCTGCACACATAGCTGCAGGGGCCTACGCACTCAACTGCGGACTTACCAAGGTCTCTGCACACTCAGTTGCAGGATCCTTCCCCTTCGCCAAAAATCAAAAAGGTCGTAAAAACTCAAAACATATCAAAATCCCATTCTTTTTAGTTATTCCCCTCTTAGACTGACTAAGACACCCTTTTATATACTCTTTTCTATTACAATACCATGGTCTGCAAACCATGGGCGGATCTTAAAAAAATACCAAAATGTAAGTGGTTTTGACCTTCCTAAAACCCCTTAACTCTTATTGATCTATGCATTGCATGCTCCACTCCTCAAAAAGTGGAGACTTACAATATTTTAACAAACTGACCCAGGGGACCGCGTCCCAACAGGCCAAAGAAATTGCTAAAGCAATGTTTGATGAGTAAAATGGCAAATACTTTTTGGGGATAAGCAATTCAAATAATAGTCAAAATTATTAATATGGCTCTTTGGAAGTAAATTTCATATCAAAAGAAATGAGAAAAACTTAGGAAACTTTAATTCTAGAGTGGATGAAGGAATTTTGATTGGCCATTCCTAAATGAATAAATGCTATAAATTATATAACAAAATACTTTGCAAAATAGTTGAATGAATTAATGTAAGAATAGATTAGGAATCTCTTCAAATGGGTAGACAACAAAAATGTGATCAATCAGGTGATCCAATTAGTTATGATCCCCAAGAGGATGAACTAGAATAGCAACAAGAACATGAAGAACAATAAGAATAAGAGGAAGAGGAAGAGGAGGTTGAAACTCCACATCTAAATAATCCATCAAGGTATGTTTAGAAAGTTAACCTAGAAAACCCAATCATGGGTAATAAGGAGTTAGGGATTCAAACTAGAAGGAAATTGATAAGCACACCAAGGCATGAAACATTTTCTTTATTGTCCAAGATAGAATCTAAGAACTTTACCAAACCCTATGAAGATAAACATTGGGTTAATGCAATGCGGGAAGAGATGGACCAAATTAAGAAAAATCATACATGGGAAACTATTCCTAGGCCAAAATATTAGAATATAATTGGAACTAAGTGGGCCTTTAGGAATAAACTAAATGACGATGGAGAGGTAGTGAGTAATAAGGCCAGATTAGTCTATAAAGGGTATGCAAAAGTCAAAAGTGTTGATTGTGAAGAAATATTTGCTCTTGTAGCCAGAATTGAAGCCATCATAGTTAAAATGGAATTATACTAGTAATGACACAAATCAAAAGATAATTGTTCAAGATATATAAATAATATGGAAAAACCATATTTATTTATCTTATTTTTTAATATTGAAGAGAAATAATATATATGCTGATATAAACAAGTTACTAGATAGGTAGAAACAACAAGGTAGAGTTCCATTATGGTCATTGTTGGAGGTGGCAAAGGACAAAAGAACCAAGAATATTAACTCTTTGATGACTCATAACTAGTCATTAAATAGGTGAATAACCATGTGGAAAATTTGTTTGTCCTCCCTCCTATGAATTATTCAGGAATCTTTATAGTATTTTCAAGAATCAAACATGTTTCTAGAGAACTAAATGAATAGATAGACAAACTATCAAAAGAACAATTGGAGCTATAGGTAGGTACCTTTAGTATTTGGGAAACTTGTTGGAAATACTAAGAGGTGGGGTGAATTAGTATTTAAGATAATTAAGAAATTATTAAAATGTGTATTTTCAATTGCATTCAACATTAAATTATGAAGCATCATTAGGAACACATAGTCAAGGCATAAATATCAGACACATGAACACATATTTTAGGTGGAAACCCATAAACCCATAAAGGGAAAAACCATCATTCTTCTTCTCTTCCTGATCTTCATTCCTTTCTTACATAAATTCATTAGTACTAACCAATATGAAGCACCCAATCCCTTTGCTATGTTTTGATGGCACCCAATAGCAGGAAATATCAACTCCCTTGTCTTGTTTTTCTAGCACCCACCAATAGGAAGCACCAACTACCTTGTGAAGTTTCACAGGAACCCACTAGCATGAAGAACTCACTCCCTAGAAATGCTTCATTTTCATTCACCAGTAGGAAGCATCTACTCCCTCAAATCAGTTTACTAGCACCAACTAGCTGGAGGCATTGACCCCCAAAATTAGTGTGCATCTCCCTTTCATACATTTTTAAAATGGATCCACTCCCTTTATCCCAAACTTCAAAATAGGCTTCAAATTAATTTATACCTTCCTACAATTCTTCTCTATTCAATAACACATTCACTCAAATGTCATCAGTAACAAGCAATATTTTATTCAAAACATCAGGTAAATAGTCTCATAATAAATCCAAACATCACAACCTCTAAACAATAAAAACATATCTTGAAACAACCTTGTCCAAACCATGTCATTAACTTTCATAGCTTAGTAATAGAGATGAAACAACTCCAAATTTGAAATAGTAGTTATGCTCACCATACAATTTTCATCATCATCAACATAACCATATACTATGTCATTAGAAGCACACTAATTCTCTAACTTAGCAACAATAAGAATTAATCAACATCATGCTTAGCAATGCATTCTAGTAATAGTAGCATTCTTAACACAACAATACAACAAAGAGAATAGTCATCATGTGATCTCCCCATCACAAAGTCATAATAACTAGTCCTTGTCATCCACAACACCTCAGCAACATACAATCATTATTATGTCCTAGGAATTAACACTTTAAAAAAATACTAATTCTAAATGAAAACATTGCCAATTCACAACAACTTCATCTGTCTCAAGAACTCATTCTCAAGAACAATGAAATCTATCATCAACAACTTCATTAGTAACACATCTCTGTAATACAACTCCTTTTTAGCCAAATCCATCAACAATAATTTTACAGTACATGACAAAATAAGTAACTTTGAATATGAGGTTCAAAATACAAACACTATCATGTAGTTTTGTTTTCCAACATAGGGAGTCAAAAATTGTGATGATAACACCCTTTTGTAAACACTCCAAACACAATAGCAATAACCTAGCCATATAATAATAATAATAATAAAGAACCTTAGTCACACTCTAGCAATCATTTGGGTGAGATTACTAAACAATGGTCCTGTTAGAACAAACTCAATCTAGACAACATTCATGCAATAACGCCCTATATTATAAAGCACTCTAATATAATTTGGCACTAACTAAACTTTGCACATACATATTAGACCAATACCAGTTCCTCAAAACTCAGTACATTCCATCTTAAGGCTTTAGTCCTATCAAAATAAGTAAATTATGCTCTAAGAAAATCCTAGTTAGTGGATAATCAATTGGATGCTAGGCCTTGTAAAATAATAATGAAGTTCTACCCTGCAACTAATATCTTCGACTTAACTAACTAACCCTGCAAACACAACGTTGATATTTCATACAATTTTCTCATATGAATGGAGATATTAGAGAAATACTCACATCAAGCCATCAAACTTATTAAGCATTTCATCTTTCACATGGTGATCATGAGCGTAAAGATTCATCGTTTTAAAAAACCTTCATGCAATTTCAATACCTCAACAACTAACGTTCAACAACATCAGACTTAAGAATATTACGCATTTAGGTAATGGAAAACAAGAAACATAACTAATTAGTCAACCAATTCTATCAAAGTTAAGGCATGCAAAAAATTTGATGTTGTAAACTAACCCTTTTCTTGGTCAAACTATAATAATGTCACAAGGTTGATCCCATGCATACTTTATCCTCACTACAATTTTGATTACATGATCATTATTTACTAGATTTTGAGAATTGGGATCAAGAGGCTTTGTTACAATGTTGACTTACCAGATCAGCCAACCAGCATGAAAATCAGATCATCAAATCACACATAACAATTTAGAGAATTGCATTGCACAAATCATATGGCACACACTGTACTTTGATCACAATACAACATACCATTAAATCAATAATACATTCACTTACATACTCTGGATCATTTCTAGATCACTATTTCGTACCAAGAAACACACATACACGTCCTCATTGTCAAGTGATTCACCAAATCCAAGAAATGATCTTCATCTACTAATTCCAAGCTATACTTACTTCATGCCAGGAAAAATAACATTGCACCATTGGATCACAACTACTCAATTTCATCAACTCTATGATAGGTTTGCACCATCCCAAAAGAAAAAAAATTAAAACAAAAATCTCCATTACTCGATATTGACACAATATATGCCACAAAGAATACGACTCAAAATCAACATCATTCAATTGACCACGGATTTGACCATGAGCTCAATTTTAGAACCCTCTAGCACTAGATCACATGTTGCCTCCTTTATCATTGCAACTGCTACTCTATACTCACCCGATCAAATCACGCACTATCATAGCCAAAACTTATTACCTTGATTCAAAACTATGCTCCTTTATCGGGGTTTCTTTGGTGCCATTCAATGAGGATTTTATACATAAGAGGTGATCAAAAATTATGAGCCGACCCAAAAATACCATGGGAATATTGATGGAAACGTCTATGGGAATCAAGCCAATATTTAATACTAAGGGATATTTACCATGGGTTTTACCGTTAAAATGAAAAAAATTGATTTCTAACCCAAGAAACTAGTCATGGTTTTGAAGCGTCTTACGGGGAAGATTGTTTTCACTGTCTAGAAACATTTATGTAGGCTTATAATGAAAAACCAATGTAATTTACTCAGTTTGTAAAAGGGCATCCAACATAATTTATGCAGTGTATAAGAGATTAGCTAGAGTAAATAATGTTATCAGCAAAATCTTCAAATGAAAACACTAATAACTCTTCTTTGGTGTTTTTCCCTACATCAACTACTGTAAAAAAAAGTTATGGAGATACATCAAAGAGGTCAGCCCACTTTATGTATGCTTTCATGATCCATATCCGATCATCCAATGCTATCATCGTTGAAATCAATGCCAACAATCCCCTCCCTTTGGCATTTATAGAAACCACTTGCTACAACCATACTTATGGTTGGAGTGTAGTCCCCCCCCCTCGATATAAATGGAAAAGGGAAACCATGTATCTCTAGATACCATGCTGATAATAGATTGTTGTTATTAGAATACACTTGCAAACCAATCATTAGAAAACAATGTGACATCAATGTCAAACAATTCCAAACAATGATCCTTGTGTCTACTGATCCATTCTTTTACTGGGTATGCTCCCCTTGAGCATGTGGGACTCTCTAACCTACTCATCCAGTTCTTGATATCAAGTGGTTGTCCATGTTAGGTGTCATTCATTATCTAGGATCTTTTATCGAAATGACTAACTGATCTTCTCCTTTGCTCATGACTCCAAGAGGATTTTATTTCTTGATTTCTTGAGCAATCAACTCTTCCTGGAGCATATTGATGACGATTTCCTTCTTTGATTACACAACTGCCCTTGAGCTTATGCAGTATCCTTTCATGTAAATATCCTGACATCTAGGTCTCTGTACACACATGACTCATTTAATGCAGTGTATCTTCAACAATTATGGTGTGTTATGCACCCCCTAAGGCTATGCCAATATTTATTTTATATTTCTTCTGTATTGATCCTTATATATCAAGAAATAATGGACTGCATACAGGCCATCTTTCTTCCTTTATTCAGAGTATGAAGAATAGATTTCATTCAATCTCTTATTTCTTCCATTACTTCTCTTTAGTACATTTACCTTATCTAGAGTTATGATTCCTTTTTCTATTAGCTTTCCTATGTCTTCTTATATAATTATGCATCCTCCTAAATTAAATATGACTTCATGTCCTCTATCATTCATTTGACCTACACTAGGGATGTTTTTCTTTAACCATTCAACTAATAACACATTAGTAACATGATTTCTAATTTTAATATCAAGGCTAGATTTACCTTTTCCAATCACCTTGGATGGTACATTATCTCCAATAATAACATTTCCACCTTTGTTTTTCTTTAAATAGATAAATACGATCTTATCTACAGTAATATGATGAGAAACTCCATTGTCTATGTACCAATTATCATTTTCCTCTAGCAGACATAGTACTAGGAAACACTTCAATTGTTTCTCTTTCTTTTTCTTCCATACTTTTGTATGTTGACTTCTGATAGATACATCTTATTCTAGATTTTTGTTAAATGGATCCTCCTTTTATTTCTTTTTCAAATTCTTATTCCAAGTAGGTTCTTTATGTTGTTTGAATTTTAAAGAGCTCATTAAATTACTCTTACAATTGTTTTCCATGTGTCCAAGCTTACTGCATGTATAACGTCTTATGTGACCAGAGAAGGGGGGAAAATAATCATGTCTTCTAAAACTTCTATGAATATATGATTTTTTCATCATATTTCTTTTATTTCCATTGTGGTTTGTAGCCTTATAAACAAATAAATTACATGAAAAACAATAACCATGAAAGAAACTTGTAAACTTGGGAACAAATGAGCTTCTTGAGAGGAGTGTTCTTCCTTGACTACTTCCTTGAGATGTCTGATTGTTATGCAACTAGCTCACAAAATAGAAGAAAATATAGATCAACGACTTCAAAATCAACCTCTTCAAAGGGAAACCTCCTTTACATTACACAAATGAATAATTCTTAGATGATACAAATGAAAAGACTTCCTTTTTATATATAGGAGTCTAAGGGGTCCCAATACAATCAGAGACTACATAACAATAATATTGTAGGGGAATGTTCAACAATAACCATAGTGGGCTTCTATGGGGCACAATAGCAACAACATGGGGACTATATGGGCAAAATAATATAATAAGGGGGTTGCACTAATAACAATAACGGGTTACACTAGTAGTATAGGGACCTAAAATGCCCCTCTCCCTAAATTTTTTTTGTCCTCAACGCTTGAGTAGTTCTAGATGCTTTTATATAAAATTCTCATCGTCCCATGTGGAATCTTCCACTTGATGAGATAATCTGAAATTGATTGATTTCGTAGCTATCGATTTCTTGTTTCTGTGACTACTTCAGGTTCCGATGTGATTTTTCCTTCCTCGTCAAGTTTTGGCAATAATGTTTGAACTGGGATCTTATCGGCTATAACCTTCTTTAAGCATGAAACATGGAAAACTGGGTGCACTCGGGAAGATGTAGGAAGCTCCAATTTGTATGCCATAGTACTAATATTTTGTAACACCTTGTACGTACCATAATACTTTGGTGATAATTTATTATCCTTCTTAGCTTGCTTAAGGGGCATTTTTTTGTATGGTTGTAGTCGTAGAAATACCCAGTCACCTACATCAAAAATTCTTTCGCTGCGATGTTGATCTTCCTGTTGTTTTATTCTATTATGCATCAAAGTGAGGTTATCCTTTAAGAGTTTGAGAACTTGTTGTTGATGCTTGATGTGATCTTCCACTACTTGAACCTTAGAGTTTTATTTTAAAGATGATGTGATGGATGGTGGATGATATCCATAAAGTTCCATTAATGGGCTCATTTTTGCTGCAGTATGGAAGGAAGTGTTATACCACCATTCAGCCAGAGGCAACCACTTGACCCATTGCGTCTTTTAATAAGATATAAAGCAATGAATATATCCTTCCAAACATTTGTTCACTATCTCCATTTTCCCATCATATTGAGGATCATAAGATGATCTATGAGCTAACTGAGTACCCATATAAGAAAATAATTATGTCCAAAAATTTCCAGTGAAAATGGTATCTCTGTCACTTATAATAATCTTTGGGTTTCCATGTAGCTTTTGAATTGTTTCCATAAATTCAGTAGCAATTGTATTGGCTTTAAATGGATGAGATAATGCACAAAAGTGTGCATACTTTGTAAGTCTATCAATTACCACCATGATGACACTCTTTCCTTCGGACTTGGGTAAACTTGTGATAAATCCATTGAAACCTCCTCCAATAGTTTGACCACCTTGTAAACATGTTGAACATGACCCTTCCAAGAATGGTTGTAGGTTAGCATATCTTCAAAAAATACTGACACAAATTTTCTAAGGAAGGGTTTGAAAATGGAATTCATCAAACCTTAAAATGTAGAAGGTGCATTGGTAAGGCTAAAAGGCATCACCAAAAATTCATAATGAACCTCATGAGTTCTAAATGTTGTTTTTAGAATGTCTTCAATCTTCATTCTGATTTGTTAATATCTTGAACGAATATCCAAATTGGTGAAGTAAATTGTTCCATGTAATTCATCTAATAATTCATCAATGACAGGAATGGGAAATTTATCTTTAATAATAATCTTGTTGAGCTCCCTATAATCTAGACACATGTGCCATGATCCATCCTTCTTGTGTAACAATACCACTGGAGTAGAGAAAGAACTTTGACTAGGTTGAATTATACCAACCTCTAGCATTTCTGCAACCATACGTTCAATTTCAATCTTTTGGGCATATGGATATCTGTAAGGTCTGATGTTTGGGGGAACACTTCCTGGAATCAAATGAATAGCATGATCATGATCGCGAACAGGTGGGAGACGTTTGGGAGTCTCAAATACCTTGGAATGATTGTCCAAAACTTTTTGGAGATCTGGAGGAATAAATGATTTCGATGTGGGAACCTCTAGTGAACATAATTGTGCAATTACGCCCCACTGTTCTTTCTTTAGAATCTTTGTCACTCCATTAGAGTTGATTATCTTTCTCGGTTTCCCTGTGATACCACTTAATTCAACTTCCTTTTCTTTCGAAAAAAAATTCATGAAAAGTTATTGAAAATTAAAAGCTATTGTACCCAAGGATTGTAGCCATTGGACTCTTAGTACAACATCAACACCACCCATTGGAATGGAAAGCATTGGGTTATTTAATACATATTCTCCCATGGATAGCTTGATATTATGGAACTTTCTAGAGAAATTTATGGTTCCTCCACTTGCAACCATCACTTAACACTCTAGTGCTGGATATAGGAAGCAATTCAATTCCTTGGCTATCTTAGAATGAATACAATTATGGGTACTGCCTAAATCAATCAACACTATTACCTTTTTCTTCTTGATATGTCCTTCTATCTTGATAGTTTGAGGAGTGGTATTTCTGGCCAATGCGTTACAAGATATGGACAGATTCATTTCTTCTTTCTCTAGGGTTTGTTCATGGTGTATATCCTCTTCTTTTGACGTTTCTTTTTCCTTTTCTTCATCCTCTTCACAATCTATGTAAAATAATTTCTTCTTAGTACACTTATGACCTTTAGTGTATTTGTTATCACAACTGTAACAAAACCATTTTTCTCTTTTTTCTTCCAATTTTTGTGGTTTCAACCTTGTAAGTTGTGGAAGGTTAGGGGAAACAACACTTCTATATTTATAGTTGTGAGTGGTAGGTTTCCTTGTTGCCATAATTTTTCTTTCCATTTTTCTTGCCAATCTGAATGCCTTCTCCAATGAATTAGGTTCCCAAATGCAAACCTCATGTTGGATGTTATCCTTTAAATTCTGTTATAAAACCAGCTCAAGAAAAGATAGAAAAGATAGATCAACGCCTTAGAATTCAGCCTCTTCGAGGGGGCAACCTCCTTTACATTACATAAATGAACAATTCTTGGATGATTCAAATGACAAAACCTCCGTTCTATATATACGAGTCTAAGGAGTCACAATATAACCCAGCCGACCTAACAATAATAATATAAATCCACAAAAATAACAATAGAGGGATTCTATGGGGCACAGTAATAACAATATGGGGGCAATAGGGGCACAACAATATTTTTAAGGGGTATAACTACAATAGTAATGGGGTAATCACTAGTATTATAGGGACCCAACATGCCCCTCTCCTTCAAAAAAGTGTTGTCCTCAATGCTTGAGTAGTTCTGGATACTTTTGCATAAAATTCTCATCCTCCCACGTGGAATCTTCAGCGGATAAGTTCTTCCACTTGATAAGATACTCTGAAATTGATCGATTTCATAGCTGTCGAGTTCTTGTTTCTGTGACTGCTTCCGGTTCCAATATAATTTTTCCTTCCTCGTCAAGTTCTGGCAATATTGTTTGAACTGGGAGCTTGTCGCCTATAACCTTCTTTAAACATGAAACATGGAAAACTAGGTGCAATCGAGAAGCTGCAGGAAGCTCCAATTTGTATGCCATAGTACCAATATTTTGCAACACCTTGTACGGACCATAATACTTTGGTGATAATTTATTATCCTTCTTAGCTTTCTTGAGGGACATTTGCTTATATGGTTGTAGCCGTAGGAATACCCTATCACCTACATCAAAACTTCTTTCACTGCGATGTTGATCTGCCTATTGTTTCATTCTATTCTGTGCCAACATGAGGTTATCCTTTAAGAGTTGGAGGACTTGTTGTTGATGTTCGATGTGATCTTCCACTGCATGAAACTTAGAATTTTCTCTTAAATATGATGTGATGGATGGTGGTTGATACCCATAAAGTGCCATAAATGGGGTCATTTTTGTTGATGTATGGAAGGAAGTGTTATACTACCATTCAGCTAGAGGCAACCATTTGACCCATTGTGTCTGTTTATCAGAGACAAAGCAACGAAGATATCCTTCCAAACATTTGTTTACTATCTCAGTTTTCCCATCAGATTGAGGATGATAAGATGAGCTATGAGCTAACTGAGTACCAAGACAAGAAAATAATTCTGTCCAAAAATTTCCAGTGAAAATGGGATATCTGTCACTTACAATAATCTTTGGGTTTCCATGTAGCTTTTGAATTGTTTCCATAAATGCAGTAGAAACTGTACTGGCTTTAAATGGATGTGATAATGCACAAAAGTGTGCATACTTGGTAAGTTTGTCAACTACCACCATGATGACACTCTTTCCCTCAGACTTGGGTAAACTTGTGGTAAAATCCATTGAAACCTCCTCCCAATGTTGGCTTGGAACGGATAAAGGTTGTACTAGACCCGGTGTCTTAATTGTTTCAACTTTATTTTGTTGGCAAACCAAACATTCCGCCACAAACTTTTGAATATCTGATTTAAGTCCATCCCAAAAAAATTCCTTCTTAACCCTGTGGTAATTTTTTAAAAATCCTGAGTGCCCTCCTAAGGGAGAAGTGTGCAATTCCATAAGAATCTTTTGTTTTAGCTGGGAATTCTTACAGAGGTATAAGTGATCTTTGTACCATAACGAATCATTTTGCCAGCTAAATGTATCAGACGGACTGGAATCTTGTTGTAACTTTCGAATAAGTTCCCACACTTCTTCGTCATTCTTCCATTCCTCCCTTGCTTCGTTTATCCAATCTGGTTGGATAATAGAAATGGCACACAACAATGCTTCCACATCCTCATCCTTTCTTGAGAGTGCATCTGCCACCACATTTTGCTTCCCTTTTTTGTAGATGATTTCAAAGTCATAACCCAACATCTCTGTGACCCACTTTTGTTGCTCTTCAGACGATAATCTTTGTTCTAAAAAGTATTTAAGGCTATCATGATCCGTTTTTACCTTGAAGTGTCTTCCTGGAATCAGAGGAACACTTCCTGGAATCAGATGAATAGCATGATCATGATCACGCATAGGTGGGAGACCTTTGGGAGTCTCAAATACCTTGGAATGATTGTCCAAGACTTTTTGGAGATCTGGAGAAATAGATGATTCTGATGTGGAAACATCTAGTGAACATAATTGTGCAATTACACCTCTTTGCTCCTTTTTTAGAAGCTTTGTCATAGCATTAGAGCTGATTATCTTTCTTGGTTTCCCTACAATACCCATTAATTCAAATTCCTTTCCTTCCGTAGAAAATTTCATGAAAAGTTCTTGAAAATTAAAAGCTATTGTACCCAAGGATTGTAGCCATTGGACTCCTAGTACAACATCAGCACCTCCCATTGGAATGGAAAGCATTGGGCTAGTCAATAAATATTCTCCCATGGATAGCTTGATATTATGGTACTTTCCAGAGCAATTTATTGTTCCCCCTTTTGCAATCATCACTTGACACTCTGGTTCTGGATATAGGAAGCAATTCAATTCTTTTGCTACCTTACAATGAATAAAATTGTGGGTGCTTCCTGAATCAATCAACACTATTACCTTTTTCCTCTTGATTTGTCCTTCTATCTTGATGGTTTGAGGAGTGGTAATTCTTGCCAATGCATTACAAGATATGGTCGGATTTATTTGTTCTTCATCTAGGCTTTGTTCCTGGAGTATATCCTCTTCTTTTGACCTTTCTTTCTTCTTTTCTTCTTCCTCTTCACAATCTATGTAGAATAATTTCTTCTCAGCACACTCATGACCTTTAGTGCATTTGCTATCACAACTGTAACAAAGCCCTTTTGCTCTTTTTTCTTCCAATTGTTGTGGTGTCAACCTTATAGGTTGTGGAAGAATAGAGGCAACAACACTTCCGTCTTTATAGTTGTGAGTGGTATGCTTCCTGGTTGCCATAATTTTGCTTTCCATTTTTCTTGCTAACCTGAATGCCTTCTCTAATGAATCAGGTTCCCAAAGGCGAACATCATGTTGGATATTATCCTTTAAAGACCCTATGAAAACATCAATCCTATGCTCCTCTGGAATATCTTTTACCCTTATGTTCAATTTTTGGAACTCCTCAATGTGCTCCATTATTGAACCCTTTTGTTTGAGACTTATCAATTGGCTAAAAAAAGTGTTTCTTTTTGTATCCTCATAATGTGCTATCAATTCTTCCGTAAAAATTGCCCAAGTGGTAAATTGTTTACGAGAGCAAAGCCATTGATACCATACAAACTGATTTGGTTCCAAATATAAAGTTGCCATACGTAGCTTTTGTGTGTTTTGCACATTATTGAGATTGAAGAATTGCTCCATCTGTAATATCCATGTGGCGGGATCCTTACCATCAAACTTCCTCATATCGATTTTTGGAATATGGTGAGTCTTCGATCCAACATTAGAGTCTATGGAATCATGATTAACATTTCTTTTGTTCTCATCATGAGTTTCCTTTAGTACCCTTTCACCATTAGTGACCATTTCTTGTAGCAACTTATTCATATTTATCTTCAATTCTTCCATCTTATCATCCATGCTATCAATTTTAGCATCCATGCCATTCACCTTAGCTTCCATGCCATCCATCTTAGCTTCTACGCCTTTATTTAAACAATCCATCTTAGCTTCTACACCTTTCTTTAAACCATCCATCTTAACTTCTACATCTTTCCTTAAACCATCCATCTTAGATTCTGTTGCTTTTTGTGCAAGTGACACTTGTTGCACTTGTTCTTGTAATTTTGATATATCATATAGCATTTCTTCTTCTTCTTCATGAGTCATGCTAGAGCTTTCAGGTTCCTTACTAGGTGTTTGCATTTTCTTTCCTCGGGGCATCAGTTACCGATAATAATGCTCTACTAGCCCTTTGAATTCCTTCAAAATAAATTTTCAAACCACTCTTAAGCAAAAAATTTAAAAGAATCTACACACCTTTTTTTCACTTTGTAGGAGCTCGATATTGCCTCTGATGTATCTTTGTATTTTCATATCATCCAGTTCTAAAATTGCAACCTGTGGTAGCCCTCTATGTCCTCTTTCCAATGCCACCAGTCTGATCCAATTTGGATTCTCCAAGGAAGAGTTATGTGAAATCTCCCACAGTGACCTGATTATAGAATAGTTCAGTAGAGCGAACTTGTATGACGGCCCACGAGTCACTATTTTATCCTTTGGCTCTAACAAATATATCAAAGAAAACTAGTCTGTCCTCTTTCTATACCTTCTTACGAAATTTCAATCCGATGCTCAGAGAGAAAGTTATGACGATTTTCCCCAGGTCACCTGTTTGGAATGTAATTCAAGAGTCTACAAAAAGACCAACTTCCTCAGATCATATCTTTGCAAATATAGAGAGAAAAGCCCTGAAATTTGGACCCGAGATTCAGCGTGATGTCTTCTCAAATGGGTTTTTGTTTTAGCTTTTGAAAAATCGCAAAAACAAAGTTATAGCAAAGATTCCACGATGACCTGTTTGGAGCAGCGAAACCCTAGAATCCAAAGCTCTGATACCAAATGTTATAAAACCAGCTCAAGAAAAGATAGAAAAGATAGATCAACGCCTTAGAATTCATCCTCTTCGAGGGGGAAACCTCCTTTACATTACATAAATGAACAATTCTTAGATGATTCAAATGACAAAACCTTCTTTTTATATATAGGAGTCTAAGGAGTCACAATATAACACAGCCGACCTAACAATAATAATATAAAGCCACAAAAATTATAATAGAGGGATTCTATGAGGCATAGTAATAAAAATATGGGGGCAATAGGGGCACAACAATATTAATAAGGGGTATAACTACAATAGTAATGGGGTAATCACTAGTATTATAGGGACCCAACAAATTCCCTATGAACACATCAATCCTATGCTCATCTGGAATATCTTTTACCCTTATATTCAATTTTTGGAAGTCCTCAATGTGCTCCATCATTGAACCCTTTTGTTTGAGATTTATCAAATGGCTAAAAAAGGTGTTTCTTTTTGTATCCTCATAATGTGCTATCATTTCTTTTGTAAAAATTTCCCATGTGACAATTTGTTTACAAGAGCAAAGCCATAAATACCATACAAACTGATGTGGTTCAAAATATAAAGTTGCAATGCATACCTTTTGTGTGTTTTTCACATTATGGAGATCGAAATATTGCTCCATCTGTAGTATCCATGTTAAAGGATCCTTGCCATCAAACTTCCTCATATCGATTTTTGGAACATGGTGGGTCTTCAATCCAATGTTAGAGTCTATGAAATCATGATTAACATTTCTTTTGTTCTCATCATGAGTTTCCTTTACTACTCTTTCGCCATTCGTAAGCATTTCTTGTAGCAACTTTGTCAAATCTGTCTTCAAATCTTCCATGTTACCTTTAAGTTTTTCTTCTATACCATCCATTGTAGATTCCACATCATTTATCTTAGCTTCCATGCCTTTCTTTAAACCATCCATCTTAGCTTCCATGCCATCCATCTTAGTTTCCATAACTTTATTTAAAACATCCATTTAGATTTTGTTACCTTTTGTGGGAGTCAATTTTGTTGCACTTGGTCTCGTAATTTTGATATATCATGTTGCATTTCTTCCTCTTCTTCATGAGTCATGCTAGAGCTTTTAGGTTGCTTACTATATGTTTCCATTTTATTTCTTCGGGGCATCAATTAATGATATTAATGCTTCACTATGCCATTTGAATTCCTTCAAACAAAATTTTCAAACCAAACTTATGAATTTTTTTTAAAAAACTACATACCTTTTTCACTTTGTAGGAGCTTGATATTGAATATTCTATATATATGTAATTTCCAACCTCTAAGGTCTGAAATTGATTTCTGTGGTAGTCCTCTAAGTCCTCTTTCCAACCCTACAAGTCTGATCAATATTGGATTCTCCAAAGAAGAGTTACGCCAAATCTCCCACGATGACCTGATTATAGGTGGTTCAGTAGAGAGAAATTGTACGAAGTGCCACGTGTCACTATTTCAAACTTAGGACCTGAAATGGATACACAGAAAACTATAGGCCATCCTCTTTCTATAAATTTTTATGAAATTTCAATCTCATGCTTAAAGAGAAATTTATTATGATTTTCCCTAGGTAACCTGTTTGAGATATAATTCGATAGCTTGCAAAAACCTTAACTTCCTTGGATCCTATCTCCAAAAATATAGTGAGAAAAGATCTAAAATTCGGACCCAAGGTTCAAAGACATTTTGGCTCAAATGATTGTTAATTTCAGCATCTGGAACATCATGGAAAAAGAGTTATAGCGAAACTTCCACGATGACCTATTTGGAGCAGCGAAACCATAGAATCCAAACATATGATAACAAATGTTATCCAACCAGCTCACAAAATAGAAGAAAATACAGATCAATGACTTCAAAATCCACCTCTTCGAGGGGGAAACCTCCTTTACATTACAAAAATGAATAATTCTTGGATGATACAAATGACAATACCTCCTTTCTATATATAGGAGTATAAGGGGTCCCAATACAATTAGAGCCTACATAACAATAATATTTTAGGGGCGCAACAATAAAAATAGTGGGCTTCTATGTGGCACAATAATAAAAACATGGGGAATATATGGGCATAATAATACAATAAGGGGTTTGTACTAATAACAATAAGGGGTTACACTAGTAGTATAGGGACCTAACACTAATTATAGGGTTTGAACATTCTGCTTCTAAAATCAACTACAATGTGTCCAAAGTTGCGGTAGATAAAGCACTCAACATCATCCATCAAAAGAAAAAAGGAATTATTGCTCCTCCTTTGGAAGCTTATATTTATGCCATACTCATCCCTAAGAGCAAATGGTATTCTTGATAAAGTCACTTTTTTTGGCTATTGATTATGTTGCTTGCTTCCTTTAGTGTTGATCACATTACTTTCTTTTTGTATTTTTCTTCTTTCTTCTTTAACATGTTTTTTATATGCTACCTTATATCATTTAGGTTATCTGAACAATCCTTTGAGTTGGATTCTTCTTTAGCTATTTCATGAAATCCAAGACCTAATTTAGTGGAGGCATACCTTTGGCTACGAAGGAAATTTTTGAAGATTTTGGTACTATCGTGAAATTTCAACTGTTTGATCTTTTCTTTTAAATCACTTCTTAATGAGACAGCATTAGTTTCTAAAATTTCACATTGATCCTCTCTTTCTTTTAATTGATTTATTATTATTTCATCAACTCTTATTTCCTCTTCTAAATGGTGTTTCAACCTAATAATTTATTCTTTGAGTTCACACTTATTGTCATCAAACTTCTTATATTGAATTTTGTATTCATTTGTCCTTTTTAGATCAATCCTTAGAGAGATGATTTAATCTTCAAGTCTCTCTCAACGGCTTTCCTTTTGATGAATTTGTCTAGTCACTACTTCATTCTTTTAACTTCTTTTTGTTGGGCTTGTACACTACAAGGAAAATACCTTCTAGCGGAGGTTATAATGGAGGTTTTGATTGTTATAAAATTGGCAAATTTTGTCAAAAAAATTTCCGTTACATCATTTGTTTGTGGTAGCTGATGTTTTAGTGGAGAAGATAACAAAACTTCATCACAACTAAAAAAATCTAGGTAGTTAGATGTTTAAGCGAATGTTCTTTTTGCGGTTCACTTCATGGAAAAAAGCACTAGTGCACTAACATTATAAAAGTACCTCTACGGTAAATTTAAATAAAAGCATCAGGGCATTCAATGCAAACAACACTGGTTCCTAAAAGGTATACCTCACTGGTGCTTATGTATTAAATAAACACCTCGAGAAGTGCTTTTTAGGAACTGCACCAGTACAAGAAAACAAATTGTAGACTTGGTGCTTTTATTTAAATTTAAAACCCCATTTTTGAAATATTTTAAAATCACACCAGTGTGCTACTAATATAAAATAACTTGTGTTGTTAATTTGAATAATGCACTGGGGCTGGAAAAAATATTTTGGAGCAACAGGGTGTTGGTGCTATGAAAGCACCAATGCTTTAAGAATTACAATGGATCTAGGCATTAAATGCAAACAACGTTGGTGCTTGAAGAGTATAACATCCCGATTCTCATTTGTTTCTTAATGCCATGGTGTTGTAATGTTTAGTAAAGACACCGAGCCATGAAACAAAAGTCTTGCCACACCCATGCTTTTACATAATATAGCACACTAATGCGTATCTATTTTACAGAAGCATCAAGATTTCTATTATTATACCATTATTTTAAAAATAATACCATTTTTTATTATTATAAATATCATTGCTGGAAAATTTGTATTTTGAGCAGTGCACATTAATATATGATGTCTCGGTATCCATTTTCTCTTTTTTAGAAACACTACCTGTGATAATGAAATTATTGTGATTTTTTAAAATCCAATATTCATCTATATATATATATATATATATATATAGATATATATATATATATATATAGATATATATATATATATATATATATATATATATATATATATATATATATATATATATATATATATATATATATATATATTAGTGCATTTGTATATGATATTTGGATTAATTTGTTATATCATCATATTTCACATCTCTTCATTATAATATTTAATCATCCATATATTTAATCAGTGGTGTAATATTTCACAATGACATTGGACAACACAATAGAATAAATTAAAATGTATTTCATTATATATGAATAAGAGGCTTATTATCATACAAAATGGGATAGTTAATGGTAATCCCTCGTCTTTCAATTAGGACACTATGTCCATTACATTAAACAAAATGTCTGATTTTCACAAACAATTATTTCAAAAACTACAACAAATTGCATTGATATCCAAATAGGTCATCATTCTTCGATGGAACTATTGTTAGTAAGGCTTGAGATACTTCCATGACTTGGTTTATTTGGATGAATGTTTTGTTTATTGCATTCTTCTTCTTCTTGTTCCATCTGCAAACATAAAAATAAAGTATAATGAGTGTACCTACAATCGTGAGAATAATGAAAATTGAAATAAATAATATACATCAATGTAAATTGAATAATAGTGTACCATAGCAAGAAGTGACTCATGAACTATACAAAAGGTTTCAAAACCAAGTCTCATGCCTTGCTGCAACAACTCTTTTATTAGTATCGTTCCATAATTTGTTTCTTGCAAGTTTTATACCTCAGAATAAATCATAGATTTAAAATAAATGATTTTTTTGTTTTATTAATTATAAACTCAGAGAAGTAGAACAACATAAATATTTACAAAATCCACAATTAATTTTTATATGCAAACATATACTCACAACCCATATTGAACCTAATTTCAATCAATTCTTTTGATGGCTGTTCTTTGTATGTTAGCACCTATTTGAAGACATTCAAGGATGGTTGTTGTAAAACAACTTAAAATATAGAAAAATGAAATCTTAAGTTCTTATAAGGAAACATTAATAATTACTCACAAACTTTCAAATCAACCATTTTCTTCCTTGTCATCCTGTTGTAGGTGTTGAATAGGTTCAATTTTGTTTTCTTTTATATAAGAAAATACTTGAAAATTAATATTTAATGCTAAAGTATTTGTTTGTATGTACATAATAGAAAAATTCTATGGTTACATGCATTTGAAGCACGTTGTTGTTGAGATGGCTCGTCTTGTGATGGAATTATGTGCATTTCTTTAACCATCTCCTTGTACATTTTTTGGGAAATTCCTATTGTCATGTTTTAGATATCATCTTTGTTATCCTTTGGGATTTTCGTAATCTTCCTCTGAAAGTAATAAACTATTTTTATATTGGTATACGAAAACTAAATATAACATAATTGATAATAAATGAATGCTTTGTAGTAATATATAGATATAATTCTAGAAAAATTTTAATTAGAAATATTCCTTTTTGAATGATTATTTTTTGTTGTTGTGTGCTTTTGTTGTTGCAATTTTGACAAGTCTTATCGACCTTTTCTCTGGAAACGCTTCCTGTAGTTATAATATAACTTGGTTCTTGAAATCATTGGATTGATTTTTGTATTGTAAGTGGAAAGTATGTCTATACATTCATTCCACTATATCCCTCATAGTTCTGTAAAAATTCCCCCATTTTCATTAACCTCCAACACCACTCCAAATGAGTCAAGGACCAATTCATCGCCATTTACATGTTCTATAATTTTTTCCTTTCTTAGAATGACATACTTTTCCTTCCTTGTTGGTTCCTATACAAAATCAAACATATGTGAATTAATATATTCTTTGAAAGACGTTATCTAATATTATTAAGTATATTACTAATGAACTTTCAAAAGAAAAGACTCATATTGAATAGTATTTTTTCATTTACCTAATTCATCCTTCTGCAATTTTTCCATCAGGATTTTACACTCTTTTGCACTTAGATCAGAAATAACCTTATCGAGCTTCCTCATTTTGTGGCTTTGCATGACACACACTAACCAATACATATTAAATAAACTTACATATAGTTCAAACGTATTAATTTTTTAAAGAATCTACAAAGAACTTTTCTTTTCTGTTATTTTGAATAATCTATCCTTGTGCCGATCAGTGTTTTTGCTACTTGACGACTTCTCAAACATTTTTTTTATGAATATGAAACCAATACCATTAAATATACAATCCATTAAATATAGTTTGTAAATAAATCACATATTTTTCATCCAAAAAGAGCTCTGAAAACTAGTGTGCTTATGTGAGAAAAATGCACCAATGTGTTTAATTCAATTAATGCACTAAGATTTTAATTATTAAGCACCAACAGTGAAAATTGTTTTTTTAAAAAAACTTTAAATTATCACAGTGTGATATGTAATGCTAAAAATAATGCCATCATAGTAAAAAATGAAAAGAAGAAAATAAACACACATTTTTTTACTTAACGATGTTATTTTCATAGACATTCTAGTGCGCTATATAAAACATGGGGCAATTGTGTGTTATACTTTAATAAACACACTATGCATTTAATTATTGAGCATCGACAAAGTAAAAACATGTTTTTTGACTTAATGGTGTTATTTATCATTGACATCTCGGGGCGTTATATCAAACATGAAGCACCGGCACATTTTTTAAAACATAGCATATAAGTAAATGGAAGTCATTTAAAAAAATGAATAAGGCCGATAGTGTTTGGATCCCATTCAAAAAATGGTCCCCATGATTTATATGTGAATCTCCTTATGTATAGTAATACACAAACCCCTTGAATCTAAAATCCCTATAATGAAAATCCCTAATTGTTAAGTGGTAGAGGGAGTTAAATACTAAGGTGAAGTTTTGTAGTCACATAAGTAACAATAAGCAAGGGTTTAAGGTAATTATTGAATTTTTTTGTTTTTTTTTTCTAGAATTTTAATTAAATATAAATAGGAATAGAGATTGTAAAAAATTCTTAGTAAAATCAATAGTACATTTTTTACTATGTAGGGCTTTTATTATTGTACAAATTTTAATAAATCTAAGAGAAATTGTAAATTTTGTTTTTAGTAAAATAAACCATAAAATTTAAAATTATTACTATGCAGGAGTTTCAGTGAATCATCACACCTTTCCGATATTGATCTTTTGAATAGTCGATCTGTTGTTCCAAAGTAATTTGCTGCCCCACAGTGTTCCTAGTATGTCAGTCTTGCACATATCTCTTTTAATTAAATCTAACATAAATAGTAAAAATATTAATTAGTAAAATCAATAGTAAAATTTAAAATTTTTACTATGTAGCGTTTTGATTAAATCACCATACATTTTCACTTCTGATTTTCTGAATAGTTTTTTCGTTTGAAAGTATTCTGCTGCTCCATAATGCCCTCATTTTGTGTCTGTTGCAAATCTCTCCTTTGAAATTTTGGGAAAAATAATGAGATGGTGAATAACTTCTTCCTATTTAAAAATTCTTTATGAAATAAGATTTTGAAAAATCATTTACTGGTCATTTTTCGATTTGAAAAGAAACAAATGCGTTTTTTTTTTCATTTTTTCCAAACATCAGTGCATTTCAGAGGAAAAAGCACCAGTACATATTGTTTAACACACACTGGTTAAGATAAATTATCAGTACACTAAATTTTTATAATGCTCCAATATGATAGAATTCCTTCATTTTTCTTTGAAAGCGAGGAAACTAGTGCGGTTATTATTTTAAAACTCCGATGTGCTTAGTAGTGAAACACATCAGTGCGATGAGTTTTATAAGAGAAGTGATATGATAAAATTATTTTTATTTACAAAATGTCAGAAACCATCGTAGTTATTATTTTAACACGTTGGTGCAGTTTTTGTAGAAATGCATTGGTGCATTTAGTTTTAGAAGAGCATCGATATGATGGAATTTCTTTTTTAATTTTTAAATCCTAGAAATTAGTGTGGTTATTATGTTAACGCATCATTGTTGTTATTATTGAACACATTAGTGTGTTGAATTTTACAAGAGTATTAGTGTCCTTTAAAAGTTATTTGAATTTTTATTTTCACATAATATGACATATTCATCTCAAATTATCCCTTAAGATGCATCCGCATGAGTTATACTAATTCATAGTATACATTTTTCGCTTAAAATTGCCTTATTATTGAAAAATGGTTTGAAAAGTATATTGAATGTCATATTGTGGTTATATGGTTCTCGAAATTAATTTGAGGTATGTATACAAAAATTTATTGTTGGTTTTTCTCAAATGTAGGGAGAAAATCTCATAATATCAAATGGCAAATTCTTCATATTAATCCAGCGTGTTATATATTTTTCGAAGTCCTTCGCGGATTCTCCCTTTCCATCTCCAGTAAGTTTAAATTTAATTTATATTTTGATTATCTATCTTTTTTTCTTTTTATCCATGTTAATTTGAATAAAAATGTATCCAAATTTGCAAGATCCTGATTCAGAATCAAGTTCAAATGTAGAAAATATTCCCCCATTTCAAAAATGTCGAAATCAGTTATTAGGAGCAACATACCGCAAGAAGTTGGTAGATGAAAATAGATGACTTCACCCTGCCAATTGGAACATGGCATCATCTGGCCACAATCCTAGGTCATCAATGGTAATAATTGTTTGGTATAATGTAATTTCAACAAACCACTTGCATTGTGCTTACTAGTATCATTGTTTTACTAATGTTCAATATTTGTTAAATAAGGATTCTAGAGATGATGAGTGACCCACCTACCATCTTCTAGAGCACCCCACTACAATTTCAAATCGAGAGAAGGCTACATTAAGAGAAAAACTCGGAGAGGAAGCATACAAAGAATGGTTGAATCAACCACCTATTCAATTCCCACTACATCCAGATTCACCAATTAGGAATGACTACAACAATAGTAGTTATTCATGACAAGTTGGAAATGGATCCAATAGAGGTTTCAAGTATGGATGGTTACTTATGGGATATGACTACCATGGAGGTAATGTTTTTAGATGGATTGTAGAATGATGAGATAGGGGATGATGCTCATATCGTTGATACCTTATTTGAAATCCTAAAATCTACTTCCACAACCCCTCTCTTTGGACCTGGTGACTAGTGAAAGTATACCTAGATGGGGAAAATGATGTTACTATACAACTTGAAAGAAAAGTTTGGCATGTCGAAAGCATGTTTCTTGGCAATATCGAGGTGATTGACCATATCAAGTCCCTTATATTTTGAGATCAACTCTTGTCACACAATCAACATTAAAAATGGTAGATTTTATGAATGTTAAATAGTGGCATTGTACATTTATATTTCCCACCAATTGCAAGTTATTCAAAGATAAGGTTCTTCCAAGTGAAAATGTCCTTCCCGATAGCTATGAAGACACAAATTAGTTGTTAAAAATGTTGGGTGTTGAGTACATATCATATCATGCATGTCTGAACGATTATATTGTATATGGAGGAGAATATGCAGGCAAAGAGATATGTTTGAAATTAGGGCATGATAGGTACCATAAATAAAATATGGGGTAGATCACATGGTCCTCCTTATAAGATATTTAGGCACATGCCTATAATTCCAAGGATTCAAAAGCTCTTTCGTTTTATGTTGTAGGAATGACATACATCACACAAAAGTGAGTAAGGAGTTATGTGAATCCCAACAGATTCAATAGCCATGAAGCATATAGAGGATACAGGGCTCAAAAAATTCAAGGGTGAAGTACGAAGTCTACAACTCAATATAACCACAGATGGCATCAACCCACATTCCCTCCAAAACACCAACTATGCTATTTAGCCTATAGTAGTGATCATTAAAAATACCCCTCCATGGTTTTCCGTGAAAAATGAACATCTTATGTTGGCTCTCATAGTCCCTAGTAGAAGATAAGTGAAGAATATGGATGTCTACCTATAACCATTAGTAGATGAATTGAAGGAAGTATGGGAAGGGATACATGTATACGATGTATCAAGACTCATTACAACATAGAGGAGTTTTATGTTGTTTGTAATATGTGCTTACACCATACATGATTATCCAAGATTAGGATCTTTCTCTCGTAAATTACATGTTTATTGATTTGTTTATATATGTAACAATATTGTTTCATTTCATACTAATTTAATTCATTGTAATTGTTATGATGTTCATGATCGCTAAAATGCCCTGTATCATACAATAATTTCTCAAGTCATGTAACAAAAGGGTATCATGGATGTAAATGTTGTGGACCTTCTCTAAAGGCTAGGTGGTCCAACCACCTACGAAATCTAGTGTATGACTACTCCAAGGTATTCCTCCTAGAAGAACACCCTTACACAAGAGCAACATCCACTTTCAATGGTAAATCACAAAGAACCTAAAAGCATTCAATAATGAAACCATCTGAATGGATTAGAGGTTATGATAGAGAGAAGGATAAGGATATTACATATATGTTTGATTCAAATGGGGATCCTATGTTCAATGATCTAGAATTCTTCAACACTTATGTTGAGAAATTTCCCATTGGGATGAAAAGGAAATTTGTCTTTTATGAGCTCCTATAATGGGAGCATCTTGAGAGTTCCCACTTGCTAGATCCCATGCATATATAGTATTCCTTAATTCATCCACATATTGATCCCTACCCTCATAAATTCATAACATCTTCTTAAGACTCTTAATCTTTTATAAGGTAGAGACAATTTTCCTTTTGAATTTTTCTTTTTCAATTATTTATTCTTCTGAATCTAAAACACCATATAACAAGAAAGGAGTAGATCCTTCTATGGATGCATGGTGCCACTCATCTTTTGATAGACTCTAATTTTATTCTTTAGATACATTGAATCTTTCCCCATTCCTATGCTCTTGATCATGACTTTTAGAACAAGAAGCAATATGTCCTATCTTCTTACGTAGAAGCTTACTTGGTGATTGAAATTCATTGATTTCACTATTATTTCCTTTATGGAGGGCTTGCATATTTTCCTGTACATTGTTTTCATATTCATAACGAATAATTCTCTCAAATTCTGAATCAGGTAACTACCATAAATTACATTCTTAGCTTGATCAATCTTCTGCATTTCTTGAATCAATGGGGGATTTTTAGTAAAACAATTAGACACTAAATGTTAAATATTAGACCCAATATTTATTAATTTATATTTCATCCTTTGTTTCCATACCAATTGTTTGCATCATTGAGCATAGGCACACCATAAATGATTTTTTTGCATCTGATTGTCCTTTTCTGACATCTGTTGATATTGCCACTACTTTAGATATATTACATGCATAGTCATAATCCTTCATATGGATTGTCTTCTTCTTCTTAGATGTATTCTTCTTGTGATTCCTTTATTTTCCATATTTCCTTGGATTTCCTCATAGCAGTTAAACTAATTCCTGAAGAATTTGGCTCTAATACCAATTGTTGGAAATACTAGGATGGGTGGTGAATCAATGTTTCTTATAATTAAAAAATTATTATAGATGTGCATTTTCAATTGTATTCGATATTCAATTATCAAACATCATCATGAAAACAGATTCCGGTGATAAATATCAGAAACATGGACACAAATATTTTAGGTGGAAACCCATAAAGGGAGAAAACCACAATACTTCTTCTCTTATTGATCTTTAATATTTTATTACATAAATTCACAATTACCCACTCCCTTTTCTATGTTTTTCTAGCACCCACCAACAAGAAGCATCCACTCCCTTATCTTGTTTTGTTGGCACCGACCAACGTGAAGCATCCACTCCCTTGCAAAGTTTCATTGGCACCTACCAGCAGGAAGCGTTCATTCCCTAACAAAGTTTCACTAGAACCCACCAATAAGAAGCACCTACTCCCTTAGAGCAAATTTTTAGCACCAACCAACTAGAGGCACCAACCCCCAAAATCATTGTGGACCTCCCTTTCATCCATTTTCAAAATGGATCCACTCCCTTTATCACAAATCTCAAAGTAAGCTTCAAATTCATTTATACCTTCCTATACAAATGTAACGACCAAAAGTTATATACGCAGTGGAAATATTTAAAATACTTTGTAGACAAGACATCCATCGTAGGATGGTAATTGTAAATTTTATATTGTATAAGAATTGATGTAGGATGATTACAAATGAGAATGAGGGTATTGTATATATAGCTAGGTAAGTACCCTTTCATGAACAGGGATGTCTCTAAGACATGCCTTTTCATTATTAATGAAATAATCATTAGTTCATTTACTTATTATTTATTATTATATTTATATTATTATGATTATTATTTTTTTATCTATTTTTAAATAATTTATGTTCATAACATTGTCTTCCCCTTCAAAAAGCTTTGTCCTCAAATCTTGTTGATAAAAGGAATTGAACTCTTATCTGCTACGAATGTTTTCTCTTCTCGGGATAGTCATCTTTGTCGATACAAGTTGATATATCCCTTGGAGTGATATATAAAATTGTCGTACTAAGAATAGATCAGACCATCCTAGATTAATCTTCTGTGGAATCAAATTTTGTGATGAATTGTTATCACAGGACTAGATTTTGCAAACTCTAGTATTCCTATAAGCATAAACTTGTTTTTTATTTTTTGAGTGATATTGGTACGTAGATTGATTGGAAAATATGCTGTTTTTATTCGGATGTCGATACATAATTCTTTTGGTTGGACGTTCCGTTATCATATTAATGGATGTTTCCTAATTTTATTCAGGTGTTGCTGTTGTTGAATTGATTACTGAATCATCACTTGAAATGTCCATTTTTTGGATTGCAGCTTCTGCATATGTTTTAACTTCTCTACATTCCTCTTCTTCCTTACTCGTGACACTGACTAGATCAATATTTATTCCCCTATCTTCAACCTGGACTGAAATGATTTAATACTTCAATAATTCACGTTGAAGTTGTTCTAGATTGTCATTCCATGATTTCTTGTCATTTTAAAGTTTTTTATTTGCGTAAGTAGGGTTTGGTTATGATTCCTTAAACGTACAAGTTCATCCTTTTCTGAAGTATTGATTTTATTCTTAGTAGCTTCATCATCTTTTAAAATTTTGATTTGTACTAATAATGTTTGATTAAGGCCTATGCCATGGTCTGCCTCTTCATCTAGTCCTGATGATGAACCACACTTGTTGGTTCAAAACACGTCGGCCAAAAAATTCTCTTATGTGATTTCTACCGAAAGACTTTGCTTAACTGATTAAGGCTCTTAAAACGTAAATTTTCTTCTTCTTGTTCTAATAAACGTTTCTTGAGTCCTTCTTTGTGGCATTGACTTTCTTGACTTGTTCGAGTGGTTTTTTGTTGTGATATCTGAGGCACGAAATTTCTTTGTCTTTACTATAGATGGCTTCTTCAAGGTCTTTTTGCTTCTTTTTTTTGTTATCTTGAAAAATCAAATCTGAGACATCCTTGAAGTCTTCTAGTGAAGATGTTATTGATTTTTATTTACTTGTTATGTCTCGAAACGTGACCATCTTCCCCTTATAAGTAAATGTCAAAACTTGTTTCTCTATGTTTAACGTGAATGTACCCAAATTCTTAAACCAAGGTTGATTGAGTATGATGTCAATATCCATATTTACAACATGAAATTGAGATATGTACTCATAATGACCTACTATCACTCATAAATCACTAATGTTAAACATTTTTTCGGTCAAAAATATTTTTCCTTATACAAATGGTTAGCTCTAGAATTAATAGGTGATTTGCCAAGTTAACGTTGATGTAATTTTTATCATTTCTTGTGTTGATGTATATATATTAATTAATTAATTAATTTATAATTATTTTTTTAATTAAATATTATTATTATTATTATACTATTTGTAATATATAATTATTAAATTAATTATTATTATTATGTGATTCTCGTATATAACTCGACTAACCGTAGGGTTTGACCGAGCCATCATTTGACTGTGGCTTTGCACGGAGCGTGATAACCAGCACCCAATCGTCAATGCTGACACGTGTTTGTGCAATGAAGTACACTATTGTTATTTGCCTTGACTGAGCAGTTGGCCTATTAATAGCCATGAGCATCGAACTGTCACAGATAGACAATGACACACCCGCAGCGCAGAGCGATTTGGGCGTGGACAGTTACAGTCATTGAACATACCGAGTTTAGGTTTTTTTTCTTTTTTCTTTTTTCTTTTTTTATTTGCGGCATGATTCTTTGCAATGTCGATTTTCCTACAGCATCGAGTATCTTAATGTTCCATGTATCCTTAAGAAATATTCGATAGATAGCCTCTGATAGGCCCTCAATATGGGCTCCTTCACAGATGACAAGTGTGGGCAATTGGAGCAGCAGTAGGGTCGGGCGACGTCGGAGTCCTGTGGTGAGTTTGATTGTTGTGTGGCATGGGTTGTCGGTAGAATGGCTCAGAAAATGCTGGTCGAGCAGTGTTGTGGGCTCCACTGGCTACCATTGTTGTGTTTATATGTTGTTTGGCAGGTGCATTATTCAATTTTTATGAATAATCTTTTTTTTTAATTAATTAATTTTTATCTTATATAGATATATTATTTTGATAATTTATTTTTTATTTTTTATTTTTATTTTTTAACTTTTAATTTTTATAAGTTTTTCTTTTTTAATTTGATTATATATCTATATATATATATATATATATATATATATATATATATATATATATATATATATATATATATATCTATATATATATATATATATATATATATATATATATATATATATATATATATATATATAGATATATATATATATATTGTATGTATATATATATTGTATGTATGATATTGTTTTATTATTATTATTATTATTATTTTAAATGGCTAAAGGCCAACTGGTGAATTGGAGAACCTGTCACCTCTTGAGTCTTGATGGAAACAATGTTGATAGGGTTTGATGACTAAAAGTCAGGATGAGACGTCGCTCTGATACCAATGTAACTACCAAAAGTCGTATATGCAGCATAAATATTTAGAATACTTCATAGACAAAGACATCCATTGTAGGATAGTAATTGTAAATTGTATATTGTATAAGAATTGATGTAGGATAATTACAAATCAGAATGAGGGTCTTGTATTTATATCCAGGTAAGTACTCTTTCACGAACATGCATGTCTCTAAGACATGCCTTTTCATTTTTAACTAACTAATCATTAGTTAATATACTTATTATTTATTATTATATTTATATTATTACAATGATTATTTGTTATCTATTTTTTTCTATTTTAACATAATTTATGTTCATAACAAAATTCCTTTATTTTTAGCAACAAATTCACTCAACTGTCATCATCATCAATAAGCAACACTCATTTTTTCATTGACAATAAGCAATAATTTCTTCAGAACATCAGGTAATTAGTCTCACAATACATCCCAACATCACAACCTATGAAGAATAAATAACATAACTTGCAACAACCTTGTACAAACCTTGCCATTAGCTTTCATACCTTAGCAATAGAAATGGACCAATTCTGAACTTCAAATAGCATATATGCTCACCATACCATTTTCATAATCAACAACGTAACTATACACTATGTCATCAACATCAACCTAATTCTCTAACTCAACAACAACAACAATTAATCAAAACCATGCTTAGGACTGCATTCTAGAAATAACAATATTCTTAAAAAAACAATGCAACAAAGAGAATAGTTATCCTATGATCAACCCTACCACAAAGTCATAATAACTAGCCCCTCTCATCCGTAACACCTCAACAACATATAATCAATTTTATTTCCATGGAATCAACACTTCAACAACATACTAATTTTGAATGTAAACAATTTTAATTCACAACAATGATGCTCAACAAGGGAAACCATCATCAACAACTTCATTATAAGAAAATCTCTATAAGATAACTCATTTATAGCCAAATCCATCAACAATCATATTACAACATATGGTCAAATATATGAGGTCCAAAACACAAACATTATCATTTCATTCTATCTTCATTGTTAGCCATTGGACAATATATGCTTTATTCTTTGACCCGAGTCAAACAATATGATAATAACACCATTTCACAAGTATACCAAACAAAACAACAGTAACATACCCAGACACTAATAACAAAGAAACTCTGTCACACTCCAACAATCATTTGGGTGAGATCATTCACCAACAGTCCTGTTAGAACAAACTCACTCTAGATAACATGTATGTAGTAGCATCCTACAATATAAAGCACTCTAACAACATTTAGTACTAATTAAACTTAGCTCATATAATTTAGACCAACACTGTTCCCTCGAAACTTAACACATTCCATCGGAAGGCTTTAGTCTTGTCAAAATAAGCAAACTCCACTCTAAGATAATCCTTGTCAGTGGACAATCAATTGGACCCTCGGCCCTATGCAATAATGATGAGGTTCTTCCCTGCAACTAAAATCATCAACTTTGGTAATTACCTTTGCGAGCACAACACTAATATTGCAGACAATTTCTTCAGATCTATGGATATATTAGATAAATACTCCCATCAGGTCATTAAGCTGACTAAGCATTTCATTTATCACATGATGATCGTGAGCGCAAAGATACATCATTCTAAAAAACATTCATGCAATTTCAATACCTCAACAAATAATATTTAACAATAACATACTGCAATATTACACATTTAGCTAGTGGACTGTTAGGTTCCTATACCAATAGGTTTCATTTTTCATGATTGACAGTGGAAGTGCTAAATATGTTCATCTTTGATGCTGCAAAGGTTCCATATTTTGCATGACAGATGGATGTGTAAATATTTTTTTTTATCATAAATTGATGGGTGGCCCAATAGTGCAATCTGGACCATGCCATGTTTGAATTACTATTGTAGAATAGAGAGAGAGCATTTGTCCAAACAGTTTAAGCTTCGCAGATCAGTAGCTAGGTAGAGAAATTAAGGAGCCCAACTATTTAATTTGGGCCCTTGGAAGAAATAAGGGTAGATTTAGGTAGGAGGGCAGTTAAAAGAAAAAAGCAATTAGGGTTTGCAAGTCTAAGTGCACCCTTCTAGAAGTAACAAAAAATGCTAGGTGTATTAGGCTGGGTAGGTAGCTTGGGTTGCAGAAGCAAGGTCATCCTCAGTTTTTTGCCTTGACAAGGAGAGTTCATCTCATCAGTGACAAAAGTACCAAAGCAGTTGTCTAATGATAGAATTTTGGAAGCATGTCTAACTCCCGTTCACTCCCCTTCAAAACTTTCTTACTAACTCCCCTTGAGGACCTTGGGATCTGCCCAACAAGTCCTGTTTTCATTTCATTTTTGTAAAACATTGAGTCAAGTTTGGCTTTCTCAATGAAAAGAAGCCACATTTCTTGTGTAAAATCATTTCTCCATATCCCATTCAAATTCCATGTCTAAGTTTCAGATCATAAACTTGGCATCATTCCCCTTACATTTCCATTTCGCAAAGTCATATTAACTTCTAACCCTATTATATAGCTCCCTAACTACTTCCCCATCCCTATTGCTACAAAAACTATATAAAATCCCAAAAATATTACATATCCCACCCAATAGCACTATAGCTGTGTACATATAGTTCTGGGAAATAATAGTCCATCTGGGACTATTATGAACCCATCCGTGTCATAACTCTGGGATTGGTCTAACCTCTGGTTAGGCTAATAACCTATATCTACCCCTCTACCCATCAAAACCTTATAATTCTGCCCCTCCGTGCTCATTTTCCCAAGGTTTGGTGTTTAAATTTTCCAAATAAATATTAAATTATTGTTCTCCCATGGCACATAAACCCCCAACTCCGCATTAACCTAAGGTTTTCAACCCCCCGTGGCGCATTTTTGTTTAAATAATACGGGCGGGTCCCATCCCTAACCCCCCGTCACCTTACCTGTGCCGCCGACCGTCCGATTTCGCGCGCCCCAGATCAACGGTGGGCGGTCATTCCTGCTCCCCGATCTGCCGAAGGTTAACGTCTGGGGGATGGGCGGTTTCCCTGCCGTACCCCACCACGTGTCGCCTTCCCGGCGTGTTCGGAGCCCCCTCGGCCGATACCGCCTGTGCTAAAAAGCGGTGCGATAGAAAACCGGATACCGCTCCCCCACCTGTGACATCACCGCTACGTCCTCGTGACGTCACTTTCGTATCCCCGCCGTTGCTCCACGTTGTTAGTGCTCAAATCTGCCTTAGGCTAAGGAAGGAAAAACTTGACGCCACATCAAACCATGCTCAGCCTCGTAGCTAGCCCTATGAGGATAGGAGAGGGCTCTCTCCAGTCAATCTCGAGAAAATGAGCAATAGGGTACGAGATGACTTAAAATTAATACTGATTTTAGGCTAGTAAATAGATAAGAAAAGGGTTTTTTAATAAATGATTGGGTTTTCTGGGCTGCATGGGGCAAAGACAGCAAGAGCAGAGATTTAATCAAAGGTACAGATTATTCCATAAGGCAAGATAGGAGTGAAGTTTAACAATTAAATTGAAATTAAAGGGCGTGGAAAGACTGTTTAAGATAGCTGAAAAGGGCATTAAACAATGAATCCCTTTCAGACAGAAGAAAGCCACACAAAGTCTGAACACTTCCTCAAGGCAGAGCAATGACTGAGTTCTACCTTTCTTACTCTCAAGCATTCAAACTGAAAACGATTTATGAATGAAATGAAAAACATTACAAGATACATATGAAACACAGAGAAAATACATTATGCTAAGCTTCAAGCCACAGGAATCTTATAAATCAGAGCTGACCATTCGATTATTCCTCTGTCAAAGCTGTACAATGAAACTCTAATTCTTTCTCCCACAGCTCTCTGAACTCTCCCTTTTACAAATGATTTTTCATACAATAAATAAGCTCAGGAGAAAACCGATCGACCCAAAACAAGAGCCCTCTTTCAACTAAAACCATGAAGACAAAAAAAGGATCATCCATCTGCTCTAAAGATAGAAAAGCGTTACATTATTCTAGCTAAGAATTTCTAATGACCAATGGAAACTAAACCTGGAGCGTAGACCCTATGAATTATTAACTGAAGACAAAGATAGGCAGATCTATTCCTATTTTTCTGCATTTTCTCTCGGCTTTCTCAACCATCTCCATTAACTGTGAAAAATAATCTGAAGTATATGTGGGTCCTTCTCCTTTGATACCGAGTGTATCATTTAAAATACTTTCAACAAATTCATTACTCTCTTTAGTAGGATTCGTGTCATCAAAACGTATGATTTGAGCGCCTTTACACCTTTGAGCAAAGTGTTAGTTTTAAAAGAGCAGCCTTTGCGCGGAAATAACCACGTGGCTCAGAAGGAACACGTGTACACATGTTTCCCATTTCACCATTCTGCATAGGCAATTCACAAACTGTTTTTGCTTGTTCATCATCCTCATCTTTGTGACTCGGGCTTTGCTCAGAAGCTGTATCGCCAAACATTCGGAACCCTTCGAAACACAGACTCACCACTGGAATGGATTCCGACCCAAAACCTGTCACTTCTGAAAATTTTGACCTTCGACTTGGCACAATATGAGCGTGGCTATTAACAGTGTCTAGTTAGAGCCTTCTTCAGAATATAATTCGCTGTTCCTTCAAGGATCAGCACCACAGACTCTCCACTTCAGGTGAATTGTGTGAGCTCAAAGAGGTCGTATCATAGAAAATCCTTTGTGTTGGAATGGAGATTAACCATCATGAAGGTTTGGTCTATTCACTACAAGAGTGTTTCATTCTATGCCAAGCAAGAGTGAACGTGCATTTGTTTCCCCTTCAATCAAATATCAATATAAAGATAGACCAATACCACAGACCCACTGCCTCAGATAGGACAACAGAGTTTCGTTTCCTTTAGATCAGTGTAGAAAAATTGCCTCAAGCTATCCTGGTATTAGATGGAATAGATCGAGCTTTTCCTACCTAATTTAATTCCACAAAGTTCGCTGGAACCAAACAGAACAGACAGAACTTTTCTTGTTTAGATAGAACAGAACATCTTCCAGATTTGCCTTTTCTATTACATATTCGATCTTGACTTGCTCTGGCAGCTGGAACCTGTCACATGTTTCATTTTAAGTGGTTTCTGCTTCTGAATACGATAACAAGAAATTTGAAAGATCGGCATTATTGGCATCACGCATAGCAGCAAAGAAATCTTCACAAGTTACTGCTTGTAGGCAAAACGAGGTGATTTGACAAGAAACTGAACGCAGGAGCGAAATTTTTAGTTTTGAGACTGTATGGGTAGCGCGCCCACCCAACGCGTAGCGCACAGCAAGTGCGTAGCGCCCTTGTCATTTAACACTGGCTGTTGATGATATATGCGTAGCGCGCCCTATATGGGTAGCGCGCCCCCTCTGCGCGTAGCGCGCACCTATACAGTCCAGTCCAGAGCTTAAAAAATCACGATTTTTCATTTCATCAATTAATTTTGGAGCTAATAATATATCACTGTCTCTATCATTGTCAGGAAAAAGTTCACTTCCGCCATAAACCTGAAGAATTTTACTCCTATCAGCCACCAGAGTTATCAACTGATCTTTGTTATCCAAAGAAGCTGCTACAAGAACCATTTGAGTCTTTGTTTCTGTCTGATGAACTGTTCCTCCTGTTTATGCTTAAGAAAGTGATTATTATCAACCACCATGTCCTCTTTCCTCGTTCTGAATATATCTCAAACATTGAGATAAAATAACTCCTGATTTCTTTGTCTGCTTGTAGGGATAGGAGTTGATGGGTCCTGGCAAGGTGACCAGGGCCTGCATTTGACATTTTTCATGAGGGCAGACTTTAAAATATACTTATTACAAACAACTAATCTAACAATTTATTCTCCAAAACAAGGTTTTGAAGAAGAATCATCCTTTTGATCATTGAAACTTCTGAAATACTGACTCACTGAAACTTCCTTTGGCTTGCACATGTTATTGAAACATTCTGAGAACAAGCTCTGCAAACATCTAAGTTGCGGTTGGTGAAAGCTGATTGGCATTGGCCTGCATATTGAACTGAGACTTTGACAGCCACCTGTCAATTTGACTCTGACAGAGGACTTTGAGAAGACGGAGTCTAACACACGTCACCACCACCTCACCCATTTGCATCCACACCTTGCCACCGTGTCCTGTGCCACCTCACCACCCAGTTAGCTGCCACGTCACTCGTCCGTACTTGGGACCCACCGATGAAATCATGCTGACGTCATCCAAAAAAAGCTCCAAAAGCACCAATATAACAAAATTTTCATAAAAACACGCCATTTCGACTGTTTTGTTTCATTTTCATTGGTTGTGTGCGGGAGCTGTTTGTGCCGTTTTTTCGCCCGTTGGTGTCAAAATTCGAAATTCGACCAATTGCGTTGTTGCTGCCTGCAAATTCGCCGCCGTTGTTCACCACTGAACCAGTCCAGTTGCCCTCGATGCCATTTTAACCAGGTATTTGCCCAATTTCGCTTCTTTGCCCCTGTTCTTCCCATTTTTCTCCATTTTTCATGCTGAAACCTGCAAATTGCTGAATTGAAATCACTCATATGCCTAAAAAACCTACCCAGATTCGCTCATCACTCCCCACTGCTAAAAGAAAACCCTGCCAATCCCCGGCAATTCGCGAATTCACCGTAGGAAGTTGTTTTTAAGCTCGGGTTTCCGTCAAAATTTTGCAATAGCTCGGCATTATCCTTTTCTGCCACATTCCACTCATAAACCTCTGTAATTTCACTGTAATACTCCCCGTTCCCTTGTAGAAATTTGCCCTCACAGTCTTCTATCCAAAGAATTTGCCAAAGAGACTAAAGCCTTATCTGAACTCTGCAAAGTTTTCCTTTTCTATCATAATTACAGATATTGAAGGCCATTCCCTCAGTTGAACTCATTTTGCAAACCCTCAGAGTCAGTTATCATCAATCTGTTACTGCTGTAAAAATTCATTCCAAATATAGCATCAAAGGTTTTACAATGGCCACTCCAACAGCTCTTAGTATCACTCCTATGAATCCACCAAATAGAGAGCTTGAAGCCATGCCTCTTGCTGATAAGGATTACCTCATTCAAGATTTAGTTGGGGACAAAAATCACTTACAAACCTTCTGCCAACTAAGAAATAGCTTTGTAAACAACTGTGACATATATGGCATATGGGAGTCCAATTTGCCTATTTACTTTCTTCCTTGTGTTAATGTTTTTCCTGAGATCATCTGCCTATGTGCTGAGAACTATGATCCAACTCAGGGAGCTATTAAGTCTCCATCTGGGAGCATACTTTTTCATATTACTCCTGACTCCATCAACCAGATGCTTAACTTCAAACAGACTCAGCTATTGTTCCCTTTCTCTATGAACTACTTGCTTGATGAAGGCTCCAAGCTCTCCAGCTCTGAAATTGCAAGAATTGCCAAGACATTCATGAGGGCAGACCGCCAACCTACAGGACCACCTCCATTCCTCTATGTTCATTTCAATGAAGTAGGGAAATTGCTGGTAGATATGATCTCCTATGTACTGGGTTTCAAAACAAGTGAGCACATTGATGAAACAATGCTGGTTCTGTTGTCTGCATACAGCCCAGGACAACCCCCTGCTGTCAAGTATAATTATGCCAAGTTCATAGCCAACAAAATACATGACCAGCTAGTAAAACTGGATAGGGAGGGAGTCTTTAAATATTCATCATATATCTATCATTTGTTCATGTATTACCAGTCTGAAAGCTTCCAATGTCCCATCAAGAAGTTGGATTCAAAGGGTGAAAGACGGTCTGTTATCTTTTGGTCATCAGTTTTTCATGAGGTTCAAAACTCTCCATTTTCCTACTGTGAGTTCATTGACCAATTTGTATACCCAGTCTCTTGTCTCCTAATGAGATCCCCTCCCCCTAGATTATCATATGACATACAGAAGGTCTTGCAGCTGTCCAAGAGTTATAAAATAGGTGATTGGTATCTCTACCAAAATCACACTGTCATTAGAATCTACGGCTGTGAGCTCTGTCCTTACAGGCTCCCAAGATATGTACCAATGAGATTGTTTGCCTTGGAGTACTATAGGCAACTCATTAATTCTGATCTCACTCATTTTCATAGTGCCAAGAAGAAAGCTCACCTGAAATTCAAAGACCATCTAGGCCCCTTCATTATGAACAAGAAAGAAGGTTGGCAAGATGCTGATCAAATATTGAGGGACAAATATAAGTTAAAGAGGAGCTTCTGGTGGGTCCCTTATGACCCGGAGGGTTTTATCAGTGCCAGAAGAGTTAAATACAGGCTGCTGGCCTATGACCATTGTAAATTTCCACAAATTGAACAATATGCCAACCAAGATGAGTGGCTGCAAGACACATTAGTTGAGGAATTGACCCAAGAGGAAATAATGGAGAAAAATGTCAAGGATTTAGAAAAAACTCTTGACTTGGATTCTTTGCAGCAGGTAACATTCAAGTTGCCACATCAAATTGGAGAAGGAACATCTGCTGCTACAGCCACACAAGCCACCCAGGGACCATCTACATCAGCAACAGGTACAACAAAAGGGAAAGAGGTAATGGATGCAGAGCAAGAAGTGATCACAGAGCAGCCTGCTACTTCAATGGAACAATCTCAAGGATAGGCTCCTCCATAGCAAACAGAGGCACCACAAGTGCCAGCTTTACAGACTCCTGCCCATGAGGAAAGAGGCAGAAAACGAGACCGAGAAGACTCCACACCTGCTAGTGGGTCTACACAGCAGCCTGAAGCTAAAAGGCAAAGAGTTGATCCTCCATTTGAGGAGGAAGTCAGTGAGGAAATCCTTGGAAGTCCAAGGAGAGACAGAGAAGGGAGTCAACAAACACCTACAAGCTCTTTCCAACAAGAGCAAGATAGACAACATGGCATGGATGTGTCTTCCTCTACATAGCAAAGTAAGAGGCCAGCTAGCATCAAAGCCACCTTTCAAGAAATTAAGGCTCAAAATGAGCTATTAAGAGTATAATTGTATGACCAATTTCTTAAGGCAACACCTGCCAAGCAGGAAAGGTTGATGGCGGCATATGACATCAAAGAAGAAAAGATGATTCTCAGCCACTTCAAGCCCAAGGTTCAGCAGCCATAGTCAACTGTAGATTATGTCAAGACAAGCTTAGAGGTCCTCTCTAAGGATATACACCCAATGGATCAGATAGAGCTGCACAAACAGACACGGGAAATGGTCTATGTGTTGGGTCCCTATAATACTAGTGATTACCCCATTACTATTGTAGTTATACCCCTTATTTATATTGTTGTGCCCCTATTACCCCCATATTGTTATTTCTGTGCCCCATAGAATCCCTCTATTGTTATTTTTGTGGCTTTATATTATTATTGTTAGGTCGGCTGGATTATATTGTGACTCCTTAGACTCCTATATATAGAAAGGAGGTTTTGTCATTTGTATCATCCAAGAATTGTTCATTTATGTAATGTAAAGGAGGTTTCCCCCTCGAAGAGGCTGAATTCTAAGGCGTTGATCTATCTTTTCTATCTTTTCTTGAGCTGGTTTCATAACATTTGGTATCAGAGCTTTGGATTCTAGGGTTTCGCTGCTCCAAACAGGTCATCGTGGAATTTTCGCTATAACTTTTTTTCTGTGACGTTTCAGAAGTCGCAAAAAAAACCCATTTGAGAAGAAATCACGCTGAACCTTGGGTCCGAATTTCAGAGCTTTTCGCGCGATATTTGCGGAGATATGATCTGAGGAAGTTGGTCTTTTTGCAGACTCCTGAATTACATTCAAAACAGGTGACCTGGGGAAAATCGTCATAACTTTCTCTCTGGGGATCGGATTGAAATTTCGTAAGAAGGTACAGAAAGAGGACGGACTGTAGTTTCTTGTGTGTGTGTTTCAGATTCAAAGGTTGAAACAGTGACTCGTGGCACGTCGTACAAGTTCGCTCTACTGAACCAGTCTAAAAGCAAGTCACTGTGGGAGATTTCACATAACTCTTCCTTGGAGAATCCAATTTGGCTCAGACTTGTGGCATTGGAAAGAGGACGCAGAAGGCTACTACAGGTAGCAATTTCAGAACTGGATGATCTGAAATTACAGAGATACATCAGATTCAATATCAGGCTTCTATAAAGTGAAAAAAGGTGTGTAGTTTTTTTTAAAATTTTTGTGTAAGCTTGGTTTAACGGAATTCAAAGGGCATAGTAAAGCATTATTATCGGTAACTGATGCCCCGAGGAAAGAAAATGCAAACACCTAGTAAGGAACCTGAAAGCTCTAGCATGACTCATGAAGAAGAGGAAGAAATGCTACATGATATATCAAAATTACAAGAACAAGTGCAACAAATGTCACGCTCACAAAAGCTAACAGAAGCTAAGATAAGTGGCGTGGAATCTAAGATAAATGGCGTGGAATCTAAGATAAAGGGCATGGAAGCTAAGATGGAGGATTCGATGGCAGATTTGAAGATAGATTTGAAGACAGACATGGAAGAATTGAAGAAGTTGCTACAAGAAAGGTCACTAATGGTGAAAAGGTAGTAAAGGAAACTCATGATGAGAACAAAAGAAATGTTAATCATGATTCCATAGACGCTAATGTTGGATCGAAGATCACCATATTCCAAAAATCGATATGAGGAAGTTTGATGGCAAGGATCCCGCCACATGGATATTACAGATGGAGCAATTCTTCGATCTCAATAATGTGCAAAACACACAAAAGGTACGTATGGCAACTGTATATTTGGAACCAAATCAGTTTGTATGGTATCAATGGCTTTGCTCTCGTAAACAATTTATCACTTGGGCAATTTTTACGGAAGAATTGATAGCACATTATGAGGATACAAAAAGCAACACTTTTTTTAGCCAATTGATAAGTCTCAAACAAAAGGGTTCAATAATGGAGCACATTGAGGAGTTCCAAAAATTGAACATAAGGGTAAAAGATATTCCAGAGGAGCATAGGATTGATGTGTTCATAGGGTCTTTAAAGGATAATATCCAACATGATGTTCGCCTTTGGGAACCTGATTCATTAGAGAAGGCATTCAGGTTAGCAAGAAAAATGGAAAGCAAAATTATGGCAACCAGGAAGCATACCACTCACAACTATAAAGACGGAAGTGTTGTTGCCCCTAGTCTTCCACAACCTATAAGGTTGACACCACAACAATTGGAAGAAAAAAGAGCAAAAGGGCTTTGTTACAGTTGTGATAGCAAATACACTAAAGGTCATAAGTGTGCTGAGAAGAAATTATTCTACATAGATTGTGAAGAGGAAGAAGAAAAGGAGCAAGAAAGGTCAAAAGAAGAAGATATACTCCAGGAACAAAGCCTAGATGAAGAACAAATAAATCCGACCATATCTTGTAATGCATTGGCGGGAATTACCACTCCTCAAACCATCAAGATAGAAGGACAAATCAAGAAGAAAAAGGTAATAGTGTTGATTGATTCAGGAAGCACCCACAATTTTATTCATTGTAGGGTAGCAAAAGAATTGAATTGCTTCCTATATCCAGCACCAGAGTGTCAAGTGATGATTGCAAATGGAGGAACAATAAATTGCTCTGGAAAGTGCCATAATATCAAGCTATCCATGGGAGAATATGTATTGACTAGCCCAATGCTTTCCATTCCAATGGGAGGTGCTGATGTTGTACTAGGAGTCCAATGGCTACAATCCTTGGGTACAATAGCTTTTAATTTTCAAGAACTTTTCATCAAATTTTCTACGGAAGGAAAGGAAGTTGAATTAAGGGGTATTGCAGGGAAACCAGGAAAGATAATCAGCTCTAATGGCATGACAAAGCTTCTAAAAAAGGAGCAAAGAGGTGTAATTGCACAATTATGTTCGCTAGATGTTTCCACATTGGAATCATCTATTTCTCCAGATCTCCAAAAAGTCCTGGACAATCATTCCAAGGTATTTGAGACTCCCAAAGGTCTCCCACCTATGCGTGATCATGATCATGCTATTCATCTGATTCCAGGAAGTGTTCCTCCAAACATCAGGCCGTACAGATATCCCTATGTCCAAAAAAGTGAAATTGAACGTATGGTTGCAGAAATGCTAGAGGCTGGTATAATTCAACCGAGTCAAAGTTCTTTCTCAGCTCCAGTAGTATTGGTGCACAAGAAGGATGGATCATGGCGCATGTGTCCGGATTATAGGGAGCTCAACAAGCTCACTATTAAAGATAAGTTCCCCATTCCTGTCATTGATGAATTACTGGATGAATTGCATGGATCAATTTACTTCACCAAGTTGGATCTTCGTTCGGGATATCATCAAATCAGAATGAAGATTGAAGACATTCCGAAAACGGCATTTAGAACTCATGAGGGTCATTATGAATTTTTGGTCATGCCTTTTGGCCTTACCAATGCACCTTCAACATTTCAAGGTTTGATGAATTCAATTTTCAAACCATTCCTTAGAAAATTTGTGTTAGTATTTTTTGATGATATACTAATCTACAGCAAGTCTTGGAAGGATCATGTTGAACATGTTGACAGGGTGCTACAACTATTGGAGGAGAAACAATTATATGCAAAAAGATCCAAATGTTTCTTTGGAGTCCAGGAGGTGGAATATTTGGGTCATATTGTATCTCATGAAGGAGTTAAGGTAGACCCTAGCAAAATTAAAGCCATTAAGGAATGGAAAATCCCCACATCCATAAAGCATCTGCGAGGATTTCTTGGGTTGACAGGGTATTATCGCAAGTTTGTTAAGAATTATGGGAGAATAGCAGCACCTCTAACAACATTATTGAAGAAAGATTCATTTTCATGGACTCCGGAAGCAACAAAGGCCTTTGAACATCTTAAAGAGGCAATGTGCCAAGCACCGGTCTTAGCTACACCGGACTTCACAAAAACCTTTATTGTGGAATGTGATGCTTCAGGAAATGGAATTGGTGCTGTTCTAATGCAAGATGAAAGACCCATTGCTTTTGAAAGTCGTCCAATCAAGGGAAAGTTTTTAAGCAAAGCTATTTATGAGAAGGAAATGTTGGCAATACTCCATGCACTTAAGAAATGGCGACCCTACCTAATGGGAAGACACTTCAAGGTAAAAACGGATCATGATAGCCTTAAATACTTTTTAGAACAAAGATTATCCTCTGAAGAGCAACAAAAGTGGGTCACAAAGATGTTGGGTTATGACTTTGAAATCATCTACAAAAAAGGGAAGCAAAATGTGGTGGCAGATGCACTCTCAAGAAAGGATGAGGATGTGGAAGCATTGTTGTGTGCCATTTCTATTATCCAACCAGATTGGATAAACGAAGCAAGGGAGGAATGGAAGAATGACGAAGAAGTGTGGGCACTTATTCGAAAGCTACAACAAGATTCCAGTACTTCTGATACATTTAGCTGGAAAAATGATTCGTTATGGTACAAAGATCGCTTATACCTCTGTAAGAATTCCCAGCTAAAACAAAAGATTCTTATGGAATTGCACACTTCTCCCTTAGGAGGGCACTCAGGATTTTTAAAAACTTACCACAGGGTTAAGAAGGAATTTTTTTGGGATGGCCTTAAATCAGATATTCAAAAGTTTGTGGCGGAATGTTTGGTTTGCCAACAAAATAAAGTTGAAACAATTAAGACACCGGGTCTATTACAACCTTTATCCATTCCAAGCCAACGTTGGGAGGAGGTTTCAATGGATTTTATCACAGGTTTACCCAAGTCTGAGGGAAAGAGTGTCATCATGGTGGTAGTTGACAGACTTACCAAGTATGCACACTTTTGTGCATTATCACATCCATTTAAAGCCAGTACAGTTTCTACTGCATTTATGGAAACAGTTCAAAAGCTACATGGAAACCCAAAGATTATTGTAAGTGACAGAGATCCCATTTTCACTGGAAATTTTTGGACAGAATTATTTTCTTGTCTTGGTACTCAGTTAGCTCATAGCTCATCTTATCATCCTCAATCTGATGGGCAAACTGAGATAGTAAACAAATGTTTGGAAGGATATCTTCGTTGCTTTGTATCTGATAAACAGACACAATGGGTCAAATGGTTGCCTCTGGCTGAATGGTGGTATAACACTTCCTTCCATACAGCAACAAAAATGACCCCATTTATGGCACTTTATGGGTATCAACCACCATCCATCACATCATATTTAAGAGAAAATTCTAAGGTTCAGGCAGTGGAACATCACATCGAACATCAACAACAAGTCCTCCAACTCTTAAAGGATAACCTCGTGTTGGCACAAAATAGAATGAAACAACAGGCAGATCAACATCGCAGTGAAAGAAGTTTTGATGTAGGTGATTGGGTATTCCTACGGCTACAACCATATAAGCAAATGTCCCTAAAGCAAGCTAAGAAGGATAATAAATTATCACCAAAGTATTATGGTCCGTACAAGGTGTTGCAAAAGATTGGTACTATGGCATACAAATTGGAGCTTCCTGCAGCTTCTCGATTGCACCCAGTTTTCCATGTTTCATGTTTAAAGAAGGTTATAGGTGACAAGCTCCCAATTCAAACAATATTGCCAGAACTTGACGAGGAAGGAAAAATTATATTGGAACCGGAAGCAGTCACAGAAACAAGAACTCGACAGCTACGAAATCGATCAATTTCAGAGTATCTTATCAAGTGGAAGAACTTATCCGCTGAAGATTCCACATGGGAGGATGAGAATTTTATGCAGAAGTATCCAGAACTACTCAAGCGTTGAGGACAACACTTTTTTGAAGGAGAGGGGCATGTTGGGTCCCTATAATACTAGTGATTACCCCATTACTATTGTAGTTATACCCCTTATTTATATTGTTGTGCCCCTATTACCCCCATATTGTTATTTCTGTGCCCCATAGAATCCCTCTATTGTTATTTTTGTGGCTTTATATTATTATTGTTAGGTCGGCTGGATTATATTGTGACTCCTTAGACTCCTATATATAGAAAGGAGGTTTTGTCATTTGTATCATCCAAGAATTGTTCATTTATGTAATGTAAAGGAGGTTGCCCCCTCGAAGAGGCTGAATTCTAAGGCGTTGATCTATCTTTTCTATCTTTTCTTGAGCTGGTTTCATAACACTATGAAACACTGGCAGACAAGGTCACACTGGCCCATGAATTGAAGGAATATTTGAAGAACACAAATACTCATATGGATTTGGAAAGAATGTCCTCCTTAGCCAAAGACAACAGAATAAAAACATTGGAGGACATTATTGTGGACCTAGGACATGATCCTAAGAATCCCAAAGCCATCAAGGCCCTAATGAAGAAAAAGGAGGATGATATTGCTGCACTGAAAAAGCAAATGAGGCTGTCCTCAACTATGCACCCACAAACAACAGAACTTGTGCAAGAGAAAGAAGCTGAGGATACAATGGACTTGCTGATGCAAATGAACCAGAGAATAATTCAGATGGAGGGAGAGTTGGAGAGAGCACTGCAAGGCAAGTAGGGAGAGTCGACCTCTCAGCCGCCTCAAACCGCTCCAACTGTTGCTACTATTCCACCTACACAAGTAGCGGTGACCCCTCCTATTATTCCAGCAACTACAACAGCTACAGATGCTACAACAGCAACAACAACAGCACTTGAATCAAGCATGAGCATGGATGAAATGATGAAAGCTGTCAAGGAGCTAGAGCTTCAGGCAACAGAGATAAAAGAGGCCAAAGAAAAGTTGGCCAATCTAGAAGGAAAATATGATAAGTCCAAAATGACAGTAGCTGAAAAAACAAGGGAAATTAAGGCCTTGAGTGATAGAATAAAAGCCTTGGAAAAGGAGCTGACATTAGACAAAACTCTTGCTGAAATAAAAAATATTCTGTGGGCCAAGATCAATCAATCAATAACTGGCCAATGGCAGTCAATTCAGGCCATATATGAACAGATAGAGTTAATTGGCCTAGCTCAGTTTGAAAATCAGAGAGCCAGAGCAGCATTGGGAACCATGCCTGAACAGGCCAATAGAATGATTAATTTTTTGAACCATCAAACTAAGGAAGAGCTGGCAGCAATGCAAATTATGAATAGGACAGATGCCATACTCACAGCAAAGAAGGTGCTGACTTTGAGAGGTTTTGTACAGACTCTGGAAAGAAAATGTCAAGAAATGCAGAAGGACATAGATAATTTCGAGTTAAAGCTTGCAGCACTACAGAGCAAAGGATTGCCCAGCTTATTGACCAGTGCTGGGAGACTGTTAACACGTGAGCAATATGCCACCAGATTGAACAACTATGTCACAAATCAACTTACTGCATCCTCAAGTTCTCCAGCAGAGGCAGGACCACCTTCTGGGCAGAATCTTTATGATAAGTTGGAAAACTTATTTTTTATTGAACATGAAATTAATCATTTGTTTGAGATGCCACCCAACTATTATAGGTATACAGAGGCTGATGAAACACTCATCAAAATACAAAGGCATCAGTTACCTCCCGAGGATTGGTGGCAGGCAATGCTGGCCATTTTACCCAGGTAATTTCAGTTTTTGCCCCTTTTGTTATTTCAAATTTCGGTCAGCTATGAGTCAGCAAAATGAGGCACAAAAGCACCGGACAGAGCGGTTAAGCAACAGGTGGAGCAGGTCAAATCAATGACAAAGCAAAGAGCTGGGACAACAAGCCCAAAAGACTGCAATTTTTAAAAGCGCAGCCCCAGCCGACTCAATTGGACTCGAAAGTCAAATTTCTCTGACAAAATGAACAACTATTATATTCATCTTTACTACAGCATTTACTTTTTCATCAGCCGCTCCTTAGGAGTTGGTAAAAGAAGTTATGAGCTAGTAACTCGTCATCCAGATATTTTATATCTCCTTTTTGTATATATACCTCCCCATAGAGCGTATTTGGGGTTGGTGATTTTCTCTCTAAAGAGCTGTGTTGTAAATTTTCAGACTTTAATGCAAAGAGCTGGTGGAGTTCCTGATTTCTGATTGCCTGGATGTAAAATTGATGAATTGCTTGCTGCTACAGAATTCCTGTGTCGTTTCATGCAACAATAAGTTTTCTTAAACCGTGTTTTTCCTTTCTTCGTTTACAGAACTCGCATATGTTACATGATCTTAGTAGTAGAGAAAATGAATAGCTCAGGATTTGTTTAAGTACATCCTAAGCTCAATCTCTGGTACTAATTATGTTTTCTTCAGAATTAGTCATGAATATGAATTTCTTCATTGCTCATGTTTGCACTGATTCTTCCATTGTGAATGATGTTTAGGAATTCTTAAATTGCTCCTAGATAATATTCTCATATTTTCCCTCTGTCAGCATAGTGGAAGATCCTTAACTGCCTTCCACTGCTTGGTTTCATTCCATCACCTTTCAGATTTGAAGAATTGTTTCATGGATGCCTATCTGGCTCTATAGTATCTCTATTCTCAACAAACACTTTCAGCAGCATATAATCATTGACTCCACTGCCCAATGGACTAAGACATTCTGAAGATTACGTACCACCTATGCTAGAAGACATCACCCAACCAAACCAAAACTCAAAACAAAATTTTGTACATCATAACTAGCCTAAAAACTCACAAAACAAAGCTAAATCATAAAGAGAGCCTTCTCTGATTGTAGGTAGGCTAGGACCTGCAGTCCAAAGATTGGTTTGTGGTTACCTCGGCTGTATTCCCTTAGGAGTCAAAGGGAACAACCTGAGTGATAACATGGACAATAAGAAACATCTATTCTCTAACGTCCCTCTCGACACCATTGCTCTTTAAAAGGATTGGTCTTGCTTTCTCTTCATCATTGTTTAGGATGGGTGAAGGGTTCACCTAAAACTTCGGTTGTTTCAAATAATATTAACATAGTTTCTCCAGAAGAAATATATTCATTATGAATTACAATTGTGGAAATTTGCATTTTAAAAAACAAGAAACATAACTGATTAGTCAAAAAATTCTATCAATGAAGTTAAGCCCGGCATAAAACTTGATATTGTAAACAAACCCTTTGTTCTAGTCAAAATTATAATCCTGTGACAAGGTTGATCCTTAACATACTTTTTTTCTGACTACAATTTGATTACATGATCACTATTTCCTCGATTATGAGTATTGGCACCAAGAGGTTTTGTTACAATGTTGACTTACCAGATAAATGAACTAGTATGAAGATCAAACCATAAAATCACACATAACAATTTAGAGCATCACATTGCAAAGATCATACCCCGTGCATTGCAATTCAAGCACAATACACCATATAATTAAGTCGATTATAAATTCACATACATACCTTGGATCACTTCCAGATCACAATTTCGTACCAAGAAACACACAGACATGTCCTCATCGTCAAGCGATTGCAAAGATCATACCCCGTGCATTGCAATTCAAGCACAATACACCATATAATTAAGTCGATTATAAATTCACATACATACCTTGGATCACTTCCAGATCACAATTTCGTACCAAGAAACACACAGACATGTCCTCATCGTCAAGCGATTCACCACATAAAAGAAATGATCTACATCTACTAATTCAGGATTATACTTATTTCATGCCAGGAAAGGAAACATTACACCACTGTATCATAACTACTCAAATTGCATCAACTCTCTGATAGGTTCACACCAGCCCGAAAGTAAACACATCAAAATAGAAATCTTTGTCATTCGATCTGGACATGATATGAGACCACAAAGAATACGACTCAAAATCAATATCGCTCAATTGATCATGGATATGACCACGGGCTCAATTCCAGAATCCTAAAGCACTAAATCACGTGCTTCCTCCATGATCATTGCGACCACTAATCCATATTCGCTTGATTAGATCACACACTATTAAAACATGAACTTACTACCTGGATTCACAACTATGATCGTTGATTGATGCTTCATTCGTGCCATTCGATGAGGCTTTTATACATTATAGGTGATGACCAAATCTGAGCCAACCCAAAAATACCATGGCGGTATCAATAGAAAAGTCGACGAGAATCAATCCGACATAAACCAAGGGATATTTACCATTGAAACAAAAAAAATAATTTCTAACCCAAGAATTTGGTCATGGTTTTGATGCGTCATATGGGGCAGATTGCTTTAAGAGATTAGCTAGAGTAAATAATGTTGTCAACAAAATCCTCAAATGAAAACACTAGTAAATCTTCTTTGGTGTTTTTCCCTACAAAAACTACTATCAAACAACCAGGTTATGGAGATACATTAGAGAGGTCATCCCATTGTATTTATGCATTCATGATCCATATCCAATGATCCAATGCTACCATCATTGACATCAATGGAAAAAAAATAATGACAACAAAACTTTCGATGGAGAAATCACTGAATCTATGGATGTTAGAATTATAATTTTATCTTGTTAAATTGGTATAATAGTTATCTATCACTAAATTAAGTAAATTGGTTTTAGGATAACAATTCTTCTCTTTCATAGTAAATTATATTTTCCTTAGTAAATTCTAATTTCCTTTTATCATTTGCAAAGTTAGAATTTATTTATTACTTGCCACTACCATGCTCCAAGGTTAACTTGATTGCTCATATTGAGAAATTATAATAATAAATAGTAGAAAAGATAATTGATAATGAGTTTGAAGCTTCAAATTTAAAGTGGTCTACACATTAAGATTTTCAAATAATGAATCACATGGCACCAAGCACGACTATGCATATCTAAATTTGAATAAGAGATATATATAATAGGAAATCTAAATTTAAAGAAGAGATATATACAAAAATTGGAATAGCCTATTAATTACACAAAATAGGATGTCTATTTGAGAATAGGCCTTTCACGATTTTATTTTAATTATCAGTAATTATTAGGTGGATGGTAGAGATTTAACCTCCATGGAATATGCTAGAATATTCATAGTAGTATTCACATATCAAGGGTTAATATCCATGTCCAAGTTATTTATGCTCTCTCCATTATTTTATATCAAATTAATTATTTAAATAAAATGTCATATCAACACATGTAATATTAGGCATGTAGCATTGATAAGTCATGGTATTAGCCCATGGTATTGTAAGAGAGTTATTTACAAGTTAAGAATTTCCATGGGTTTGTGGAGGTTGATCTTCATGATTAAGAATATTGTTCCATGTTTTTTAAAATGTATATATATGTTTAACTAATATAGTAATTCTTTTTGTAATTAAGAATAATAATTGAAAATAAAATTATAATTTAGTTAAGTTTTATGATTTGAGAGGTATAATGGCGTGAGTTGATGTTTATAAGTGATTGATGCATTTACTAGTCATTTAATTTATATGGTTGTGCTAGTTAGTTGCCATGAAATTCTTGAGAATACTAAATATTCTAAAATGCCTTATATGACTTATCTCTACATAGGTGATGTAATGAAACATTGTCTTTCATCTCTCTCAATTATTATGCAAATAGGCACATCTATTTGAAATAGGGATTTTGGAGTTTTCATTTAATTATCAAAAATTATTATGTGGATGGCGAATATTTAACCTCAACTAAATATTTTAGAATATTCTTAGAAGTATACACAAATTGAAGGTTGAGATTTATCTCCAAAGTAGTTATGTCCCTTTTTCCCTTTTAACTAAATTGATTAAATAAATAAATAAATATCATATGAACACATGTCATATGAAGTGTGATGATTTTTGGGCATGTGGTAATTGATAAGTCATCATATTGGCCCACAATATTGTAACAAAGCCTATTTACAAATTAAGAATCTCCATGGTAAAGTGGAGGTAAATCTCAATGTATAAGAATGTTGTTCCATGTTTTTTCAAATGCAAATATGTTTAACTTTTATAATAATAATAATAATAATAATATAGAGTAAAGTTATAATTTAGTTATTTTCTATGATTTTTTCAAATATTAACATGAATTAAGTGTTTTGATGCTTATTATGGATTGATGTCATTTATTCATGTCATTTAATTTATATGACAATGATTTTAGTAAAAGAGAGTGTATCTACATAATGTTTGTCTCATGGTGGGAGCTTTTGCAGTTTATAACTCCTTCTTCATTATATTTAGTTCATGTAAGAAAGATATTGCATACCATGCACATTGATTAATTAAGACAATTTCTTTATTGATGTAAAAGTAAGAAATGAATTGTATTTTTGTGTAGATTTTTATTTCATCTCACATGAAGTTGATTTTGATATGAACTTAACCTATATCATGTGAAAAGGAAATATTGTAGCAAGAAGATATTTAATGCCTAAAAGTGATTACATGTTGTAGGAATTAAATCACCAGTCTCATTTAGAGCCTCTATGCAATCATACATTGAAAGGATATATTGAGTAATGTGAGATCTCAAGAGAAATGTTTTGAGTAATTTAAGACCCAAGATCCAAGTCACCATGCTTTTTTTCCATGCTTGTACATGTTCAACAAAGGTATCAATCTTCAAAGCCACTAAGTGATTATGCATTAATAGGGTTTATGATAGGAGTCACACCCAAAGCCCATAAACTCTCATCCACTGGTAGGGTTTTGTGAGTCATTTGATACTTACAGAGGCAAGTTATCTTGCCATTATCCCATGTTTATACATGTATGGGGAAGGTGCGACATGATCACAAAACTTACCCTTATAGAAAATTTCTATCATGAATTAACTTGATCATAAATCAACAAAATCTTCTAAACTTGCTTTATATTCACTTGGGCCAACTTATACTAAGAATATTATTTCCACACCATAATATATTTTGTTTTTATTTTCAAACTCAAATATAAAACATTTATATAGTTGGAGTGAGATGAAATTGTTTCCAATCTTGAAGAAAAAGGTTGAGAGAATATCTCAACAACCTCCAATAAACTAAAAACGAAACAAACAAACCAAATCAACTAATGTAAGCATTAATCCTCTCACCCTCCCTTAATTATTACATTAAAAAGAACAACAATAAGTAAAATAACATATTTCACAATCATAATTTTTTTTGGTTGGCATGGTATTCATAAACACGTCTATCCACTTTGAAATCTCATAGACTATGCTCTTTCTTCACCACCAACTTCGAGCTACAACTTGATCCATTTAAGATATAATCTATTCTAACCATCATTGACTTATTCATACGACAAGAAATTCTTAACATACTTTCATCTAGTCACTGTGACAAAGAATCAGTCTTGATACTGAATCATTATTTTTACAAACTCTCATTTGACGAAGACATAACACGCAACATTCACCACTTATATAGGCAAGCAGTCTTAATATTGAAGACATCCAATAATCAATCTTACAAAGTGACCTTTTTACACACTCATGAGGACAAAAAAATAGCATAACCTGTAGTTGTTATTCTTAGGTCACCACATCATCTAAGAACCATAAATTATAACAGGTTGTAGACATAATCAACCAATGACATGCTCCTATGGCATTACATACAACAAGAACTACTTGTTTAAATTATGTTACTCTGATATATAATTGGTTCTTCATTATATTTATTTTAGAAATAAAAGAATAATGGAAAAACATATCGCACATACAAATATGATAAATAAATCATATTGATCTACTACAATACATCTTTGCTCATCATCTAATGTCATTACCACAAGATCATAAAATTCAAACTATCTAGGACAACAATCCAAAATGTATGTTTCCAATCACCATGTTGTAGCCAAAATCAGTTAACCCATGCAATTTCCCAGCACCATTCAATTATGTTTTGTCCAAAACTATCCAACCCATGCACTTTCTATTATTTTAAAAGAAAATAAATGTGGAATGAATATCATAGAAAAAGGTTCTATGTTTCCTCAAGGTGCCACTATCCCAACCTTATTTGCCTTCATTTTCTTAAACCATTAGAAGAACTTTTGACAACTCCCTCACAACATATCTGAGTAATATCAAGCATCTTCCTAGGACCTTGCTCCACTATCAAAGGATTTGGTAGCTTTGAACTCCATCTAGAGCATAATGGCTATGAGGAACATGTGACTAGAATCAATGGCTTTGAAATTGTTTATTTTAACTGGATGACACACTAGTAGGTTAAAACTCCATACACAAAAGAGGTCACTTAATGATGGCGTTAATTTTGAAAATGTTGGTGAGGTGCCAGAAACTCTCGAACAGGCACACATCCACGACTCTATGTTGATCAAGCTCCTTTCTCTAATATGCAAGATCCTCATGTGGATAGCTGACCTCTATAGTCCTTGTGTATGACTCAATCTCATTTCTATAATATGAAAGCTCCTCCTATGGATAGTTGACCTCTAGGATCCTTGTGTATGACTCTAATTTTCTTATAACCAATAATGCGGGTAACCTCTCTATGAGTATAGTCAATAAGAAGTCCCTTGATAAATGTTATATTTGTGGATGAACTAGGCTTAATATGAACAAATATCTTGAAAGATGAACCTAATATTGCACTCTCACACCCTCCCTGCTTCTACCCTATCAAAATGGGATCATCCAAAAAAGGTGTTTCTACTCCTGTGGATAGCTGAATCATTTTGCATGATGTCAAGAGAATTAAACACATCATAACTTTTCTATTCCAAATGTTACACAATTATTATTTATACATACTTTCCTGTTGAAGGTAGACTTCCCCCCACGCAATATGAGTTTGTTTCTAGCTGTATATTATACTCTTCTCAAGACTTGAACATATTCATCCATCAATTGTTCCATCAAGTCCACATACGAGGGGTTGTGATTTCTTTTTTTGTTTCAAACCCTCGAGAAAATGTTTGTTATTACACAAGTTTGAGTTTGCATTTACTAAACCAAGATGGATCCTTCCTAGATTTCAGCAAACACACCTACACAAATACATCAAAAACATTCAAAAATAACAATATTCTCTCACATTCCTACACTAATCGACTTTTACAAATTCCTAGGTCTTCCTGTGAGGGAGTTAACTCAAAGCTACCATATCTGATACCAACTAAGAATATTATTTGCACACCATAAACTATTTTATTTTTATTTTGAAACTCAAATATAATACACTTATATAGTTGCAGTGAGATCCAACTATTTCCAATCTTGAAGAGAGAGGTTGAGAATATATCAACAACCTCCAACAAACTCAAACCAAACCAACAAACTAAATCAACTAATATAAACATTAATTCTAAAACTCATATTTATATTCCTAAAATTATGTTGATTGCAAATTCTAGGAATATCCTAAAATCTAACGGTCACGAAAGAGGAAAAGCAATTTGCCTCTCTCATGACCATTATATTTCAAGATATTCCCATAATCTTCAATCGACATAAGGATGCCCTATTTATATTTTCTACCCTCGCCCTATTCTTTCCTCATGCCTTGTAGAACTGGTTTGTATGTTCTTGGGCCAACTTACAATTCTACATTCTCCCCAAACCCTTTCCCCCCACTCTTTTCTCATGCAATGTATTTTTGTTGTTGTAGGGGATGGGCCAAAGGTTATTCAATTTTTCCCCTCATTGGTCTCTTTCAGTGGAAAACATAAAACTGGTGTATTATATAGAGAAGCTGAGTGTAGTGTTCAACCAATGCAGAAGAAAATTATTTTTTTCTGCCATCCTGGACTTGTAGATTATGCCAGAGGAGAGTGCTTATATATTTGGATGGTATTTTGTTTTGAAAAATGGAATGAAGGGAGCTCAACTGAAGATTTGAATATATGCCAAAAGAGGCAATCTTTCTTCTCCAATAAGGAGATTCGATAAGATAATCACTCTTAGAATAGGGTGGAAATCGTTGTGGGAAATTGACATAGAAATAAAGAGGAGAATTACATTAGTAAATGTGGATGACAAATGTTTATTTATAACAATTTTATAGGCATATTGGCCTATAAAAAGTGAAATTGAATATAAAAGGTAAAAAATTCCATGCACATAAATCAACCACCGCTAAATTTATTCAAGATATGACTAAGTTTATTGTAACTCTAGCTAGCCTAAAGTTAGACTATTACGTAGTTTTCTATATTTCAAGCTTGAAAGTAACAACCTCATAGTCACTTGGGTGGTACAATAAGTTGGTGTTGTAGCGGCTACAACCACCCTCCAAAATTTTGCCTTAGCTCATTTTGGAGCCTCCCTACCAATCTTTCACAACACTTTGTCTTGCTTCATCAAGTACACAAGCTTCAATGTTTTTCATGCACAAAGGCAGCCTGTCGAGCACATCTTGATGCATTCCCCTCACAGGATGGTCACCTGGACTTGGTCCAACTGTAGGTTGAGTAGCTTCCCTAAGAAAATTGCGCATTTCTGGAGGGAAACTAGCCTACCCTCCAGAAATTGTGCAATTCTATCGAGCAGCCTTTTGGGCTCGAGAATTACGCAATTCTTCCAGCCAACACTCACAGAGGAAATTGCGCAATTTTCCCCAGCAGGGCAGCTCAACCTAGAATTTGTGCAAATTTGGGCAGTTGTCAACTGCTCTACCCAGAAATTTCACAAATCTCCTGGTCAACCAGCCCAACTCCCTGCCAGAAATGTGCATTTTCTCCCAGAAGTCGAGCAGTATCTTGCATGTGTTGCTCAGTTGACCGGTTCCCTCCGAGACCGAGCAAAACTGACTTGCATGCATGGGTTGCTTCTCCCAAGGTAGCATGCAAAGGCATCACTTGTTTCAGGGATCTATGTTTAGCAGTTGGAGGTTACATGCAAAGTTCATTTCAGGAACCTCCCACCAAGTGTCGCTTTCCCTAGATTTGTGGCATACGCGTCACAACCTCGATATTATCAAAAATCATCAACTAGATATTGTAGAGCTCATTACTCACATCAACCTTGCAGCTTTGACATCCCACATCACATCTAGGAGTAGTCATCATGTTGAGCTCAACTGTTTTGGGGTAAGCCCTCTTTCCATGCCTTGTGTTGCATTTTTGTCACTTTTTGTGTTTTCTCTTGTGTGAGTGTTTTCTTCTTGATTTCAGTGAATGCTTGCTGTCATTTTGATACATAATAGCTTTTCCTAGCATTGTTTCAGTTTTTGTTCATATCTCACTGCTTCTGCATGCATGAAACTGTTTTTCACGAACGATCACCGATTGGTGACTCGCCCCACCCACATGCATGTTGATTTTTTTACTGAATATTTCATTCATGTTTGCATGCACTGTCAATCACTTCTACTTTCACAAAGTGTCGCTATGCATCCACTGTCATATTTTCTTTCAGTTGCCCATCGGCGAGTCGGGCCAACCTTGGTCTGGACTCTGCCATCACTATGACAACATTGCACAATCTAGGGAAGGAAGGCTCTTTCTTCCTCTCCAAAAATGTGTGTTTCTACCCAAGCACTTTCCTCCATGACTATTTTGGTCATTTTTGAGGGATAGTGATTGTTGGTCTAGAAAATTGCGCAATGCAGTCACTGAGCCTGCAGCCATTGCCAGATGAGATTATGCATTACAGAATTCCAGCAGTCAACAGCTAGACTGGACTGTGCATTACGCAATTCCAGTAGTCAGCCAATCTCCTAGCAGGCCCGACTGTGCCTTTCACAGTCTTGGTAGTCAGTCTCCTGACCTCCCGGCCGAAATTGGGCAACCTTCATGATTAGTCACACAGGTATGTTGAAAGTCAGTTCTCAAGTTCATTTTTGTTTTCGACTCACAGATTTCTTTCCATGAGTGTTGCCATGTCTCTAGGTATTGCAGGTGCTCATCTACCTTTCAGCAGTGCGGGTACAATGGTTTCCAAGAGGGCAGAGTTGAAGACACCGTTCAAAGCACACCTGGAGATGCACTTGATCAAATTTCTATGAGCTTGCCTACTCATGAATATATCAATTTGTTTGTAGACAAACACATCAAGATATCATAGCGAGCAACATCATGAACAGCAATTGAAGGAAGCATACTGAACGCAGTGAATGCAGTGCATACAATGAATGCAATGAATGCAAGAGGAAGGTTGTTGGCAAAAGAGAGGCGGAACAAAGTTACAACATCAAGTAGATCCACTGATAATGAAAGCAACTTTGGAGACTTAGGCTGTGAGGTGATGGCGTGACAGAAGATCGTGCGAAGATAGAGAATGGAACAAAGAAGGAGTTGCATGTATTGAAGCAGCAACCTAGGAAGAACATGAAGCTGCACAAACAGACGACTGAGTTGCACTAGGAACAGGAACAACAGTGGGGCAACATGCACTCATGGATGAAATTGTGCCTATACAAGTTAAATATCCATCCCAGCAGCTGACACAGAGCAGACATGGTGAGCAGTGTTGTTGATCGCATACAAGAGATTTAGCATCATTCATGTCATTGTGTGCACACGTGAAATCCAACCCATTCAACACACTCACCAAGGAAAAGACAAGAAGCAAGTCAAACTGGAGCTAAACATGTACCTCAACAAGTCGATGCGCATGACCACCTGCACAGACTTGAAGATCAACACGGACACTATGCATCGGTCTGTTGTCGGTTCAGCTGCACCCAAGAATACCATGCACATGTTAGCAGACGAGTTGGATGAAGGAGCCAAACCAATGCACCGGTTGCAATGGAGGCAAGAGTTCGCTTCAGCAAGATGTCACCATGAGGTGCATGCACACCACCACGGATGACCAAGCTTGGCATCAGCTCACCACCTTCATCATCACAAGCATTTCAAATAGGTTGTCTCATCACAGTGGACCAAGTGTTAGTGATGTCTTGCACGGCTTGCTCAGGCCATGTTGTCTCACATGAGTACATGTGAATTGTAATGTTGAGTCATTTTAAGTGTAAGTCAAGTGTCAATAGTTGGATGTAACATTCATAGAGTAGGTAAAGAGTCATGAAGGTAGTTGAACTGTCACAAAGGGGAATGTCAAGGGTCACCCCACCCTTTGCTATAAATAGTCCCTCATAACTCATTGTAGAGGCTTTTGGTCATCCAAGCTTATGATAAGACTATCTTGGACAATATTGTAATGTACCTTGGCTTCTCCACTACATGGAGCTAGTTCATCTCTTTGGAGGAGCAAGCAGATGTGGCTATAATGTTTTAGTGTTGGGGCTAGTAGGTTTACATGGATGTATTGTATGATTGGGACTTAAACTTCTTCATATAATAAGAGGCAACGCATTTTCATGCATATGTTGTTATTGTAGTTGGACTGCTCTGGTTGCTTAGCAATATATGTTGTCGCTTCGTATGCAATTATATGAATCTTGTTTCAGATGTGCTATTGGTTTAACCATCAATTTGGATTGTCGACTGATCTGCTTTCTAGCTTGTGATGCATCTTTGCTCATGTGTTCCCTTCTCAGCTGAGTACTGCTACAGGTTGCTAAGGGGGGCACTCATCTCACCCCCCATGTGTTAGAATCTCTCATTCATCTTCCTTGACTCACTACAGTGGTCACACCCTTGCTAATGATAGAGTTATATTACTTGCCTCTATGCGACATCATGCTCAAGGTATTACCTTATGACCCATTGTTGGGAATCCCACACCAAATGGTGTGAGGTCTAATTAGGACTTCTTACCGAGGAGATCCCCTTGACATGTTGGCGGGTCCATCACCGTCAACATTTCTAGTGCTAGAAGGAGGGACAAATGACAAGATGTTTCCTCTCATCCAGTTTTGAACCTTTTCATACCTTTCATGGATTCTTGCACTCTTCTCCCCCCGCGATGTTTTTCGAATGGTGAAGATGTCTCCATCATGGGGGAGTTTTTTGATCTCTTGTCCACTTTCACATATGATGGTGAAGGTTAAGTGGCCTGGCCTGAGTACTTACATGTCTTTATTTCCATGCTTCATGAGGAACATGGGTGTTCTGATGAACAGACTAGCTTTCTGCTTGCACACACACTTCACGAATCTCCATGTAGATGGCTGCTCAGCCTACCGGCTGACATCATGCACTCACTTGAACACTTTTGTGATCTTATTGAAGACAATTTATATCATTTTGATCCAGACCTTCTTGACCGAAAACTGTTATAGCAATGGAAGGCTCCGTATGAATTGGTTATTGATTTTTGGCAACGCTTCTGTGACTTGCAGTTTCAAGCTTCGAGGAGCCAGATGAAATTTGCTTATCTTTGGGACCGGTTCAAGTATTGACTTAAGAAATCTGCCTATCCCAAGAAGAAGTTTGGGATCAAGCCTCACTCAACATTCTTCATTGATGGAGTTGTGCAATCTCATGTGGATGCGGTCACTGTCTCGACTGACTGTCCTCCTACCTCTCATTCAATAGCTCCACCACTGTTGAGTGATGTTGAAGATCATGCTCACGCACTTGTTCATCCTTCACATCCTCCCAACATCACTTCACTCAATTTTCATGTAGATTTGGTTGTGAGTCCTTCGAGTTCTCATATGCATTTGGTTCTATGACCTCCGTCTTCGTACTAGGGTGTTCCTCCGGATGATGATGTCTTGTGTTCATCCATTTCAGACTCTTCACTTGTTTTGAACGAGGAACAACCCACTAACAGAGTTGGTGTTGCACAACCAACATGCATTGTCATTGATGAAGAGTATGATTGGGAGCTTGAGCATCAACACTCGGTGAAGGAAGACTCCCTTCCGTCTGATCCCCCTTTGTTCTTTACTAACATCTGTGGTGAACCTTCCATCCATAATTTTGCATGTGTGTCTTCATCCATGGATGCACCCATTGTTGATCACTTGAAGGACTGAGTAGATGTTGGCCCATCATTCGACAACGGAGAGGAAAATCTATTCATTGAAAAATCCACTTGATCTTTCATCTATCTTTTCTGGAAACACAAAGGATGTGTTTGTTCGATTTTCATATACCCCTCTGTTTGATTCATCTGATCATGAGGATGCTGATGAAATCATTGATTTTTCTAATTGTGGTGGTCGTGATCCATTTGTTTATGTATTTGATAACGATCATGAATCTATCACAGTTGATCTTTTGAAGCCACCAGTTTATGATGATCTACCTGATGATGAAGTTGAAACACCCAAGGCTGTCAAGGCACTTCAACCCAAGCTGATGGTCATGTTAGGCCCTCGCTCTCTCAGGGTTAGTCTCACTTCAAATCTTGAAACAGTTCAATCACCTAAGGCTCCTCATCACTCATCTGTATACATTGAAGATCCATCTCACACATAGATCACATATCCTCCACTCGAACTACACGATCCCATCGCTCATGCATTGGAGGAATCTTACATTGCAAGAACATGTGTACGATGCAAGTTATCTTTGTTTTTTTCGTTTGCTTGCATGTCTCAGTCAAGAGTGTTCTTATGCTTCAAAGTTGCATGTAGTGTCACATAGCACCATGATAAGTCCATAGACTGCTCATCATGTACTTGCACTCACTTATGTCTTGTATTCATTGTTATATCTTTATTGCTTGCTGGTTCGCACAACTGGGTTTCTCACAGACCAAGTCTTCACCAACATGGTTCTACCAATGCACTAGTTGCGACATTGGAAATATCAATTCAAGTGATCAGGCCCATGCACCATTAGTGTAGGAGTAGGAGTAGTGTTTGCTTTCAGTTACTTTTCTTGCATGCTTGTTTTCTTGTCCACTTTGTTTGCTTACTTGCTTTGCTTTTACTTTTGCTTATTCTTTTTCTTTGCTTTTATGTTTGTTAGTTTGTTTGTTTCGTTCGTAGGTTAGTTTTGGATGAAACTATGTATGACTCTTGAAACAAGCTGGGTGAAGTACAAGAGGGCCTGTATAGTTATCACTACTTAGTTATCTATCATCTTGCTTCTGTATGAAGAGCTTGTTACTTTTAGTCCATGATATGTCGAAGGAAAATACGTATTGTTCCAAGTGAACCTTGGTGAAAACACAACGCTTTTGTGCTAACTACTGTTACCTTCTCTAGTTGGTTGTTTTTGGGTTATCCCTTGTCAGCTCAGTCAAGTAGAATAAGGTGAGGGGGGAAAACCTTAACACGCACGTCAGAGATACACTAAACTACTTCTTTGCTGGAACAACCTCTTTTGCTCTCAATATGTCGGGATCCATCTTCCGCCTCTGAAATGAATAAGTGCTATCAATAGTTGAAAAAATAAAAAAATCAAAATGAAAAGTAAAAAAAAAATCAAGATGAAAAATGAATAAGGTGAAAGAAGAGAAAGGCTTCTTGCGCAAGGAGGTGATGCAAGTAACTATGTCAGGGTACTGACCAGGCTTGCTGGTAGCGAAGCCATGCTTGTGTTCCTATGTAACTTCACCGAGGTACTGTCTAGGCCTTCTGGAAGTGGAGCAACACCAGAGATGAAACTAAGACTCTGACAACTATACTGCTTGTGCATCAATATACCCCTCAACCCTAATCGAAACAATTGTGCTGCCTTGGCTTGCAACGTGTGTCAATTGACCAAGATCTTGGTAGATGCTACATCTTACAATCAAGGTAATGTGAAACCAGGATGAGCTGAGTAGACTTGTTTTTCATGAACAAGGTCCATCTAGAGAGCTGGAGTTCTACCAGTGTGTCGCTAAGTGTTGTAGCAGCTACAACCACCCTCCAAAATTTTTCCTTAGCTCGTTTAGGAGCCTCCCTACCAACCTTTCACGAAACTCTATCTTGCTTCATCGAGTACACAAGATTTAATGTTTTCATCCACAAAGGTAGCCTGTCTAGCACAACTTGATTCACTCCCCTCATAGGCTGGTCACTTGAACTTGGTCCAGCTGCAGGCTGAGTAGCTTCCCCAAGAAAATTGCACATTTCTGGAGGGCAACCAGCCTTCCCTCCATAAATTGCACAATTTTGTCTAGCAGCTTGTTGGGCTCTAGAATTGCACAATTCTGCCAGCCAACACTCACAGAGGATATTACGCAATTTTCCCCAGCAGGGCTACTCAACCTAGAATTTATGAAAATTTGGGTAGCTGTTAGCTGCTCTACCCAGAAATTACACAAATCTCTTGGGCAACGAGCCCAACTCCTAGCCATAAATGTGCATTTTCTCCCAGAAGTCGAGCAGTCTTTTGAATGTGCATCTGAGTTTATTTGTTCCCTTTGGGACCGAGCAAAACGGACTTGCATGCATGGGTTGCTTCTCCCACGGAAACATGCAAAGGCATCCCTACTTTCAAGGATCTATGTTTAGCAGTTGGAGGTTACATGCAAGGTTCATTTAAGGAACCTCCCACCAAGTGTCACTTTCCTTAGATTTGTGGCATGCATGTCACAACCTCGATATTATCAAAACTCATCAACTGGATGCCACAAAGCTCATTCCTCAGATCAACCTTGCAGCTCTGACATCCCACATCAAATCTATGAGTAGTTGACACATTCAACTCAGTTTTTTTGGGGTAAGCTCGCTTTCCATGCCTTGTGTTGCATTTTTGTTGCTTTTTATGTTGTCAATTGTGTGAGTACTGTCTGCTTTATTTCAGTGAACCCTTTCTGTCATTTCAATACATACTACCTTGTCCTAGCACTGTTTCAATTTTCGTTGCTATGTCACTGTTGTTGCATGCATGAAACTGTTTTTCACGAAATGTCAATGATCTAGTGACTCGCCCCACCCACATGCATGTTGATATTTTTACTGAATCTTTCGTTCATGTTTGCATGAACTATCAATCACTTATACTTTCACTAAGTATCGCCATGCATCTAGTGTCATATTTTATTTCAGTTGCCCGTTCACGAGTAGGACCAACTGTGGTCTAGACTTTTCCTTCACTAAGAAAATATAGCTCAATCTGAAGGAAGGCTCTGTCTTCCTCTCCAAAAATGTGCATTTCTACCTAGGCACTGTCCTCCAAGACTATTTTATGCATTTCTAAGGGACAATGACTGTTGGGTCAGAAAATTGCACAATGCAGTCACTGAGCTTGCACCCATTGCCAACTGAGATTGCGCATTGTGGAATTCCAGCAGTCAATAGCTAGACTAGACTGTGCATTGTGCAGTTCCAGTAGTCATCGAGTCTCCTAGCAGCCTTGACCATGCCTTTCGTAGTCTTGGCAGTCAGTCTTCCAACCTCTCGGGCGAAATTGCACAACCTTCATGATTAGTCACACAGGTATGTTGAATGTCAGTTCTCAAGTTCATTTTGGATTTCGACTAAAAAATTTCTTTCCATGAGTGTTTCCATGTTTCTAGGTATTGTAGGTGTTCATCTACCTCTCAGCAGTGTAGGTACAATGATTTCCAAGAGGGCAGATTCAAAGACACCATTCAGAGCACACCTAGAGACACACTCAATTAAATTTCTATGAGCTTGCCTACTCACGAAGATATCAAGTTGTTTGTAGACAAGAACATCAAGATATCACAGTGAGAAGAATCATGAACAGTAGTTGAGGGCAACATACTGAACATAGTGAATGCAATGAATACAATGAATCCAATGAATGCAAGAGGAAGGCTCTTGACAACACAGAGGCAGAATAAAGTTGCAAGATCAAGCAGATCCACTGATAATGAAAACAACTTTGGAGACTCAGGCTATAAGGTGACTATGCGACATGAAGATTGCACAAAGACAGAGAATGGAACAAAGAAGGAGATGCATGTGCTAAAGCAACAACTCAAGAAGAACATGAAGCTACACATACATACAACAGAGTTGCAGTAGGAACAAGAACACTAGTGGGTGCAACATGCACCAACGGATGAAACTGCGACCGTACAAGTTAAAGATCCATCCCAGCAGCTGACACAAAGCAGACATGGTGAGAAGTGTTGTTGATCGGATGCAAGAGATTCAACAGCATGCATGTCATTGTGCGCACATGTGCAGTCCAACCCATTCAACAGACTCCCCAAGGCGAAGACAAGAAGCAAGTCGAACTAGAGCTGAACATGTAGCTCAGCAAGTTGATGCGCACGACCACCAGCATAGACTTGAAGATCAACATGGACATTATGCATTAGTGTGTTGCTGGTTCATCCGTACCCAATAATACCGTGCCCATGTTAGCAGATAAGTTGGATGAAGGAGCCAAGCCAATGCACTGGTTACAATGGAGGCAAGAGTTCGCTTCAGCAAGATGTCACCATGAGGTGTATGCACACCACCACGGACGACCAAGATTGGCATCAACTCACCACCTTCATAATCACAAGCATGTCAAAGATTTGGTATCACCACAGTGGAACAACTGTCAGTGATGTCTTTCATGGCTTTCTCAAGCCATGTTGTCTCACATGAGTACATGTGCATTGTAATGTTTAGTCATGTCAAGTGTAACTCAAGTGTCAATAGTTGGATGTAATAGTCATAGAGTAGGTGAAGAGTCATGAGGGTAGTTGAACTGTTACAAAGGGGAATGTCAAGGGTCACCCCACCCTTTGCTATAAATAGTCCCTCATAACTCATAGTAGAGGCTTTTGGTCAGCCAAGCTTCTGATAAGACTATCTTGAACAATATTGTAATGTGCCTTGGCTTCTCCACTGCATGAAGCTAGTTCATCTCTTTGGAGGAGCAGGAAGATGTGGCTATAACATTTCACTGTTGGGGATAGAAGGCTTACATGGACGTATTGTATGATTGGGACTTACACTTCTTCATATAATAAGAGCCAAGACATTTTCATGCATATGTTGTTATTTTAGTTGGACTACTCTGGTTGCTTAACAATATATGTTGTTTAACTTATGTAGTTGTGTATGAACTGCTGCGTATGAGATTATATGAATCTTACTGCAAATGTGTTGTTGGTTTAACCATCACTTTGGATTATCGACTGATCTATTTTCTAGCTTGTGATACATCTTCGCTCGTGTGTTCCCTTCTCAACTGAGTACTACTATAGGTTGCTAATAGGCACACTCATCTCACCCCCCATGTGTTAGAACCGCTCATTCACCTTCCTTGACTCACTGCAGCGGTCACACCCTTTCTAATGACAAAGTTATCTTACTTTCCTCTGTGCGACATCGCGGTCAAGACATTACCTTATGACCAACTACTGGGACTCCTACACCAAACGGTCTGAGGTCTAATTGGGACTTCTTACCGGGCAGATCCCCTTGACATGTTCGTGAGTCCAGCACCGTCAACAAATGGTCAGATCTACTATCTATCTCCCTAAACACCAATGAAATTTTATGAGAACCAACCATTAAAGAAATTGGCCCAGGTTCATTTCTACATGAGGGATAGTCAAACCTAATGAAATCCAACCCAATGGTGACTAATGTATCGGTAAAATTGGAAAGTGAACCATGTCTCCATGAGATATCTACTTCATGAGAAATCGAGAAATTCATCAACATGGTTATTGTAAAGCTCTTTTATTGAAAAATACAACATTTTTTATTATTGTATTATTGAATGTGCTCTGCAAAGAGGAAGAATTATAACCATGTCACTACATTTTCAATTAATTTCTTATATGCATGGAACTGATTTCAGTACTACCATGCCTCTTCCTCCACTGTATGCTCACATTTGACTATATCATCATGAATTAATGTATGGTAAGTAATTCATATTGAAATACTCTATCGTCAATGATATTACAGTAATATAAAGTTTGAATTCCTAGAATACTAGCAGCAGAGATGGATTCCTAACCACTAACAGATATCCTTTGTGTACTCCTATAAATAATATTACTTTACTCACATAATAGGAATCAAAGCAGAGGATAAAATTAGCATATCAATTTCAAGCTTCATATGGATTTTTATAGTGAAATTTTTATATTTGTTGGAATTTCATTCCACAACCTTTGTTGTTACACTTGTGAAAATGGGTGTGTTTTCTCTTCTATAGAGTTAGATTTGTGCTCCTACCCCTATTGGAAAAATAAGAAGCTTAAACAATGTCAAGCGGTTTAGATTTCGTTATCCATTTTTTCTTTTTCTTTTTTGAATTCCTAATGTAACAAGTTAGCAATGATGCATGTTAATAAACATATAAATACCATAAAGCTAAAAATTCAATGACTTATGAATGATTCCAAACAAAGTGAGCATCATTCTTCCTATTCATGTTATAGTTTATAAACAATATATGTTCTAGTTCTGAATTTGGTGCTTTCTTATCTTGCTAGTGTAGCTGCTAGTGTTTTTATAGGGTGGGAGGGTAGTGCCACTAGAAAAAGGAGGAAAGTATGGACCCCAATGAAGGTAGCCTCTACAAGGAGTGAGCACATCCATTTTTTTGACCACTCATCCATTCTTTTAGACTATGAGTTATTGATTGACTTTTTTGATAAATTATAGTTGAACTTGTATAGGTTAGATTTAATTAGAAAACAATGAAAAAAATTGCAAATAAAGTAAAAATAAATTTGATAGAGAAAAGAATTAGTCAATTATATTCATGCAAAAATAGAGAGAATTATAGGATAATACAATGCAATGCAATATATTCTACATGGCTAAACTAATATAGTACAGAACCTAGAGAGATGTGAGCACGAGTTGAAGAAAACAAACACCTAGTCCTAGTTAACTAGCCATGAAGTCATCAGTTAAGTGTCTCATGTGAGTGGAGATTAGTAAAACTCATGTAACGAGGTTTCCATGCATGACTCCACTTACTAGTCTAACTAAAGTATAATTAAGTGTATGTTATCTCCAATACCCCACTCAAAGCATAGCTAGAGACAACATAATGAATGGGTCCGAGTAGGAAGCCATGTAAGCTATCCATTTTATAATGTATCGAAGTAACATAGACCAATTGTAAGATGAGGAAATAGGGAAATCCACATGGGAACAACACCACCCCTAAAAATAAAGTATTGAAAAAGAAAAAAAAAACTACTATGCAATTATGTCCTTCACCCGAAGGCAGTTTCACAAAATGTGAAACTTCTACTCAATGAAAGCCTTTGTGAAGATGTTCACACTTTATTCAGAAGTAGGACAATACTAGAAGTAGATGATCCCATCATGTACCAATTCTGTGATGTATTTCATATGGATCTTAATGTGTTTTTTTTTCATTGTCACTACATTGGATCTCTGCAAAAGTTTAGCGTGCTTTGATTGTCACATAGATGGAAATCAAATGATGAAATATGATACCAAGCTCAATGAGAAAGTTTTACAAACAAATGGATTGAATGGTAATGTTGACTGGACCTTTGTATTTCAACCTCTTTCGATGATAAAGAAATCACAAATTTATTTTTGCTGGACCAACAAATGGGGCCGAACTCAATATTGAAAACATATCCTAAAGTGGACATTCAATCAGTGTTAATGCCATTAGTGTGGCCAGTGAGATTCAAAGTACATCTTGCTACATAATTAATCCCATAGTTTTTTGTTCCTTGGACATATTCGATTATGTGCTTGAAAACTTTCCAATGCAACTCATTTGGCTCCTACATGTATTTAGAAATTGTGCTTACTACATATGAGAGATCAAGAGAAGAGGGAGTGAGATAGGGGAGACTCCCCACAAATTGTATGTACATGGTGCAATAAAAAAATGATGTTTCCTTTCCATTCTCAAGGTGAACCCTCAATAAGATAGGTGTATTTGTTGGCTTGAAAATGGTCATGTGAAATAAAAGTAAGAGACCCCTTTCATACTTGGAATGATAAATTTTTATCCCTAAATCATTTTTGGTGAGTCTAAGGAAAAAGTGTAATAGACTTATATTTTTCATGGAAAACCTATCACGCAGAGTGGTTTTAATTGTAACATTGACTGGAGATGATCTACATGCATTAGTAGATCACTAATTAGACAAATATGAGAATTAGAGAGTAATATGTTATTAGTATATAAAAAATTGGTTTAGATTTACATCAAATGTAATGTTGAGAGAGTAAATAGAAATCCATTTTACGATTCCATTCACTATGTTCCTGCTTGAGGCCATAGAGACACTTCTTGAGTTAGAAAACTAATGATGAATCCTTTACATACACTTTAGGTTGCTCCATGTAAATTTCCTCTCTGAGATCACCATGAAGAATTCTTTCTTCACATCCATGTGGTGAATCTACCACCTTGTTTCTGCAGCAATGGCAAGTAATGCACTCTATGACTATCCAAAAATTATCATACACAATATGAAACCCGCACAACAAATGCACAGAAAGATGTGACCATTCTTGACCCCAATTATAAATAACCAGTGATTATGTACATATTTCTCTAGAACACTCCAAACTGAGTGATTCTTCCTTTAACAAAAATAATAATTATAGAGTTACATACGCATTCTTCTTCTAACTAGATTTACATTCACTAGACCCTTCTTGGTATTGTAGTCAGACAATGCTACTTCAAGCCTCTCATGGTTTTTATATGCACACACACTACTACCATTATACATTCAATGACTAATATATACAAAGATTACATTCAATGAGCATTGTGGGTTCAAATCCACTAGGTTATGATCTATTGGAATTATATAAAGGAAAAATCCACAAAGTTGGATGTTTACAACACCTTCGGTATTTCTTAAACTAATCCTATCCTAATAACCACACTTTTCTAGGGCTTTTGGAAATCCTAGAGATTTTCCATTTTATATGAGTTTTCATAAAATCATAGGGAAATACATCTAATGAATAATACAATCAATTAGAAAGACCCCTACCCTAGTCAAAATACATATTTTCCTGGAAAGTTGGATCCTCCTGCATCAAAATCCCAAGGTGAAAAAGAATCATGGTCTCCTGACCATGTGTTGATGAAGCATGTCTTCCTGGATCCCAAACTTTGTTTTGTAGTTGATCCTTCTCTTTGTCATGTTGCTACTACTTTGTTGTCATCCTCTTCATTATCCTAGGTTTCCAGATTTATGTTGTAATTTCCATCCTTCCTTGTTGATATATACTTGTTCCACCATCTGCAAGATGTTATTCTTCATTCCTTTATGTGCTAAATACCTCTTCTGTTGAGTCTTCTTCAACATTAGCTTCCTCATTTTCCTCTATTTCCTCATCCAACCTATCCTCTAGCTAGCATAAGTCACTGATTCCTTACTGAAATTTGTTGCTATCCTTCGCTAAATCATTATGATACCAATTTCCTAGAGTTTCTTCCACCACTCTCTATATTTTCTTCTGGAACTCATCAAGATTGTTGTCCCCTTGTTGTTTCATTTTCCATGGGAAACTCATCCTTATCATCTCTTGGATTGCTGCAATTCATTGTACTCTTTGTCCTTGGATTGCTCAACCAATTTTCTAAAAAGTTCAATTTAATGGATTGGAGATTTTTATGGTGTGATTGTTAGTTTTGAGAGCTTGGATAATCCATGGTATGCATTTTTATTTGTTTAAGTTTTTAGCCTAGAACAAGACTCATCATCAAGACTTGGATCTACAAAGAAGAGAAATGGAAGCTATTAATATGAAATGGAATGTTGCAAGGGTTGGGGAGCCAACTAGCTCACATAGAGGATTATTTATTTTTAATCAGAATTTTATTATAATTCATTTCTTATTTCTAATGATGGATTAATTTGCCACTTTATTTAAAAATTATATTTTTTCTTATTTTAATTGTAATTTTTTATGAAATTTTAATTCCATATTAATTCCATATTAATTATTCATTATATTAAACCATGATTTTTATAAATTGATGTTCTCTATTATTGTTAATATATTACAATGTAAATCCTATTATACTAAATTAATAGCCTTCCTACAAGTCTTCTTTCAATGACTTTTTTACTTCATCAATTGGTTATACTAAAATACTTTTTGCTTCTCTTAACAAAAATTTCAGCTTGTGTTTATGTCTTCTTGCAATCAAATACTTGACAAGCCATCCAGTTATCTTCTTCATTACCCATCCATGTTTATGATTTTTTAGCATCTCCGTCAACACATTAATTCATGCCTTGAACCTTTACTATGACTATAACCTACCATTTTCCTTTCTCCCCTTGTGAACTTTCACCTTATTCACCTTGCACTGTAACAAGGCCAACACCTTACTAGGCTACCTCAAAGCTTGGCCAATGGTTCACTCCGCTTGAACCGTCCAAGCACATCTTGCTTGTGTAGATTATGCACACACTTACTCACTCACTGAGAAATTTTGTGGTCTTCTTCTTGGCTGTAAGGTTCTCTTGCCACATTGCTACCTCTTTGTTGCTACCATAACAAACAATTTCCATCCCAACATTTGTAATTGCTTCAATATAAAATTCATTCTCCTCTTTAACGTATATTAACTAAAATTTCAATGCATTATGCCACAATATAGCACCACATAGTTCTAGAACCCATAGCGATCACTTCTTCACACACTTGAAAATAATTATGCACTCAAGCTACACCATCATAGTTGTCTTCCAGATAAATATCAACACTAGAAAAATAGCTCAATATAAATCTTCAACACAAAGTGTTAGGGTCTTCAACGTAGGTCTTCGTGTTGCACATGTTCTCATGTAGGTCCATGCAACAATTTTTACACAGCCACATGCTCTAATGGTCCATGGCTTCACAAAGTGTTGAAGAACTCCCGCAAACATCCTCCACAAGTCCTACTCCCAAATTCTTTTGCTACGGAAAGATTTAAGGAAATGTTCCATGCTTCAGTTTTCGACAACTGATTCTACAACAACCTTAACAAAATTCCAAACACAACGCTATGTCTAGTGCAGGTACATTTCACGTAGGCAGCTCCATGCAGATTCATCCACATTAATTCAGTGGCTTGAGTCTCAAATTCAATTCAATAGTTAAATTTCATAGTTACAATGCTTGGATCTGTGCTTGAATTTTTGTTCTCAATCAGATCACTTCTCTTCACTATTGTCACCAACCAACAATACTCGGTAGCTGTAAATTTTTTGTTTGGTTGATTTTAGTGTGTTATGGGCAAATTTAGTGTCTTTTCGAACTACTAACCCCTAGACCTAGTAGGAAGTCTAGAACAACAGTTAAAGTAATTCTATTGCCTTTCCTATAGCTAACAGATAAAAGAATGAGGAGCAAAAGTACCAACTTGGACCTCTCGCTCGATCCCTCTTCCCTTTGACCACTTTTGCCACTCCCTTCCGTACTTAACTCACTTGAAAGGTAGCTGCACACAAGCCGAGATAGAAAACCATCAAAGCATACATATCGATATGTTAACTAAACACATTATAGAATTGAAAATACAATGTACATTTCATAACACTCGAATGGAAAAAGCAAAGAACTCTTTAGTGATAGAAAGGAATATTACAACCCATGTAGATGCATGTCCGATTCAACATCATCCTCCCAGCTTCAAACCCTTCTCTCCTCATGGAAACAACAATTTGACATGATAACATTACTCTCTCTACTAATCTCATCCAAGCAGCATTTCCTTAGCTCAAGAAGTCCAACCTTTTTTAGCCAATGAGAGCTTGGTCCTTTTATAGTTGAAAAGAGGAGGTTTGGCCATTAATGGCCCTCACGAATGCTTTGCCATATTTGGGAAGTGTTTCCATGGAGGAAGGGATAATGGATTTAGGTTCATTCATCTCCTTCCTCATCCAAAAGCAATCCTAATCCCTCTAGAAACATCTAGAAGCATCCATTGGATGAGGAATCCAATGGATTCATTGGAAAAATTTGATGGATCTCACCCATCGCAGGTGATACAAAGGCCAGGTGCTATGCATAGCACCCTAACAGTGTAGTGCCTGCCATTCATTGCAGCCAGATAGAAAGCCACCTGCGATGGTCTACTTAGGGACATTTTTTGGATGAATGGTGTCATGAAACTCTTGGGAAGCAAGCATGATGTAGGTTAACTTCATTAGGGAATGACAAAAACTGAATTAGGGGTTGATAGACCCTAATAATACCAACCTGGAAGTTGGCGTTGATGTGCCCAAATTTTCCTGTAACAGATGCCCCCTAAAGCATGAAGTGAAAAATAACCATGTCAAGTGAGGTGCTTTACCATTTGGAGAGAATGTTTCGAAGCGGAAGGTGACCTACATCAGTTACAATACAAATATCATGATACTTTGATTGTTTCTCCTAATCTAGCTGGGGGGAGGCATACCCATGCTCAGCTTTATAAACTTTCATTACATGTACATATATAGTCGTCTACAGATGTAGACCCATGAATGGATGACCATGAATATAAGGCCATTGTAAATTTGATTTAGTACTCCTGAATATATCGCAGCCCAGATGGATGAAACTAGATCCAGGGTCTTCAATATTCACTCAAGTACAAGTCTAACCATGTGAATAGATGATCTAAAGTTGAACATGGAGAGACATCGTTTGATTGCTAGCCAATGATGTAAGCCGTTAATAGATGTGAGAGGAATCACCGGTAATGATAATGACTCTCAAGGTACTAGAATACATTTCGCAAGGTGTGAATAAATGATTTGATGTCGAACACCATACGGAGTCTTTTAGTTGAAGGCCATTGATGTCAACCTATCGCCAGAAGCGAGAAACCTGCCATTTATGTATGCAAGCCTCAAGGTACTGAAGGGGTGTTTCTAAGTAAACTTCTTGGATGATGTGCTGATGTCGACAAGAAGCAACTCGTCGCAGGAGAGCCTTGATGTATCTCACATCAACGCCACGAAATGAGGTAAATGATTTTTGAGATGAAATATCGACTGATGACACAAGGTTCAGGAATGGCGGGCATGAAAATGAAGGTTTACTGTATTGCAAAGGATGAGGGTTTGAACTGAATGAATTCTCTTGAACATATCAGCGACACTGAGGTGCATTGGTAGCATTGAACCAAAAAATAGTGATGGATGGTACGATAGACAAACAATGTGATAACCATCAAGCTGAATGACCCAACCCACATAGTCATAGTGATGAGGTGAAAGTGTCATGTTCAAGAGCGACCTGCTACCATAAAGTGTTCCCACCATTTTTCCATTTCCCCAGTCATTTCTAACCAGTACTTCTTTATTTTTAATCAAGCTTGAGGAGGATAATATATGCTTGTTGTATAATTCCACCCTTTGGGTGAATCCATCTATATTTGATGTTTTAACGAGTCTAGCGAAGGTGAAACTCGATCTTGTCTAGATGGACAAGTTTATCGCTATTTAATGTTTTTAACGAGTTTAACGACATAGATAACTCGATCCTTTTCATGTTTTAGAGAGTCTAAAAAGGGACTAAAAGAGAACTCCAAAAGTTCCTTTTCGTACATTTGTCTCTCAAGCCTGAAAAATCATAAAACAATACAAGAGAGAACCTATTGATCATGTTTGACCAACAAGTACCTTTTTCGTAGTTAATCTATATTAGCTCGAAAAAGGGGTAAAACTATACTGAGTAGATATCGATTCTGATCCATTAACGAGCTAGAAACGACAAGGGCTTGACAATCTTTTCATGTTTAGAGAGTCTAAAAAGAGCTTAAAGAGGACTCCAAGGGGGTTCCTTTTTTGTTTTTAACAAAGCTCGAAAAGCAATAAAAGTTTTCTTTTGTGGTCAAAGATGTTCAATTTACACGTAAGCACATCATAACTACTTGCTAGTTGTTAATCCTTCTCAAGATACCATCAAAATATTAAACAATACATGTTCATGGATTAAATAAATTAAAAAAACCAATGTTTACTCGATTATGTAGGATCTAATTTTGTTCTATTTTATTTCATTTATCTCCTGTTTCAGTCAGTAACATTCTAGGGTTTTGAGGCACCTAGGGTTTCTCTTTCCAAATCAGGAATTAAAATGGTAATCATATGGAGAGAACAGGAGCATGAAGAGCAAGATGTCATAGCCTTGAGTAATCCAGGAATAGTCGAGGCCCTAAGAGACTACAATTTACTCAAGTATTTTAAGCTATCCAACTTGCGGTAGCAGATGGATCTTCTACGATTTCTTGTTCAATCATGGGATCCGACCAATCAAAATTTTCACATTCAGGGCAAAGAAATCCCTTTTACCATCGATGATATATACTTCCTAACTGGATTGTCAAGGCGAGGTGCCCCCATTTCACTAACAGGTCTTTCCCATGGAGGTAGACCGGTGAAAGATTATGTGCAACAGTTCTGTAGGCCAGGTTCCCAGCCTAGCAAAGACTGGAAGATACTTATCAAGGATGTTAGTGATTTACCACTAAGGACGATTCTTTTTACCATTGCCAAATTGGTTGGTAGTTCCATGCTTCATTTGGCCACCAAGTCATACATGCAGTATGCTTTAGAATGTTTAGAGCCAAAAATATTTAACTGGTGCGGGGCTGTCCTTTCATCTGTGAAAGAACAACTAACCAAGGTGAAAGAAGGAAAGCTCATAAATTTCAGCTATGGATCAATCGTGATCTCCTTTTCCTTGGAGAGAATACCTCTCTTGTAGCCACAACTCATTTCAATGGGTTTATCTAGACCAAGATACCCATAGTTGTAGAGGTGGATAGATCTAATGGCTAGGCATGGTGCCCACTCTAAGATCATATTTACCTCTACATTCTTTGAATGGTTCAATCGTGAGGAGATGACCTTCACAGAATATCCATATTCAGGAATGGATTTCCATGGTGATCCAGATTTACCACTACCAGCTGGAGCAATGTGGGGTGCTATTGGTAAATTGTTTGACCAAGTGTTTTTAATTTTTTAAAGTTTTTGCATTTTTTGTGTTTTTGATTAACTCCAAGACTAAACAATTTTATTTTATTTTATTTTTTATTTATTTTTATTTTTTCTGTATACAGATATTGCACCTGTTCAACCTGTGGGAAACCCATGAGATGTAACTGAAGTAGCACAGAGACCTATAGGGAGAGCGATTCTCCGAGACTTGGACCTGGTCGAGACTTTGGCTGAATTGCAAAAGAACATGGAGGGTTTAAACTTAGGTATTCCAAATATCCAAATCGAGGAACTACCTATGCAATTGCAACGCCACACCATTGGTGTGTCGGGTCATTGGATGAGACTCTTGCACATGATAGCACAGGCAGTGACCTGCTATCATGAGCACCACTAGCTTACTAGGATCATTTCTGCATACATTCAATTTTTGAGTCAGATGATCAATTTTTTGTCATGGACACAAAACGTTTGTAAATTTTTTTTACAATTATCTTTCAGGGTTTTATTATGGTTAAGTGATGCAATCCTATTCAATTGATGATGTTAATTGAAAATCTTTACTTTACATATGTTGCAAATGTCTATTTAACACATAATTTGCTAAAGAGTCGGTTAATGTGTTTAGACTTCTGGAAATATGTTGATATTGAATAAATTCAAAATACCTTTCCAAAATATGAACTCTAAGGAACATACGATGAATTTCTGGGTTTCAGATAGTATAAATGCCAGTAACTTGTAGCACAATGAGCTGCGAGTCCAGCCTAATGATAATTCGGTGAATTCCAAGTGAAATGGCATCAGAGAGAAGTTCAATCAACGTGCTATACTCAGCGATATTGTTTGTTGACTGACCAATACAAATCCCTCTAAAACTCATTAGCTCGCCACTCAGAGCGAAAATGGCCCATGCTGCAGAAGATAGGTTCTGTGTACTACGACTAGCACCATCAGTGTAACCAACCCATGGTTCTGAAAAGTTTGACATCTACAATAAATGCGAAGTGGATTACTTAACCAAATGAAAACCCTTAAAGAAACACACTCACACATGCAATCCAAGCATATATACATGAGTTTTACCATACTCAATTAAGCATAGTAATGTTTTAAATACAACCCATTTTTGGGCTTAGACAATGGAATTCCGTCATAATCTATTAACTCATAGGCACCTTTCGCCAAAACGTGTTTAACAATATAAGGGCCCATCCAAAGTGGTTCAAATTTTCCTGCACCAATCTTATCCGACTCCTAATCGTACAGCAAGACCAGGTCATCTTCTCAGAAGACTCGAGGCTTGACATTTTGATCATATTATGCCTTTACCCGTTTCTTGTGGGCTTCGTTAGCAAATGTGGCATCACGACGGGTTTCATCCAGATGGATTAATTCCAAGAAACATGCTTCTTCCTCAGAAGTGTCAGGTAGCAGGTCAATTGCGAGTTTGAGTGACGAAATTTCACATTGAATGAGCAAGACTGCTTCCAAACCATACACCAACTGAAAGGGTATGAATCCGGTAGCATTTCTCACCGAGGTTCGCTATGCCCACAAGGCTGAGTACATGATTAGATGCCAATTTCTTCTATGAACTCCAATCATTCATTGTAACATACACTTAAGGACTTTGTTGATAGCCTCAACTTGTCCATTAGCTTGCGGATAATATAGAGTAGAACTATCATGTGAAAGTCCTAATTTGGTAGCTAACTCAACCATCATGTGATTGCGAAAATGTGATCCATGATTTGTAACTATAGCCTATGGTACACAAAACCTAGCAACCACGTGGTTGAATAAAAATAATGCAACCGTTTCATCGTTGTTGTTTAATGCAGGCATCGCCTCGGCCCATTTGGTAAAATAGTCAACGACGACTATAATATACCCATGCCCCCGGTCGAGGTGGGGTTACATGTCATGAAATTAATGCCCCATTTTGCGAATGGTCCAATAGCAACTACTAGATGCAAAGGTGCAGCTGGTAATTGAGTTTTCCGATTGATTTTTGACATGAATGACAACTTCTGATAGCAAGTATGAAATCTCTAAATATTGTTGGCCAAAAGTATCCAGCATGGAGAATTCTCTATGCTGTTGCATATCCGGACAGATGTCCACCACAAGCACCTGAATGACAATCATTCAAAGCTTTCTCAGCCTCCTCATGAGTGAGGCACCTGCATAAAACCGTATCAATACCACGGCGATAAAGCGTATCACCAACAATCAGATAATTTTTGGCTTGGTATTTGACACGTCGTTATTTAGAGCGAGAGGTATTGGTTCAGAAAGCTTAGGTTTGGAGATAGACGAGTATATCTTCGTACCTAGAATCACTTGACGAAATTAGAAACAAAGACTCATTCACGATTAATGTTTCTGATGTTAAATCGTTGGAGGATGAGGGAAGGTTGCAAAGTAGTTTGGCAAATACAAGATATTTCTTTGACTTAGACTTAACAAATTCCAAATCAAATTCTTGCAATATAACTATCCACTCCGAGTATTTGCCCCCCAACAATTGATGTGACAAAATGTATGTCATAGGATTGCAATTAGAGATAACTGTAGTTTTACGTAGGAGAATATAGTGATGAAATCTCTGCATGGCTTGAACGGTCGCCAAAGCTAACTTTTCGACATATGAATATTTTCTTTCTGTATCATTAAGATTATGACTCAAGTAATATATAGGATGTTCTATTCCATCTACTTCTTGGACTAAAGCCATTCCGATGGTTGTATCTATAGCGGCGAGATACAGGTAATAGTCTTGTTGATAGTTTGGGGCATACATTAATGATGCTCTAATCAGGGAATCTTTAAGAGCACTAAAGGAATCTTGTGCAACCTGATCCCAATAGAAAGGCACCTCTTTCTTCAACAGATGTGTAAAACCTTTAGTCAACTTAGCATAGTTTGGAATGAACCTCCTCAGAAAGTTTTTGCTTCCCTTGAAGTTTCTGTAACTCTAATAAATTCGAAGGTGGAGGAAAGTCAAGTATTGCCTAAACCTTAGATGGAATGAGTCGAATTCCATCTTTTGAGACCATGAATCCAAGAAATCAACCAGAGCCAACACAAAACGCACACTTATGTGGATTGAGTCTTATTTTGTAGTGTCAGCACCGTAAAAATATTGCTCTAAGATGTTGCGGGTGATCAGTCCGCGTTAGTGAATGAGCAGGAAAATCATCAAGATATGGCTATACAATGTTCTTAATGTCGTAGAAGGCATAATTCATTTCCCTCTAAAATGTAGCTCCTACATTCTTCAAACCAAAAGGTAACTTTCTATATGCGAATGTGCACCAGGGACAGCTATCTTTTCATTTTGACTGATCCTCTGGGTGGATATTGATTTTATTGTAACCGGAAAATCCATCCATGAATGAAAAGATTTCACATTCGGCACACTCGTAAATAATCTGGTCGATGAAGGCTATAGGATAATTGTCTTTTGGACATGCTTTGTTTACATGCTAGTAATCAACACACACTCGTATTGTTCCTTGTTTTTTCATCACGGGAACAATATTTGATACCCAATTAGTAAGAGGTACAGGGTAAATGAATCCAACACGCAAAATTTTTTCAACGTCTGTCTTAATGACAACAACTTTCTTCGGATGTACAGGTTGAAGCCGCTGTCGTACTGGTTTGACATCAAGGTACATTTTGATTTGATGTTCAAAAATACTTGAATCAATGCCTAGCATCTCCTCATAAGACCATGCAAATACATCTCTAAATTCATGAAATAGAGCACGGTAAATATCGAGTTCCAAAGGAGAACAAGATTTGCTAACATGAATGTTTTCTACAACATTAGGCTTGGTCGAAATGTCTATAGAAATGGTTTCTTCTATATTAGACAAATTACACTCAGAATCTACTGAATCTATCCTAACAGAATTCGAAAATAAATCTACAATCGAAGGGTGTACTAGTTCATTTGAATAATCCTCATTGGAATCTGGAGGAAGGGAACGATGATGATAATCTTCCCAAGGTTCTTCTCCTATCATCATGGATTGGATGATTTCCTCGTCTGTAGAATATATACAAGCAAAAGGATTGGAAGAAGTACCATATTCAAGTGAATGATCTACCCATACAATTGGCAATTGTGGATCTGGAAATGCTGCACAAGCAAGAAAAATTGATTGCTATGCGAGTTCGATAGGACTTAGTGGCATAACCTCAGTAAAACTCTCGTCTTCATTATTGTTGGTGATCCTCTTTAAATCAGATGAAGTAGAGGATAACATATAACATGTCTCGACTCTCACAACTTTCGATGTTCCAGATGGTGGAGGAAGTGTGAAAGTACCCATTAATGAGGGATCTTTAAAAAGACCTACACCAATAGATTGAAGTGTAATTGGGGGTCCGTTAACAAATAGAATGCTTCCCATAACTTGAGAACTAGAGGCAAAAAATGAGGTTTGATCGATAACTGTTATTCCACCTTTATAAGGAAATGCAATCATACGAAAGTATGTGGAAACAACAGCAGCCATAGCATAAACCCATGGTCATCCAAGTAAAATGTTGTAATCAAGGGGTCCGTCAACCACCTCAATTTCAACAGTTACCATTTTTCCCCCTAGTTCTACTTGCAAATTATTCAAAATCCCACATGAAGTATAAGTCCTTCCATCAAAAGCCTTCAATGTGGTTGGTGATCTTGACAACGTAGGTGACCCCAGTTTTTTTCAGCAGCTTATTGACATAATACAGGTAGAAGCTCCCTCATCTACGATGGTTCGATGAATATTTTTGTTGAGAGCTTTAACCTGAATCAAAAAAGCTAATTGAGCTGGTAACTGCGGTGTATATCCTGAGTGGTTAAAAACCACAATATTAGAATCCATTGGATCTACTCCACCTATTGTGGACAGTAAAGCTTGCTTCTGGGAGGGGAAATTTTGTAATACCTCAAGCGTCCACATAGCAGAAGGAGGCTGAGGCAGATCTTCTACTATGTTGTAATTTTGAGCAGCTCAAGCTCAAGGATTAAACGTTGATTTATGCACAACTCCCTTAGGTGGCTTTATTGTTAACTCTAGTGCAATAGGTAGTGGAATATTTTCCGATGCGGTCGAAGTCGAAGAACCAGGTTGATCAGTGGCCTGATTATTAGATGACGATGATGGATTACCATAATCTTTACTACGTGTCTGAACCAAAACTTCATCTTTATATTTTGCGATGGATAACATTAATATCTGGGATGTGGAAGCATTTTCAGTTGCAACCATGTTTGTATCCAGGTTCGGAAACGGATCAGTCAACACTGTAGATGCGGTGGAAGCTTTTAACAATTTAGAAACTTCTGAGCAGTGAGGAAAATCCCTTGTAAAATGATCATTATCACATATCAGACATGGATAACGAGGTTTCTTTCCCAAAGTAGAGGAATCAGATGATTTCTCTTGAGGAGGGTTTTCATTCTTCTTTTTATTTTTCCCCTTTTTCTTTCTTCCTGGTTGCTTTGGATTCTTACCTTTGTCAGATGACACAGCATTAATCTCGAAAGCAGGAACCTCAGGTGCATTTATAGTTTGATTCTTGGCAAGTGATTGACCAGATGGTTTACTTGCCGTTTGCGTGCTCAAGGAACCGATCACACCATCTTCGGCATGAGAGTCCCTATTCGATGGTGGAGGTGGAATGGATTGATTTAGGCGCGATGCATGTGGAATTTTGTCATAGAGCGTGCTGGATTGAGTATAAATCAAATCCAAATATTGGGCACGAGCAATCACTTGCTCTTCTGTAACAACTCCACCTTTAGCCACATCCTCAGTGATAGATGGAAATAAGGACTTAATGAACCACTTAGCTAAAATATGATCGGGAACATAGGTTTTAACCATGCGATGACAACAACGCCACTCATGAATATGATCAGATATATGAGTAGAAGTCGTTTGTTTGAAATTGGTCAAAAGTTCTGTTCCAGTTTCATATCTGATGGGTAACTAGAAGTGGGTCAAAAAGGTAGTGGCTAAATGGGTGAAATTATTAAAAGAAGCTCTTGGCAATTCAATATACCACTTAGCAGCCGAACCAATTAGCATTCTTTGGAAAAGACAGAGTCTTACCGAATCATCATTCAAGGAGTTCGAAGAACACCATAAATGATAAGTCATAACGTGATTTGATGGGTCTTCTCCAGGATTTCCACTAAACTTTGGAATGTTGGAAGGCAACTTATGAGGAATTACTGGCCACAATGGTGAATACAAAATTGGATCATTTGTAAGCCGGTTTAAATCTAGTAATTCTAGGGTTGCCACAAAAGGCAACTGCCAATTCAGATCAGGTTGGGCATATCTGAGATAAGATGGAATTGCTTGTGCCATGGGCCTTTGCATACCTGCATAAGGCGGATATCCTTGATAAGGTGGTGGGACATATCCGGTATATGGATTGAAACCAGGCTGACCTTGCATTTGTTTGTAACCAGTTTGAGGTTGATACACAGGACCCTGATACGCTTGATATTGTCCTTGCCCAGGTTGAGCTTGAAAAGCAGGCCCATATTGAGGTTGGACATTCTGAAATGGAGGCTGTGGATACTACAGCTACCAAGTTTGTTGGGGTATCAGTTGTGAAGTTTGATATTGCCCCCCAATGCCTGTTTGACTAAGCTGAGAATAAACTAAACCCATAGGAACTTGAGTCACTCCAGATAATGGCACACTAACCTGTGGTAATTGTACCCTAGAAACAAGTGCTTGTTGCATAACATCCTAAGAAGTTTGGGTTTGCTGACTCGAAACTTGAGGTTGCGAGGCAGCAGAACTAACTTGCACAGGTTGAGATACAATGGGTTGAGCTTGCATATGTTGTTCCATAGTTATGATAGGTTGGGTCGATATAATCGGCTCAGTTTGCATAGGTTCTATTGGATACACAAGCATCGGTTGTAGTGGAAAAGTTGGCTGCCACTAACAGACTCTCACTTCAAGCTGACTTGGATACAGCGGGACATAACCATAGGGTTGTCCTCCTTGATAGGGAGGATGCTGTGAATAGGCATATTTCTGACCATATGGTGGAAATCCAGTGTTAAGAGGAGAAATGGGTCTTTCTTCACCATATTTCCCAGTTTGATACTAATACCCAAGATCAAACTGTTGTCCTTGATATGAAGAACTAGGTAAAATTCCTGATGATGACATGGGAGGTGACCACGGAAAAACCCTTGAGTGGACTCTAGACATAGACTGGTAACCAGCTAGGACGGGTGACTATCCATATAAATGTGACTCAGGTGTGGTTGTAAACATCGAAGAAGTAGCAGCAAAGGACTCTGCCGCAGCTGCATCAGATGAAGCAGTCTAGGATGTTTGCGGTTGTTCTGCCATGGTTAGCTGACCCAAAAGTTGACCTAATGAATCAAGTGGGATTTCAGAGGCAGTAGCAAAACGAGGAAGAGATTCAGAGTAAAGATATAAACCAGGACCAAAATGATGTGGAGTCCTGGGATCCGACTCTTCTTCAGATTCTTCCTCTACAACAATTAATCCAGGTGGAAGGATTTCACCGTCAAGTCCAAAAAAGACTTTTGGTGTTAAAGATGGAGTTTCAGAAACTACTGATGACTGAGGTATTTCGGTAATAGTTTCGGAATGTTCAAGGTCAAAATCTAGATGTTCCGGTAAAAGAACTTCAGTTTCAATGGAAGGTTCGTGAACAATTTCAGGTTCAAGAATGTCTTCGGTTTCAACTGCTATGGGTTCTAGATCAAATTCCAATTGAACAGGTTCAAGTTCTAAAGTAATTTTTGGTTGATTCACTTCAAGTTGTGGATCAACTTCAGGCACTTGTTCACTTGTTTCCGTTATAGTGACCTCAGGTAGTTGAGTAACTTCTTCTTGTGTAACAGATGTTCCATAAATAGTTGGAGTAACTTGAGGCTCAGTACTAGCCGTGATAGGTGACTCTGGTAATTCAGATGAAGTACCAAAAACTCTTGAAGTACCAGACTCAGTTTGACGAGTCCGCCTTAATCGGATGGGTGTTGCTTCTGGTGGCAAGGGCGGTTTGCTTGTAACTCTCCTCAAACGATAGAGTGGAGGTTGATGTTCCTCCAAAATTGCTGATTAATATTATTAACCTAACTCAACTAAGGAAAAAATGATGTTTTCATGGTCAATTAACTTTTGTGATGCAAGAACTTAACTTTGCTTTTTCATGTTTTAAGAGTCAAGAAAAAGCAAAATATGACTCTAGACTCTTTCATTGTTTCATGAGCTTGAAAGGACAAGCACTCAGATGGACCTTTTCTTTTACAGAGTTGAAAAGGAACAAAAGTGACTACTTTGGAGATACTAAGCAAGAGGGTTTACCAAACTAATCACAAAACTACAATATACACCTTGGTGGAAAATTAAAGAGAAATTACCTAGGATTTACCATACGGCAATCAATCTTCCCGAATGATGTGTTCGATGCATTGTGATCGGTAAGGCAGCAGAATTGGCTTCCTAGGGATAAAGGATGTAAGCCTATTAGGGTCTCCCACTATATACATGACAGTACAGGGAGGTCAAGTCTGTACTAGTACTTACTGATTCAGAGAGGAGGAATCACCAAACCTCAATGAAATGACAGCCACTAGGTTTTAAGACGCCGGAACATGTCTCTAGCCTAGACACCTCTAGATGTTTGCGTTAAATTCCAATGCATTTTTAGTTTAATTGAGGTTAATTTTAGGTTGATCTTGCTTAAAATTTGCCTTTGGATTTCACCAGGAGATGATTTCCAAGATTCCTAAGAATGCAGCTAAATGAGAAGCACTCTTTCCATTTTTCTTTCAACAATGAAAATCCTAACTAATAAGGGATAGAGCAAACAAGTTCTTTTTGGATCAAACAACAAAGAGCACATATTAATGCATTTCCCTAACCATTCTGTTTAAGCACACACAATCAAACTCTAAAATGAAATTACATGTATTTCCTTTTCTTTTCTGTTCTCCTTAATGTGAATTATGCACTAAGAAAAAGAAAAGAAAAAATGATTCAAAAGCTCTTTTCACACAAATGTCGATTTATGAAAATTTCAATTAAAGATAAAGGAAGACTAAATGACACTTTCAACTTTAAGGAAATGAATATTTTTGACACTTAAACAAAAATATGTATCAGATGCACAAAATAGACCAATTGATTATTCTAAGAAGGAAGATTTTACGACACTTTAGAGCAATTGACTGAAACTACTTTCGACTAAGGACTGCAAATGATAAACAAATACATAAACAAACATTTAACAATCCAGTCTAAAATGGGTCGAAACAAGGAAACAAAGACTGCTTTCAGAGACAAGAATTCATCTAAATCCAACAGACAATTCAAACAACTGAAAATTGACTTAAGGATTCAGCTCCTAGATGGGAAAACTGCTCCAAAAGGAACCATCGCCATCCAGAGTGAGGGACAGTGCGATGCATAGCATTGTCTCAGTGCAGAGGGTGCCATTCATTGCACTATCTCAGTTACAGAGCTGCGATGATTGCAGAATGACAATTTCATGCTCAAAATTGACTCAATTTCAGTGAATTGGACTTAAATTCGATGAAAAATAGAGGGTAAAGTATGTCAAAGTGTTCTAAGAGATTTATTATCTGCTATAAGGGATAAAATCGATCCCCAGCAGATTTGACAATTTGTTATGGGCAAATTTAGTGTCTTTTCGAACGACTAACCCCTAGACCTAGTAGCAAGTCTAGAACAACAGTTAAAGTAATTCTATTGCCTTTCCTATATCTAACAGATAAAAGAAAGAGGAGCAAAAGTACCAACCTGGACCTCTTGCTCGATCCCTCTTCCCTTTAACCACTTTTGCCACTCCCTTCTGTACTTAACTCGCTTGAAAGGTACTTGCACACAAGCCGAGACAGAAAACCATCAAAGCATACATATCGATCTGTTAACTAAACACATTATAGAATCGAAAATAAAATATACATTTCATAGCACATGAATGGAAAAAGCAACGAACTCTTTATTGATAGAAAGGAAGATTACAACCCATGTAGATGCATGTTCGATTTAGCGTCATCCTCCCAGCTTCAAACCCTTCTCTCCTCATGGAAACAACAATTTGACATGATAACATTACTCTCTCTACTAATCTCATCCAAGCAGTATTTCCTTAGCTCAAGAAGCTCCAACCTTTTTTAGCCAATGAGATCTTGGTCCTTTTATAGTTGAAAAGAGGAGGTTTGGCCATTAATGGCCCTCATGAATGCTTTGCCATATTTGGGAAGTGGTTCCATGGAGGAAGGGATAATGGATTAAGGTTCATTCATCTCCTTCCTCATCCAAAAGCGAGCTCAATCCCTCTAGAAACATCTAGAAGCATCTATTGGATGAGGAATCCAATGGATTCATTGGAAAAATTCGATGGATCTCACCCATTGCAGGTGATACAAAGGTCAGGTGCTACGCATAGCACCCTAACAGTGTAGTGCCTGCCATTCATTGCAGCTAGATAGAAGGCCACCTACGATGGTCTACTTAGGGACAGTTTTTGGATGAATGGTGTCATGAAACTCTTGGGAAGCAAGCATGACGTAGGTTAACTTCATTAGGGAATGAAAACAACTGAAATAGGGGTTGATAGACCCTAATAATACAGACCTAGAAGTTGGGGTTGATGTGCCCAAATTTTCCTGTAACATGGTGTCCTACGATGAGTTTCAATTGACACCTTTTTGTCCACTCAAAACAAATCCTTCCTTCTGTGGTGTCTTTATACTAGCATCCACAATCCTACACGAACTTTAATGCAACAACTTTCTCGACTCATGCAAGTTTAGTCCACACTACTTGAGCTCATGCAATGCACAACAGGTCAAACACACACCATCAAGTCTCATTCATTCATTACTGTTATTATTTGACCAACATTAGGAACTTTATGCTTTGATACCAAATGACGCACTCTATGACTTTTCACAAATTATCATACACAATATGAAACCCACACAAGAAATGCATACCAAGAAATGACCATTCTTGCTCTCAATTGTAACTACTAGGCCCTTAGATCGATCCAAAACACTCGAAACTAAGTTATTTTTCCATTAACACAATTAATAATTATAAAGTTACAAATGCCTTCATTCTTCTTCTTACCGGATTTGCATTCACCCATCCATTCTTGGTATTGAAGCTAGACAATGCTACTTTGAGCCTCTCATTGTTTCTATATTCACACACACTACTATCATTATACATTTCATGACTAATATATACAAAGATTACATTCAATGAACCTCATGGGTTCAAATCCACTAAGTTAGGATCTATTAGACTTGTATGAAGGAAAAATCCACAAAGTTGGATTTTTATGACACCTTCCATCTTTCCAAAACTAATCCTACCCTAACAACCATGCTTTTCTATAGCTTTTGGAAATCCTAGAGATTTTCCAATTCATACAAGTTTTCATAAAGTCATAGGGAAATACATCTAATGAATAATACAATCAATTAGAAATGCCCCTACTCTAGTCAAAATACACTTTTGACCCGGAAAGTTGGATGCTCCTGCATCAACAAGAGTTAATGGAATATAGTCCATTTTGGTGACTTGAACAAATATTTCACCATAGTTAATGCCATGAACTTGCTGAAAGCCTTTGGGCACCAATCATGCTTTGTATCTGCTCACAAGCCCATCCATTCCTTTCTTTGTCTTATAGGCCCACTTGTATTTGACAAGCTTATGATATGAAGGAAGTGGAACCAATTCCCAAGTTTGGTTCTTAATGAGATAGTTGTACTTCCGTTCCATAGTTGCTTCTCTTGAAGGATTCCCTATAACTTCTTCATAATTTTTATGGTTAGAAGCTAGAACCATGTACCAATGCATGGGCATAACTAGTTTTGTAGCTGAGTGTATGATGTGTTTCTTTAATATGATATCGCATGGAAGGATCATCCAAGTGATCACTCATGAGGCACCACTCTTGTGTGAAACGTGGTTTGGAATCAAAATATTTCACATGCGTGCACATTATATTTTGAATTATATTTGGAACTTAGATTTGAAATTTGATCTAAATGAAATGATGAATCATCTCTTAGATCTCCTAAAAGAGGAAGCACAAAAGTTTATGCATGTTTTTCCTTAGTTGCATGGAAGGACTTTCATCAAAGTAGACACTCCTCTCAATGAAGAACTTTTATGTAGAAATATATAGAAATCTATATCATTTTACACCATTTAGATATCCAACAAATATTCATTGTTTGTTTTGAGGCACTAAAGCCTTCCTCTTTTCCAAAGGAATGCAGACCCATGCATGATATATGAAAATGTAGAAATTTTTACTTCTAGTTGCGTACCACTCCATGTTTCAAAATGTGTTTTTCATGTAATAAATTTGTGAGGAGATTTTTTTTTGTATGTATGAAGTTCATATGATTGCTTTATCCCACAATTTGGAAGGAAGGAACCTTGCATGCAACATGCAACTGGCCATCTATTTCAAGGATATTTTATTCCTCTCATATACCTCATTCCATTGTGAAGTTTAAGGAACTGTGTGTTACAATTTTTGTTCACGCTTTATCAAAAAAATGTTGGACATCCTTATTGACATAATCCCTCTCATTATCTATATGGAGTATCTTTAATCATATTTTCAAACTTTTTTTCTCTGTATGTGCTTTAACATTCTTAATATGCTTAAAATATTCATATTTGAGTTCGAGAATGTACACCCATGTGTATCTCGTGCAATCATCTATAAATGTGATTACATATCTAGCTTTTCCTATGGAAGGATATGGAAATTCCCCCCTAATATCACTACGAACAAGCTCCAAGGGAGAGGCGGCCCTCCATGCATGCCCTTTCCCAAAATTTTCTTGTGGCTACTTTTAGAGAGCACATCTGTCACAAACTTCTATTCAATTTCAAAAATGAATCAAGGTTCTATTTGGCCTCAATGTTCCACTACCTCAACCTTTATTTTCCTTCATTTTTTCAAACCATTATAAAAAAATTTGACATCTCTCCTACAATATATCTAAGTCATATCAGGGATCTTCTTGGGATCCAGATCTAATATCAAACGATTCTGTAACTTTGAATTCCATCCAAAGCATAATGTTTATGAGGGCCATGTGACTAGAATCCATGGCTTCGAAACTGTCTTTTTGATTTGGATGACACACTAGTAGGTTACAAATCCTACGAAACAGAGGTCTCTCAATGATGGTATTAATTTTGAAAATGTTGGCGATGTGTTAGAAATTTTTGAACATGCTCACATCGGTGACTCTGCATCTATCAAGCTCCTTTATCCACTATGCAAGCTTCTCATATGGATAAATGACCTCTAGGCTCCTTGTGTATCACTATGATTTTCTTATAATCAATAAAAGGTCAAAAAATCGGCTAACCTCTCTACGAATACATTTGAAAATAAGTCCCTCAATACATATTATATTTGTGGATGCATTAGGCTTAATGTGAAAAAATAGCGTAAAAGATGAACCAAATATTGCACTCTCACACAATTATAAAAATGTATCTCTCCTGGCATTGTAAAATTCTGAATTACCAGACCTTTTAACAAGAGTAAGATTTGTACCAACCCCTCCTTGCTTCTATCCTATCAAATTGGGGTCATCCAAAGTAGATGTTGCTCCTCCTGTGGATAGTTGAACCATTTTTCAAGATGTCAAGAGCATTAAACACATGATAATTTTTCCATTCCAATTGTTGCATGATTATGATTCTACATACTTTCCTGTTGTAGGCAGTGTTTCCCACACGAGATGAGTTTTCTTCCAACTATATATTATACTTCCTTTCTCAACATTTGAATGTCTTCATCCATCAATTCCACATATGAGGGGGTGTGATTTATTTTTATGTTTTAAATCCTCAAGACAACATTTGTTATTGCACAAGTCTAAGTTTGTAGTTTCTAACCCAAGATGGATCCTTCCCACATTTCAACAAACATACCTACACAAATATATCAAAAGATATTCACAAAAAACAATCTACTCTCACATTCCTACACTAATCTACTTTTACACATTCCTGAGCCTTCCCATGAGGGAAATAACTCAAAGCTTTCAGCTCTAATACCAACTAAGAATATTATTTGCACACCATAAAATATATATATATATATATATATATATATATATATATATATATATATATATATATATATATATATATATATATATATATATATATATATATATATATTTTCCAAACTCAAATATAATAGATTTATATAGTTCAAGTGAGATCCAACTATTTCCAATATTGGGGAGAGAGGTTGACAATATCTCAACAACCTCTAACAAACTCAAACCAAACCATCAAACAAAATAAACTAATATAAACATTAATCCTAACACTTATATTTATATTCCTGAACTTATGTTTATTGTAGATTGCGGGAATATCTTGAAATATAATGTTCATGAAAGATGTCAAACAATTGACCTCTCTCATGACCATTAGATTTCGATATATGTCCAAAATCTGCAATCGACATAAGGATACCCTATTTATATATTCTACCCTAACCCTATTCTTTCCTCATGCGTAGTAGACCTACTTCATATTTTCTTGGGCCAACTTATACTCTATATTCTCCCTGCATCGTTTCCCCCAATTATTTCCTCATGCCTTGTATTTTTTTTGTTTTCCAAGGACAACCCAAAGGCTATTTGTTTCTCCCACTTTTTTCTTCCTTGCACCCTAAATCCCTATTCTTTTCAGTAGCCTTATATTTTTGTTGTTGTAGCAAACATGCCAAAGGTTATTCACTTTTTCCCTTGGTTTGTCTCTTTCATTGCTATTCCTATTGAATCACCAATTGAATCAACAAGAATTTGAGGAAAACACAAAACTGGTGTATTATACAAAGAAGCTGACTATAGTGTTCAACCAATGCAAAAGTAAAATAATTTTTTTCTGCTATCATCGGCTTGTAGAGTAGCAAGAGGGGAGTGCTTATATCTTTTGATGGTCTTTTGTTTTGAAAAATAGAATGGAGAGAGCTCAACTATTGGGTTAAGGGCTAAAAGAGATAATCTCATTTTTCTAATAAGGAGAGACGATAGAAGAATCACTCTTAGAATATGATTGGAATTGTTGTGGGAAACTAACATAAAAATAGAGAGGAGAATTACATTAGTAAATGTGGATGATATATGTTTTTCTATATAATTTTGATAGGTAAATTGGCTTATAAAAATTAAAAGGGCATATAAAAAGTGAAAAATTCCATGCACCTAAATCAACCACTGCTAAATCTAATTAAGATATGAATAAGTCTACTCTAACTCTAGCTATTCTGAAGCTAGCCTATTACGTAATTCCTATTACGTAGTTTTCCATCTTTTAATATTGAAAGTAATGACCTCGCATTCACTTGGGTGGTACAATAAGTTGGTCAAATCTACTATCTATCTCCCTAAACACTAATGAAATCTTATGAGAACCAGCCATTAATAAAATGGGACTAGGTTCATTTCTACATGAGGGTTAGTCCAACCTGTTGAAAGGCAACCCAACAATGACTACGATATCGGTAGAATTGGAAAGTGAACCAAGTATCCCATGACATATCCACTTCAAGAAAAATGGAGAAATTCATCAGCACAGTTATTGTCAAAATATTTTCTTGCAACACATCATTTTTTATTATTGTATTATTTCATGCACTCTATGGAGAGGAAGCATCATATTATTGTCACTACTTTTTTTCTTAATTTCTTATATGTATGGCCACTACTTTTAATTCTACCATGACTCTTCCTCCATGATATGGTCACATCTAAGCAAAGTGTGATGACATAATGTATGGTAAGTAATGCGTACTGAAATACTCTATCGTCAATGAGCCATATTATGATAATGTAAAGTGCGAAATCCTATAATACTAACATCAAATATAGGTTCATAACTACTAGAAGATATCCTTTGTGGACTCATATAAATAATATCACTTTACTTGCATTATAGGAAGTTCCAACACTAGATTTGTGAATGATGATACCATAATTACCTATGTCAGACTAGGAGGTAACTCCTCAAATCAATTCATGATATTCATTTAGGTTGGTCTTTATAATATACATGAGGGAGAGACTGTTCATTTCATCTCCCTGTGACTCTTCATATTTTCTATTATTTATTTACATCAATACAATTGTTCACCCAATCCTGATGATTAGGTGTCAACATTCCCCACCTTAATCTGAAGGGATGTTGGTGAGTCCAAGCATCGTTCTAAATCTTTCAAGCTTTTCTCTTCCAAGCGCTTTGGTGAAGATGTCTGCAATTTGATCATTAGTGGAACAATGGCAGAGATGGATTGTTTTGGCCTCAACATGATGTCGAATAAGATGATATTTAGTATTGATGTGCTTCGTTCGATCATGGAACTTTGTGTTCTTGGCCAACTTTATTTCCGAGGTATTGTCAATCATGAGTGGAGTCGATTGTACTTGTTTTACCTGCAAATCTTCAAGAATTTTCCTGAGCCACACAATTTCTTTTGTTGCCTCAGCTGTTGCCACATATTCTGCCTCTGTTGTGGAATCTGCTGGAATTGATTGTTTGCGTGATCTCCAAGAGACAACTCCTGATCCAAGACTCATAGCATAACCTGAAGTAGATACCCCAGTTTATTTGTCTCCATCGAAGTCTGAATCAGAGTATCCAATCAAGCTAAAGTCACCCACCTGTGTATACTTGATTCCAAAGTCTTGAGTTCCCTTAAAGTACCTTAGAAAACTTTTTGCAGCAAACCAATGTCTCTCACAAGGCTTTTGCATAAACCTAGACAGGATTCCAACAGCAAACGAAATGTTTGGTCTGGTAGTAGTTAGGTAGTTGAGACTTCCTACAAGCTGTCTATACTTTGTTGCATCCTCAAATTCTTTTCCGTCAATGGATGTGAGCTTTAAGTTTTGTTCCATTAGACTACTAAGAGGATTTCATTCTGTCATGCCAAACCTATTCAACAGATCTCCAATGTACTTCATTTGAGAAAGGAATATGGACTTCGGATGTCGAGTCACTTCAATACCAAGATAGTAATGAACATAGCCCAAATCAGTCATTTCAAAACCTTTCTTCAATTCCTTCTGTATGGATGCAATGTAGCTTTCATTTTTCCTTATCATCGAAAGATCATTTACATATACCACAAGATATAAAACTATTTTTCCAACCTTCTTGACAAACAAAGCTGCATCATCAAGATCATAATGTTTGAAATTGAGTTTCAGAAGATGCTCATTTAGTTTTTCATACCTCGCAGTGCTTGATTGAGGCCATACAAGGATTTCACAAGTTTGCATACTTCATGTTCATGTCCTTTCACAGCAAATCCTTTAGGCTGGGACATAAAAACATTCTATTTTAGATCTCCATTCAAGAAAGAAGTTTTTACATCCATTTGATGGACTTTCCAACCGTTCTGAGCTGCTAGGGAAAAGAGTTTCTGGATGGTAGCCCATTTTGTTGTGGGGGAAAAAGTCTCCTCATAATCGACCCCTTCCGTCTATGCAAAACCTTTTTCCACAAGCTTGGCTTTGTGCTTGTCAAGTGAGCCATCAATTTATACTTGTTTTTGTAGACCCACTTGCAACCAATTGGTTTGGTTTCTAATGGAGGATCAACTAGCTTCCAAGTTGTTACAGGGAAAATTGTCTATTTAGAACTGCTCTATCCCACTAAGGTGTGACAGCTGCCTTAGAAACAAACAGAGAAAAACTACTTTTGTATTTCCTTTATGAATTATAGACAGAGAGGAATAGAAAGAACCAACCTGTGTCTTGCGCTAATCCTTTTAACCAATCCCTCTCTTCTTTGATAGTCTCCAGCTACCTGCTCCCTTGCATGCCCAGCTTCACAGAATACCTGTAAGATCACAGAATAAGAGCACTATGCAAAGACATGGATCTATATTCATAAATAACTTAGGATCAGATTTAAGTTAACCATACAAATGTGACAAGCATCAATGATACAAAAGCATAGAGGAAAACTCAAATAGTTTTTATTGATAAACAAGAAAAGATCCAGGAGGAGTTACAACCAGTGGTTCCGACCCAGCATCAACCTCCCAGCAAAGAAGCCCCTCTTCACCTCAAACAAAGCATAAATCACCTAGCAATCTGATGTTTGTCTCTAGAAACCAACAACAATTCCTTACAATATGCAAAATTCCAACCTCTGGATCTCTGGGATGAGGGATCCATATATAGATATGTGTAAGGAGGATGAGTCAGCTTGTGATTTGATTAGTGTCTCCTCTCTGTTAGTTCTTGCTTCCACTTGGAGACTGAGGGCCTCTTACTCATCTTTGGTCGAATTCAGTGAGGCAAGTGTCACAGGAGAAGATTCTGGAAGCTTCCATTGCCTCTCCACCTCGCGGAATGACACTGCCATTTGTCATTTGTCACCCATCGCACCCTGTAGAAGGGAGTTTTGAAATGCAACGCACCCTCACAGTGTATTTAGGTGCAATGCAACGCACTTAGCCAGTGGAGCAGCTGAAATGATCCTGTTTTGACCAATTCTGAGCAGTTTCTGGTGGAGAACTTCTGGAAGAAGCTGTAATCTGTTGACCTTGTTCCTTTAGGGGTTAGAACAACACTTTTAGGGACTTAGGAGCCCTTGGTTTATGGACATTTCATGCTTGGAGCTGTAAGGCACAAAAATGTCTATAACAGTTGCCCCCTAAAGTATGAGGCCGTTAACCTTTTGGTGTCGCGTGAAATGCTTTATTATGAGGATCCGAAGTTCTTTCAATGCTGGGAGGAGACCTGTAATAAGATACAATACAATACATTATCTTCATACTGTTTTCATGAACTAGCTGAGGCGGGCATTCCCATGCTCAGCTTTATAAATTCATTTTCATGTACATAGGACAGATAATCGTCTGAGTGTAGACTGATGATTCTGATAGAGCCATCATCCTTTTGGTAGGATGATTATTTGTGCTGCAATGCTGTACATTTGATGTCTTTATTTCCCCGAATATATATCGCAACCCGGATGGATGAAACTAGATCCGGGGTCTTCAATCTCGTCCGATCTTCACTCGAAGTACAAGTCGATCCATGTGAGAAATGTTTTGAAGTCGAACATGGAAAGACATCGCTTGATTACCAGTCAATGATGTAAACTGTTAACAAGCGCGAGAGGAATCACCGATAATGATAATGATCCTCAAGGTACTATAGTACAATTCACATGGTGTGAATAAAGGACTTGGCGTCGAACACCATGCAAAATCTTTCGGTCGAAGGCCATTGATGTAAACTCGTCGCCGGAAGTGAGAAACTTGCCATTGAGGCATGCAAGCTTCAAAGTACTGAATGGGGTGTTCCTAGATCAACTTCTCGGATAATGAGCTGATGTCGACAAGAAGTGATCCGTCACAGGAGCGCCTTAATGAATCCCACATCAATGACACGGAACGGAGCAAATGATTTTGATGGAGGTGAAAATGATCTGATGATATAATGTTCAGGGTGGCGATCATGAAAGAATGGAGTATAATGTATGGTAGTGGGTGAGACACAGGTGACTTCTCTGGATGACTTCTCTTGAACATATCGGCGACGCTGATGTGATGGATTGGTAGCATTAACCCCAAATGTGGATGGTATGGCGTGACCATGGTGATGTGACCGGTGAATGAAACAACCCAACCCGACTCGGACGCGGAGTGGAAGTGTCATGTTCAAGAGCGACTTGCTACCAACAAAGTTTCTTTGAGTTTTCTTCCCAATTTTTCCCCAGTCATTGCTGACCAGTACCTCTTTATTTTTGTGAGAGATTTTTCGGCGAACATCACATGGGATACCATTTGTCGACGCATTTCGAACCAACTAGTGTGGTTCATCGTCAGGACAAGTTGAAGAAACAGATCCAGCTTAGCAAGTTAAATAGTCTGAGCAGAGCCTCCAACGGCTAACTTGACCAACGGCTAGTTTGACTCTAGGACCAGGGTTAAAATTATTTTATAAATTTAATCAGTAATATTTAGGACCAATCCCTTAAAAATATAAAAGATATTTTTAATGGGTATTTAGTTCAAAAAATATTATTAAAATTATAAGTTAAATAGTATTTAAAAGGAAATTTAGTTAGATAAAGGACCTTATAATATATGAATAAATTAAATGTCTAAATACAAATATATAAAGTAAAAAGTTAATTAATAATTAAATGGAAAATTAGTTACATAAAGGACCTTATAATAAAATAAAGTAAAATCATAAGGATGTTAGGTTAGTTAGAAAATTAGTTAAAAATATAAGTTGATTAGAATTTAAATAGAAAATTAGTTATATAAGGGACCTTATAATAAATTATATGCAGGAATATATGAAGTAATATATATATAAATAATTGAAATGGGAGATTATTCAGAAGTACTATTAAAATTAAAAGCTAATTAGAAATCACATGGAAAATTAAAGGACTATAAGAAATGAAAAACTTAACTCTAAAAATTAATTAAATAAATAAATGAAAGGAGAAAATAATGAAGAGAAAAAATAAAAATAAAAATAAAAATAAATCAATAAAATAAAAAATAAAAAATAAAAAATAAATAATAATAATAATAATAATAATAAATTAAAAAAATATAAAGTAAAATAAAATAAAATAAAATAATAAAAAAATAAAAAATAAGTAAATATATATATATAAATAAAAAAAAAATAATAAAATAAATAATAATAATAATAATAATAATAATAATAATAATAATAATAATAATAATAATAATAATAATAAACATTAAGAGGAGGGCAGAAAAAAACGACTAGGAAGAGAGTGCTGGGACCCAACACCTACTGATTTTCCAACCATCCTCTCTATTGAGATTGCTTGGCCTCTTTTCAATCTCAAGCGCTTCCCTAAATTTTTGATGATGGAAATGCGAAACCCTAGCAATAACACTAGCCTCCTCAATACAAACATGATGATTGGTTTTCTCAGCATGTTCAGCTAAAGCGGAAGACTTAGCTCTCCTATGCTTAAGGTCCGCTGCGTGCTCGCTAATCCTTTGATTAATGGAGCGACCAGTCTCCCCAATATAGGGTGTCCCACAGGAACAAGGGATCATATAAACACCTTTCATATCCTTAGGGTCGATAGGATCCTTCACTGATCTAAGGGACATACGAATGGTGTTCAGGGGCCTAAAGGTCACAGGGATACTATGCTTCCTGAGAATCCTTCCAATTCTATCAGTGGTCCCCTGAACATACGGAAGATGGACACCTGGAATTCGTTCCTTCGGTTCCCTTTTGGTCAGAGAATTCTTGGAAGCTTTAAGGAAAGCCCTCTGACCCATGTATCTACTATAACCATTCTCAACAAAGACATCAAGCAGATGGGATTTTTCTTTCTCAAAGCTCTTCTTGTCCGAGATCCTTAGGGCCCGAGTAGCAAGGGTATTGAGAACACCCATCTTTTGAGCCGGGAAATGGTGGGAACTGGCATGAAGATACTGCTCCGTATGAGTTTTCTTCTGAAAAACTTGATGGGCGAGGGAACCATCACTATTCTTAGAAATAAGAATATCAAGGAATGGAAGGCATCCATCAACTTCCTGCTCCTTAGTGAACTTAATGGCTGAGGATTGATTGTTGAGATGATCAAAGAAGAGATCAAGCTCATCCTGGCCATGAGACCAGATGGCATTGGTGTCATCCACATACCTTTTCCACAGCTTTGGCAAGAGCCGGGAAGAGTTAAGAGCCTTGGACTCAAAATCTTCCATAAACAGATTAGCAACGACAGGGGAAAGGGGTGAGCCCATCGCAACCCCACAGGTTTGCTCGAAGAACTCTCCCTCAAAACTGAAGAAGGTGGAAGTGAGACAGATCTCAACTAACCTGGCCGTGTCAGGATCTGTTAGGCGGTTTATCACCTCCATGGCCTCATTAATAGGGATGCAAGTGAATAGGGAGACAACATCAAAACTAACAAGAATGTCCCCAGGCTCAAGCTTAATGTCCTTGAGTTCCTCAATAAAGGAAGCAGAGTCTTTTACAAAGGACTCCGTACGACCAACTAAGGGCTTAAGCTTTAACGCAAGGAACTTCGCAAGAAGGTAGGTAGGACCTCCAATGGTGTTGACGATGGGCCTTAAGGGGGCTCCTTCCTTGTGAATCTTGGGGAGACCATAGATTCTAGGAGTAATAGGGTTGCTTTCAATGAGTTTATGGTGCAAGGAACTCATTGAGCTAATGGATTTAATGGCCAAAGCCACATTCCTAGCAACCTTCTTCAAAGGATTTTTGGGAAGCTTTTTGTAGCTACCACTATTATGAAGATGATCCAACATCTTGCTACGGTAATCAACCCTGTTAAGAATGACAGCAGCACCACCCTTGTCTGCCTTAAGAACAATGATATCTTTGTTCTGGTTTAAGGATCTGAGAGCTAAAGATTCTTCCTTGCTAAGGTTGCTCTTAGGCGGCCTAGCCTTTCTCAAGGTAATTGCACAATCCTGCCTAATAGTATCCTTGATCCTATCAGGTAAACCTCTGATCCCAAACTCAATATCACAAATAATATCCTCCACAGGGATTTTCCTAGGGGCTAAGGCAAAATTTAATCCTTTGCCCAGAACTTTAAAAACAGAAGGGGGAAAATCAAAACTGGAAAGATTAACAACCCTGTTACTAGAAAGAGAAGAAAGGAGAAGATTATTAATACCAAAAGCCCTCTTATTCTTATTATTTTTCATGTTAGAGATGTTTGTGTCAGTCTTGTCCATCCAGTTATTATTATTATTATTGAATTTATTGTTATTATAAATAATATTATTGTTATTATTATTATTAATATTATTATTACAATAAATATTGCTATTACTATTAAAATTAGTAATGTCATTATTATTATTCATATTATTATTATACTTATTAACATTGTTATTATGATAATTCATATTACTATTATTATAGTTATTAATGTTATTATTATTAATATAAGAATTATTATTATAATTATTAATATTATTATTAATAAAATCATTATTATAAAACATATTAACATTACCATTCCCGTTTATATTGTTATTATAACTCTTATTATTATAATAAGTATTATTATTATAATTATTAATATTATTATTAATAAAATCATTATTATTAAAGATATTAATGCTACCATTACCATATATATTGTTATCATAACTCTTATTAATAAAGCCGTTACGATTAAACATAATGTTATTATTACGATTCTTCCTTAGCAAGGAAGAATCTTTAGCTCTCAGATCCTTAAACCAGAACAAAGATATCATTGTTCTTAAGGCAGACAAGGGTGGTGCTGTTGTCATTCTTAACAGGGTTGATTACCGTAGCAAGATGTTGGATCATCTTCATAATAGTGGTAGCTACAAAAAGCTTCCCAAAAATCCTTTGAAGAAGGTTGCTAGAAATGTGGCTTTGCCCATTAAATCCATTAGCTCAATGAGTTCCTTGCACCATAAACTCATTGAAAGCAACCCTATTACTCCTAGAATCTATGGTCTCCCCAAGATTCACAAGGAAGGAGCCCCCTTAAGGCCCATCGTCAACACCATTGGAGGTCCTACCTACCTTCTTGCGAGTTTCCTTGTGTTAAAGCTTAAGCCCTTAGTTGGTCGTACGGAGTCCTTTGTAAAAGACTCTGCTTCCTTTATTCAGGAAATCAAGGATATTAAGCTTGAGCCTGGGGACATTCTTGTTAGTTTTGATGTTGTCTCCCTATTCACTTGCATCCCTATTAATGAGGCCATGGAGGTGATAAACCGCCTAACAGATCCTGACACGGCCAGGTTAGTTGAGATCTGTCTCACTTCCACCTTCTTCAGTTTTGAGGGAGAGTTCTTCGAGCAAACCTGTGGGGTTGCGATGGGCTCACCCCTTTCCCCTGTCATTGCTAATCTGTTTATGGAAGATTTTGAGTCCAAGGCTCTTAACTCTTCCCGGCTCTTGCCAAAGCTATGGAAAAGGTATGTGGATGACACCAATGCCATCTGGTCTCATGGCCAAGATGAGCTTGATCTCTTCTTTGATCATCTCAACAATCAATCCTCAGCCATTAAGTTCACTAAGGAGTAGGAAGTTGATGGATGCCTTCCATTCCTTGATATTCTTATTTCTAAGAATAGTGATGGTTCCCTCGCCCATCAAGTTTTTCGGAAGAAAACTCATACGGAGCAGTATCTTCATGCCAGTTCCCACCATTTCCCGGCTCAAAAGATGGGTGTTCTCAATACCCTTGCTATTCGGGCCCTAAGGAGAAGAAGAGGTTTGAGAAAGAAAAATCCCATCTGCTTGATGTCTTTGTTGAGAATGGTTATAGTAGATACATGGGTCTGAGGGCTTTCCTTAAAGCTTCCAAGAATTCTCTGACCAAAAGGGAACCGAAGGAACGAATTCCAGGGGTCCATCTTCCGTATGTTCAGGGGACCACTGATAGAATTGGAAGGATTCTCAGGAAGCATAGTATCCCTGTGACCTTTAGGCCCCTGAAGACCATTCGTATGTCCCTCAGATCAGTGAAGGATCCTATCGACCCTAAGGATATGAAAGGTGTTTATATGATCCCTTGTTCCTGTGGGACACCCTATATTGGGGAGACTGGTCGCTCCATTAATCAAAGGATTAGCGAGCACGCAGCGGACCTTAAGCATAGGAGAGCTAAGTCTTCCGCTTTAGCTGAACATGCTGAGAAAACCAATCATCATGTTTGTATTGAGGAGGCTAGTGTTATTGCTAGGGTTTCGCATTTCCATCATCGAAAATTTAGGGAAGCGCTTGAGATTGAAAAGAGGCCAAGCAATCTCAATAGAGAGGATGGCTGGAAAATCAGTAGGTGTTGGGTCCCAACACTCTCTTCCTAGTCGTTTTTCCGCCCTCCTCTTAAGGTTTTTTTTTTTTATTATTATTATTATTATTATTATTATTATTATTATTTATTTTATTTTATTTTATTTATATATATATATTTTATATTTTATTTTATATTTTTTTATTATTTTATTTTATTTTATTATTATTATTATTACTATTAATTTTTTTTTAATTTTATTTATTTATTTTATTTTATTTTATTTTACTTTATATTTTTTTAATTTATTATTATTATTATTTTTTATTTTATTGATTTATTTTTATTTTTATTTATTTATTTTTATTTTTTCTCTTCATTATTTTCTCCTTTCATTTATTTATTTAATTAATTTTTAGAGTTAAGTTTTTCATTTCTTATAGTCTTTTAATTTTCCATGTGATTTCTAATTAGCTTTTAATTTTAATAGTACTTCTGAATAATCTCCCATTTCAATTATTTTTATATATATTACTTCATATATTCCTGCATATAATTTATTATAAGGTCCCTTATATAATTAATTTTCTATTTAAATTCTAATCAACTTATATTTTTAACTAATTTTCTAACTAACCTAACATCCTTATGATTTTACTTTATTTTATTATAAGGTCCTTTATGTAACTAATTTTCCATTTAATTATTAATTAACTTTTTACTTTATATATTTTATAAGGTCCTTTATCTAACTAAATTTCCTTTTAAATACTATTTAACTTATAATTTTAATAATATTTTTTGAACTAAATACCCATTAAAAATATTTTTATATTTTTAAGGGATTGGTTCTAAATATTACTGATTAAATTTATAAAATAATTTTAACCCTGGTCCTAGAGTCAAACTAGCCGTTGGTCAAGTTAGCCGTTGGAGGCTCTGCTCAGACTATTTAACTTGCTAAGCTAGATCTGTTTCTTCAACTTGTCCTGACGATGAACCACACTAGTTGGTTCGAAACGCGTCGACAAATGGTATCCCATGTGATTTTCGCCGAAAAATCTCTCACAAACTTGATATGGATCACAGAAGCCTGAACTCTATAATTGAATCCCTGCACGGAAAAGCCATTGCAACCAAGGTTCATCATTTTGAACGGGCTCGCTTGCAGGTTTCAAGGTTGAAGACAGATCTAGCTTTTCTTAAACGATGCAGAGACTCCTCCATCATTCCTATCTTTGCCCGGATTAAGCACCGCCTTCACACTCCCCAAAACCATCAGGTTTTCCTTAAGGCGAGTTTGGCGTTAATAAGGGCGGAAATCAGTAGGGTCAGAAAATCCTTGAATCAGCTTTCTCGGGTTCTTTTAGATTTGCATCTAGATCTTGGAAACTTATTTTCGGCCTCCCTTTGGGCCAGAATAGATGCCTGTTCGGCTCTGAAGTCTCTTCGGTTAGAGGAGATTCGGAAGCAGAATCAAGCTTCTAAGTTTCTAAGGCTAGCTGAGAATTCTGCGTTTCTTGATAGAGCTGTGGGAGCAGCTTCCCGTAGCCGTGTCTCTTCTGGGAAAATCTCTGCGCTGAATGATTGGTTATCTGGCTGCTCAGGGGGGGTCTCTGGTTCACTGTCACTGGATAACTCAGCTCACTTTGATGGAGTCGTTTCTGTCTCTTCAGACCTGCATTCATCTATAGTGGGTTCTGTTTTACCGGAAGGGAGTAACCAGGGTCATCTCTGCGCAGAGGAAGGGAGTAACCAAGGTCATCTTTGTGCAGAGGAAGAAATTGAGTTTGCTTCTCAGGGGATCGTTCGTCCTGATGTTGCAGGAAATCACTCTGAGGTTATCAAATGCTCCCATCCTATGGCTAGTGATCCTGAACGCATTCTTTCTCCAGGCGCAAGACGGTTTTCTTTTAACAGCAGCCGCGTTGTGACAACTTTCAGCATTTCTGGTTCATCTGCGCTGTTGTCCAATGAATTCTCTGCCTCCCCGGGCATCAAGGGTTCAGATCTGGTGGTTTCAAGTCTGGGTGCTCCTTCTAATAGCCCCAATTCCGCAGCGCGTAGAAGGATATCAGCTGGCGATTCGGCAGGCCGTTTTGGTATGATCAGCTTGGCGAATTCATTGTCGGATAGCTCCTCATCCCCCGTGCCTAACAAGACAAATGATGTCGCTGGAGTGTTTGGAGAGGTCAGCATCCCCGTTCCCAGTTCTTCGTTCAGCATTGGAAGTCCCGCAGGTTTTGCAGCGCCTCAGGACAATATCAATATGGTTAATATGAATCGTAATAATAACATTATGTTTAATCGTGATGGCTTTATTAATAAGAGTTATGATAACAATATATATGGTAATGGTATTATGTTTAATCGTAACGACTTTATTAATAAGAGTTATGATAACAATATATATGGTAATGGTAGCGTTAATATCTTTAATAATAATGATTTTATTAATAATAATATTAATAATTATAATAATAATACTTATTATAATAATAAGAGTTATAATAACAATATAAACGAGAATGGTAACGTTAATATGTTTTATAATAATGATTTTATTAATAATAATATTAATAATTATAATAATAATTCTTATATTAATAATAATAACATTAATAACTATAATAATAGTAATATGAATTATCATAATAACAATGCTAATAAGTATAATAATAATATGAATAATAATAATGACATTACTAATTTTAATAGTAATAGCCATATTTATTGTAATAATAATATTAATAATAATAATAACAATAATATTATTTATAATAACAATAAATTCAATAATAATAATAATAAGAACTGGATGGACAAGACTGACACAAACATCTCTAACATGAAAAATAATAAGAATAAGAGGACTTTCGGTATTAATAATCTTCTCCTTTCTTCTCTTTCTAGTAACAGGGTTGTTAATCTTTCCAGTTTTGATTTTCCCCCTTCTGTTTTTAAAGTTCTGGGCAAAGGATTAAATTTTGCCTTAGCCCCTAGGAAAATCCCCGTGGAGGATATTATTTGTGATATTGAGTTTGGGATCAGAGGTTTACCTGATAGGATCAAGGATACTATTAGGCAGGATTGTGCAGTTACCTTGAGAAAGGCTAGGCCGCCTAAGAGCAACCTTAGCAAGGAAGAATCTTTAGCTCTCAGATCCTTAAACCAGAACAAAGATATCATTGTTCTTAAGGCAGACAAGGGTGGTGCTGCTGTCATTCTTAACAGGGTTGATTACCGTAGCAAGATGTTGGATCATCTTCATAATAGTGGTAGCTACAAAAAGCTTCCCAAAAATCCTTTGAAGAAGGTTGCTAGAAATGTGGCTTTGGCCATTAAATCCATTAGCTCAATGAGTTCCTTGCACCATAAACTCATTGAAAGCAACCCTATTACTCCTAGAATCTATGGTCTCCCCAAGATTCACAAGGAAGGAGCCCCCTTAAGGCCCATCGTCAACACCATTGGAGGTCCTACCTACCTTCTTGCGAAGTTCCTTGCGTTAAAGCTTAAGCCCTTAGTTGGTCGTACGGAGTTCTTTGTAAAAGACTCTGCTTCCTTTATTGAGGAAATCAAAGACATTAAGCTTGAGCCTAGGGACATTCTTGTTAGTTTTGATGTTGTCTCCCTATTCACTTGCATCCCTATTAATGAGGCCATGGAGGTGATAAACCGCCTAACAGATCCTGACACGGCCAGGTTAGTTGAGATCTGTCTCACTTCCACCTTCTTCAGTTTTGAGGGAGAGTTCTTCGAGCAAACCTGTGGGGTTGCGATGGGCTCACCCCTTTCCCCTATCGTTGCTAATCTGTTTATGGAAGATTTTGAGTCCAAGGCTCTTAACTCTTCCCGGCTCTTGCCAAAGCTGTGGAAAAGGTATGTGGATGACACCAATGCCATCTGGTCTCATGGCCAGGATGAGCTTGATCTCTTCTTTGATCATCTCAACAATCAATCCTCAGCCATTAAGTTCACTAAGGAGCAGGAAGTTGATGGATGCCTTCCATTCCTTGATATTCTTATTTCTAAGAATAGTGATGGTTCCCTCGCCCATCAAGTTTTTCGGAAGAAAACTCATACGGAGCAGTATCTTCATGTGAGTTCCCACCATTTCCCGGCTCAAAAGATGGGTGTGTTCAATACTCTTGCTACTCGGGCCATAAGGATCTCGGACAAGAAGAGCTTTGAGAAAGAAAAATCCCATCTACTTAATGTCTTTGTTGAGAATGGTTATAGTAGATACATGGGTCTGAGGGCTTTCCTTAAAGCTTCCAAGAATTCTCTGACCAAAAGGGAACCGAAGGAACGAATTCCAGGTGTCCATCTTCCGTATGTTCAGGGGACCACTAATAGAATTGGAAGGATTCTCAGGAAGCATAGTATCCCTGTAACCTTTAGGCCCCTGAACACCATTCGTATGTCCCTTAGATCAGTGAAGGATCCTATCGACCCTAAGGATATGAAAGGTGTTTATATGATCACTTGTTCCTGTGGGACACCCTATATTGGGGAGATTGGTCGCTCCATTAATCAAAGGATTAGCGAGCACGCAGCGGACCTTAAGCATAGGAGAGCTAAGTCTTCCGCTTTAGCTGAACATGCTGAGAAAACCAATCATCATGTTTGTATTGAGGAGGCTAGTGTTATTGCTAGGGTTTCGCATTTCCATCATCGAAAATTTAGGGAAGCGCTTGAGATTGAAAAGAGGCCAAGCAATCTCAATAGAGAGGATGGCTGGAAAATCAGTAGGTGTTGGGTCCCAGCACTCTCTTCCTAGTCGTTTTTTTCCGCCCTCCTCTTAACGTTTATTATTATTATTATTATTATTTTTATTTATTTTATTTTATTTTATTTATTTTTACTTATATATATATATATATATATATATATATATATATATATATATATATAGATATATATATATATATATTTTTTTTTTTTTTTTTTTTTTAATTTTATATTTTTTTATTATTTTTTTTTATTTTATTATTATTATTATTATTAATTTTATTTATTTATTTTATTTTATTTTACTTTATATTTTTTTAATTTATTATTATTATTATTATTATTTTTTATTTTTTATTTTATTGATTTATTTTTATTTTTATTTATTTATTTTTATTATTTATTTATTTTTACTTTTTCTCTTCATTATTTTCTCCTTTCATTTATTTATTTAATTAATTTTTAGAGTTAAGTTTTTCATTTCTTATAGTCCTTTAATTTTCCATGTGATTTCTAATTAGCTTTTAATTTTAATAGTACTTCTAAATAATCTCCCATTTCAATTATTTTTATATATATTACTTCATATATTCCTGCATATAATTTATTATAAGGTCCCTTATATAACTAATTTTCTATTTAAATTCTAATCAACTTATATTTTTAACTAATTTTCTAACTAACCTAACATCCTTATGATTTTACTTTATTTTATTATAAGGTCCTTTATGGAACTAATTTTCCATTTAATTATTAATTAACATTTTACTTTATATATTTGTATTTAGACATTTAATTTATTCATATATTATAAGGTCCTTTATCTAACTAAATTTCCTTTTAAATACTATTTAACTTATAATTTTAATAATATTTTTTGAACTAAATACCCATTAAAAATATTTTTTATATTTTTAAGGGATTGGTCCTAAATATTACTGATTAAATTTATAAAATAATTTTAACCCTGGTCCTAGAGTTAAACTAGCCATTGGTCAAGTTAGCCGTTGGAGGCTCTGCTCAGACTATTTAACTTGCTAAGCTGGATCTGTTTCTTCAACTTGTCCTGACGATGAACCACACTAGTTGGTTCGAAACGCGTCGACAAATGGTATCCCATGTGATGTTCACCGAAAAATCTCTCACAAACTTGATATGGATCACAGAAGCCTGAACTCTTTATTTTTGTCAAGCTTGAGGAGGATAACATATGCTTGTTCTATAATTTGCCCTTCAGGCAAACCCATTGCTATGTTTTAACGAGCCTAGCGATAGTGAAACTCGTTCTCGTCTAAAGACAAGTTTGTCGCTATTAATCTTTTTAACGAGTTTAACGACAAAGATAACTCGGTCCTTTTCAATTTTAGAGAGTCTGAAAAGGAACGTAAAGGTAACTCCAAAATTCCTTTTTCGTCATCTAATCCCTTAAGTCAGAAAAAGTATAAAACAATACAGAAGGGATGAATTTTCGATAGTTTTAACGAGCCGAACAAAACAAGCGCTCGATCTTTTTGTGTAATAATCCCTCAGGTCCAAAAAGATTAAAATCTAGAGGAGGGATAGCACTTCCTGTCCCTTTAACGAGCTGGAGAGGCCAATGGCTCGACAATCTTTTCATATTTTATGAGTCAGTTGAAAAGAGCTTAAAGGAGACTCGTCTTTTGAGGAACGAGTGATAAAACGGGTAGCAGCTGATTCCAGGTAAGGTTTGGAATTTTCCAATCACGGCAGTGTCACAAGGATGGCTAGTGAGATCACTCTTTGCAGCTGTTCCTCAAAATGGGTAAACAATCAAATGGAGGTGAATGATCGGCCAATGAAAAGTGGAGGTGACGGTGCAAACACGACCAAGGCTTTAACAGCCGAAGTACTGCATTCACGATGGTTATTTACCGGGGAATAGTTCATTTTCTAATGAGCTTAAACGCGGGTGGAAACATTTGCTCATGACTTATGTTTATTTTTTAGCGATCTTGAACTATGTGCTAAAACTGCTCGATGCGGGTTTATTTTTTAACGAGCTTGAACCTTGCGGTAACACTGCTCGATTAGATGGTCTCGTTTTGATTTTACCATAAATAGCTTTGTCCTTTCAAGGATCGTACTGTATTTTCAACTGCTTCATCAAACTAGTCAGAAATGAACAATATATGCTTGAAAACGAGTTAGAACACCAATATTTTACTTTGAACTGCGTAAAAGTAATGAAAAAGTGTTTTTTACCTCTCATTTTACCATTTCATTTGAACTTGGTTTGTTGGAGCTTTGGAGGTGCTTTTCCCCCTCGATTTTCATCAGCTGATTTCGGGAGATTCTGTGGACGATTCTCGGCGCCGTCTGGACCAGGTAGGAGCTAAACCTGAGCTTTTTCAGTTCACGGTTTCCATTTTGCATTTTGAGCTTGATTCCTAGCTTTTCTGAGTCCCTGGGGTTTAAAGAACTCGTTCTCCCATCAACGCACCCTCAGTGTATTGAAAACTGCGTTGAATGTTGGCCTGTCTAAAGGCTATCTGACATTCAACGCACCTAGAACACTGCTGCAGGTGCGTTGGGCGCAAAAAGGGAATTTGATGCACAATTTTTTATGGAATTTTTGCCTGTTTCTCACCAAAATCAGGACCTAACTCCTCTCTTGTTTGTTTTTCAGAGATCTTTGGAGTAAGATGACCATTACATGGCGAGAATGTGAGCATGAAGAAGAGGACATGCTTGCCCTACATGATCCAGTTACAGTGAACGCGCTGCGAAATTGTGGCTTGCTGAAGTTCTTCCACATTTCTAGCATAAGACAGCAGATCAATTTACTGCAGTATTTGCTCGATGCTTGGGATCCTACCAATCAGGTTTTCCAGATCAGGGGCAAATCTATCCCCTTGACTATAGTAGACATCTATTTCTTGACTGGCTTGTCGAGGCGGGGTGCCCCCATCTCTTTGTCAGGTTCGGCTCGAGGAGGCGATTCTGTGAGAGATTATGTCCGCCGGTACTGCAGAGAAGGATCTCAGCCGAGTAAAGACGGCAAGATCATCATTCGTGATGTCACTGACAGGTCCCTTAGGACTATTCTGTTTACTTTTGGTAGGATGGCTGGTGGTGCGGCTCTTCATGTAGCCAACCGATCTTACATGCAGCATGCCTTGGAATGCCTCCAACCGAAGGTGTTCAACTGGTGCGACACAGTACTTCTTGTGATGAAAGAACAACTGACCAAGATAAAGAGCGGGAGGTTGAAGAACTTTGGGTATGGTTCTATTCTGACTGCCTTTGCCTTGGAGAAGATACCACTGATGCAGCCACAGTACATTGCACTCAATTTACCTTCTCCTACTGAACCACGTATGCAGAGATGGGTTGACCATATGTCTAGGCATGCTGGCCAGTCTCAGATTTCATTTTCTGATACCTTCTTCAGGTGGTTTGATCGTCAGGAGATGGTTTATTCTGAGTATCCATACGCTGGCATGGACTTCCGGGGTGATCCAGATTTAGTACTGCCGGATGGCGAGCGGTGGGGCACCATTGGTAAAATCTTTGACCATATTTTTGTTTATCATTTTTTGTTTATAATGTCCTTGTGCTTTATTCTATCAAGACTTTAATCAAACTCATGTGTACATGCAGATGTTGGTCCTGTTCGTCCAGTAGTTCGCCTGAGAGTACCAGTTGCTGCCCCAGCAGGAGAGGCTGTCGGAAGGGCTATTCTTCGTGACCTCGATGTGGCCGAGACTCTCACAGAATTAAAGGAGCAGGTTGAGGGCCTCACTCTTGGTATTCAAGATGTGAGGACCGACCAGCTACCCTTGCGGTTACAGCGGCATACTACTGGCATGCCCAGACGATGGACTCGTCTCTTACGCATGATCGCACAGGCTGTGACTTGCTATCACGAGCATCATTAGACTAGGGTGCCCCCTAGCATTTTGAGTTTTTGGGGCATTTGACCGATTTTGTCTTGGTTACAGAACATTATGTGTAAACCATAAACAGTTATATATATTTTGATTTTCGGAGTTTTATTTTGGTTGAGCTTCATAATCCACATGCAAAACTTTGATGGTGTGTTTCCTTTTACAAATGTTGCAAATGTCTATCTAACACATAGTTTGCTAATAAGTCAGTTAATGTGTTTAAGTTTCTGGAAAAATGTTGATATTGAATAAGATCAAATTGTCTTTCCAAAATCTTAACCCTTAGGAACATGCGATAAATAGCTGGGTTTCGGACAGAATATATACCATTGAGTTGTAGTATTACGAGTTGTGAGTCTAGCCTGACAATTAGTCGGCGTATACCATGTGTGATGGCATCAGAGAGAAGTTCTATCAACGCGCTATATTCAGCGATGTTATTCGTTGATCGACCAATACATACACCTCTGAAACTTACTAACTCGCCGCTTGGATCAAAAATGGCCCAGGCTGCGGAGGATAGATTCCGCGAGCTACGACTCGCTCCGTCAGCATATCCAACACATGACTCCGATAGGTTTGACATCTGCAACAAATGTAAAAAGTGGATTACTTGACCAAAATAAACACTTTAGTGAAAACAAAAATATAACAAAAGCACACAGGTTACCATTACGCATAGTAACGCTTGAGGTACAACCCATTACGAGGTTGTGCCAGCGGAATTCCGTCATAATCCATTAACTCGTAGGCTCCTTTTGCTAACACTCATTTAACAATATAGGGGCCCATCCATAGAGACTTACATTTACCTGCTCCCAATTTATCGGATTCTTGGTCGTAAAGCAAGACTAAGTCACCTTCTGAGAAGACACGGGGTTTGACATTATTGTCAAACTGCGCCTTGACTCGTTTCTTATGGGCTTCGTTAGCCAAAGTGGCATCACGACGGGTTTCATCCAATTGGATTAATTCCAAGAAACGAGCTTCTTCTTCTGAAGTTCCGAGGAGGAGATCAATTGCGAGTTTGAGAGACGAGATTTCACACTGGATTGGTAAGACTGCTTCCAGGCCATATACCAATTGGAAAGGTGTGAACCCGGTTGCATTCCTCACCGACATTCGGTAAGCCCACAAAGTTGAGTATAGGATTAGGTGCCATCTTCTTTTGTGAACTCCAATCATCCTTTGCAGCATGCGTTTGAGGACCTTGTTGATTGCTTCAACTTGTCCGTTGGCTTGTAGATAATATGGAGTAGAGCTGTCGTGAGACAACCCTAGTTTGGCAGCTAATTCAACCATCATGTGATTGCGAAAATGTGATCCATGATCTATGACTATAGCCTACGGCACGCCGAATCTGGCGACTACATGATTAAAAAAGAAGAAGGCAGCTGTTTCACCAGTATTATCTAATGTAGGCATCGCCTCGGCCCATTTGGTAAAATAGTCAACTGCGACTATGATGTACCCATGCCCCCCGGTTGAGGTGGGGTTACATGTCATGAAATTGATGCCCCATTTAGTGAATGGCCCAACAAAAACTATTGGTTGCAGAGGTGCGGGTGGTCTTCTGGTTTTTCTATCGAAAATTTGACAAGCGTGGCAACTTCTGACTGCGGTTATGCAATCTTTGAACATTGTTGGCCAGAAGTATCCTGCTCGTAAGATTTTTTGTGTTGTAGCATATCCATATTGATGTCCCCCACACGCGCCTGAATGACAATCATTCAGGACTTTTTCGGCCTCCTCATGGGTGAGGCACCTTCTCAGAACTGTATCGATACCATGATGGTAGAGTGTATCACCGACGATCATGTAGTCTTTTGCTTGGTATCGAATACGTTTTTGTTCGGAGTGGGAGGTGTTTGGCCTGTATTTTTGAGTTTGGAGATAAATGATTATATCTCCATACCACTCATTGCTTGCAGATATTAGAAACAAACTTTCATCCACGATTATTTCTTCTGATGTTTCATCATTGGACGACGATGGGAGATCGCACAATAATTCTGCGAAAACTAGAGCTTTCTTTGACTTGGATTTTACAAATTCCATATCAAACTCTTGTAGGATTGCTATCCATTTTGAATATTTGCCCCCTAGCAACTGTCGCGACAGTATATAAGTCATGGGGTTACAATCTGACAGAATGGTAGTTTTCCGAAAGAGGATATAGTGTCAAAATCTCTGTATCGCTTGAACAGCTGCAAGTGCTAGCTTTTCAACGTAAGAATATTTACTTTCTGTATCATTTAAGTTTTTGCTTAAATAATATATAGGATGTTCAATTCCATCGACTTCTTGAACTAAAACCATTGCGATGGTCGTATCCGCTACAGCCAGATATAGGTTAAAATCTTTTTGATAATCAGGGGCGTACATTAATGATGCTTTCATTAGGGAATATTTTAAAGCATCAAAGGAAGCTTGTGCAACCTGATCCTAGACAAAGGGCACCTCCTTTTTCAAAAGACGCGTATAACCTTTAGCAAGTTCGGCGTAATTTGGAATGAACCTCCTCAGAAAGTTCGCTTTCCCTTGGAGTTTCTGAATCTGAAGCAAATTCGAAGGTGGAGGCAAATTTATGATTGCCTGGACCTTACATGGGTCGAGACGAATCCCGTCCTTCGAGACTACAAAGCCAAGTAAACGACCAGAACTGACGCAAAATACACATTTGTGTGGATTGAGTCATATCTTGTAGTGTCGGCAACGTAGAAATATCGCTCTTAAATGCTGCGGGTGATCAGTCCGCTTTCGCGAATGAGCCGGAAGGTCATCGAGGTATGGTTGGATGATGTTTTTGATGTCATGGAAGGCATAATTCATTGCCCTCCGAAAAGTCGCCCCCGCGTTCTTTAAACCAAAGGGTAATTTTCGATATGCGAATATGCCCCACGGACAAATAAATGCAGTCTTTGACTGGTCCTGTGGGCGGATATTTATTTGATTATACCCAGAGAATCCATCCATGAATGAAAATATTTCGCATCCGGCGCATTCATCAATTATCTGGTCAATGAAGGGTGTAGGGTAGTTGTCCTTTGGACAAGCTTGATTTACATCCCTATAATCGACACACACTCTAATTGTTCCTTGTTTTTTCATAACAGGGACAATATTCGATACCCAATCGGTTAGAGGAACTGGGTAGATGAAACCAACATGGAGAAGTTTTTCAACTTCTGCCTTAATGGCAGCGACTTTCTTGGGGTGCACCTTCCGTAGCCATTGTCGTACTGGTTTGACATCTGGATACATCTTAATTTCGTGTTCAACGATACTCGAGTCAATGCCTGGCATTTCATCATATGACCAAGCAAAGACATCTTTGAATTCGCGAAAAAGAGCGTTATATATCTCTAGTTCTGAAGGAGAACAACATTTGCCGACATAAATATTCTCTACAACATCTGTTTTGGTCGAGATATTTATGGCGATAGTCTCTTCAATATTGGACAAGTTTCGCTCTGAATCCACCGTGTTTACAGTATTTGATAGGAATTCAAAAACTGAAGGATGATACAGGTCATCTTGATTATCTTCTCCACAATCCGGAAGAAGGGAACGATGGTGGGAATCATTCCATGGTGTCCCTTCAATTACCATAGATTGGACAATTCCTTCGTCGGTGACATGCACTCGTGACCAAGGATCTGAAGGGGTACCATATTCTCTAGACCTATCTATCCAAACGCTTGATGAGCGTTGATTTGGGTTTGCCTCCCATGCTAGGAACATTGATTGCTACAATATTTCCGTTGGGCTTGGGGGCAAAACCACTGCATGATCCATGTCGATATCGTTTTCTGAGATCTTTTTAGAAGATATCATGTTGCAGGTTCCTATCGACGCTACTTCCGCCAGATTGATTGGAGGTGGAAGAGCGAAAGTTCCCATTAGTATAGGATCTTTTAGTAGGCCTACTCCGATATTCTGAAGTGAATGGGGGTTTCCATGGATCATTGGAATGCTTCCAGTAACTTGAGAACCATTGGGGAGGAAGTTTTGTTGATCGACGATTGTAATCCCTCCTTGAAAGGGGAATGAAATCTTTCTAAAATAGGTCGACACAACAGCTGCCATGGCATATATCCATGGTCTTCCTAGTAGGATGTTGTAATCAAGATTCCCATCAATGACTTCAACATCTATTTCTACCGTTTTCCCTCCTAGTTCAACTTTCAAGTTACTTAGCATACCATATGGGGTATATGTCCTTCCGTCGAATGCTTTTAATGTCGTCGAAGATCGTGACAAGGTTGGAGATCCTAAAGTTTTCCAGCAACTCATCGACATAATGCATGTAGATGCTCCCTCATCAATAATCGTTCGATGAACAGTTTTGTTGAGGGCTTTCACTTGAACAAGGAAAGCTAGTTGAGCTGGTAATTGAGGATCGTATCCTTTATGATCGAAGGATACAAGATTTGAATCCTTTGGGTCAATCCCACCAATGGCCGATAATAAAGCCTGCCTTTGGGATGGGCAATTTTGTAGTACTTCAAGAGTCGACATAGCGGATGGCGATTGGGCCAAATATTCCACTATGTTATAATGCTGTGCTGCTCTAGCGCGGGGATTAAATGTCGACTTGTGTACTACTCCCTTTGGCGGTTTTATCGTCAATTCAGGAATGGTGGGTGGCACAACTTCTGTCGAAGTCGTTGTTGAACTACTTGGTTGATCTTTATCCTTGTTGTTTGACAGCTGTGGATTCCCATAATCCTTGTTCCTTGTCGATATCAAAGCATCATTTTGCTATTTTGAAACGACAACATTAGCACTTGACACCGGGAAGCATCTTCACTTTCAACCAGATTTGTTCCTGGATTTGGAAACATATCAGTTAACACTGCTGAGGTTTTCGAATTCTTAAAGAATTTCTTAAGCTCAGCCCTGTGTGGACAATTTGCGGTCCAATGATCCTCATCGCATATAAAGCATGGATTTTTTGGTTTCCTATCTCCAGGAGGGTTTGAAGAAGATTTTTCAGGTGATGATTCCTCTTATTTCTTCTTCTTCCCTTTGCCTTTCTTCTTGCTCCCTGGTTGTTTGGTTTCTTTGCCTTTATCTGTCGATACGACATTTACTTCCGAAGCAAGAAGTTCGTCTTTTGCATTTTGACCTGAAATCTTATGGGCCTTTTTCGATGTAGCCTTTGTCGATTTTGTGTCTGTCGTGCCAATCACACCATCGCTGGCGTGAGAGTCATTGTTTGATTTAGGAGGAGGAGGAATTGAGAATTCCGATCTAGGGGCGTCAGGTATTTTATCGTAGAGCGTGCCGGACTGAGTGTAAATCAAGTCCAGATATTGCGCACGAGTGATAACTTGCTCTTCTGTTACGACTCCCCCCTTTGCCACATCTTCCGTGATGGAAGGCAGTAATGACTTGATGAACCATTCAGCTAACAACTGATCGGGGACATACGTTTTTACCATTCTACGACGACGTCGCCACTCATGTATATGATCAGATATGTGAGTTGCCGTTGTCTGTTTGAAATTGGTAAGAAGTTTTGTTCCCATTTCATACCTTATTGGTAATTGAAAATGGGTTAAAAAGGTTGTGGCTAAGGTACTGAAGTTGTTGAACGAAGCTCTAGGCAATTCGATGTACCATTTTGCCGCCGGACCCGTTAACGTCCTCTGAAAGAGGCGAAGTCTTATCGAATCATCATTTAGGGTGTTCGATGAACACCATAGATGAAAGGTCATCATGTGATTCGATGGATCTTCACCCGGATTTCCATTAAATTTAGGAATATCTGATGGAAGTTTATGCGGAATCGCTGGCCACCAAGGGGCGTAAGCAATTGGATCGTTTGTTAACCGATTTAAATCAGGTAACTCTAAAGTTGCCACAAAGGGTAACTGTTGGTTCAGGTTAGGTGAAGCATACCCAGGGTAAGATGGGATTGCCTGAGTAGTTTGTCTTTGCATACCGGCATAATGCATTTGCTGCTGGTATGTTTGGTAAGGTTGATGGACATGACCATTGTAAAATGGTTGATTTTGACTGTTTTGAATGTACAACTGTCCACTGTTAGCAAAGATTTGCTGCTCAGAACCTTGGTATACTTGTTGGAATTGCGGTTGTTGGTATTGCACCAGCCATGGTTGTGAAGCCATGTGCTATTGCCCGATACTAACAGTTTGACCAAGATGAGGGGTAATTGTACCCGTCTGAACCTGTGTCGCTCCACTAGTTGGCGATTGTGGTTGAGTTGCAGGGTCAAGGGGCTGTTGCATTACAACCTGAGAAGCCTAAGGTTGGCATACAACAGGCAGCGCTTGAACTTGCGACACCGTCACAATAGCTGACGTAGTCAGGATATTCAACATAGGTAAGCATTGTTGCATTGAGTATACAACTCTTGGTTATTGAGGTAGTATAGGTACCCAACCACTTGAGGTAATTCCAGTATAACCTGAATGTTGTTGTGAAATCCTGTATGGATATCCTCCCGGAGGGGATAATGAAAGGGTATACTGCCCCCCATACAGTGGTAATCCAGAACTCAAGGGAATTGTTTGCCCTTGGGGGCCGGACTGCCAAAATTGACCTCCAAATGGATCAATTTGTTTAGACTCAACATAAGAGTTTCCGGGTATTATTCCGGATGAACAAACAGGAACGGACCATACTGTCGAAATAGCTCCTGAGTGGGCTCCTTCTAGCAGTTGAGAGCTAGTCGGGACAGATGGTATACCAGCAAACATTGTCAGAGTGATAGCAGGGAGTTCTGCCATCGCTGTGTCAGACGACACAGTCCTAGATGTTGACGGTTGTTCAGACATTTGTAGTCTATCCAAAAGATTACCTAGTGATTCTACAGGAGCTTCCGCTGGTGGTAGGCTAACTTCTGACGAAGAAGGATATAGAGTGATCCCGACTCCAAATTGCGTTGGAGTACTTGTTTGAGGATCTTCTACAATTTCTTCTATTGCAATCAGACCAGGCGGAAGGGGAAGATTGTCAGGTCCGTAAAATATTTCTGGTGCCGAAGAAGGTGTGAAATTGGCAGCGACAGATGTTTGAAGAGTAAGACTCTCCGAACCGGTTGTAGATGGAACTGGTTCAGTAACAAAAGTGTTTACTCTCAGACTAGGATCAGTATCACTGTCCTTCTGTGGCTGTTGAACTTCTTCTGTAGAGGCAGGGATTCCAGAAATGTTTGGAGTAACCGGAGTCTCTGATGTCGTTGGAACACTTGTTCTAACTTTAATAGGAGATTTGGAACCGTTTAAACGAGTTCGCTTTGTCCGTACTGGTTTTGATTCCGGAGACAAAGACGGTTGACTCGTAAGCCTCCGCGAACGACGGGGTTTCAATTGACTTTCTTCCACGATTGTGGATTACTCGATCAACTAAAATAAAGGGGAAGTACGTTTCTGAATTAAATGAATTTTAGACGCTTTGACACAACTTGTTTTTTTAGTTTTTAAGAGTCGAGAAGAAACAAAAGATGACTCTAGTCGCCTTAGATTTTTAATGAGCCTGAAGTGACAAGTGCTCAGATGGACCTTTTCCGTTAAGGAGTCTGAAAAGGAACGAAAGGGACTACTCTGGAGATCTAGGTAGAGGGAGTACCAAACCAATCGCAAAACTGTAGAATACTTTTTACGGTACGACAGTCAATCTTCCCGAATGCTGTGTTCAGTGCATTGCGATCGATAGGGCGGCAGACACGGCTTCCTAAGGATAAAGGATTTAAGCCTATAGGGGTCTCCGAAAATATACTCGACGGTACGTGGGAGCACAAGTCCATACTGGCACTTATCGTCTCAAAGTGGAGGAATCACCCAACCATCAGTGAGGACAACAGTTACCAGGCTTTACGACACCGGAATACGTCTCTAGCGTAGACCTCTAAATGTTGTGCGTTAAGTTCCAAAGTGTTGTTAGATTCATTGAATTTATTTTAAGTTGATCTTGTTTATGAAGTTTGCCTTTCGGGTTCACCATGAGATGTAGATGTAATTCCTAAAATGCAATCTAAAGATGATAAACAAACTTTTATCTCTTTTGTGCAATGAAAATCCTAGCTACTAGGGGAAAAGAAAGACACAATCTTTTCACAAAGAGCAAAGAGCACACCGTAAATGCACTTTCCTAAATCAAGCCAAACAGACTATCTATATGCAAATGCACATGCATGTATTTGTTTTCGACTTTCTTAGTATTGATGCTAAAAAGAAAGTTGATGTACAAATCTGAATTTCTTTTCAAGTGACAAATATAAACAAGCTCTTTTTCGAAATAAAAAACAGAGATGATTAGGACACCTTATGATTTTGAAATGAACACTTGTTCTTGACACTAGAAAATCACAAATTCAGACCAAAGGCAATAGTAACAGTATAATCGACCATCAACAGCAACCAAACTTTCTCCTATGATCGAAATCAACACTTACGACAGATTCAAATCAAAGGACGACAGTACGACTATTCTACTTTTGCAATGGAAAACTGTAAACGACTCAACAAACACATAAAAACATCTACAGTTCTTTTGTACAAAGGAGGCGGAATAACAGCAAGGAAAAGAGGCTTCAAACAGACATATACTGATCTCAGGCAGCAAAATTCAGGGATAGAACTGGAAAGAATGAAGCACAGGAACCACAGCTGCATAGAGCTAGTCTGATCAGTGCACTTGTAACACAGAGAATCTGAAATGCAGCGCAGGTTGCCCCTTCGGGAAGTGCGCTGAAATTCAGGGTCTCTGAACAGTACCTGCGCTGGGCCAGAAATGAGACTCTGTCCGGGTTTTGGGTCACAGTTTGCAGTTCAGTCCTTGGTTTTTGGCCGAGTAAAAAGCAATCAGTAATGCAACAATCAGGGGTAGATCTAAGGAGGATCTAAGAGCTATCACAAGGGAAATCAGATAGTCTGTGAATCAGCTGTTTAAATCATAAACATATCCAGTGAATGGATTGAAGCAACAATTATCTACTTTGCATTCGTTATGGCAAATGCAGTTCGAAAGCTACTTATAAGTTTATGAAACAAACAACACAGAATGACACACAAACAAACTAATTAGACAGTCCCCAGTGGAGTCGCCATTTTGTTACAGGGAAAAGTTTCTAATTAGAATTGCTCTATCCCACTAAGGTGTGACAGCTGCCTTAGAAACAAACAGAGAAAAACTACTTTTGTATTTCCTTTATGAATTATAGACAGAGAGGAATAGAAAGAACCAACCTATGTCTTGCGCTAATCCTTTTATCCAATCCCTCTCTTCTTTGATAGTCTCCAGCTACCTGCTCCCTTGCATGCCCAGCTTCATAGAATACCTGTAAGATCACAGAAGAAGAGCACTATGCAAAGACATGGATCTATATTCATAAATAACTTAGGATCAGATTTAAGTTAACCATACAAATGTGACAAGCATCAATGATACAAAAGCATAGAGGAAAACTCAAATAGTTTTTATTGATAAACAAGAAAAGATCCAGGAGGAGTTACAACCAGTGGTTCCGACCCAGCAACAACCTCCCAGCAAAGAAGCCCCTCTTCACCTCAAACAAAGCATAAATCACCCAGCAATCTGATGTTTGTCTCTAGAAACCAACAGAAATTACTTACAATATGCAAAATTCCAGCCTCTGGATCTCTGGGATGAGGGATCCACATATAGATATGTGCAAGGAGGATGAGTCAGCTTGTGATTTGATTAGTGTCTTCTCTCTGTCAGTTCTTGCTTCCACTTGGAGACTGAGGGCCTCTTACTCATCTTTGGTCGAATTCAGTGAGGCAAGTGTCACAGGAGAAGATTCTGGAAGCTTCCATTGCCTCTCCACCTCGTGGAATGACACTGCCATTTGTCATTTCTCACCCATCGCACCCTGCAGAAGGGAGTTTTGAAATGCAACGCACCCTCACAGTGTATTTAGGTGCAATGCAACGCACTTAGCCAGTGGAGCAGCTGAAATGATCCTGTTTTGACCAATTCTGAGCAGTTTCTGGTGGAGAACTTCTGGGAGAAGCTGTAATCTGTTGACCTTGTTCCTTTAGGGGTTAGAACAACACTTTTAGGGACTTAGGAGCCCTTGGTTTATGGACATTTCATGCTTGGAGCTGTAAGGCACAAAAATGTCTATAACAGGTGCCATTCTTTATCAGGGCATCATAATCCTTTTGCATCAATTCTTTCCATTCATCATGAGAAGCAGCTTCTTTGAAGGAATTTGGTTCAAAATCTGCAGACAAATTCAATTCACAATCATAAGAAACATCCATATCAACAGGTGAATTAGAGTCATCTACATCACCCCCATTTTGCTGGTTTGAATTTCTAGTTCCTGTCTTTCCAACTTCATCAGAATGAACACTTTCAAGTGTCTTTGTCAGCCACTTTGGGGTACCTTTCTCAGATGGTCTAGGCTGCTCCATTGATTGAGTTGGGATTGAATCAAGATTGAGTCTCCCAATTCTATCAATCACATCACTTAAAGTATCATCCGCTGTTGGAGTTTCATGTGGGGAAGAGAGTGCTTCAGAAGAAGATTCCATAGGTTGATCTAGTATTGGAATCCCCCCTTCAAGATGTGGAATCTTATTATCAAATTATTGAAATGATTTTGCATTTGCGAATTTATCCAAGTGATCAAGTTGTCGCTCAACAACATTGTTATTTTTGGATGATTCAAGAAAGATTACATCTCTAGATACAAAAAACTTTTTATTGACTTCATCATAGAGACAATATGCTTTGGAGGTGTTTGAATACCCCAGGAAGATACACTTATGACTTCTTGCACCAAGTTTGTTTCTATGTACCTTTGGTATCAAGGCATAACAGGTGGAACCAAAGACCCTGAGATGCTTTACTGAAGGAATGTGCCCATACCACATTTCATAGGGAGTCTTGTTTTTGATAGCATTAGATGGACATATATTCTTTATATATACAACACGTAGAACTGCATCAGCCCAAAACATCAATTTTACATTTTTTAAAAACATCATGGAGCGCACCATATTTAAGATTGTCCTATTCATTCTTTCAACTACACCATTCTGTTAAGAATTATAAGGCACAATTATTTGATGTTTGATCCCATGTTGGCGAAGATAATTTTCAAATTCATTTGAAGTGTATTATTTTTCATTATCAGTGCGAATAGAGCCAATACGAGATTGTGCATCATTTTCAATTCATGTATGAAAGTTCTTCAATGTTTGAAAAGCATTAGATTTGTTCTTCAATAAATAAACCCAACACATACTGGTGTAGTCATCAATAAATGTCATCACATATTTATTTCCATTTGCAGAAGGAATAGGCATTGGACCACATAAATTTGAATGAATGAGTTCAAGTTTTCTATGTGCTCTTGAATGTGAATCATGAAAATACTGTTTGCTACGCTTTCCTAGAATGCAAGCATCACATTGCTTAAGTTTCCTAGGAATTGTAGGAAAACCAGTAACACCATTATTCTTCAACAAGCGGAGGTTGTCATAGTTCAAATATCCAAATCTAGCATGCCATAATAAACTTGATGGAAGTGTACCTTCTTCATAATGAGAATTGTATGAGAAATTTTGTTCACGAGTAGAGGTACCCTACAGCTTGAGAAGCCTTTCTTCTTCTATCCCCCTCATGACAAGTGAGTGGTCAGATGGTTTTCTCACCTCAAGCTTGCCATCAAAAATATGAATGGAGTGACCTTGTTGGCGGATGTGGACAAAGGACAACAAGTTTCTCTTTAGCTATGGGAGATATAGCACATGATGCAGAAGAAAGTTTGGAAGATCAAGCAATTTAAGCCTGATTGTGCCAAGCCCTGATGGCTTGAGTTTTGATTGGTCTACAAAGTATACTGCTCCATCAACATTGTTAGTAAATTCTTCAAAAAAATATTTTCTATGAATCATGTGGCAAGTTGCTCTTGAATCAAGCAACCAATCATTTTTCCAAGAAGCAAGTGAAGCATTAAATAAGTCTTCATTTACTCCAATATTACATTGTGCCACAACATAATGAGCGGATTCAGGTGCTTTACCTTTGTCTATGTCATTAGTTTTACCTTTGGGTTGGTTTCTTTGCTGCTCAATTTTGTCCCAAGGTAACTTGCATGTGGAGGCATCATGTGATCCATTTCTTTTGCAGTGTACATAGTGCAAATCTAACTTTTCTCCTTGAGAGTGTCTACCCCCCTGCCTTTGAAATATCTTCCTCTTCCTCTTCGACCACCTCTTCCTCTGGAAGAATCTTGGGCAAGATTATTTTCTTTATGAGCAAGGCACACAACCTCTTCAGAAGATTCAGGGGCTGTCTTCTTTCCAAAAGCTTTCTCTCTTTTAGCAAATTTTTTCACAAGAGAGTCAAAGGTAATATCTTTGAGATTTCTATTTTCTTGCAATGACTCAAGATAATTGGAGTAAGTAGGATAAAGTGCCTTGAGAAAAGAGACCAGAGGAATATCTAGTTCAACCTTAGTGGCTTTGATATCATGCATTATAGCTTTTACTTCGGATGCAAAAGCAAGAGGATCATTATTTTGTAATTCAAGAGTGAAGAGTTGAATCATGAGTTGAACAACTTCAAGTTCAGAGTGTGAGTCATAGAGTTCCTTCAGTATTTGTAATGCTTCGAAAGCATTTGAAAATGGTGAAATATGGCAACTCACCTCTTCACTTACTGATGCTGTAATCAATGCATAGGCCTTGCTATTCTTATTTTCCCAAATGGCGAACTCCTTGTCTGAGGTAGGTTGTTCTGGCTCTTTGTCTCCGTCTCCAACACACACTCCTTTCCACAACTCATTGAAAATAAGGGTGTGTTTTATCTTCTGGGACCACTCAGGATAGTTCTCCTTGCTAGTGATGACTACTCCCACAATAGATATGATTGAATGCATTCTTAAAAGAAAGACTATGTGCTTCAAAATAATGCAGCCTTATTCTTCCTTCTTGATTAGGTAAGAAATTGATTTAATATACAAAGGGGAAAGCTATATTCTATCCATATAGAATATCACCACTGTAAATATTATTATTACCACTCACCATTCATAATATATGACATACCATCACATACCATTGTATTTTCAACCTTCTTTCATATGATATATCAAGCATTCATGCCCTCGACATTAAAAAAGAACCACTAATCACACCATTTTTAATGCATAAATATTATAGTACACTCACCACACCATTTCGCACCTCTGTCATACAATATAGTCTTCAAAAAAAAATTCGCACCTCTGTCATACAATATACTCTTCAAAAAAAAAATTCGCACCTCTGTCATACAATATAGTTTTAAAAAAAATAGAGTATTGTGTGATATATATATTTCAACTCTCAGTTAACATGAATGCACATGCCACACAATCTTAAAAAAAAATCGCCATACCATTCCAGATTCAACACTGTAGGCCCACTTACATCTATTGTGATATCTTTTATCAATATACCAACAACATTCAATGTAATATAACTTGGAGCATTATCTTGGAGCAGATTCATATGCCAAAGGCTGAGGTATCAGAGGACTATGTATGGAGGAGGGCCGTGGAGGAGGGTCGTGGATGGAGAGTCATGGAGTCATATGGTTGGAGCAGTTGGATGAATCAATATCTGCAACCTTTTCCCTTCCCAGTTCACAGAGATTTTCCTGTATTCGACGTTATGGGAGCAGCGTTCGTAACTGTTGATATATCGCAGTTACGATACCATATATATCGGGTATGGCAACCGGTGGGGAGAGTGCAGAAAGGCTGAGCATTTTGTATGCAGGTATCGAGCAGTGACAAGAGCATCGTAGCAGAGAAGGCAACATTGGTAGGCTTGATGGTTGTGGAGGGTGCCAGAATCAGCAGAATAATAGTGAGTTGCAAGGGATATGAGAGAGATGTCAGTCTACAAAGGATTTAAAACATAGGCAGAATAGGCAGAATAGGAGTTACAAATTAAAGAGGGAAGCCAAAAATGGTGCTAGCTTTGATACCATGTCAGACCAAGAGGTAACTCCTCAAATCAATTCATGATATTCATTCAGGTTGGTATTTATTATATACATGAGGGAGAGACTGTTCATATCATCTCCCGGTGACTCTTCATATTTTCTATTATTTATTTACATCAATTACAGTTGTTCACCCAATCCTAATGATTATGTGTCAACAACCGATAATATTAGAAACTCCCATACTTAACTCTAATTGAAAATTGGAACCAACAAGATGATACCAAAGTTAACCCAAAACAAGAAATATTTATATATTAGTAATCAAAGTATTGGATAAAATTAGCATATCAATTTCACACTTCATAAGGATTTTACAGTGTAATTTTATAGTCACTGGAATGTCTTTCCCTAGCCTTTGCTACTACACTAACGAAAATAGGCATGTTATATTGATACTCCTACCCCTCCTGGCACAAGAATAAGCTAAATAGTTTCAGGTGGTTCAAAATTATCCAATTTTTCTCTTTATTTTTTCAATTCTTAATGTAACTAATTAGCAGTGATGCATGCAACTAAACATATAAAGACCATAGAGCTAAGAATTCAAAGAGTTACGAAAGATTCCAAACAAACTGACAATCATTCTTCCCGTTCTGATTAGAGTATAAATGATATATGTTATGGTTCAAAACTTGGTGCTTTCTTAGTTTTCTAGTGTTGCTATCAAGTGGATGGAATTGTCACTAGGAAAAGGAGGAAAGTACAAACTCTGGTGAAAGTTGCCTCTATAGTGAGTGAGCAAATCCATTTTTTAGACGGCTCGTCCATTTTCTTAGACTATGAGTTAAGGATTGATTTTTTTGTGAAATTTTGGTTGAAGTTGTATAGGTTAGATTTAATTAGAAAACAATAAACAAAACTTGAAACGAAAGAAGAAAGAAAATTGATAGAGAAAATAATTAATGAATTCTATTCATACTAAAAAAAGAGAATTATAAGATAATACAATTCAATGCAATATATTCTACATGGCTAAACTAATATAGCAGTGAATCTAAAGAGATGTGAGAATGCACTCAAGAAAAAAATACGTAGTCCTAGTTAACTAGCCATGTAGTCATCAATTAAGTGTCTCATGTGAGTGGAGATTAAATAAACTCATGAAACAAGGGTTTCATGCATGACTCCACTCACTAGTCTAACTAATGTATAATTAAGTGTATTTTATCTCCAATACCCCCCTTGAAGCACTACTAGAGAGAACATATAGAATGGGTCCCAACAAGAAGCCATGTAATGTATCCATTTTATAATGCATCTAAGTAACATAGAACAACTAGAAGAAGAGGAAAGACGGAAATCCTCATGAGAACAACACCACCCCTCAAAATAAAGTACTGAAAAAGAAATACAAGTGTTATGCAATTATGTCCTTCACCTAAAGGTAATTTCACAAAAAGTGAAACTTCTACTCAATGAAACTCTTTGTGAAAATGTTGAAGCTCTATTCAAAAGTATGATAATACTTCAAGTTGATGATACCATCATGTGCCAATCCTTCGATGTAGTGCATAGGATATTGATGTGTTTTCTTCATTATCATTGCATTGGATTTGTGCAAAAGTCTAGTGTGCTTTTATTACCACATAGATGATAATGAAATGATGAAATATGATACCAATCTAAATGTGGATTTTTTGCAACCAAATGGCTCGAATGGCAATGTTGATTGCACCTCTATATTTCAACCTTTGTTGATGATAAAGAAATCACAGATTGCTTTTTGTTGGACATACAAATAGGGTTAGAACCCATATTGAGAACATGTTCTAAAGTGGACTTTCGATCAATATTATTTCCATCAGTGTAGCCATTGAGATTAAATATACATCCTATTGCATAACGAATCTCATAATTTTTTATTCCATGGACATATATGAGTATGTTCTTGACAAATTTCTAATGAAACTCATGTGGCTCCTACATGTAGTTAGAAGCTACGCCTACTGCATATGAGAGATTTGGACAAGAGTGAGTGAGAGAAGTGATAATCCCCATAAATTGTATGTACATGGTGAAATAAGCCAACGGTGTGTCCTTTCCATTATTAAGGTGAACCCTTGATAAGAAAGTTGCATTTGTTGGCTTGCAAATGGTCATGTCAAAGCAAACTAAGAGATCCCTTGCAAACTTGAATGAAATTTTTTTATTCCTAAATAATTTTGGGTGATTTCTAGTCTAATGAAAAAGTGTAATAGACCCATTTTTTTTGTGGAAACCTATCATGAAAAGTGGTTTTAACTATAGAAATGATTGAGGCTAAACTACATGCAATTAATAGATCACTACATAGAGAAATATGAGAAATAGAGAGTTAAACACTCTTAGCATATAAACATTTGGCTTATATTTTCATCAAATGGAATGTTGAGAGAGTAAATAGGAATCCATTTTTTCATTCCAATCTCTATGTTCCTAGTTGAGGCCATAGAGAGATTTCTTGAGTTGGAAAAATAATGATGAATTATTTACATACCCTTGTGGTTTCTCCATGTAAATTTCCTTTTTGAGATCACAATGAATAAATGCATTCTTCACATCCATGTAGTGAACCTCCCATCTTCTTGTTGTTGCAATAGCAAGAGTTAATTGAATAGAGTCCATTTTGGCAAGTTAAGAAAATCTTTCACCATAGTTGATGCCATGAACTTATTGAAATCCTTTAAGAACCAACCATTCTTTGTATCTTCTCACAAGCTCATCCATTGCTTTCGTTTTATTATAGACCCACCTGTGTTTGACAAGATTACAATATGAAGGAAGTGGAACCAAGTCCAAAGTTTGGTTCTTAATGAGGGAATTGTGCTCCTCATCCATAGTTGCTTCTCATAAAGGATTCCCTACAACTTCTTCATAATTTTGATGGTTAGATGTTAGAACCATGTACCAATGCATTGACATAGTTGTTTTTTCACCTAAGTGCATGATGTCTTCTTCAAATTGATATCTCGTGTAAGGATCATCCAAGTGATCACTCATGAGAAACCACTCCCATGTGAAAAGTCATTGGGATCAAAATATTTCACAAGCACACCCATGATCTTCTAAATTAGATTTGGAAATTAGATTTGAAATTTTATCTAAATGACATGATGCATAATCTCTTAGATCTACTAAAAGAGGGTGCACAATAGTTTATGCATGTTGTTCCTTAGCATGGAAGGGACTTTCATCAACATAGCCACTCCTCTCAATGAAGAAATTTTATGTTGAAAGATCTATAAGTCTATATCATTTTACACCATTGGGGTATCCAACAAATATGAATGATTTATTTTCCTGTAACAAAAATTCGAGGATAGTTTTTTTGTATGCGTAAAGTGCATATGATTGCTTTAGCCCACAATTTGGAAGGAAAGGACCTTGCATGCAGCATGTACCTTTCCATTTAATTCTGCTATGAAGTGTAAGGAAATTTTCATTACAACTATATTCATGTTTTATCAAAAAAATGTTGGGCATCCCTCATAGTATCTGTATGGAGTATCTTGATCATCTCTCCAAGATTATTTTCTACATGTGCTTTGAAATATTCACATGCTTAAACACTTCATATTTGAGTTTGAGAACATAGACCCATGTGTATCTTGTGCAATCATCTATAAATGTGATTACATATATAGCTTTTCCTATGGAAGGATATGTAAATGGACCCATAATATCACCACGCAGAACCTCCAAGGGAGAAGAGGCCCTCCATGCATGCCCATTCCCAAAATTTTCTTGTGTATGCTTTCCAAAAGCACATATGTCACAAAAAAATTTTAGGTTTAAAAAATGATTCGAGGTTCGATGTAGCCTCAACATGCCACTACCCCAAACTTTATTTTCCTTCATTTTCTAAAACTATAATAAAAACTTTTGACATCTCCCCCGCAACATATCTAAGTCATATCGAGCATCTTCTTAGGATATAGATGCACTGTCAATGGATTTGGTAGATTTGAACTCGATCCAAAGAATAATGGCTAAGCAGGCCATGTGACTAAAATCCATGGCTTTGAAATCATCTGTTTGATTTGGATGACATCCTAGTAGGTTACAACTCCCTATTCAACAAAGGTCACTCAATGATGGCATTAGTTTTGAAAATGTGGGCAAGGTGTCAAAAACTCACGCATAGGTGCACATTCATGACTTTGCATCTATGAAGCTCCTTTCTTCACTATAAAAGCTCCTCTTATGGATAGTTGACCTCAAGGCTCCTTGTGTATGACTTTCAATTGCTTAAAACCAATAAAAGGTCAGAAAAATGGGTAACCTATCTACAAGTACAGTCCACAAGAAGTCCATCAATAAATATTATATTTTTGGATACATTATGCTTAATGTGAACAAGTAGCTTGGAAGATGAATCAAATATTGCACTCTCACACAATTATAAAAATGTATCTTTCCTGGCATTATAAAATTCTGAATTACTAGACTTTCTAGCAAGAGAAAAATTTGTTCCAACCCCTCCCTACTTATTTGGATCATCCAAAGAAGGTGTTTCTCCTCATATGGATAGTTGACTCATCCTATAGGATTTGGAGATCATTAAACACATCATAGTTTTTCTATTCTAAGTTTTGCGTGATTATGATTTCTACATACTTTTGCATTGAATGCAGACTTTCTGCCACATGGGATGAGTTTGCTGCTAGATGTATATTATACTGCCTTTCTCATCACTTGAATATCTTCATCCATCAAGCGTTCCATCTAGTCCACATATGAGGGGCTGTGATTTATTTTTTTGTTTCAAACTATCAAGACAACATTTATTATTGCACAGGTCCACATTTGCAGTTGCTAAATCAAGGTGGATCCTTCCCACATTTCAACAAAAACACCTATACAAATACATCAAAAATATTCACAAAACCAATCCACTCTCACTCTCCTACACTAATCTACTTTTACACATTCTTGGGCCTTCCCATGAGGGAGTTAACTTAGAGCTACCAACTCTGATTCTAACTAAGAATATTATTTGTACACCATAAACTATTTTCTTTTAATTTTTTGAAACTCAAATACAATACATTTATATAGTTTGAGTGAAATCCAACTATTTCCAATCTTGGAGAGAGATGTTGGGAATATCTCAACAACCTCCAACAAACTCAAACCAAACCAATAAACTAAATCAACTAATATATACATTAATCCTAAAACTTATAGTTATATTCCTGAATGTATGTTTATTGCAGAATCTAGGAATATCCCAAAATCTAATGATCATGAAATAGGTTAAACAATTGAGCTCCCTCATGATCATTAAATTTTGAGATATTCCCAAAATCTGTAATCGACATAAGGATACGCTATTTATATATTCTACCTTCATCATATTATTTCCTCATGCCTTGTAGACTTGCTTCACATTTTCTTGGGCCAACTTATACTTTTATATTCTCCCTACACCCGTGGCCCCCATTCTTTCCTCATTCCTTTTATTTTTTCTATTGTTTGGAGATGACCAAAAGGTTATTTGTTTCTCCCACTAGCTGCACCCCGACACTGTAAATCCCCATTCTTTTCATTGGCCTTGTATTTTTGCTGTTGTAGGGGATGAATCAATGGTTATTCACTATTTCTCCTTGTTGGTATCTTTCATCACTATTCCTATTGAATCACTGACTCACTCAACAAGAATTTGAGGAAAACACAAAACTAGTGTATTATACAGAGAAGTCGAGTGTAGTGTTCGACCAATACAAAAGTAAAAAAAAATTGTCTGTATGCCAGAGGAGAGCACATATATCTTTAGATGGTCTTTTGTTTTGTAAAATTGAATGAAGAGAGCTCAATTGAATATTGGGCTAAGGGCCAAAGGCAATATGATTTTTCTAATAAGGAGAGCTAATAATAGAATAACTCTTAGAATAGGGTTGGAATTGTTGTGGGAAACTGACATAGAAATAGAGAGGAGAATTACGTTAGTAAATGTGGATGATATATGTTTATCTATATCATTTTTATAGGCATATTTACCCATAAAAAGTTAAATTGAATATAAAAAATGAAAAATGCCATGCACCTAAAGCAACCACTGCTAAACAGGGAAAATTTTAAGGATGAAAATTTATCTTAAAGATTAGAAACCTTGGCGAATATTACTAATGCATAATATGCAAACTATCAAATGCTTGGTGGTATTTTAGTAAAAATATTCAAACTTCTAATGATTTTATATAGTCTCTAGAGAATTTTGGCGATTTTTAAGGTAAAATGTTTTTTTATTATAAAATTTGGGCGAATCATTTTTAGGAAAAAATGGGAATTAGAGAATCTTTTTTTTCGAAAAAGCATGGAAAATTAGCCCATCTATGAATATTAGCCCCCAAAATCTTCTCTGCTTCTAAATCTATTCAAGATATGACTAAGCCTATTGTAACTCTATCTAGGTTGAAGCTAGCCTATTATGTAGTTGTCCATGTTTCAATATTGAAAGTAACAACCTCATAGTCACTTGGGTGGTACAATAATTTGGTCCAATATAATATCTATCTTCCTAACCACCAATGAAATCTTATGAGAACCCACCATTAATGAAATTGGATTAGGCTAATTTGTACGTGAGAGCCAACCACACTCAATGAAAGCCAACCCAACAACGACTAATGTATTGGTAGAATTGGAAAGTAAACCAGGTCTCCCATGAGATCTCCACTTCATGAGAAATTGAGAAGTTCATTAAAACAATTATTGTGAAACTATTTTGTTGCAGCATGCATCATTTTTTACTATTCTATTATTTCATGCACTATCCGGAGAGGAGGCATCAAATTCATGTCACTATTTTTTCTCTCATTTTCTTATACATGTGGCCACTGCTTTTAGTGCTACCATGGCTCTTCCTCCACCATATGGTCACATATGATAAGAGCATGATCTCATACTAACATACTATATCATTAATGAGCCATATTACAATAATGTAAAGCGTGAAGTCCCAAAATACTAGAATCAAAGACATATTCCTAACCACTAGTAGATATCCTCTGTGGACTCCTATAGATAATATCACTTTACTCACATGATAGGAAGTCCCCGCACCAAATTTGTGAATGATGATACCATAATTACCTATAATATTATAAACTCCCATAGTAAACACAAATTGAAAATTGGAATTGGCAAGATGATATTGAAGTTAACCCAGAATAAGAAATATTTATATATCAATAATCAAAGTATTGGATAAAAATAACATATCTATTTCGAGCCTCATAGGGATTTTTATAGTCGATGGAATATATTTCCGCAACCTTTGTTGTAACACTAGAGAAAATGGGCATGTTCACACTTTTATCAAATTAGTTTGATGTGTCCACCCCTCTCAACATAAGAAGAAGCTTAAACAGTTTCAGGAGGTTCACATTTCGTTATCCAATTTTCTTTTTTCTTTTTTCAATTCTTAATGTAACTAATTAGTAGTGATGCATATGACTAAAAATATAGAGACCATATAGCTGAGAATTCAATGACTTATGAATGATCCCAAACACAATGAGAGTCATTCTTCCCATTCTAATTGGAGTTTATAAATGGTATATGCTTTGGTTTAGAATTTGGTGCTTTCTTAGCTTGCTAGTGTAACTGCTAGTGTTGCTATCAAGTGGAGGATAGTGTCATGGAAAAATGAGGAAAGTATAGACCCTCATGCTGGTTTCCTCTATAGTGAGTGAGCACATCCATTTTTTAGATAAGTCATGCATTTTTTTAGACTGAGTTAATGATTGATTTTTATGTGAAATTGTAGCTAAACTTGTATAGGTTAGATTTAATTAGAAAAAAATGAACAAAACTTTCAAGGAAAGAAGAAAGAAAATTGATAGAGAAAAGAATTAATGAATTCTATTCATGCACAAAAAATAGAATTATAAGATAATACAATTCAATGCAATATATTCTACATGGCTAGACTAATATAGTAGTGAGCCTAGAGATATGTGAGCATGCATTGAAGAAAACAAACACCTACCCCTAGTTAATTAGGCATGAAGTAATTAGTTAAGTGTATCACGTGAGTGGAGATTAGTAAAACTCATGTAACAAGGTTTTCATGCATGGCTCCACTCACTAGTCTTACTAAAGTACAATTAAGTGTATGCTATCTCCAATGCCCTCCTTGAAGCACTAATGGAGAGAACAAAATGAATGTGCCCAGCAAGAAGCCATCTAAGATATCCATTTTATAATGAAAATAAGTAACATAGAACAACTAAAAGAAGAGGAAAGAGGGAAAAACACATGGGAACAAAAAAACCTCACAAAATAATGTACTGAAAAAGAAATACAACTTCTATGCAATTATGTCCTTCATCCCAAGGTGGTTTTGCAAAAAGTGAAACTTCTACTCAATGAAAGTCTTTGTGAAGATGTTGACACTCTATGCATAAGTATTGCAACTCGATGATACTATCATGTACTGATTCTCCAATGTAGTTGATATGGATATTGATGTGTTTTGTTCATTGTCACTGCATTGGATCACTGCAATAGTTTAGTGTGCTTTGATTGCCATGTAGATGACAATCAAACAATGAAATATGATACCAAACTCAATGAGAAATTTTTGCAACCAAATAGCTTGAATGGAAATGTTGATTGCACCTCTATATTTCAACCTCTATCAATGATAAAGAAATCATGGATTCCTTTTTTGCTGGACCAACAAATTAACCCATATTGAGAACATATCCTAAAGTGGACTTTTGATCAATGTTATCACCATTATTGTGGCCAATGAGATTCAAAGTACATCCTGCTGCATAATGAATCCTATAGTTGTTTCTTCCCTGGACATATTTTAGTATGTACTTGACAACTTTCTAATGCAACTCATGTGCCTCTTGCATGTATTTAGAAATTTTTCCTATTGCATATGATAGATCCGGACAAGAGCGCGTAAGATAGGGGAGATGCACCACAAATCGTATGTACATGGTGAAAGAAGCCAATGATGTATCCTTTCCATTCTCAAGGTGAACCTTTGATAAAAAAGGGTTTATTTGTTGGCTTGCAAATGGTCATATAAAAGCAAAATACGAGATCCCTTACATGCATGGAATGAGACATTTTGATCCCTAAATAATTTTGGGTGATTTCTAATATAAGGAAAAAGTGTAATAGACCCATATTTATCACGGAAAACCCATCATGAAAAGTGGTTTTAACTATAGAAATGGTTGAGGTTGAACTACATGCAATTAGTAGATCACTACATATAGAACTATGAAGAGTAGAGAGTCAAACGTTCTTATCATATAAACATTTGGTTTAGATTTACATCAAATGAAATGTTGAGAGAGTAAGTAGGAATCCTTTTTGGCATTCCATTCTCTATGTTCCTGGTTGAGGCCTAAAGATACTTCTTGAGTTGGAAAACTAATGATGAATTCTTTAGATAACTTTGTGGTTTCTCCATATAAATTTTCTCCATGAGATCACCATGAATAAATTCATTCTTCACACCCATGTGGTGAACCTCCCACCTTCTTGCTACTACAATTGCAAGAGTTAACTGAATAGAGTCCTTTTTGAGCACTTTAGCAAAGCTTTCACCATATTCGATGCCATGAACCTGCTGGAATCCTTTGGGCACCAAATATGATTTGTATATGCTCACAAGCCAATGCATTGATTTATTTTTCTTATAGACCCACTTGTGTTTTAAAATCTTACAATATGAAGGAAGTTGCATGAATTCCGAAGTTTAGTTCTTAATGAGGGAGTCATAATCCTCATACATAGCTGCTTCTCATAAAGGATTCTCTACAAATTCTTCATAATTTTAATGGTTTGATGTTAGGACTATGTACCAATGCAGGGGCATAATTGGTTTTGTTGCTAAGTGTATGATGTGCTTCCTCAATTTGATATCTCGTGGAAGGATCATCCAAGTGATCATTCATGATGCACCATTATTGTGTGAAAAGTGGTTGGGAATCGAAATCTTTCACATGCATTCCCATGATTTTCTAAATTAACATTGGAACTTAGATCTACTAAAAGAGGAAGCACACAAGTTTTTTCTTGTTGTTCTTTAGATTCCTAGAAGGGACTTTCATCAAAGTAGACACTCCTCTCAATGAGTAACTTTTATGTTGTAAGATCTAACAGTCTATATCATTTTACACCATTTGGATATCCTACAAAGATTCACATTTTCTTTTGAGGCTCTAAAGCCTTCCTCTTTTCCAAAATGTAGGCCCATGCATGAGATCCAAAAATGCATAATTGTGTACTTCTAGTTGCATGCATTCCATGTTCCAAAATGTGTTTTTCCTTTAACAAATCTGTGAGGAGATTTGTTTTGTATGTACGAAGTGCAAATTCATTAGAGAAAATTTGAGGTCTAAAATGAGCCTCAGAACAAAAATGTACAACGAAAATCAATGTTATAAGAACCAATAGGGTTAAAGATGATGATGCCAACCATGGGGGATGACTCACCATTTTTGGAGTAACCGACACAAAATGTGGAGTTCTCAACACCCTTGCCAACTGTGCTCTAATAATTTCTGATGAGAATCACTTAAAAGAGGAAAATTCTCATCTTTTTGTTAAGTAAACTTGACTCGGGATAGAGTCAAAAGTTGATCAGGGTAAACAGTGATGGTTTTGGGGCACATGCTATTGTGCACCCATGGTATTATGCCCGTGGTATTATATGTAATGGAGCCTATAAAAGGTTGTAAGGACTTCATTGTAATGAAAAGACCTGGAGGTGAGTGGTGAAGGCTCACTTGGTCAGATTGGCCAGGGTTTTGGCCAATGCTAATAAGTTGGGTTTTCCCCTGAATTTGGGGTTTTCCCAGATAAACATTTGTGTTTATGTGTTTATGGTTGTTGCTGGCTATTTTTATATTTATTCCTCTCAGTATTTATTTATGTTATGCATTAAATTTCTTAATAATTGGTATCAGAGCCAAATATTGGCTTCAAAGGGATTCTTTGATGCCAGGGGTTTATAGTGCCTGATGAGATCAATGCAACATTTTTCCAGATCTTGGTCTGGAAAATAATGGTGGAACAATCGTATGTGGAAGAACCTCGAGGAGAATGTGCGGAAGATAGTGCCATAACCGCCAGGGATCTCAGTGCATTTGCGATATTTACTAGTTTGGAAGATTTTGACGAATTGTTCAGGGTTCATGCAGCTTCAAAAATTGTTCATTTTCTTCTACGTGAAGCCACTGGTGTTGGAATCTACAAGGTTCTCATAGGGCTCACAGTTGGAGCGGTTTGATAGAAGTTTTTGAGCAAATCAAATTGAGAGAGGATGGATCAGAATCGTAGCAGCAAGAAACGAAAAAAAAAATTAATGAAGTCAAAATTATTGCATGTAAATGGGCATACTACTGTAAGACCTGGTAAGGCATGTGTACCCCTAGGTGATCATCGGTAAGGTTTGGGTTAGACCTAGGTGATAGGGGGGATGTCGGGTTAACAATACCCCGGGTAAAAACTCTAAGGGGGGTAAGAGCTAGAGTGAGCGGGATTAGCTCACTTAGCAGGTTTGGCTGGAGTTAGTCAAGGAACCCCAAGTCAAGTTTAAGGGGGGAATTGTTAAGTAAACTTGACTCGGGATAGAGTCAAAAGTTGATCAGGGTAAACAGTGATGGTTTTGGGGCACATGCTATTGTGCACCCATGGTATTATGCCCGTGGTATTATATGTAATGGAGCCTATAAAAGGTTGTAAGGACTTCATTGTAATGAAAAGACCTGGAGGTGAGCGGTGAAGGCTCACTTGGTCGGATTGGCCAGGGTTTTGGCCAATGCTAATAAGTTGGGTTTTCCCCCGGATTTGGGGTTTTCCCAGATAAAAATTTGTGTTTATGTGTTTATGGTTGTTGCTGGCTATTTTTATATTTATTCCTCTCAGTATTTATTTATGTTATGCATTAAATTTCTTAACACTTTTAAAGTTTTTGAAAATAATGGCTATAGCAGGCATTAGGGTCTCAAATATTTTCAAAGTGCTAGTAAATAATCAAAGGTTAAACCTTCTCGTGATGATCAAATCTCCATTGTTCAACATCCGTTTATCTAGAGGACCACCAATAAGATTTCTCATATTCTCAAAAAGAACATTTTTTTTGCTACCTTCAAACCCCTTAATACCATTAGAAATTATCTTAGATCTGTTAAAGACCCTATAAAACCTAAAGATATGAAAGGGGTCTACTGAATCCCTTGTTCCTTTGGGATTCCCTACATCAGGGAAACTGGTCGCTCCATTAACCAAAGAATCCAAGAACATGCAACATATATTAAGCATAATCATTCTTGTTCCTCATCTTTAGCTGAGCATGCGGTGAAATCCAAAGACCATGTCTACATTAAGGATTCTCGAGTCGTTGCTAGGGTTTATCACTTCCATCATAGGAAGCTTAGAGAGGTCATAAATTGAAAAGCACACAATTAATCTTAATAAGGATGATGGTTGGAAGTTAAGTAGGAGCTGGATCCTTGCGCTCTCTTCGTATTTTTTTTTTAATATAATAACATTTAAAACTAATTGTTGAATAATATTAATATTATTTAAAAACTATTTGATATATATATATATATATAAAACTTATTTTTAGTTATGAATAACATTTACAAATATATATTTCTTATTTTATTATTACTAATTTAGTTTAATTTAATTTAGTTTAATTTAATTTAATTTAATATTATTTTAATTAAAAATAAAAAAACAAAACAAAACAAAACAAAATGATAATAATAATAATAAAAATATATATAAATTTATTAATTCAACAACTAATTTTTAACGGCTAACTCTAGAACCAGATGCATCTTTTCTATTTAAACATTTAGATTGATTTATTTTCTCATCTTTGTCTTGAGGATGAACCACATTGGATAGTCCAAAATGTTAGCCAATAACTTATGATGTGATTAATCCGAAAGACATTATCAAAAAAAAAAAAAAAACTACTTTTTTCAATTCGTATTTTCAACTTATCTCCCTATGGGTTTACTCAAATTTCAAGTAGGAGCACTCATTTGATGCATAATTTAATTCCTCATCGAATAAATACCCATGTTGCATACTTTCGATGGACCCTTATACACGAAAAATGAGCAATACATGAAAAAACGTGATTGCAATTGTTATCACAATAAACATTTCACATTTTTAAATATTTTTTGGAAAATGCTGACAGTTGCAATGTCAGCATTTAAAATTGTATAAACAGGGATTTTTTTTTTTTTTTTTTTATATCAAGGTTGTCAACATTTTTTGGAAATCCAAGTAAATAAGTAGAGAAGTTTTTAGTCATATTATAAGCAATAGAAAGACTCAAAATCTACATCAAGCCCTCTCCACTGGAAAGTGATCTAAACAAGCTTTCCAATGGTATGTGAAAGTCCAAAAATGGACTCCTGGATCAAAAGATATGGTCTGTTAAAGTTTCAAGGATTGAAGCCTTAGGAAGGAAAGAGGATATCAATGATCACATATTGGAGGTACAGAGCATATCAATGATTGCATATAAGAGGTCCATAGCATACCGATGATCGCATATCAAAGATCTAGGGCATATCATAGGTTCAACACATATCGACGATCACATTTCAGAGGTCCTGATATCGGAGCATTGACACATCAGAAGGTCGGCAAATTAGAGAATCAAAACTTCTTAAGGTGGCATCTTTTAAAATGTTGTGATATGCATAAGGTGTCGATAGTGTTAAAAACCAATGGGGAATGTCAATAAAGGATAAAGAAGTATTTCATTGCAAAAGCAAAGGTCGATGGGACCTTTTCTCTCTCCTCTAGTGGAACACATGGCTACATATGATTGGTTATGATAAAGCTACAGTGGCATCTGACGTTAGCTATGAAAGGACACGTGGTAGGAAGTTTGGCATTTTGAGGAGGCCTAACAGGACAAATCTGGGTGACATGTGTCACCACTCATGAGGTTCCACGTGGAGTGATGGCGTCATATACGATATCATATATTGGAGGTTGAGGATGTCAACACTTTATAATAGTTAGCACTTGAAAAAGTTTCGATGAGAGGGGCTCTGATATTGGGCTGGCACATGGTCGAGAGGAGTTTAAAGAAACTCAACTGCTAAGCACTTAACAAAGGAAAAATAGCCCTCAACAGTGAAAAAAATGCCTTAGCACCTCAAGGCTAAGTGGTAGGTCACAATGGTCACAACCCTTAGTCCTTTGGTGAGAAATGAGAGAAGGGCTAAAGCAAAAGGAGCCAGGACAAAATTGGAACTTTGTGTTAAGTTACGTTCACGTTACGTTATAAAGGGGCCCTGATAACAAAACAAATGCCAGAGTAGAAAAGCACAAGGTACTAAGGAGTATCGACGAGGAAATGGGGTAGAAACTTCTACGATAAGACCATACAGAGAGTTGAACACATATGAGTCGATGGTTGTTGAATCACAGGAAAAGAGGGGATGGTAGTTTGAATGGATAGTCAACAAGTTTTTGAAAAAACAACTTTAGTCACTCCAGATTCCAAGGTAGAGGATCAACATTAATGAACCAATTTCCAGATTTGAAGGCTAAAGATTTTCCAGCAGAATTGAAGAAGAACGAAGTAGCAATTTTGATGGATTGTTGCAGAGGGACCTGTTATGCTAGTAGAAATACTAAACTACAGTTTAGGGACCTGTTCTACTTTCAAGGGAGGTAGTTGACAAAATATTTATTTTTTCCTAAATAAAAGAATATTTTCCTATAATTATTCTAGGAAAGACATAACATTTTTAAGTTGATTGATTGCATACATGAACTTGAAAGATATTTAAAATATCCCAGTTTATGTAATTATGTGATGCCTATTATTTTGCAAACTATTATGCAAGCACTATATAAAAATTTTATGAATATTGAAATGAGGTTGGCTTTTATTGGAAAAACACTTGTAGTCCAAATATTTTTGAGAAAATCTTGAATGTATTCATAGTGTTTAACGAGCAGTAAGTAGGAAATTCATGTGTTACTTCTCCTTGTCAGTATTTCTCTGTTATATAATTGTCTTCTTCAATGTATGATAATGTTAGTTTATGAGATTGGATTTATTTGATGTTCCTTTCTTAAAATTATCAGTCATTAATATGTGTTATTCTAGCCATTTATAAACTATGTTTTCCTTTGGCCATCTTTCTTCTAAATCTCCCAAGCAATCAAAGGACTTGTGACTTTTCATGCTTTGTACAACTTGCACATTGAAGCTGTGATCTCATTTATTTAATAGTTGGAATCCGTACCCAAAGGTTTAGAATATCACCCAACCAATTTATCCCTAGAATTAAATCTTGCCACCTGGATTCAATTGCACAAAAACTTCTACTACAGTGACCATAGGGTAGTTGAGTTTTACAGAGAGATCCCTCTCAGTGTTGAAGGGCCAACTTCAATCTAAAATAGTTTTTGAGGTTACATTAGGGTTTTTCCCTACAACCAGGGTTTTCCCTAAGTGATAACATTTTGGCACCGTTGCCGGGGAACAAAAAGCATATTTTTTCCATAACAATTTATAGTTGAAGATCGGATCTCTGAGGGCAAACAAAGATTTGTATATTAGTTTGCCTGCAATATTTTTTCTCTAGCGACTCCAAACTATGATCTGAAGGGTTCTTATTGACGAAGTTCTAGCTCATACATGTGTTTATACTCAGAAGAACCTGGATCCAAATCCACCTTAGATTTTTTCAATCCCATAAAATTTGTTTAGAAAAAAGACTCCAAGGAAACAGGTACGGTCGATTTAGAAAGATCTTATCTCTCTACCTGCAAAACTTGAAACTTTTGAATACTTAGTGCTAGATATTAAATTTGAAAGTAACTTAATAATCTGTTTTTGTATGATTAGTTTTGCTATGCTAATAACAATTACATATTTCTAAACATATCCTTTCTTATTTCTTCTTGTACTGAGGTTTCATGAGCTATTTGTGTATGCAATTAGGTAAATTTCCTTAAGTTTAAAATGACATTCATGAGAAAAATAACTTCAAACACAAATACTGAACAACAAACATTCAAAGTACAACAAACAATCAAAGAGAAACTTTAACACAGAGTTTTGATGAAGGCATTCACCCCTCCTAGGCTATATCTCCTTGGTCCAACTTCCATGGCTTGGGCCTCTGTATATTAGCTCAATGTGGAAAAATGTTGTTTTACAAAGCTCTATGGTCCGTGATACCTACACCAATGTGTTGAGAATGTCCAAATTAGCCAAGAACATCTCTTTGTGTAAATCAGTTTCCATATTCATATCGCATTTGGTTGTTGTTATAATCGACGTTTCGAACAGCCAATGGTGGTTCATCATCAGGATGAGAAAGATCTAAGAAAGACTGGTCTACCAATTAGTTCAATAAATAGATTCCAGAATTGAAAAGCCGACAGTAACACTTAGAGAATTGTAAAGTTAACTATAAATTTAATTATTAAATTAAAATTCATTAACATTAATTATAAATTAATTATTAAATTAAAATTTTAGAGGGGGATTTTAAAGTTTAACATTATATTAATTTATATTAATTTAAATTGATGTTAAATGATAAATGGATATAAATTTGAATTAGTTACAATAAAATAAAATAAAAATGAACAAGAATGTAATGTGATGAGAGTAATGAATTAATGTGTTGAGATTTATTTAATTAATAAATGATAAGTGATATTAAATTTTATAAATATTTTTATATTAAATTATGATTAAGAGAGATAGGAGAGTATTAGTATGTGAGATGATGTTGATTATTAGATAATAATGGGAATTTGTTGATTAAGAAATTAGTTGGACTAGGGATATGATATTAAATATAAGGTTAATAATTAGTGTAAACCAACAAAGATAGAGAATGATAAATTGTTGAAGACATGAATCATTATGGTGGTTGGAGAGAGTTTACGGAGGGGTTAGAGTGGATGATAAAGTGGGAATCTAGTTCTCACTTATGGTCCATCCGTCGTCTCTATTGAGGTTATTAGGGTGCTTGCTGATTTCTATGGCCTCTCTGAATTTACTCAGGAAGTAGTGATCACTTCTAGATAAGATGCATGTATTTTCAATCAAAAATTGATGCTTGGTTTTATCATAATGTTCTGCTAAATCTGATCTTTTGGATCAATTTGTTTAATATCAGCAAAATGTTCCTAGATTTTGGTGTTAAAAGATCTGCCAGTTTCACCTACATAGGGTTTGCCAAACGAGCAAGGAATTAAATAGATGCCCTTATGACACTTGGGATCAATTGTATCTTTTACCAAATTGAGGCAACTTCAGATGGTGTTTAAAGGTTTGAAACCTAAATTGTGGAAAAGATATGTTGATGACACGTTTATCGTATAGCCTCATGGAAGAGAAACCCTAGAAACTTTCAAACAACACCTAAACATTTTATCCTCATCCATTAAATTCACCATGGAAGTTGAGGTCAACAATAGCCTCCCCTTCCTTGATATCCTCATCATCAGGAATGATGATGCCTCCATATCTCACCAGGTGTATCGAAAGAAGACTCATACCGAACAATATCTGCATGCCTCCTCTCATTATCATCCCACCCATAAACTTGGTGTCCTCAAGACCTTGGCCATCAGGGCTCTGAGAATCTCTGACAAGGAACACTTAGAAAAAGAAAAATAACATCTTATAAAAGTATTCCTTAAAAATGGGTACAAACTTTAGGTTTCAATTTGGGTTTCAGACCTTTAAACACCATCCGAAGTTGCCTCAATCCGGTAAAAGATCCAATTGATCCCAAGTGTCATAAGGGTGCCTATTTAATTCCTTTCTCGTGTGGCAAAACCTAGGTAGGTGAAACTGGAAGATCCTTTAACACTAGAATCCAGGAACATTCTGCTGATATGAAACATAATCGATCCAAAACATCAGCTTTAGCAGAACATTCTGATAAAAACAAGCATCAAATTTGTATTGAAAATACTCGCATCTTAGCTAGAAGTGATCACTACTTCTTGAGGAAATTCAGAGAAGCCATAGAAATCATCAAGTGCCTTAATAACCTCAATAGAGACGACGAATGGACCATAAGTGAGAATTGGATTCCCACTTTATCATCCACTCTAACCCCTACGTAAAATCTCTCCAACCACCATAATGATTCATTTCTCTATCTTTGTTGGTTTACACCAATTATTAACCTTATATTTAATATCATATCCCTAGTCCAACTAATTTCTTAATAAAAAAATTCCCAATATTATCTAATAATCAACATCATCTCACATACTGATACTCTCCTATCTCTCTTAATCATAATTTAATATAAAATTCTTTATAAAATTTAATATCACTTATCATTTATTAATTAAATAATCAACACATTAATTTATTACTCTCATTACATTAAATTCTTGTTCATTTTTATTTTATTTTATTGTAACTAATTCAAATTTATATCCATTTATCATTTAACATCAATTTAAATTAATATAAATTTACATAATGTTAAACTTTAAAATCCCCCTCTAAGATTTTAATTTAATAATTAAATTTATAATTAATTTTAATGAATTTTAATTTAATAATTAAACTCTTATTTAATAATTAAATTTATAGTTAAATTTACAATTCTCTAAGTGTTATTGTCGGCTCTTCATCTTGGGCATCTATTTATTGAACTAAGTGGTAGACCAGTCTTTCATAGATCTTTCTCATCTTGACGATGAACCATTGTTGTTGGTTCAAAACATCGATTATAACAACAACCAAATGCGATATGAATCAAGAAACTAATTTACACAAAGATGAGCATCGCAAAAACTTGAAATCTGAAGAACACCTATTCCTGAGCTCAAATTGGTTGAAAATTTTCTTCTTTATGACTCTGTCAGTCTCTTCCTAGAAAAGTTTAGCTAAATCTGGAATGACTCCAGTTAGCGTGCTAAATTTGGAGGCAGAATCGAATTTGGGGGCACCGCCAAACTAAACTCGGAGTTAACGAGCGTTAAACCACGCTTACTTTCTTTAAACCCATATTAATTAATTATAACCCCGCAATTACTGTTAACCAAAACCGTAACATTGAGTGTTTTCGATGTAGTGTTCACATGCGGTGTTAATATCACATTACCCGCTAGAGCAAGAGCCATCAGATTGATTAACTGTTAGGGGTTATGGAAATTGCATTCACATGGTAACAACAAATGTTAACATTTGGAACTATTCGGCAGAGTTAAATGACCATCGAATTAACTGCAATGTTGTTCACATAGCATGCATCAAACCATTGCGGTAACAGTCTATGAAAGAGCCACTGGGTTATATAACTGTAACCACATGGTTTGTAACATTGCAATCACATGCGGAACCGTTTGTGGTAGCTAGACAATTTAAGCCGCCGGTATATAAAATTATTTGTGGTTATCAACAATGTGTTCACATGGGGGAAGTCTGGCCTGCACACTAGCCCTCCCCTAACCGCCAACCCCATAACCATTACACTTTAAATTAATGCGGAGAACTGATATGGTAAGAAACACTGTGTAGCGGAGGTGGTTAGGACTTGTGGATGGTATTCTGGAGGTTGTGGGTTTGACCCCGACTTCTACCAAAAAAAAATTGAACTGTGTCGAGACTGTCAAGGCCTTTGGGAGGTGGCACATGGCAGCCTCCGTGCTTGCCATGTGGCATTCTTTCATTGGCCCAAAAATAAACCAATAAGAATGTGCCAAGACACCACTTGTATAACCCAATCAAAAGATGCAACTTGTCCACCTGTGATTCATCGTTGACCAACTTTGACCATGCCTAGTCACTTTCCATGTCAGCAGTATGGACTGCTAACTGTGGAGTGTGTGGGAATTTTTTTTGCAAATTTCCCCTGTTCAACAAAGAGATCAGAACACAATAACTTTCTCATACAAACTTGATTTTCAACGAAATGAGTTGCGTTAGGATCATTTTTCCAATACGGATGTGGTCGTTCAGGTTTTGAGCCATTATGAGAAGCTTGATTTTTGAGCTAAATACTGAGCACTTGATCATTCCTCCCCACTAGAAGCCTTTTGGACCCCAAAAGATACTATCAATTGTTCAATAGGTGAGGGTAAATATCCCTCACCTTCTTGATCTGCAACCAATTGGCTTGAGAAGGCTTTTGTCCCTTGAGTCCCACTCTAAGGTATTCAACATCCTCTCTCTTCGAAGTTTTGATTCTTTTGTCAAGTATGAGATATTATTGAATCTCATCTAGATATTCTGGTGAGAAATCATCTATTGATGGCAATTCAACATGCTCTCCTTGATCATCAGTCAAAGGAGGGTCAAACAATCTCAAATTCTCAACATTAACAACAAAGTATATTTGCATATAAGGAGGCAAATCAAGCTTAAACGCGTTGTTACCAATCTTCTCCATAATTTTAAAAGGACCATAATGGATTGGTTTAAGATCTTTACCTTCCCCTTGAAGTATCTCTTTGCTAATTTATAACCAAACTCCATTGCCAACTTGAAATTTATGATCAACTCGATGTTTTTCATGCCTTGCCTTGTAGTTGCTTTGAACTTTCTCAAGCTATTCCTGCATTGTATGATGTATCAACTGAATTTTCTCTATGAACTTCCTTGCCTTATCGATGTCACTATGACCATTGATGGCGACTTCTTTCTCAAAGATGAAGTATAATGGTGATCTTGGCAAGTACCCATAACATGCCTCAAATGGCGATGTGTTTGTGGACAAATGCTTTGCCCTCTTGCATGCATGTTGTATGTAATGCAACTGTTCATCCCACAACTTGGGATGTTTGTTGCAATATCCTCTAAGAATATGTATGATTGTTCGATTGACCACTTCAGTTTGTCCATCTATTTGTAGATGAAAGGTTGTAGTCTTCTTCAACTTTTTGTCCATCATGTCCCGCAAATTTGACCAAAAATTCCTAACAAATCGAGAATCTCGGTCACTTACAATAGAAGTAGGAAGGCCAAAATGAACCCAATTACACATATTTGATTAAAATTGGAAAATTTTTATTACAAGCACATCACTAGAATTGAGTTTTTGGTTATTTTGAAATTCTAGACCCACTATTTAATTTTGAATTTAATGAAATATGTGTTTCAAATTTTTTGGAAGAAAAGATGAGTTGTTTATTCAACTATAATTTGCTTTTTACATGGTGTTAATATGCACGTCTTTCTGAACCTGTCTGCAAATACATACAAGTAATCATGACCTTTCCTTGATAATGGAAGACCTCCTACAAAATCCATTGAGATACTCTCCTATGGACGTGAAGGTACCAGAAGTGGAGTGTATAAACCATGTTTCCTATTGCTAGGCTTACTTGTAGCACATAAAGAACATCCTCTTATGAAACGAGAAACAATATCCAACATGTGTGGCCAATAACAACACCTTTGAAGATTCGCTACTGTCTTCCCTACACCAAAGTGTCCAACAATAAATAAAGTGTGCGCCTCCTTTATGATACTCTTTCTTTCTCCCTGTGGAATACACAACTTGCCCAAGTGATACAAAAAATTGTTATGTACACGATAATCCAACTCTTCAATTTGATTTCCTTGACTCAAGATTGCATATATTTCTTGAAAGTCACTATCATTTGCATATTGTTCTATGTAAATTTCATGCAAAACAAAATTATGCTTGAGTATAACATATGAATTTACAATAGGCCTTGAAAGCATATCAGATACTTTATTGTAGATTCCCTTTTTATACCTGATAACCAAATGAAATTTTTGCAGAAAACCCATCCATCTGAAATGTCATGACTGCTGCAATTTTGACTATGACTGTAAACACTACAATGGTTTATGGTCATTATGGATGATGGTATCCTTCCCCATCAAATAGTGTTTCCATTTCTTAAAATAAAGTTATTTGTCATAGGTGGGATAGTTAGTTACAAATCCATTAAAGATTTTAGAACAAAATGAAATGGGCTTACCATGCTGCAATAGAATTTCTCCCATGACATAATCACTTGCATCCGTTTGAATCTCGAATGGCTGTCTAAGATCTGGAAGTGTCAATATCGGTGCTAGACTTATCTTTTGCTTCAAAGCATCAAATTCTTTCTGTTGTACATCTCCCCAATGGAAGACTTTCTTGACACTTGTCTATGTATGTAATGGAGCTACAATGGAAGAAAATTTAGCAATAAACTTTCTCCAATATTGTGTTGCCCCTAAAACACTTCTTACATTTGTAACTGTATTGGTCTTAGGCCAATTCACAATGACCTCAATCTTAGAGGGGTCAATCTTCAACTAAGCTCCTCCAATAATGTGTCCCAAATACACTAAAGAAGTCTTGCCAAATTCACATTTCGACATCTTTAAAAACAATTGTTCTTTTCTCAAGACATCAAGTACTTTGTTTACATGCATGACATGTTCATCTCTTGACTTGTTGAATATGAGAATATCATCTAAGTACACAATGACAAAGTCATCTAGAAATGGTCTCAATACATGATTCCTTACCCTCGTGAAAGTAGCTGGAGAATTTGTAAGACCAAAAGGCATAACGAGCCACTCAAACAATCATTATTTAGTTTTAAATGCAGTTTTCCAAATGTCTTCTTTAGCTATCCTAACTTGATGATAACCACTTCGTAAGTCTAACTTAGTGAAATAATTTACATACCTCAACTGATCAAGCAAATCATCAATTCTTGGGAGTGGGTAACAATTCTTTACCGTGATTTTGTTCAGTGCATGGAAATCCACACACATGCACCAAGTTCCATCCTTCTTTGGCACCAAGACAATGGTGAACCACATGGCGAAGTGCATGGGCATATGATACCTTTGTTCAACAATTCTTGAATTTTCTTTTTTATTTCCATGCTCTCCATTATTGACATTCGATACATGCCTATATTTGGAAGTGGAACATCCTATTGCAACTGAATCTCATGCTGCATTCCCCTCTTGGGAGGTAACCCCTTTGGTTCCTAAAACATCTCGCCATGCTTGCTTACCACATCAAACAAATCATATTTCAATTTATCATCACAACCTTCAAAATATTCATAATAAATATCATTCTTTTTCTTGATCATGAGAAGTACAAAATTTTTACTTGCATTTACTAATCTCTTCATCTGCCCTGCATTAACCAAAGGAATGTTCAACTTTTTGCGATGGGCTCTCACTATGTACACCACCCCATTCTTTAGCAATATGTATTTTTTTTCATGGTGATAAAATACTACTTTGCTATCATACAAATAAGAACTACCCAAAATCATTCCTGAGATGTCAAGTGGAACTACATCTAACTCAACTTCATCAATGAAATTTTCAGTAATGGAAAACTTGAATAAACAATTCCTTGTAACCTGTAAGTTTGCATTGTTAACTATCCAACCCAATGGATATGGCTTATGATGAGGTACAACTTCAAGGTTTATTTTTTTAACCAAGTCTTCTGAAATCAAGTTTTATTGTGACCCACTATCAAATAATGCATCAATATTTGTATGATTTGAAATCACTCTTACTTGAAACAACTCTATTTTTTATTTTTCACTTGGAGTGTTATTTTGACTACGTGATGAACTAGTGCTTGTAACGGTTTCTTTTCCTTTTGTAACCATGACTAAAATCTTGGTCTCATCACCAGAATATGAACCAAGGTCATGTTGTGTGGTAGCGATTGTCTTTTGTTTTCCCTTATTGTTTTGTTTCTTAGGCCTTAATTCGGAATGCAATTTCTAGCAGTGGGCTTCATCATGCCCCTCTTTGGAACAATGTTTGCATGTGATTTCCTCCCTTTCTTTCTTCAAACTTGCATTCTTCTTTCCCTTCCCTTTTCCACCCTTCTATTTCTCCTTGCCCTTGAATAGCTTCCTCTTACTACCCTCTTCCTGAATGTTCTTTCCTCTAGATTCAAGGTGTGTGGCTTGCACACATACCTCATCTAAATTGTTTGGATTGAACATAAGGATAGTATGTTTCAAATAGGAATGTAAACCCCCAATATATTTCAGCAGTGTATCTTGGGAATTCAAATTCACTCCTAACAACAAAGCACTTTTGCTAAACTCTTGTGTATAATCTTGGACTGTTTTGCCTTTAAGCTGCCTGAAATTCTACGAATTCATAATGGCCTTTTCCATATAGGCTAAAGGATAAAACTATCTTTTAATTGCAGAAACAAATTCAACCAAAGTAATGGATATCTTACCATGGATTCACATTTCCTCTTGAGTCATTTCTTCCCACCAAAATAATGCAGCTCCTTCTAGCCTCAATGAAGCCAACTGGATCTTTATGTCACCTTCTTCAAGGTTCTGAATTCTACAGTATACCTCCAACTGTCGAATCCAGTTGTCCAGCTTTTCTACATTCACCTCTCCATTGTACATGGGAAGTTCGAATTTTATGTCCAATTTAAGTAAGGGAGTCTTTCCTTTTGGGGTTTTTGAATGAGTATGAGTAGTTTTAGTGGTGGTAGTGGAAGACGATGTTGTGTGAGATGATGAATATTATGAGTATATTGGAGATGGAGGTGGCTTTCCACCATTCCCTTTGGAATCCTTCTTCTCATCATTTTTTTCCTCTGAGAGTCCTTCTCCATATGGAGGTTTAGAACTCTCTCTAACCATTCTAGTGTTCCTCTCTTCATAGAGGACTTTAACCATCTCATCTAAAGTGAAGAAAGCTTTCTTAAATTCTTCCTCTTCTGAAGAAGGACCTTCACACTCTCTTTCTCCAGACATAATGGCTATGGATTCAGGTTGAGAAACTGGTATTGCTTGTACCTCTTTAATCTCAGTTGAAGGAAAAACTTGAGGAGTTTCAAGTGCAGTTGGAATTGGAACTTTGGGCGGTGGAGATTGTGGCCTTGTGGATCTCCTTATTCTGGGCATTACAACAAGAATTGCAACCAATAGCCCCCCTTCTCCTTTCTGCAGCTTTAACCTTGTAAGCATTAGAATTTTGCAACCATTAAAACCCTAATTTCACAAAATAAAGAAATCAAGCAATTCAACCTTTCTATGATACCATCTTGATATGTTTTTGTATGATTAGTTTTGTTGTGCTAATAAAAATTACAGATTTCTAAACATATGTTTGCTTATTTCTTCTTGTACTAAGGTTTCATTAGTTGTTTGTGTATTCAATCAAGTAAATTTCCTTAAGTTTAAAATGAAATTCATGAGAAAAATAGCTTCAAACACAAATACTGAACAACAGACATTCAAAATACAACAAACCATCAAAGAGACACTTTAACACAGTGTTTTGATGAAGGAGTTCACCCCTCCTAGGCTACATCTCCTTAGTCCAGCTTCCATGGTTTAGGCCTCTGTATTAGCTCAATGTGGAAAATTGTTATTTTAAAAATCTCTATGGCTCCTGATACCTACACCAAAGTGTTCAAAATGTCAAAATTATCCAAGAACACCTCTTCCTGAGCTCAATTTGGTCGAAAATTTCCTTCTCTATGACTTTGTCAGTCGCTTCCGAGAAAAGTTCCGCTAAATCTGGAATGACTCCAGTTAGCACGATAAATTTGGAGGCAGGCCCAAGTTTGGGAGCACCACCAAACTAAACTCGGATTTAAATAGTGTTAAGTTGTGCTTAATTGCTTTAAGCCCAGATTAATTAATCATAACCCCGCAATTAGTGTTAACCAAAACTGTAACATTTGGCAGTTTTGATGTAGTGTTCACATGCAGTGTTAATATCACATTAACCACTAGAGCCAAAGCCGTCAGAGTGGTTGACCATTAGGGGTTATGGAAATTGTGTTCACATGGTAACAAAAAATGTTAACGTTCAGAACTGTCTGCCAAAGTTAACTGACTGTGGCATTAATCGCAACCTTGTTCACATAGCATGCATCAAACCGTCAGGGTAACAGTCTATGTCAGAGCCACTGGGTTACGTAACCTGTAACCACGTGGTTTGTAACATTACGATCACATGCATAACTATTTGTGGTAGCTGGAATGTTGAAGCCACAGGCATATAAAACTATTTGCGGTTAACAATAATGAGTTCACATGGGGGAGCGTTGGCCTGTGGGCTAGCCCTCCCCTGACCGCCAACCCCATAACCGTTACACCTTAAATTAATGCAGAGAACTGATATGGTAATAAACACAGTGTAGCAAAGGTGGTTAGGACTTGTGGATGGTATGCCAGAGGTCACGGGTTTGACCATGAATTCTACCAATGTTTTTTTGAACTGTGTCGAGACTATCAAGGCCTTTGGGAGGTGCCATGTGGCAACGTCTGGGTTTGCCACGTGGAATTCTTTCATTGTCCCAAAAATAAACCAATAAGAATGTGCCAACACACCACCTGTATAACCCAATCAAAAGATGCCACTTGTCCACTTGTGATTCATCATTGACCAACTTTGACCATGCCTAGTCACTTGCCACGTCAGTAGTACAGACTACCGACTGTGTAGTGACTGGGCATTTCTTTTGCAAATTTCGCTTGTTTAACAAAGAGATCAGACACAATAAATTTCTCGTACAAACTTGGTTTTTGACAAAACGAGTTGTGTTACGATCATTTTTCCAAGAAGGACGCAGTCGTTCAGGATTTGAGCCATTCTAAGAACTTTTATTTTTGAGCTAAATACTGAGCACCTAATCACTTACTTAGATCTAAGTCTGGGAGTAGTTTGTCAAAATCTTTTTTAGGTCCAACAGATCTTAAATCCTGTACCCTTGGGCCCTCTATCCCAGAACTAGATATTTTACCCCAAGATTTTGAGATTTGGGCTCAGTTTTAGAAATTGGAAAAAAACGTCATGGAGCCTCAAGAAGCTACTGCTAAATCTGTTTCTTACCCTTATTTCATCCCATATTTTTTTACCCTAGCTACTCAACTATCATCTAGAGGTTTTCAAAAGCCTACTCCATTAACTTCCATTCCAACAATATCAGTACCTGTAACTTCTATTGTCTTTACTGCTGTTGTTAGTACCAGTTCACATCGTAGGCCTATGGCTACACGATATGCACCTTTAAATCTTCCAGCACATGTGCATGATCTCCCATAGAATTATGGACAACATCTTATTCATTTTGATGGAAATGGATATTATACTACTCAAAAGCATCTAGACAAACTCAATGATTTCATAGATCTAGAAGAAGTTGACCATGGTGACATAAAATTAATGATTTTGCACATAGTCTATCTGTTGAGGTAAAGAAATCGTTCAAATATTTTCCTGTAGCCAATATTAATAACTTTCAGGAGTTTGAATGGTTGTTTCTCACCAGATGGGAAGTGAAGAAAAACCCATTGTAGATTTTTTCCAAGTATAACGCACTCAAAATAAACTCGGGAGAATCTGTACAAGAATTCACGGTCAAATTTAATAAGACCTATAATTCTATTCTGGCTAAAATCAAACCCCCTCTTGGTTTAGCTTTGTTACATTATCCTGACTACTTTGAAGTCGAGCTGGCTTATCAACTCCGTGAGAGAAACCCTACTACTTTGGAGCAAATACAGAGTAAGGCAATTGGGGTGGAGCAAAATTTATTGGCAAAGAAGGAAAAAATAAAGGTTGAAAGAAGAGTAGGTTTCAAAGAAGATTCATATTCATCCCATGACTTGAAATTTGATGTGATGTTGAAGACTATGGAGAAACTGGTGGATAAGTTGACCCATCCCCAAGGTGAGAATCAACCTCAAGTCATAAATCTGAATTTCAGGAGACCCCAGGTTGCTCAAAATCGTCCCAGACAGAAGAAAGCTCCTGAAGAACAACAACTCATTGTTCGACCTCCTTTTCTGGAATCATTTGTAGATGAGGATACTAATGAAGAAGAAGAAAATAAAATTGGGTGCTTCAATGACGAGGAGACCCAAGTTTTTTCTACCAAAGAAGAACATGACCTTTCTGCTGGATGCTCGGGAGAAAAATACAACATTCATCTTTGCGATTCAGTTATTTATCAATAGGGGTACAATAATGCAGTGATAGATTTTCAAATATAGCACAACCTTGGAAACCAAGATGTCCCTATCAAAGATCCACCGCAAAAGACAACAACCAAACAACAATCTGAACCCAAAAAAGTGATATTGAAGAGACCAGAGGAGCCAAAGAAGGACAATCCAAAAGAAGCAAGAAAGAAGACCAGAGATGCAGAAAAATTATAGTCAGTTTTTAATCTCGAGTTTGAAATTAGTAAGTTGAAAGTGTCCATTCCTTTTGCTAAACTTTTAAGAAATGAGCAATATAGGAAAATAATTTCTACTATGATTAAAAATTTAGAGATTGATCAAGTCAACATAATTTCACAAGATTCTTTGAACCTAGATGATGATGCTCCTGAATTTGTGTTTGGCCCACAAGTCACAAGTCAAAATGATGGCGTGCCCCCTTTTTATGTAAGTCTAAATGTGCATGATATGATTCTTCATAACACAATGTTAGCCTCCAGAGCCTCACATAATCTAATGCCCAAATCAGTCATGGACCATCTAGGACTTCAAATTACTAGACCCTATAAAGATTTGTTCTCCTTTAATTCTAGAAAGGTAAAATGATTAGGGCTGATTAAAGATTTAGTTGTCACCTTAGCTTAGATTCCCACTAAAAATGTTTTGATGGATATAGTAGTAGTAGACATTCCTACTAGATTTGGCATGTTGTTATGCCGATATTGGGTAGCAATATTGGGAGGAACTTTACAAATGGACATGAATTATGCTTCTATACCATTGTTTGGGGAAATGAAAATGCTATACCGAGAATTTCAAATGGCCTATATGGTGAGCAGAAAAATGCAGCCGGATAATCATCTAATATATGCAGTAGATACAGAGCTGGGGTCACAAATATTCTTCAATGATGGTTGTTTTGAGGGTGAAATGTCAACAACAAATGAAACTAATATTAAGAAAGAATAGGTTCATCTTTCTTTAGGGGAGGTTTGGAAATTATAATTTAGTGTATCCACATGTGAGAAGGGTTCGGGAGCAGGTGTGTGGATTTTTCCACCAAATTGTATAAGTCAATTTCATTCTTTTAAATTGTTTTTCAATTTTACAAATAACATAGTGGAGTATGAAGCTCTCATTATTGGTTTAAATCTATTACAAGAAAAAAAGGCACCGAAAATTCACATTTTTGGAGATTTGGAGCTGGTTGTGAATCAAGTTAAATCATTCTATCAATCTAGGCATCCGAGAATGAGAGCTTACAGAAATGAAATTTGGGATTAGTTTTCTAACTTCTTTTCTGAACATGAAATCTCATTGATACCAAGAGAGAATAATGGAATTGCAGATGCTCTAGAAAAGGTTGCTAGTACATTCAGAGCTCTATTGTATTCAAACGAAAAATATAGGATAAATGTTAAACATCGTCCTTCAATTCCAAATAATACAAAGCATTGGTAGGTTTTTAAAGACGATTAGCAGATCATAAGATTTCTGGAGAGAATAGATGAATTCCTTAGCACTCCGATAGAAAGGCATGAAGTTGAAATTGCAGATGAAAATTTTGAAACAAAATTCTATTTGAATGTCATAGCAGGGAAGGAATTATTCATCTTAGTAATAATTTTATTCCTAGAAGCTTGGTACCGTTAGAAATATTATTTGATTCTAATGATGTAGCAGTGAAGCAAATAATTCTATCGATTGAGAGGGAGATGGAGGATTACAATTTGGGAACTGAAAGTGACCCAAAAGTTGTCAAAGTTTCCAACACTTTGAAGAAAGAGAAAAGAACAAAGTATGCAGAATTATTGAGGGAAATCACTGATATATTCACCTGGAGGTATGAAGATTTTAAGATTTATGATCATTCCATTATCCAACATACTATACCACTTAACGAAAATGAGAAACCATTCAAACAGAAGTTAAGAAGGATCAATCCGAAACTATTGCTAGTGATTGAGAAAGAAGTAAAGAGTTTGTTGGCTACGAAAATTATCATTCCACTTAGATTTTCCAATTGGGTAGCAAACTTCGTGCCAGTAAGAAAGAAAAGTGGGAAATTCGCCTATGTGTGGATTTCAGAAATTTAAATAAAATCTCAATGAAGGATAATTATCCTTTACCGAAAATGGATCACATTATCCAAAAGGTGGTTGGTTCATAAAGGATTTCCATGTTGGATAGGTTTTAAGGATACACTTAGATCCTGGTCGAACGAAAAGATCAGGAGAAGACTGCCTTCACCACACCATGGGGTACATTCATGTATTCTAATATGCCATTCAGACTCATGAACGTAGGAGCCACTTTTCAGCGCACAATGGACATCACCTTTGTTGACGAAAGAGATAAGTTTGTGGTGATTTATCTAGATGATATTAATGTTTTCTCAAAGTTTGAATTTTCCAATCTGAAACATCTTAGAATAGTTTTTAGTAAGTGCAGGAAATTCATAATTTCTCTTAATCCGAAGAAATCCCATTTTTCCATGAGAGAAGGCAAGTTGTTGGGGCATATAGTGTCAAAGGAAGACATCAAGATATACCCCAACAGAGTGACAAAAATCCAAAATATTGAACAACAAAGAAATAAAAAGGAAGTGAAATATTTCTTATGTAAAGTAAACTTTCTGTGGCGTTTTATTCTGAATTTTGCAGAAATATTAAAAGTAATAATAGGAATGCTTATGGCAAGGAGCACAATTAAGTGGACTGAACAAGAAAATAATTATTTTAATGATATGAAGAGAGCCTTAGGCCAAGTGCCTCTGCTCATTAGTCCAGATTTTTCAAAAGATTTTGTGATTTTTTCTTTTGCTTCTAAACACACTACTTATGGTGTGTTGCTTCAAAAGAATGATGTAGGTTAAGAACAACCCCTCTCCTTTTTCAGCAGGGCATTGAGGGATTTTGAACTAAAGTACAATATTCTAGAAAAATAGGCATATGCATTGATCAAATCACTAAAATATTTTAGAGTGTTTATTTTTCATTCTCATGTGATTGTGTATGTACCCGATACTCTAATAAATATTATTTTAGTACAACCAGATAGTGATCGTAGAAGAGGGACATGGATTGCTAAAATTTTGGAGTACGACATGGAGATCAAAGATACCAAGTGGATTAAAGGACAATGTCAAGATAGACTAATGACTAAGTCAAATTTTGATTTTGTTGGTATAAATTATGTTTTTGAATTATCAAATCTACTAGATGAAGAATTTGTGGTTGAAGCTAAAGATTTTTTTAAAATGTCTGTGGTATGTTGATGTTTCATACATTTTGTAAAATTTACAAGTGCCACCAAGAATAAATAAGGCACAGGCTAGATTTTTGAGATTGAAAGTCTTTAAGTATTATCTTTTGAATGGTTATATATACTGGAAAGATCCTCATGGTATTTTGTTGAACTGCCTGCTAGAAGACAAAGCTAAGAAAATGAGTAAAGAGTTTCATGAAGGAGCATGTAGGGGGCATCATTATTGGAAGGCCACCACAGATAAAATATTGAGAGCTAGTTTTTACTGGACTACTTTATTTTTTGATGTTAGAAAAGAAGTAGCATTTTGTCACAAATGTTAGTTGTTTGAGGGTAAGTCAAAACTAATGTCTTTACCTTTGAAACATATCTCTGTAGAGGCACCTTTCTAACAATGGGGCCTTGAATTTATAGGTGAAAATCATCTGTCATCATCAACACAACATCAATGGATATTGACGGGGACATATTACTTTACAAAATGGGAGGCACTTCCAAGCAGGAAAGCTACTGATCTTGTGGTTATTCAATTCTTAGAAAATATTCTTTCTAGGTTTGGTTGCCCAAAGAGGATAATTATTGATAATGCACAATGTTTCAAGTCTAAGAAGTTAGTAAAATTCTGTGAAGACTACCATATCATACTCAGCCATTCCACAACCTATTACCCTCAAGGTAATGGACTTGTAGAATCCTCCAATAAGAATTTAGTCAAAATTATTTAAAAACTATTAGAAGATAACAAAAAGGCTTGGCATGTCCATGGGGCTTTGGATTGATGGTGAATGGGTGTACTATTCAGGAACTCCTTGCGATAGGTCACCGGTTCAAATCCCCCATGGGTGCTTAGATAGTATTATATAGAAAAAAAAGGCTTGGCACACAAAACTTAAATTTTCCTTATGGGCGGATAGAGTTAGCACTAAAAGGTCAATCAATACTTCTCCTTTCCAGTTGGTATATGGTGTTGACACATTATTTCCTATTTCAATTGGAATTGCTATTACGAAATATTTGCAAGAGTTGGGAAAGGAACCAAATCAGTTACAGAGAAGGATAAATCAGCTAATTGAAGTGCAGGAAACCAGAGAAAGGGTGTATGAAAAATCTCAGGAAATACAGGATCAAATAATTTTTTTTTTGACAAAAAAACCAAAGAGGATGACTTCAAATGCCAATACCTGGTTCTAAAATGGGATGCCCACATTGAGGATAAAGGTAAACACGAGAAGTTTGAGAACATTTGGAAAGGGCCATACATAATTGCAGCTTTCCAGGGAAAAAATTGTTTCATCTTAAAAGGCCCACATGGAGAATATTTACTAGAAGGTCCAATCAATGGACGTTTCCTGAGGAATTATATTTCTTAAACACATGATGATTTTCAAGTTTTATTGTACATATCCATATATTTTGAAAATATCTTCTAGGTGTGGATGAATTTTCTAAAGGACTTGCAGCCTGAAGTGAAGACCCTAAGGTTCTGATGATATTCATCAAGAAAATAAGAAGTTTTCTAGAAAAAAATGTATTTTCTACTTTCAAGTTCAGAGTCTGTAAAATCAACTCTTAAAAAGCTGAAGTTTTATTTCTCAGTTAGTTTTTATTTTAGCCAAATTTTGTAATGGATGAGGAAACTGGTTTATGGGGGTTCTTGCTACCATCATTGATCGACAAAATCCCCATGGATCCAACTGTTATCACAATAAACATTTCGAATTTTTAAATATTTTTTGGAAAGTGTTGACAGTTACAGTCTCAGCATTTAAAATTGTAATAAACAAGGAAAATGTCTTGATAGCAGGGCTGTCAACATTTTTTGGAAATTCGAGAAAATAAGAAGAGAAGTTTGCAGTCATATTCTAAGTAGCAGAAGGACTCAAAACCTACATCATACCCTCTCCATTGGAAGGTTCTCTGAGAAAATTCCAATGACATGTGAAAGTCCAAAAATGGACTCCTAGATCAAAAGATATGGTTTGTTGAAGTTTCAAGGATTGAAGCCTTATGAAGGAAAGAGCATATTGGAGGTTGAGAGGATATCAATTATCACATATCGGAGGTCCAGAGCATATCGGTGATCACATATCAGACGATCATACATTGAAGGTCCAACGCATATTGGCGATCACATGTCAGAGGTCCTACATATCGGACCGCCGACACATTGAAAGGTCATGGAATCGGAGAATCAAAACTTCTTAAGATGACATCCTTTAAAAAATTGCAATGCATAAGGTGCCGATAGTGTTAAAAACCATCAAGGAATGTCGATAAAGGTTAAAAAAGGATTTCATTGCAAAACCAAATGTGGATGAGCCCTTGTCTCTCTCCTCTAGTGGGACACATGGCAACATATGATTGGTTCTGATAAAGCTACAGTGGCATCTGACTTCACCATGATGTGCCAATATGGAAGGACATGTGACAGGTAGTTTTTTGTTTTGAGAGGGCATAAGGGGACAAATCCGGGTGACATGTGTCACCACTCATGAGGTGCCACGTGGAGTGATGACATCATATCGAAGGTTGAGGATGTCAGCACTTTATAACAGTTAGCAGTTGAAAAATTTCTGATGAGAGGGGCTCCGATATTGGGTTGGCATATGGTTGATAGGAGTTTGAAGAAACTCAAGTATTGAGCACTTAACAAAGGAAAAATATCTCTCATTAGTGAAAAAAATGCCCTAGCACCTCAAGGCTAAGCGGTAGGTCACAACCCTCCGTCCTATGGTGAGAAATGCAGGAAGGGATAAAGCAAAAGGAGCCAAGAGAAAATTGGAAATTCGAGTTAAGTTACATTATAAAGGGGCTCTAATGTGGCATTAAGCTGACAATCACTGGCTCAGTCATATAACAAACAAATGCCAAAGGAGTAAAGGGCAAGGGGCTGAGGAGTATCGATAAAGAAATAAGGTGGAATATTCTCTGATAAGACCATATAGAGAGTTGAAGGCATATGAGTCGAAAACTATTGAATCACAAGAAAATGGTGGTTGGTAGTTTGAATGGAAAATCAACATGTTTTTGCGAAAACAACTTCAGCCACTCCAGATTCCAAGGTAGAGGATAAACTTTAATGGACCAATTTCCAGATTTGAAGGCTAAATATTTTCCAACAAAAGTGAAGAAGAATGAAGGATCAATTTTGATGGATTGTTATAGAGGGACTTGTTATGCTAGAAGAAATGGTAATCTACAGTTTAGGGACCTTTTCTACTTTCAAGGGAGGTAGTTGACCATATATCTTTTTTTCCTAAATACAAGCTGTTATAGACATTTTTGTGCCTTACAGCTCTAATCATGAAATGTCCATAAACCAAGGGCTCCTAAGTCCCTAAAAGTGTTGTTCTAACTCCTAAAGGAATAAGGTAAAAAAATTACAGCTTCTCCCAGAAGTTCTCCACCAGAAACTGCTCAGAATCAGTCAAATCAGGATCATTTCAGCTGCTCCACTAGCCAAGTGCGTTGCATAGCACCCAGGTCCACTAGCTAGGTGCGTTGCAACGCACCTAAATGCACTACCAGGGTGTGTTGAGCGGGAAATGACAAGTGGCAGAGTCATTCCACGAGGTGGAGAGACAATGGAAGCTTCCAGAATCTTCTCCAATGACACTTGCCTCACTGAATTCGACCAAGGATGAGTAAGAGGCTCTCAGTCTCCAAGTGGAAGCAAGAACTGACAGAGAGAAGACACTAGTCAAATCATAAGCTAACTCATACTCTTTGCATACATCTATATATGGATCCCTCATCCCAGAGATCTAAAGGGTGGAATTTTGTACATTGCAGAGAATTGTTGTTGGTTTTGAGATAGATATCAGAGTATTGGGTGATTTATGCTTTGTTGGAGGTGAAGAGGGGCTTCTTTGCTGGGAGGTTGATGCTGGATCAGGAATCATCGGTTGTAACTCCTCCCGGATCTTCTTGTTATATCAATAAAACTATTTGAGTTTCTCCTACATGCTTGTGTATCATTGATGTTTGTTACATTTGTATGTTTAGCTTAAATCTGATCCTAAGCTTTTTATGAATATAAACCCATGTCTTTGTATAGTTTCCTTCTTCTGTGATCTTGCAGGTACTTGGTGAAGCTGGGCAAGTAAGGGAGCGAGTAGCTGGAAGCTGTCAAAGAGGAGAGAGATTGGATCAAAAGACTAGCGCAAGACACAGGTTGGTTCATCCTATTTCTCTTCATTTATAGTTCATAAAGAAGAATACAAAAGTAGTTTTCTCTGTTTGTTTCTAAGGTCGCTGTCACACCTTAGTGGGATAGGGTCGTTCTGAATAGACACTTTTCCCGTTAACAAAATGGCGACTCCGCTGGGGACGATTGTCTAGTTAGTTTGTTTGTGTTTCTCTTGTTGTTTGTTTCATAAACATAGAAGTAGCAAATCGAACTGCATTTGCCATTAACAAATGCAAAGTAGACATCTACTGCTTCAATCCATTCACTGGATCTGTTTATGATTTGAACAGCTGATTCACAAATGATCTGATTGCCCTTTTTGATAGCTCTTAGACCTCCTTTAAATCTACCCTCTGATTGTGCATTACTGATTGCAAACCATAGATTAAACTGCAAACCGTGACCTAGAACCCGGATAGAATTCTCGTTTCTGCCCCAGCGCAGGTACTGTGAAGAGTTCCTGCATTTCAGCACAGTTCCCGAGAGGCCAACCTGTGTTGCAATCCAGTTTCTCTGTGTAACAGGTGCGCTGATCAGCCTAGCCTTGTGCAGCTGAGGTTCTTTGCTCAATTTTTTCAGTTTTGTCTCTGATTTTTGTAGCCTGTGATCAGTGTATGTGTCTGTTTAAAAACCCCTTTTCCTTGCTGTAATTCCACCTCAGTTGTATAAAAGAAACTGTAGATGTTTTTGTGTGTTTGTTACGTCATTTACAGTTTCCCATTGCAAAAGTAGAATAGTCATACTGTCGTCCTTTGATTTAGATCTGTCGCAAGTGTCGATTTTGATCATAGGAGAAAGTTTATTTGTTGTTGACAGTCGATTATGCTTTTACTTTTACCTTTGGCTTGAATTTGTGACTTTCTAGTGTCGAAACGAGTATTTATTTCAAAATCATAAAGTGTCGTAATCATCTCTACCTTTTGATTTCGAAAAGAAGCTTGTTTGTGTTTGTCACTTGAAAGCAAATTCAGATTTGTACAACAACTTTCTTTTTAGGCATCAATATTAAGAAAGTGAAAAAAAAATACATGCACATGTGAATTTGCATATTGACAGTCTGTTTGGCTTGATTTAGGAAAAGTGCATTTACTGTCTGCTCTTTGCTCTTTGCGAAAAGATTGTGTCTTTCTTTTCCCTTGTAACTAGGATTTTCATTGCTGAAAAGAGATAAAAGTTTGTTTATCATCTTTAGATTTCATTTTAGGAATTACATCTACATCTCATGGTGATCCCAAAAGGAAAACTTCATAAGAAAGATCAACTTAAAATAAACTCAATGAACTTAACAACGCTTTGGAACTTAACGCACAACATTTACAGGTCTAGGCTAGAGACGTATTCCGGCGTCGTAAAGCCTGGTAATTGTTGTCCTCACTGATGGTTGGGTGATTCCTCCACTTTGAGACGATAAGTACCAGTACAGACTTGTGCTCCCACGTACCGTCGAGTATATATTGGGAGACCCCTATAGGCTTAAAACCTTTTATCCATAGGAAGCCGTGTCGGCCGCCCTACTGATCGCAATGCACCGAACACAGCATTCGGGAAGATTGACTGCCGTACCGTAAAAAGTATTCTGCAGTTTTGCGATTGGTTTGGTACTCCCTCTACCTAGACCTCCAGAGCAGTCCCTTTCGTTCCTTTTCAGACTCCTTAACGGAAAAGGTCCATCTGAGCACTTGTCACTTCAGGCTCATTAAAAATCGAAGGAGACTAGAGTCATCTTTTGTTTTTTCTCGACTCTTAAAAACTGAAAAAACAAGTTGTGTCAAAGCGTGTTAAAATTTATTTTAAACGGAATATTCATACCCTTTTCCTACGTTGATCTTGGGTTGAGAAAATGGAGCCTACCAACCAAGGAATTCCCCTTGGTGGAAATCCTAGTCCCTTCTCTTCTTGGGGAGATGTTGGTATGCCCCATATGGCCACATTGTCGCTTCCAGGACTGACAATTGGCTTGCCAGTATGGCTCTTCTCAACCAATGTCGTTCAGAACACCACTATTCCTGAACAATCGAATCAGCAATTAGACGAGTCCAGAGTTACCCACCAGCCTTCTACTTCCTCTAATTCTTTCTCTCATCCTTCCTCTTCGCTTGATGGAGCTGGTAAAACTAAAAACCAAGTTCCTAAGGAGAAGAAGGAAAAGAAGAAGAAAGAGAAGAAGAAGAAGGAGCCAAAGGCGAATGTGGGAAAACGAGTGTCGTCTAACGAAAATCCACACACAACACCGACTAGGCCTAAATCGCCATGCGTCATTGGCAAAGGATACCACTTTCACAGAGATTGTCCTTGCATCCCTCGGATACTAAGGGACTGGTCTCCTCGTTTGCACAATCCGGTGTCATCAACCTCTGGTGATCATGTTGAAAGTACACCGTCAACTAGTGAAAGTGAAGCCCCAGGACAAAAAGGGAAAGCTAGATTTCCTTGTAAACTGTACGAAGGCGATCATGCCCTCCACCGTTGTCCCTTCTTAGACGAAGCTAAAAGAGTTTTGGATGATCGCTCGGTTTCACCATTACAACTTCCTCCTGGGTATAAAAAACTCTTGCCGAATCCGTCACTAGTTGAGAACCCAGCTGGCCCGCTCAGGTGGTCGGCTGAAGCGCCTATCATTGAAGATAAACCAATTGAATCCATACCAGACGAAAGTCAAAAGGTCAAGGTGGCAATTGACCCGGTCTTGCCTTCAGAGGTTTTATCTTCGGATGATACAGTCACTGAAGAGAACAAGGATGACACCATCCAAATTCTCTTCATCAACACAGACTCCGACGAACATGGGGGCAATCTACCCATTCCTTTACCGCAGGAAGGAAGTTCGTCAGAGCCATACCCGACCGTCTACTCAGTTCCACCTCCAAGCAACCTAGTTGTCTCCTTCGACTGGAATCAACTAGGCAGACCCCGTCTACCAGCAAGCATACCATTCCGAATTATCATTCAAATATATAGAATGGTCATGGCTGGTACCATCATAGATGAGGGGGCTTCTGTGAGTATCCTTTCCTCTATTGCTTGGAAAGTGCTTGGTTCGCCATCGCTTTTGCCTGAGATGAGAAATTTGACAGGTTTTGATAAAGGAACCAGTCGACCTTTAGGGATCCTTCCCGATGTGCCCATAACATTGAGAAGGAAGACAGTTCGCATGAACGTAATGGTAGTTCAAGGACCCTTGGATTATAACCTACTCCTTGGACGAGACTATATTTATTGCATGGGAGCCATCGTCTCCTCTCTCTTTAGAGTAATGTGTTTTCCGCACGAAGGAAGAGTGGTCAAGCTCGTGGACCAGCTTTTATTTCCCGGATCACGCATAGCAAATAGTCATATACCATCCCTAAATGGTCTCTTCACGCAAGAAATGTCTCAATCCCCAGTCCGTCCCCCCGATGAGCGCGAGTAATTCGGGGGGATATGACTGAAACCTAGGGGGCATGCGTCCTGGTCTGCCTCAGCAGGAAAAATTCAGGTATAGGGTAGGTTTCCATGGGAGAATATGACTAGTCTGTACCCCATCCGTCGGTGGAAGAGGGGTTATTCTAGAATAAGATTCTCTTGTCAAAGTTATGTGAGTCGGTGGACGTCGTCACTCACCCTTGTTTATCTCGGTAGACATCGCTGAAGAAGTGTTTTGTTTATGTCGTAAATAGAACAATCTTTGGGTAACCTGTAAGAGGTAGGCCTCTCCTGATAGAACAAATGTTTTGTCTGCAAATTGAGGGGTAACCTTGAAACCATATTTTATACCTGGGGGCATGCAAACCTTTTGGAGTGCAAGCGAAGGGTGACTATTTATTTTTTAAATTTTTAGGTCCTCCCTTTAAACCCGTAGGCTAACCCTTTAAACTCGTAGGATTAGTCATCACCTAACTTGCATAAAGAAAGGATGTGGGGCAAAAATCTAAAAGTTGTCGTTTTTATGTGAGACATTCTTATCATATGACTGGATTAATCGAGTAGTTTTAGCACATAGTTCAAGCTCATTAAAAAATAAACATAAGACATGAGCAAATGTTTCCACCCGCGTTTAAGCTCGTTAAAAAATGAACTACTCCCCTGTAAATAACCACCGTGAATGAAGCATTTCAGCCATTAAAGCCTTGGTCGTGTTTGCACTCTCACCTCCACTTTTCCATTGGCCGATCATTCACCTCCATTTGATTGTTTACCCATTTTGAGGAACAGCTGCGAAGAGTGATTTCACTAGCCATCCTTGTGACACTACCGTGATTGGAAAATTCCAACCCTTACCTGGAATCAGCTGCTACCCATTTTATCACTTGTTCCTCAAAAGACGAGTCTTCTTTAAGCTCTTTTCAACTGACTCGTAAAATATGAAAAGATTGCTGAGTTTTGGCCTTCCAACTCGTTAAAGCGACAGGAAGTGCTATCCCTCTAGATTTTAATCTTTTTGGACCTGAGGGATTATTGCACAAAAAGATCGAGCGCTTGTTTTGTTCGGCTAGTTAAAACTATCGAAAAATCATCCCTTCTGTATTGTTTTATACTTTTTCGGACTTAAGGGATTAGATGACGAAAAAGGAATTTTGGAGTTACCTTTACGTACCTTTTCAGACTCTCTAAAAATGAAAAGGACCGAGTTATCTTTGTCGTTAGACTCGTTAAAAAAATTAATAGTGACAAACTTGTCTTTAGACGAGAACGAGTTTCACCATCGCTAGGCTCGTTAAAACATAGTGTTGGGTTTGCCCGAAGGGCAAATTATAGAACAAGCATATGTTATCCTCCTCAAGCTTGACAAAAATAAAGAGGTACTGGTCAGCAATGACTGGGGAAAATTTGGGAAGAAAACTCAAAGAATCTTTATTGGTAGCAAGTCGCTCTTGAACATGACACTTCCACTCCGTGCCCAAGTCGGGTTGGGTTGTTTCATTCACCGGTCACATCACCATGGTCACGCCATACCATCCACATTTGGGGTAAATGCTACTAATCCATCACATAAGTGTCGCCGACATGTTCAAGAGAAGTCATCCAGAGAAGACACCTGTGTCCCATCCACTACCATACATTATACTTCATTCTTTCATGACCGCCATCCTGAACCATATATCATCAGATCGTTTTCACCTCCATCAAAATCATTTGCTCCGTTCCATGTCATTGATGTGGGATTCATTAAGGCCCTCCTTTGACGGATCGCTTCTTGTCGACATCATCTCATTATCCAAGAAGTTGATCTAGGAACACCCCATTCAGTACTTTGAAGCTTGCATGCCTCAATGGCAAGTTTCTAACTTCCGGTGACAGGTATACATCAATGACCTTCGACCAAAAGATTTTGCGTGGTGTTCGACGCCAAGTCCTCTATTCACACCACGTGAATTGTACTGCAGTACCTTGAGGGTCATTATCATTATCGGTGATTCCTCTCGCGCTTGTTAACAGTTTACATCATTGACTGGTAATCAAGCGATGTCTTTCCATGTTCGACTTCAAAACATTTCTCACATGGATCGACTTGTACTTCGAGTGAAGATCGGACAAGATTGAAGACCCCGGATCTAGTTTCATCCATCCGGGCTGCGATATATATTCAGGAAAATAAAGACATTGAAATGTACAGCATTGCAGCATAGATAATCATCCTACCAAAAGGATGATGACTCTATCAGAATCATCAGTCTACCATTAGACGATTGTCTGTCCTATGTACATAAAAATGAATTTATAAAGCTGAGCATGGGAATGCCCGCCTCAGCTAGATCATGAAAACAATATGAAGATAATGTATTGTATTGTATCTTATTACAGGTCTCCTCCTAGCATTGAAATAACTTCGGATCCTCCTAATAAAGCATTTCACCCGATAAATGGCCTCATACTTTAGGGGGCAACTGTTATAGACATTTTTGTGCCTTACAGCTCTAAGCATGAAATGTCCATAAACCAAGGGCTCCTAAGTCCCTAAAAGTGTTGTTCTAACTCCTAAAGGAACAAGGTCAACAAATTACAGCTTCTCCCAGAAGTTCTCCACCAGAAACTGCTCAGAATCAGTCAAATCAGGATCATTTCAGCTGCTCCACTAGCCAAGTGCATTGCATAGCACCCAGGTCCACTAGCTAGGTGCGTTGCAACGCACCTAAATGCACTACCAGGGTGCGTTGAGCGGGAAATGACAAGTGGCAGAGTCATTCCACGAGGTGGAGAGACAATGGAAGCTTCCAGAATCTTCTCCAATGACACTTGCCTCACTGAATTCGACCAAGGATGAGTAAGAGGCTCTCAGTCTCCAAGTGGAAGCAAGAACTGACAGAGAGAAGACACTAGTCAAATCATAAGCTGACTCATACTCTTTGCATACATCTATATATGGATCCCTCATCCCAGAGATCCAAAGGCTGGAATTTTGTACATTGCAGAGAATTGCTGTTGGTTTTGAGATAGATATCAGAGTATTGGGTGATTTATGCTTTGTTGGAGGTGAAGAGGGGCTTCTTTGCTGGGAGGTTGATGATGGATCAGGAATCATCGGTTGTAACTCCTCCTGGATCTTCTTGTTATATCAATAAAACTATTTGAGTTTCTCCTACATGCTTGTGTATCATTGATGTTTGTTACATTTGTATGTTTAGCTTAAATCTGATCCTAAGCTTTTTATGAATATAAACCCATGTCTTTGTATAGTTTCCTTCTTTTGTGATCTTGCAGGTACTTGGTGAAGCTGGGCAAGTAAGGGAGCGAGTAGCTGGAAGCTGTCAAAGAGGAGAGAGATTGGATCAAAAGACTAGCGCAAGACACAGGTTGGTTCATCCTATTTCTCTTCGTTTATAGTTCATAAAGAAGAATACAAATGTAGTTTTCTCTGTTTGTTTCTAAGGTCACTGTCACACCTTAGTGGGACAGGGTCGTTCTGAATAGACACTTTTCCCGTTAACACAAGCATATTTTCCTATAGTTATTTTAGGAAAGACAAAATATTTTTAAGTTTATCTTTTGCATACATGAACTTGAAAGATATTTAAAATATCTTAGTTTCTGTAATTATGTGATGACTATTATTTTGCAAACTTTTATGTAAGCACTATATAAATAGTTTATGAAAATTGAAATGAGGTTCGATTTTATTTTAAAAACACTTGTAGCCCAAATATTTTTGAGAAAATCTTGAATGTATTCATAGTGTTTAATGAGAAGTTAGTAGGAAATTCATTTGTTACTTCTCCCTGTCAGTATTTCTCTATTATATAATTGTCTTCTTTAATGTCTTAGAATGTTAATTTATGAGATTGGATTTCTTTAATGTTCATTTCTTAAAATTATCAGTCATTAATATGTGTTATTCTAGCCATTTATAAAATTTGTTTTCATCCAATCATCTTTCTTCTAAATATCCTAAACAATCAAATGACTTGTAACTTTTCATGTTTTGTACAACCTACTCATTGGAGCTATGATCTCATTTGTTTAATAGTTGGACTCCATGCCCAATGGTTTTGAAGATCACCCAACCAATTTATCCCTAGAAATAAATCTGGCCACCTGAACTCAATTACAAAAAAACTTCTACTACAGTGACCATAGGGTACTTGAGTTTTAGGAGAGATCCCTCTATGGGTTGAAGGGATGGCATCAATATAAAATAGGTTTTGAGTTTACCATAGGGTTTTTCCCTACAACCAATGTTTTCCCTGACTGATAACAACAAGCACATTTTTTCATGTATTTCTCATTTTTCTGTGTAGAAGGGTCCATCTAATGTATGTAACATGGGTATTCCTTGGACGAGGAATTAATTTTACATCCAATGAGTGCTCCCACTCAAAATTTGAGTAAAACTGTAGAGACATAAGTTGAAAATATGAGTTATAAAAGTAGTTTTTTCTTTTTTCCCTCTAAAATTTGATGATGTAATCTAATATTATTTTATTATTTCCACTATTATTTTATAATATTACTAAACTAATTTTAGACCTCAAAATATCTCTAATGATTTATTTAGTCCACAATTTGGAAGGAAGGGACCTTGCATGCAACATGAAACTGACCATATATTTCAAGGATCTATTCTTCCTCTTAGCTACCTCGTTCTGTTATGAAGTGTAATGAACTACCTATTGCAACTGTATTCATGCTTTATCACAAAAATTTTGGACATCCTTATAGACATACTCCCTCTCATTATATGTATGGAGTATCTTGATCATCTTTCCAAACTTCTTTTATCCATGTGCTTTGAAAATCTTCATATGCTTAAACACTTCATATTTGAGTTTGAGAATGTACATGAATGTGTATCTCATACAATCATCTATAAATATGATTACATATCTATGGAAGGATATGGAAATGGCTACATAAGATCATTGCGAACAAGCTACAAGGGAGAAGAGGCCCTCCATGCATGCCCCTTCCTAAACTTTTCTTGTGGATGCTTTCCAAGAGCACGTCTGTCACAAACTTCATCAAGAAATTCTATGCCATGTAGGCATTTCAAAATATCTTATTTTCTATGTTGTTACATGTCTTTGAAATTAAAGTGTCCAAACCTTCCATGCCAAATCCTAATTTCATCGTTTGCATGCATCAGTGGTAAAGTGGAATCTAATTGAGGAATACATTCAAAAAATGTGTATAGATGAGATTGATGATTTATCTTACCAACAACAATTTTGGAGTTATCTTGCATGTCATATATGCTCATTGGGTCTGGGGGGAATTTAACTCTCCTTTCAGTGTCTTTATGTGCCATTTGATACACATAGAGAATATTTACTAAAATCTTCCAAATATGTAGTACATTCTCGAAACCTCCATTTCCAAGATCTATCCTCCCTTATCTAGTCGCTTCTACTAGAGAATCATCTCCCATGAGAATAAGAGGATAACATATCATTTTAAATATGAGGGATCATCTTTTGTGGCTTCCATGTGATGTGAAGTTCCAAAATTTATGATCCATCCATCAAAATAAAAATGCATGACAATTAATGCATGTGCATTCCTTCTTGTTTTAAGTGCTCTTTCTCCCTACTTCTTTTTGGTACTCTTTGGAATATAGACACCAAGGTTGTTCTACTAAAGAGTCTACACCATGAGATCAATTATATTCTTCAAGCATGATGATTCTGAATGGCAATCACGATTGCAATTTCTGCATTTTGATTTCCCCTTTGTTCCCTTCTTTTCCCTCAAGCTTATAAATTCATCTAGAGGTTTGGGATTTATTTCCTTTCTTGGATATGGTTATTTTTCCTCTCCTTTGCCTTTGGATTACTGATTGGATTTCAAGTTAGTTTTTCCCCTTTCATCCACAACAAGTGCACGGGCTTTCAAACTTTTTGATGTGCCCATTTTTATGAGCTTATCTTGTCCATGTATCATAGACTCAATAAAACCATCAAGTGTTGGCATCCTATAAGTTTTCTCTATTGTAATCTTGATTTTGTGAAAAGTGGAGACAAATATAACATACTTTGGACCCAATTTTAATAGAATGACAAGAATTAATTGAAATTCTTGCATATATTCATTGATTCTACATTCTTTAAACTAGAGTAAGAAGGTCTTGAACCTTTTGAAGAAACCTTGAATTTTTTTGAAACTTATTGGATCTAATGAGTTGAGTTTATTTTCAAGGATGTGACATCATATCTCATCTTGCTTCCCAAAGAGGGTCTCCAAATTGGTCTAAACCTGATTTAGAGTAGTGCATGTTTTGACATGAAATAATAATTTTGGAGAAATTGATAAGCATAGGAGATTGAAAGCCTTGTCCATGTGGTTGAAATATTTGGAATTTTTAACTGTGGAATTTGGTTCAATCTTCGTTTGCATGGGAATCTGATATAAGCCTTTAATTTTGAGATGAAATAGAATCTTTGGCTTCTACTTGAAATAGTTATATGGTGTGATAATTGTAGAAGGTGGAAACCCCATTCTTTCCGATAGCTACAATTTTAGTACCTATGAATAAATTGTTTATACTCTTCCTTCCTATCTCCCATTAGCTTTGATACCATGTAAAATTGTAGATAAACTTGTAAAAGTCGGGTCTAGTTAGAAAACAATGAGAAAAACTTGCAAGAAAAGAAGAAAGAAAATTGGTAGAGAAAAGAAATAAAAATTCTATTCACACACAAGAGATAATTATTATGAAATAATATAATTCAATACAGTATATTTTACATGGTTGAACTAATATAGTAGTGATTTTAATAGTGAATCTAGAGAGATGTGAACATGCATTGAAAAAATTGACACCTAGTCATAGTTAAATAGCCACATAGAATCAATTAATTGTCTCATTTGAAAGGAGATTCGTAAAACTCATGCATGCACTTTTGAAGTCCCCTCTTTATAATAATAAAGAGGTTGTCATATATGGCTCCATTCACTAGTCTGATTGAAGGACAACTAAGTGTATATTATCTCTAATATTTTGAAATTGTTATTTCTTAAAAATTACAGAGATTGAAAATTATAAAAAACAATATATTCTAAAAAAATCATATATATTGAAGCATTAAATTTTATATGTTTTTTAATAAATATTAATTTAAAAATTGTAAGTAATTTTTAAATTAAAAAGGAACTAACCTAAAAATGCATTTAAAAAACATTGAAAAGTTTAAAAGTGTTTGATCACCATAATGACTCCCTTTGAAAAATACATATAACTGAAAAAGAATCTAGAACCATGGAGTATGGTGCACACAACTACTATTAGAAAAACAAAAGAAAAGTTAAAAATTATTCCTATCCACTATGTTTCACATGAAAGTTTTCCAAAGATTGTTGAAACAAATTCTAGTGATATAGGTTGGGGAGGAATACTCAAATAGCTCAAGGAAGGCCATGAAAAAATTATTCAGTTTTCCTCAGGCATGTGGAATCCTGTAGAGAAAAAATATTTGACTATTGAAAAAGAAGTAAAAGTTTCCTAGAATTGCATTTATATGTTCGATATACACCTAATAAACAAGAAGTTCCTTCTTATAACTAATGCTTCAACCATGGAGAAGGCATTAAGAAAAGATATAAATAAACCAGGAGAGTCAACATTCGCAAGGTGGAAAGCCCTCTTCACAAAATTTGATTTTGAGATAAAACACATCAAAGGCAGTAAAAATTATATTTGGGATTTTCTCATCAGAGAAAATATTCAAGAACAACCACATCTCATGGTCATAGTAACTGAATGGGATCCTACTCTTTTTTTTTTTTGGGGGGTAAGTAAGCAACCATGGGGGATTTGAACCAGTGACCTATCGCATGGAGTGCCTTAACAGTGCACCCATTCACCATCAATCCAAAGCCCCATGGACTAATGGGATCCTACTCTTGATCATGAAACTTTCAAGGAAATTCTAGACTCCATGGACTAGGAAGATTATATGAATTCCTGGAAACCAACTTGGAAACTGAGAAACACTCAGGTATTAGACACAAATATTCAACCCTGTGGAGAAATACAACATTTATTCTCATAACGTAAGATCTACCCAAAATCCAACAAATGGATTCATGAAATGGTTTTTGACCATTCTATACATCTGCTAAATCTAGCAGAAGGTGCCCTGAATATTCATTTTAAAAATTTGGATATAATTTGGAGAGAGGAAAATAACATATTTAATATCTTTCACAAATATTTTACGATAAATAGGACCAATAATCCATATTTCCATTAAAGACTTTTGTGGCTAGAACATAACCCAGAACATGTTTTTCCTAATTCTGTTTATGATTTGTCCGGATATAAAAAATTGTGGTGGAATTTACTCTACAGAGACAAACCAGATGGTACACATTATACACTCTTAAAATTTAAATCACTATTTGTCACCCAAATTCTAGATCAGACAGATTGGTTAAAGGAATGGTGGACATGGTTAGGCATCAACAAATCTACCATGGACCACATTTATTTCCAATCAGATACAGAAAGGCATGTGAAAAACGTATGGATTGCTTTCACTAGCCTTGTAAAACTATAGTATATTTGAACATATGCAGAGACGATGGGATTATTTTAGAATTCATGGATAAACATCACCAATGGTTAGTCATGAGAAAGACAAATCATCAAATAGTACTTGGAAATCCCATGAGCGTTCAACGCATCTTTTCTAAAACATGGGACACCAATGGAAGATATGCAAGACAAAGATTCCCTAACACAAATATGTTGGGAACATAATTATTGTACCTATATTCATTTCTCGTGGACTTTGAATGATAAAGCACCCATTGTGTAAAATAATGTAAAAGTATAGTCAGTTGACTATGAGTGTGACCAGTATCGCGGGATTTCGATAATAGCTCCACTATGTAAAAGCTGAGTGGGATGCCTTATATATCCACTTTGTATAATTTTCGAATGATTCTCTGCCCAAAGGTCACTATTATATAACTTTACCGAACGATTCTTTGAGACTCAAAGCACTTCTCTGATGATTGTTGTAGATTGAACCACATCTCAAAGAATCTACTGAAAAGATAGTATTCAAAACTAGTAGTACCATAAGAGGCCCCCTATCATCCTCAGCTTCTTATATATAAGGGAGAGGAAAACCATTTGGGCATCAGGAGTTAGAGAAATCAAGAGTTTGAGAGTCAAGAATTATCCCTACTCTACATATGTGTCTTGAAATCAATCTTCTTGCATCATAAAGAAATTATTCAGTTTGTAATCAAGTCTTAGAAGGTTTGAAGTTTAAGAATCCTATGCATTAGGACCTGTTGAGCCTGGTGAGAACCTAAAGTGGCCAGATTTTCTTAGGAGATATTATTTTGGGTCTGAGTTCTTTGGTCCATAGACAAAGTCGACAATAGGCCAGGCAACCTCTGCTCTCTAGCTTATAATGAGCTAGTATAACTGGTAAATGCCTTTGCAGTCAAACTCTGGTTAAACCTGAGAAGTCTTTTGTAATATTATCAACTGACTGTAATTTCTAGTTTTTACCAAGTTTAATAAAAGAAGAAGCTTCTCTTGTGTGATCTCTTTGTGCATAAATTTTATGTGACTGAGTGAAGTCATCTAAATTTCATCAGAGGTTCTCATAGGATCCTGGAGTGAAATTTCGCTCATAAAGGTAGGAGGCCATCGAAAGATCGTGTTTTGCATTGGCTTTTTCTGAAGGTTTGTGTACGAGTTGGTGTAAGAGTTCATGTAGCTCACTTAAGAAACATATTGCACGGTTTATTCTCTAGCAAAGGAATCCTCTGTTAAAATTGGTATTAGAGCCAGTAACATCTGGTTCATCAAGTAATTTTGAAGCCCTTTTTCTTATTAAAAATGGAAGCTCAAAGAAAATCTGTATCTTTCCGTGAAATCCAGGAAGAAGAACAACATAATAATAGTGTTGATATACAAAATATTTTTGATAAGGCTTTTTCTTCTATGATAAATGTTGTTGAATTAGAGATTGTTGAAAACCAACCCTCTTCATGCTGGAAACTTCCTTCAATCAGTCCTTCTAACGTCTACTCAGATCTATCTGCATTCCATTTAAAATTTATTACTAGAGTGTCTGTCAAAGAATGTCTCAACTTAATTCAAGAAAATGTCGAATCCATCCAAACAATTCATTTACTATATCCCAAATAAGTGCAAAAATAAGCCCAAAATCATAACACATCATATGTCCATCTTGGGTGTATAAGAATATGAAGCTCTTCCTTAACCCATAGAGGTTTCAATACTTTTGTGTTGGCTACAATTAGATATTTCACACATAATAAATACATTGACTTACTGCTTGGTGGGATTCTTCTCCCCTTTCAAATGGCCCAGTTTAGTTTGATCGTTATCCAAACTTTTCTGGGTACCTATTTAACGAACACATCAAATATAATTTTCTGTTGTACATTAAAACCTTCGGTTTGGTATGAAGAGAAAAAGGACAAATATTTCAATACATATAAGGGGTTTCTTTTTACACATGAATACACTTTATCCTATCGGTTTACATTCCCCAAGCTAGGATTATAAGTCAAGTGTTGTAGTTATTATAGATGCCCAAAATTAGAAAATAGAACACCCAATGATAAAATGGGAGGAGTTGATTTTTCCTCAGAATTGGGTAGTTGATATACCTAAAACTCCCAAAATTCATAATATAACTTATGCTCAGATAAATTAATATTTCTTCTCTGCTACCTTATCCTTTCTAAGACATTCTACCATTCCCAGAAGAAGGATAGATAGATATATAGAAGAATATAGAAACTCACAACCCATTTTTTCTGAAGCATCCATAGCAAATTCATCATTTACCTGTAAAAATTGTGTCCATACCGAGTTATTTGAGTTTTCTCAAGTTTTAAATTTTTCTAAGTTAGTAGTTAAATGTTCTGCCTATCAGTCATTGGTCAACTTATAGCCTCTTGTACATATTGGCACTCATGAGAACCACAACCCAAGAATGCATGAAGCACCATCTTCCATGCTGAAAAATTCATGTTCAAATCCCAAATGCAGTGGTATCTCATTTCCTCATGATTCTATCACGGTAATACATGAATTTCCATCCATTGAGAATGAAGACCCTGGGTTAACTAAATTTTTTAGCAAAATGAGACCTCCTGACATGCCAAGATATGGACTTGGATACTTAGAAAAATTGGATGAGCTTATTCCATCCTGTAGATTCAAAAATCTTGTTCCAAACGATTGCAAAAAGCCATGAAAATACAGACTAGATGAAAAGGATGTTAAACTGGGATTTATTTACTCATCTAGACACAGAAGAATTCAATGCCTCCACATCCTTAGAAGAAAAGTAAAATCTCTCATTATCCTAGAAAGATTATATGGATCAGAACAATGTTTGGACTTCCTTTTATGAGTGGAAGAGAACAAAAGATAATATGGTTGTTCAAATGATATATGCATAATCCTCATTTGCCTCTTCTAAACACTATTGGACAGCCATATATGTCACAAAAATTGAATCTCCCACTATATTTCCTCCATAAAAAGGAATCACTCTTGAAGGGACAAGAAAAGTTTCCAAAGCAATGCCTCTAGTTGTAAAATATGATTATGCCATAGGGATTGAGGGAAGAATATAAAAGGTCAATGAACAAGTAAACTAGACAAATATTGCTTTAAAAGGTTTAGAAATGGATTCATCTACAGCTAATGCACATAAATAATAATAGACACTTTTCAAGTTTCTATAAATAGTGTAAATAAAAGTTTGATTGACTTTCAATTTTCCATATCTACTATAGAAGGATTTTTTAGGGAACGATATAATGAAGCAAAGATATTATCTGCAAAGATGGAGAACCATTTTTAAGAAATTATAAATGAAATACAAAGAGGATTTGTCTCAACCCATGAAAATATTGATGACCTTTCTTCTCAATTTGCAAAAATGTCTTTGACAAACAAAGGACAAAGAAATTCCTTCTTCGTTACTTTTCAGCCATCGTGTTAAAATACAATCTGTTCAGAAGTCTATAGATAAATTTCCCAGCTTGTTTCCAAAAGAAAAATTAGAAAAATGAGAGCCTGTATCTAAATCCCATCTCCTATCAGGTTTTGGACCACTTTCCAGCCAATACTTTCGATACCCTACACTTGATCTAAGTTGTAAGGGAAAGTTTCCTAAGACTCAAACATTTTTTACTGATGCTCATAAGGAATGGAATATTGATAACCTAAGTTTAGGACAAATAAGAAAAATGATAGATCAGATGTTTATTGAGTATAAGCTAATGTGCATGAGAGGAAAAAGTGAAGTGGAAGCATGTAAGACATTAATTCAGTGTTTTACTGGTACCCTTCAAAGATGGTGGGAAGTAGAATCTTCCCCAACACTTGTAGATAAAATGGTGGAAGAAACAATGAAAGATGAAGTTGGTGATATTATACATAATACAGATGGAAGTCCACAAAGCAACATGATAAAAAATGAACAACAAACTGATAGTCTTGATATACACAATATCTTTGATAAGGATTCTTCTTCTATGATAAATGTTGTCGAATTAGAGATTGTTGAAAACCAACCTTCTTCATGCTGGAAACTTCCTTCAGTTAATCCTTTTGAAGTTTGCTTAGATCTATATGTATTCCATTTAAAATCCATTACCAGAGTGTCTACCAAAGAATGTGTCGGCTAAATTCAAGAAAATGCAGAATCCATCCAGACAATTCCTTTACTAGATCCCAAAGAACTACATAAAGAAGCCCAAAAGCATAACATATCATATGTCCATCTTGGGTGTATAAGAATATGAAGCTCTTATTTAACCCACAAAGGGTTAAATACTTTTGTGTTAGCTACAATCAGAAATTCCACACATAATAAATAAACTGGCTCCCTGCTTGGTGGGATTGTTGCTACCCTTTCAAATTGCCTAGTTTGGTTTGAATGTTATCCAAAATTTTCCATTTACGTCTTTGATGAACACATCAAAGATATTTGAGAGTTGCATATCAAAACCTCCAGGTTTGAAATGAAGAGAAAAAGGACAAATATTTCAATACATACAAGGGGTTTCTTTCGACACATGAATAAACTTTATCCTACCATTTTACACTCCCAAAGCTAGGATTCTAATTCAAGTGATGTAGTTATTACGGATGCCCAAAATCAGAAAATAGAACACCAAATCATAAAATGGGAGGAGTTGAGTTTCTTTGAGAATTAGGTAGTTGATATACCCAAGACTTCGAAAATTTAGAATATAACTTGTACTTAGATAAAAGAAGATTCCTCATCTACTATCTTATCCTTTCCAAGATGTTCTACCATTCCTCGAAGAAGGATAGATGGAGAAATAGAAAAATACAGAAACTCACAACCCATTCTTTCTGAAGAATCCACAATAGATTCATCATCCGCCTGTACAAATTGTGTCCATACCGAGTTATTTGAGCTTGATCAAGTTTTAATTCTTTCTAAGTTAGTAGTTAAATGTCGTGCCTATCAGTCATTAGTTAACTTACAATCTCTTGTACATATTGGCACTCATGATAACCACAACCCAAGAGGGTGAAGCACCATTTTCCATGCTAAAAAATTCATGTCCAAATCCCAAATATAGTGATATCCCATTTCCTCATGATTATGTCCTGGTAATACATGAATTTCCATCATTTGAGACTAAAGACCCCGGGTTAATTGAAATTTTTAGCAAAATGAGACCTCCCGGCATGCGAAGATATGGAATTGGATACTTAGAAAAAATGGATGAGCTTATTGCATCTTGAAAATTCAAAAATGTTGTTCCAAATGATTATAAAAATCCATCAAAACCCGAGATGTATAAATTACTTTCTCTTATGGAAGGCTTCCCATAACACAAAGTGGATATAGACCGGATGAAAAGGATGTTAAAATTCAACACCTCCACATCATTAGAAGAGAAGAAAAATATCTCATTATCCTTGAAAGATTATATGGATCAGAACAATGTTTGGATTTCCTTTTATGAGTGCAATAGAACAAAAGATAATATGGATGTGCAAATGATATCCATAGAATCCTCATCTACCTCTTTTAAACACCAGTGGACTACCATAGATGGCACAAAAATTAAATCTCCCACTATCTTTCCTCCATACAAAGGAATCACTCTTAAAGAGACAGGAAAAGTTTCCTAAGTGGTAACTCTAGTTCTGAAAGATGATTCTACCATTGGGACTGAGGCTAGAATATAGAAGGTCAGTGAACAAGTAAACTGGACCAATATAGTGTAAATAAAAGTTTGAATGCCTTTCAATTTTCCATATCTACTATAGAAGTATTTGTCAGAGAAGGATATAATGAAGAAAATACATTCTTTGCAAAGATGGAAAACCATTTTGAAGAAATTAAAAATGAATTACATAGAGGATTTGTCTCAACCCATTAAAAGATTGATGACCTTTCTTCTCACTTCAAAAAATGTCTTTGACAAACAAAGAAAAATAAATTTCTTCTTCATCACTTTTTAGCCATCCTGTACAAATACAATATATTTAGAAGTCTGTAGATAAATTTCCCAGCTTGTTTCCGAAATAAAAATAAAAAAGACAAGAGCCTTCATCTGAGTCCCATATCCTACTAGTTTTTGAACCACTTCCCAGCCAATACTCTTGATACCCTTCACCTGATCTAAGTTGTAAGCGAAAGTTTCTTGAGACTTAAACGTTTTTTACTGATGCTCATAAGGAATGGAATATTGATAACCTAATTTTAGGACAGATAAGAAAAATGATAGATTAAATGTTTATTGAGTATAAGCTAATGTGCATGAGGAAAAAGTGAAGTGGAAGCATGTAAGACATTAATCCAGTGTTTTACTAGTACCCTTCAAATATGGTGGAAATAGAATCTTCCCCAACCCTTGTCGATAAAATGGAAGAATAAATAGTGAAAGGAGAAGCTAGTGATATTATACATAATACAGATGGAAGTCCATAAAGCAACATGATAAAAAAATAACAACATACTGATAATCTTGATTAACAAAATATTTTTGATAAGGATTCTTCTTCTATGATAAATGTTGTTGAATTAGAGATTGTTGAAAACCAACCCTCTTCATGCTAGAAACTTCCCTCAATCAGTCCTTCTGAAGTCTACTCAGATCTATCTGTATTCCATTTAAAATCCATTACTAGAGTGTTTGTCAAAGAATGTGTCAACCAAATTTAAGGAAATTCATAATCCATCTAGTTGATTCCTTTAATAGACCCCAAAGAACTACAAAAACAAGCCCAAAAGCATAACACATCATATGTCCATCTTGGATGTATAAGAGTAGGAATCTCTTCCTTAACCCACAGAGGGTTAAATACTTTTGGGTTGGCTACAATCAGAGATTTGACAGATAATAAATAAACTAACTCCCTACTTGGTGTGATCATTGCTCCCCTTTCATATGGCCTAGTTTGGTTTGAATGCTATCCAAAATTTTCCATGTACATATTTGATGAACACATCAAAGATATTTTACAGTTGCATATCAAAACCTCCAAGTTTGATATGAAGAGAAAAAGGACAAATATTTCAATACATACAAGGGGTTTCTTTCGACACACGGATACAATTTATCTTGTCGTTTTACATTTCCCAATCCAGGATTCTAAGTCAAGTGTTGTAGTTATTACGAATTCATAAAATCATAAAATAGAACACCAAATGACAAAATGGGAGGAATTGAGTTTTCCTTGGAATTGGGTAGTTGATATACCCAACTTCGGGAATTCCGAATATAACTTATGCTTAGATAAAAGAATATTCCTCCTCTATTATCTTATCCTTTCCAAGATGTTCTACCATTCCAAGAAGAAGGATAGACAAAGAAATAGAAGAATATAGAAACTCATAACCCATTTGTTCTAAAGCATCCACAATAGATTCATCATCCGCCTGTACAAATTATGTCCATACTAAGTTATCTGAGCTTAATCAAGTTTTAAATTTTTCTATGTTAGTAATTAAATGTCCTACATGTCAGTCATTGGCTAACTTATAGTCTCTTTTACATATTGGCACTCATGATAACCAAAACCCAAGAATGGGTGAAGCACCATTTGCCATGCTGAAAAATTCATGTACAAATCCCAAATGTAGAGATATCTCATTTCCTCATGATTATGTCCTAGTAATACATAAATTTACATCACTTGAGAATGGAGACCCAAGGTTAACTAAAATGTTTAGAAAAATGAGACCTCCTGGAATTCCAAGGTATGGATTTGGATACTTAGAACAAATGGATGGGCTTATTCCATCTTGCAAAATAAAAAATGTTGTTCCAAACGATTGTAAAAAGCCATAAAAAACCAAGATGTATAAATTCTTTTCTCATTTGGAAGGTTTCCCAAAAAACAAAGTGGGTACAAAATGGATGAAAATGATGTTAAATTGGGATTTATTTACTCATCCAAACACAAAAGAATTCAACACATCCACATCCTTAGAAGAGAAGCAGAATCTCAGATTATCTTGGAAAGATTAAATGGATCAACACAATGTTTGGATTTCCTTTTATGAGTGGAATAGAACAAAAGATAATATGGATGTGCAAATGATATCCATAGAATCCTCATCTACCTCTCTAAACACCAGTGGATAGCCATTGATGGCACAAAAATTGAATCTCCCACTATCTTTCCTCCATACAAGGGAATCACTCTTGAAGAGACATGAAAAGTTGCCTATGCGATACCTCTAGTTCTTAAAGATGATTCTACCATAGGGACTGAGGCCAGAATATAGAAGGTCAGTGAACAAGTAAACTAGACCAATATTGATTTAAAAGGTCTAGCAATGCATTCATCTACAACCAGTGAAAAGAAATAACAAGTAGACACTCTTCAAGTTTCTGTAAATAGTGTAAATAAAAGTTTGAATGACTTTCAATTTTCTAGCTCTACTATAGAAGGATTTGTGAGAGAAGGATATAATGAAGAAGATACATTATCTATAAATATCGGAAATGATTTCAAATAAATTGAAAATGAAGCACATAGAGGATTTGTCTCAACCCATAAAAAGATTAGTGATCTTTCTTCTTAATTTGCAAAAATGTATTTGGCAAACAAAGACAAAGAAATTACTTCTTCATTACTTTTCAACCTTCCCATACATATACAATCTATTTAGAAATAAGTAGATAAATTTCCCATCTTTTTTCCAAAAGAAAAATCAGAAAAACTAGAGCCTTCATCTGAGTCCCATCTCCTACTAGTTTTTGAATCACTTCCCAACCAATCTTCTCAATACCTTTCACTTGATCTAAGTGGTAAGGGAAAGTTGTCTGGGACTCAAATGTTTTTTGTTGATGCTCATAAGGAATGGAATATTGATAACCTAAGTTTAGGACACATAAGACAAATTATAGATCATATGTTTACCAAGTATAAGCTAATGTGCAAGAGAGGAAAAGTGAAGTGGAAGCATGTAAGACATTAATCTAGTGTTTTATTGGTACCCTTCAAATATGGTGGGAAGCAGAATCTTCCCCAACACTTGTAGATAAAACGACAGAAGAAATAATGAAAGATGAAGCTGGTGATATTCTACATATTATAGATGGAAGTCCATGAAGCAACATGATGAGAGCACTGACGTCTTTCATCCTTTAATACTAGTGCAGTGTAAAAATAGAGATTTTTTATAAGAATTCTCTAACGTTAATGAACCTTAAATGCAAAATAATGTCACAATATGAAGATTTCCATAGAGATTGTGTCCAAATAATCTATGAAGTAAAATAAAGTAAAAGTATTTTATAGAAACAGGTTTGTCTTGTAGCCCTTCCTTCAAATTTTGTAGATTACTTGAAAATACAAAATGTTTTCCAGAACCTTTATGAGTCCTATACTTGGGGGGAGATATACAATATTATAATGAAATCCCTAGTAGGCCTCCACACAAATATGAAATTAAACAATTCCATACAAAAATTGTCAAGGCTACCTAATAGCAAATCTATATGCAATAAATAAGGTCTATCTTCAGATGACCCAATTGTACAAAGGAAGAGAGTGAAAAAGGCCATGAAAAAAGTTTCAAAAAGGAAAGATTTCTCTGCAAAACCTCAAGAATAAAAAATAGCAAAGGGATATTACAAAAGAATTCCTAGATTCCATTATTATGGTCCACAAGAAATCCATCTAGAAACATACAAGTAAGAAGCCTGGAACAAATGTACTTGTTGGTTATGTGGGAAATAGGGTCATACCTCAAATAAATGCCCACAAGGGGAAGAACTTAAGCTACATAGAGGGAAATGGTCACAAGAATTTGCTAAGAAATATCAACAAGACAAACATAGGAGAGAAGAAAGAAAATCATTGACCCCAGTTCAATGCTATAAATGTGGGTCTAAATTCCACAAAGCGGAAGATTGTCCTGACATTGATATTAAAGAAGAAATACACGTTATAGGACAAAAATATTGTGATTCTACTGAAACTTCATGTTTCAGTATTTTCGAATTAGAATATCTAGAAGATCATGATGCAATATTCATTGCTAACCATTGAAAATGTATAGATTCAGATGATTTCCATTGTAGTAGTTTTGAGTCATATTTTGAATATATCTTTGAAGAGGAGCCTGATCTACAACAGAAATTAAAAATATGCATGGCTCACATTTCTGATGATGAAGAAGAAAAAGCCTTAGCCAGAATAAAGATGTTTCATTAAGGTGAAATGAAAGAGAAACTGATGGAGACATTATTACGGACCATGCTCAAGAACCAAGGTTCTACATCAGTAAATTCAGGAAAAGGTATTGCATCGAAATACCTTTTTGTTGATGTTTCTTATGAGAAAAATACTAAATCATTTCAAAGAATACGTCGATAGGACAAGCAAATTATTCTTACTATAAATGAAGTTAGTCAATAAATAAGAAGTATGAAAAGAAAAATTAGCGAAATCAAAGCTTAGGTCTCTAGACTAGAAAGAGGTAAAATAAAAGAAGATGAAATCTTACAACAAAAACCCTCGTTCAAAAAGAATTCAAATGTAGAAATATATGAAGTCAAAACATATGGCTATTTATGGATAAATAACATGAAAATTATGACAGTACAAACATCAACAACATCATGTTATTCTTATATTCAAGATTTAGGGAGAAGTATTTACCCTAAAGACTTTGTTAGACACAGGGGAAGATATAAATGTATTGAACAAAAAATCGATCCCTACAAAATATTGGATAAATGAAAAAAAGAAGTTATAGGGATAGGAACACAAGAGTAAAAGTTCAAGTATGAAGTTCCTAAAGCCACTATTTGTTTAGAAAAATATTTCATTAATGTAAAATTCACAATGGGAAGTATCCCAATAGATTGCATCCTGGGAAATCTGTTTTTAGTCATTTTTGAAACCCATGGTTTAGAAAAATTCAATGATAGCTGATTAGGATATTATATCTCAGTTCCAAATCAAGAAGGGTATTTACATTCCATTACACTACCATTTGTTTCCACCCCTAGGATTTCTACAATTGGTCTAAGTTATGCACGAGCTAGGACAATCAGATAAAAGGCTAGAAGAACTCAAATATCTGAAATCCTACCTGGAGATAAATGAAGGACTAAAACAAGTTTCAGTCATAAGAAAAATAGAAGAATTGAGAAAACATTTAGAGGCTGAATGTTGTGCAGAGGAACCTAATCACTTTTGGCACATAAATCAATATTTTGTATAACTTCCCTACAAAACTAAATACATAGGAAAGCCATGTAAAATAAGAGTTATTCCAATGAATGAAGAATATAAAATACTCCTCCAAAGAGAAATACAAGATCTCCTAAAAAGAAGACTAATAAGAGAATCTGACTACCCATGGAACTGTTATGGATTCTATGTGAATAATCTTTCTTAACAAATCAGAGGAGTTTTTAGACTAGTAATAAATTATAGACCATTAAATAATGTTTTGGCTGATGACACTTATCCTATCCCTCACAAAGTAAATCTAACATCTAGAATTGTAGGAACCAAGATATATTCAAAATTTTACATGAAATAAGGTTTCTAGCAAGTTTCAATAAAGGAAGAAGCCATGTTTAAAACATTCTTTTGTGTCCCCTCTAGACATTATGAATGGAATTTCATGCCATTTGGATTGAAGCATGCTCCTTCAAAATTCCAAAAGGTGGTGGATCAAGTGTTTAAGCCATACTTTGATTGGCTTATTGTATGTATTGGTGATGTTTTGATATTCTCTAGATCAATTGATGAACATTTCAAGCATGCAGATAAATTTAAACAAGTTATCAAAATCAATGGTTTAGTTCTTAGCAAAAAGAAGATAGAAATATTCCAAAACAAGGTTAAATTCATTAGACTCGTCATTGAAATTGGTCAGATTGCTCTTCAACAACATGCAATGGAATTTGTAGACAAATTTCTAGACGAAATAAAGGACAAAACCCAATTACAAAGAGTCCTGGGTTGTCTAAATAATGTTTGTAACTTTTATAAAGATTGTGCACAATATAGGAGGATTTTAAATCAAATACTGAAAATAATCCAGAACCATGGAGTATGGCACACACAATTGCTGTTAGAGAAATAAAAGAAAAGGTAAAAATTATTTCTATCCTCTATGTTTCAGATGAAAGTTTTCCAAAGATTGTTGAAACAAATGCCACTGATATAGGTTGGGAAGGAATCCTTAAACAACTCAAGAAAGGGTAGAAACAAATTATTCAGTTTTCCTTGGGCATGTGGAATCCTATAGAGAAAAACTATTTGACTATTGAAAAAGAAGTAAAATATGCTTGGAATTGCATTGGTAAGTTCGATATACACCTAATAAAAAATATGCTCCTTCTTATAACTGATGCTTCAACCTTCAAGAAGGTGTTAAGAAAAGATATAAATAAAACAAGAGAGTCAAAATTCACAAGGGGGCAATCCCTCTACAATAACTTTGATTTTGAGATAGTACACATCAAAGGCAGTAAAAATTGTATTCTTGATTTTTCTCAACAGAGAAAATCTTCAAGAACAACCACATCTCATGGTCATAGTAACTAAATGGGATCCTACTCTTAATCTTGAAACTTTTAGGGAAATTCTAGACTCCATGGACTGGGAAGATTATATGAATTCATAGAAACCAACTTGGCAGCTGAGAAACACTCAGGTATTAGATGCAAATCTTTAACCCCATGGATATTTACAACATTTAGTCCCAAAACTTAAGATCTATCTAAAATCCCAAATGGATTCATGACATGGTTTTTTACCATTCTAGATATCTGGAAAATCTAGCAGAAGATGTCATGAATCTTCATTTTAAAGATCTAGATATAATTTGGAGAGAGGAAAATAACAAATTTAATATATTTCACAAATATTTTGTGATAAATACAACCAGAAATCCAGATTTCCATGAAATATTTCTGTGGCCACAATAACCGAAATCATAATTTTCTTGATTACGTTTATGCAGATTTCTCTAGATATAAAAAATTATGGTGGAATTTGCTCTGCAGAGACAAACCATATGGTACCTATTATACACTCTTAAGATTTGGATCACTATTTGTCACCTAGCTTCTACATCGACGACATTGGTTAAAGGAATGGTTGACATGGTTCGACATCAACAAAACTTCCATGGACCCCATTTATTTCCATCCAGATTACTGACAGGCATGCGAAGAATGTATGGATTGCTTTCACCGGTCTTGTAAAATTATAACAGGTTTGAAAAAATTCATAGACGATGGGATTCTTTTAGAATTCATGGCTAAACATCAGCAATGGTTAGTGATGAAAAAGATACAACATCAAATAGTACTTGGAAGCCCATGATCGTTTGACGCGTCTTTTCTAAAGCGTGGGACACTAGTGGAAGATATGTCAGATAAATATTCCTTAGCACAAATATGTTGAGAACATAATTATTGTACATATATTCATTTGTCATGGGCTTTGAACAATAAAATCACCCACTATGTAAAATAATGTAAAAGTCTAGTCACCTGACTATGAGTGTGATCGATATCGTGGGATTTCGATGATATCTCCATTATGTAAAGGCTAAGTGGGATGCCTTACATCTCCACTTTGTATACTTTTTGGACCATTCTCTGTCCCAAGGGTCACTATTATACCACTTTATTAGATGATTCTATGAGACTCAGAGAACTTCTTTAACGATTGGTGTGGATTGGCCCACATATCAAAGCATCTATAGAGAAATTATTCAGTCTGTTTTCAGTTCTTAGAAGGCCTAAAGTCTGGGTTGCACATCAGGACTTGTGAGCCTGGTGAGAACCTAAAGTGGTTGGAATTTCTTAGGAGAGAGTCTTTTGGGTTTGATTTCTCTGGTCCATAGACATAATCTGGAATAGGCCAGGTAGCCTATGGTTTCTATCTTATAATGAACTAGTATAATTGGTAAATTCCTTTGTAGTCAATCTCTCGTTAAACTTGAGAAGCCTTTTGTAATATTAATAGCTGATTGTAATTTCTATTTTTTACCAAGTTTAATAAAATAATAAGTGTGTCTTGTGTGATCACTTTGAGCATAATTTTTTTGTGACTGAGTGAAGTTTATCTTAAGTTTATCAGAGGTTCACATTTCACTTAGTATCTTGGAGTGCAATTTTGCTCGTAAGGGGAGGAAGCCATCGAAAGAGCATGTTTTGCATTGGATCTCTCTGAAGGTTTGTGTATGAGTTTATGTAGCTCAGTTAAGAAACATCTTGCAAGATTCATTCCCTGTCAAAGGAAGCCTCTACTAAAGTAAATTTGTACTTTGAAATTTAAGTCATTGAATGTTTTAAACTTTGAGATTTAAATCATAAAATGTGTGAAGCAACATCAATTTTGTTAGTCAAGTAGTGTTAATGTCATTGCCTTTGTTTTTATTGCATTGTTATCATGTAAATACTATTTATTGTGCAACAGATGCAAAGTTTTCTCACAGAGAACAAGGGATTAAAATTATAAATTAAATAATCACTATAATTGCTATAATAATAATAATAGTAATAAGCATGAAACATTCCACTTGAGTTTGTATTTAGCCCTAAACATTCAAATTTAGCTTGTCTTTAACAGGAAGATCATGTAGCATGTAGATCTATAATTACTTTTAAATTTCAAGATCTATAATTATTTTTAAATTTCAAAAATAAAATATTTTAATGCACATACATTAGAGTGACTAGTGTGTCTATAGAGGGAGTAATTAAAAGAGTTATCTTTAGTGAGACTTTTTGAAAGCTTTTCCTGTGGGTTTTTCGAGTTTAATTTCTCTAAAATCCAATAGAAATTTATTGAAATCACAATTTTGATGGTTAACCTACAACTCTGTAATTAAAGTGAATATTTAATATTTATAAAATAGTAATTATAAAAACCTTTTATATTTTGATAAATATAATTAAAAAATGCCATTTATATTGTAACTATATTAAAATAATTTATTATAATCTTTTTTATATTGCAATTGTAAATCATATTTGTTTTATATTGTAAAATATATATTAATGTTATGGTAATGATAATTAAATTAAGGAGTTGCTTTTAGGTGAGATTTTTTAGGATGATAATTTGTGTTGAAATATTGATTTGTGCTATTTACACTGTTTTTTAGTGTATATATAGATTTCTTATCTTGAAAAATCCTTGGGCACTTAGATTGTGCAGAGTTCACTCATCAAACTTGTGATTTCAATGAATCCCTATCCAAAAGTAAATAAATTAAATCGGAAAATAAACCAATTTTTTTTTCAAAAAATCACTCTTACCGACTAAAAAAACTAGTTTAAATTAATCTAATATAATATTTAAAAGAATAATTAAATTATAATTTTCACCGTCATCCGCATTTGCAATGTTCGTTTCTTCAAAGCACGGACCAGTGCCGTTGACGGCTTCGACCGACCTTTAAACGCTGGACTTGTTTAGAGCCATTACAGGATGTGAACAATTTTTACTCAAAAAATAAATGCTCCACTCGGTGTCCAAAATGGTGAGAAACACACGCGACTTATTTTGCAGAGTCGAGAATGCAGCTATTATTAGTGCTGGTCATGTTGGCTCCTGCTGGGAGTAAAATAATTCTATTATTATAGAGTAAAATAATGGTTAATAATTCTATTCTTAACAATTTTAACATATGAACCAATTTATTATTAATAATAAATTTTATAATTTCCTACACTGAAACGAATTTGGAAATAAGCTCTAAAAATACATTATAATTGAGTTAAAATGATATATATGTTAGTTAAATTTAATTTATTTCAAAGCTTAGAGAAGGAAAGGTGATGTTTCGAAGGTTGTCAAATTTAAGGCTCAACTGTAATACCGGTGCTGGTAATTATGCCGATAAGGCATTTTATTGTCTTTCTCCGCATCATCTTGATTTACTGGGTGTACAAGCAACGTATTATTGCTTTGCAATCTTTGCAGTAACTATGCTACAACCTTTGCAATTACTCTCATTACTCTCATTAACATTGACATAGATTGAAAAACAATATGATTCTCAAATAATGATGATCGTTTATTGTTATTTCTAGAGTTGGTCGACATATCCTTCTATTTAGGATCTCACTCTTGATCCACAAATCCTTTGCACTCTGATCGATGTTGTTGTCGCTGCTATTATTTTCCTGGAATTGTTGCTGCTGTTGTTTTCCTGAAATTGTTGTCGGTGTTGTTACTATAAGGTAAGATCCAATACCATGTTTAACAATGTCTCAAAATTAATGTTCAGACATAGTTTGTAATAATTTCTGTTGCATACTTACTTTTTTCTTGACGGGCCGAGCTTTGAACTTCAGAATTTTGGCAAGCATCTCTTCTTCAGGCTCTTCCGCCCTCTTAAACCTGAATAGATAAAAGCAGAATGACTGATATTTCGGACATGTGTGTTGTTTTTCAAGTCTGTGTGGTTTGCTTGTAAAGAATCGACACTAGTGTGCTCTCTGTGGTTTGCTTGTAATACCTTATAGGCCAACTTCTTCGAGCACTTTCAAGTCCAGGATCCTTCGGTGTTGTCAGCATTAATGCTTTGGGTTTTTCAGAACCTACACTAGTACCATCTTGAAATAAATTCCTTCTCCGGAGACAATAACCAACTAAACCTGAAACTCTAGTAACTGAGGGGCAGGCTTATGGAATGGTTGAAAGAGTGGGGCCTCCAATATCTACAAATTACATAAATGGATTAGAACATGTCTCAAAATTCATGTTCAAACATAGTTTGTAATAGGTTGCATACTCATATTAAATGGACGAGCTTTGAACTTCAAACCACCTCTTCTTCTAGCTCTTCCACACTCCTAAACCTCCAAAATGACTGATATGCCAAACATGTGTGTTGTGTTTCAAGTCTTTGTGCTTTGCTTGTAAAGAATCAAACACTAGTGCAAGTCGGTATTCATACAAACTTATAGAGTTAACAAACAATTAATTCTACAATATACCTTGGGTTGAAATTATACTTTCAACTGCCCTGCAACAGCATTAAAACAACAACCGTGAAACTACTCTAGAGAACCGCCAAGCTCATCTGACCGCTTTTTCTCATCGGACCGCTTTTGCTGAGAAAGTGGTATTCCCTCAAACTCATCCGATGCAATCACTTTTTGACGCGTATCCCAGTACGTTTTCAAAACAGCTTTTCATTGGGACATAACGTTCAGCAAATAAGGGGAGTAGGATATTGTTTGATTGAAAGGATGGTGGATGTCCATCCGATTAACGCAAAGTTGCATACCATTGCGTGGAGTAAAAGTTTCGTTTGACCGCCGTCTTGTCAATTTAATGAATTTATTATGTTCGAAAAACGAATGTATTGTTATGTTTTTTTTGGTGTGCGCGGCATATGTATTGTGAAAACACACAGCAGTGTGAATATGAAAAATGCAGCAGCATGAAGATATTTGTTGTTGAAGAAATGAAATGTAATGGGCAACAACACATGTAAAAGAAATTTTTCTTTACAGCAGTAAATGTAAGATTTTGTTTTTATAACAATGGATGTAAAAGAGATTTTTACACAGAGCAGTGTAAAATCTCACGAGGAGACAGAGTAATTTTTTTTTGTTGAAATGTTCTTGGTGAATCCCTCTAAGAGAGAGGAAGAAATATGTAATAGGCAGTTTATTAATGAATAGAAAATTTTATGTGTGTTGTTGAAACTCTGTTCTCTGGAGAAATTTTTTTTGCTTCCCTGTGTTAAGATCCTGTGGAGAAAATAGAGCATTGCTATCTGTTGAGTTAATTTGTTTTTGGAATTTTACTAGAAAAATTCCCAACAGTGGTATCAGAGCTTGTCCAGGCTCTTTGAAGGTGTCAAAGAAGCTGAAGGAAGGTTCTTTTGTTGCAACAACTTCTCCAACAGAGTGAAGGCAAAAGAATCCAAGGTATTTCTCAATGTTTTTTTTGTGTAGCTGTTAAAGAGAGTTAGTGTTTTTTAAATACATAGTCAAATATTTGAAGCATAGCTGAGAATGCAAAGAATGGCCAGCACCAGCACTAGCATGGGTATGTTTAATACTCAGCTCCCACAGTTTAATGGGAAAAACTATGACTATTGGGCAATAACTATGAGAGCCCTATTTGCCTCTCAAGATTTATGGGAATTAGTTGAAGATGGTTTTGAAGAACCAGCAGATGAAGATGAGTTTAATAGGTTAACTCAGGCAGGGAAGATCTATTGAAGAGCTATAAGAAGAAGGATTCCAAAGCTCTCGTATTTTTATATCAAACAATGCATGAGTATGTGTTTCCAAGGATAGTAGCAGCCAAGACATCCAAAGAAGCATGGAAAACTCTCAAGACAGCCTATCAAGGCATGGAGAAAGTGAAGACAGCAAAACTACAGTTGCTGAGGAGAGATTTTGAGAACCTGTGCATGAAGGAGTCAGACAATATTGACTCATTCTTCACACATGTGATTGGTTTGGTCACACAAATAAGAACTCATGGAGAAGTTCTTGAAGAAAGGAGAATTGTGGAGAAAATATTGAGGGTCCTACTCTCAAAGTTTGATGTGATTGTCACCACCATAGAAGAGACAAAGGATCTCTCAAACTTTTCAGTTGATGAACTTCATGCATCACTGATAACACATGAGCAGAGGTTGAGTAGAAATGAAAACTCATCTCTAGAGCAAGCCTTCAAGACCCAGATGTCATTTGGAAGAGGAAGAGGTCAAGGCAGAGGAAGTAAGAGAGGAAGAGGTAGAAGCCAAAACAGAGGTGGAAGGAACAGTCCAGCAAATGCTCAAGGAAGAGGCAACAATCCAAATCAGAACCAAGGCCAAGGCAGCAGCCAACAAAGTGGACAACATCATGCTCAAGGACAAAGGTATGAAAAATCCAATGTCCAATGTTATTATTGTAAAAAATATGGGCATTATGCCAATGAATGTAGGAAGAAGCAGCATGATATGACTAATAGATCAAGTGCAAATATCACTAGAGAAAATATCAGCCAAGATAATGTGCTGTTAGCTTGTAATATGGCTGAAACAAATAGTGATGATATATGGTTTCTAGACTCTGGTTGCAGCAACCATATGACAGGAAACATAGCCATGTTTTCTGCTTTAGATAAAAATGTGAAATCACAAGTCACACTTAGGACTGATAGTAAAATTTTTGTTATGGGAAAAGGAGAAGTAAAAATATTTACAAAGAAAGGAGAAAGGAAAACCATAGCAGATGTCTATTATGTTCCTGGAATGAAGTGTAACCCCCTAAGTATTGGACAACTTGTTCAAAAGGGTTAAAATATTTTCTTTGAAAATGATGTATGCACCATCATGGATAGAGCACCCAGCAAAAGATGTATTGCTGAAGTGAAGATGACAAGGAACATGATGTTCTCTCTCAGAATAAGGGCAATTTTAAAAACAAAGAAGTAATTGCAGCAGTTACCCAAGAGGCTTTCCAAAGCGTACCAAAGGATGAAAATTGGTTGTGGCACTTGAGATTTGGACATCTCAACTTTGGAGGCCTTAACTTGTTGAGTAGAAAAGGAATGATAAGAGGATTACCATTGATAGAGAAATCGGACAACCTTTGTGAAGGTTGTATCTTGGAGAAAAAACACAAAGAAAGTTTTCTATCAGGGAAAAGCATCAGGGCAAAAGCACCCTTAGAGATTGTCCACTCAGACTTATGTGGACCGATGCAAACTCCATCACTAGCAGGCAGCCAATATTTTCTAACATTCATTGATGATTTCACCAGAAAGACTTGGGTTTATTTCCTAAAGAACAAAAGTGAAGTGTTTGAAAAATTTCGAAATTTCAAAGCACTTGTGGAAAACCAAAGCGGGCTACATATTAAAGTTTTAAGAACTGACAGAGGAGGTAAGTATATCTCCAAGGAATTCCTACGGTTTTGTAGAGAAAATGGAATCCATAAGTAGTTTACAACTAGGTACACCCCATAGCAAAATGGAGTCGCTGAAAGGAAGAACAGGACAATCATGGACATGGCGAGGAGTATGTTAAAGGCGAAGCATTTGCCAAATGATTATTGGGATAAAGATGTACACTGTGCAGTATATATTTTGAATAGGTGTCCTACAAAAGCAGTGATGAGCAAAGTGCTGGAAGAAGCATGGAGTGGGAGAAAGCAAGGAGTCACCCACATGAAAGTTTTTGGATGTGTGGCTTATGCACACATTCCAGATCAGCTAAGGAAGAAGTTGGACAGCAAAGGGGAGAAATGTATTTTCATTGGATACAGTGAGGAATCCAAGGCTTAGAGGTTGTTTATCCCATCTATCAAGAAGTTTTTTGTGAGCAGAGATGTTCAGTTCATTGAGGAGGAAGCTTGGGATCGAAGCATAGAGAAAACAGTGAAAGTTAAAAACTGTTTGTCTCATGATGAAGATGATGCGGAGATGGCTGAAATACATCCCCAAACAGTAGCGCCAAAACAAGGACAGCAAGAGACACCCTTGAGGAGAAATGAAAGTGCTTATCCAAGCACACCACAAGGAGGAAATTCAAGTGCATCTTCAAGCACTTGCACACCGAATGAAAGAGGTAAGAAATTCAGAAATTTAAGTGATATTTATGATGAGGGATTGAATTCCTTGTTTTCTTTGTATTGTCATGTTGATGACCCTATTCATTTCGAAGATGCAATTAAAGATAAGAAATGGATAGAAGCTATGTATGAGGAGATTAATGCCATAGAAAGAAACAAGACATGGGATTTGGTTGAACTACCAAAAGGTAAAGAAGTCATTGGAGTCAAATGGGTTTATAAGACCAAAAGTAATGCTGAAGGCAAAATAGAAAGACACAAGGCAAGGCTGGTTGTCAAAGGATACAAGCAGCAGTATGGGAGAGCCTATGAGGAAACTTTTGCACCAATTGCAAAAATGGAAACCATGAGAGCAGTGCTGTTCATAGCAGCACAAAACAAGTGGAAAGTTTACCAAATGGACGTGAAGTCAGCATTCCTAAATGGAGTGTTAATGGAAGAGGTTTAGATTGAACAACCTCCAGGCTATGAGAAGAAAGGCCAAGAGCACAAAGTGTGCAAATTGAAGAAAGCTCTTTATGGGCTGAAGCAAGCACCAAGAGCATGGTACAGTATGATAGATTCCTATCTACTAGAAAATGGATTTGAGAAGTGTGAAGGAGAACCCACCCTCTACATCAATGAAAATGATGGTAAAATGCTAATTGTTGTGTTATATGTTGATGCTATTTTCACGGGTCATGATGACTATCTTATTGAAAACTTCAAAACAGTCATGAGAGAAGAATTTGAGATGACTAACATGGGTTTGCTGAGATACTTCTTAGGAATAGAAGTAGATCAAAATGAAAATGGGATTTTTATTTCACAAGAAAAATATGTAAATTAAGTGTTGGAAAGATTTAACATGCACGACAGCAAGGCAACAATCACTCCCACAGTGATGGGATTAAAACTCAGCAAAGAGGACAGCAACAAGGATTTTTATCCTAACTTCTACAAGAGCATAGTTGGCAGCCTCATGTATTTAACTGCAACTAGGCCAGATATAATGCACGTTGTTAGTTTAATTCCCAGATTCATAGAGAGGCCAAAAGAAGCACATTGGCAGGCAACAAAAAGAATTGAGGTATGTTAAAGGTACTAAAAGGTTTGGCATTTTATACACTGTCTCAGAATGTTCAGATTTAGTTGGATACACTGATAGTGATTGGGCTGGAAGTGTAGATGATCGGAAAAGCACATCCGGTTATGTTTTTCACATGGGTTCAGGAGCCATTTCATGGGCTTCTAAGAAACAGCCTATTGTGGCGTTGTCTACAGTAGAGGCAGAATATGTGGCAGCTACAACAACAACATGTCAAGCAGTTTGGATGAGAAGGATGTTAAGGAGCTTAGGCCAAGAGCAGGCAAAAGCAACGGTGATTTTTTGTGACAATAGCTCAGCTATTGCATTATCCAAGAATTCCGTGTTTCATAAGAGAACGAAACACATTGACACAAAGTTTCATTACATCAGGGAATTGGTAAGCAATGGAGAAATTGTTTTACAACATTGCAGGACTCAGGAGCAGGTTGCAGACATTCTGACCAAGCCATTGGACCAGAAAAGTTTTGAATTTTTGAGGAAATGTTTGGGTATGACTGAATGCCCAACAGTTGAAATTAAAGGGGAGTGTTGAAATTATACTTTCAACTGCCGTGCAGCAGCATTAAAACAACAACCGTGAAACTACTCCAGAAAACCGCCAAGCTCATCGGACCGCTTTTGCTGAGAAAGTGGTATTCCCTCAAACTCACCCGATGCAATCACTTTTTGACGTGTGTCCTCTGTACGTTTTCAAAACAGCTTTTCATCGGGACATAACGTTCAGCAAATAAGGGGCGTCTGATATTGTTCCGAACCGTTCGATTGAAAGGATGGTGGATGTCCGTCCGATTAACCCAAAGTTGCATACCATTGCGTGGAGTAAAAGTTTCGTTTGACCGCCGGCTTGTCAATTTAATGAATTTATTATGTTCGTAGATTGTAGGTAAAAGATTTTAATTTTAATGTTTTTTTACTTACGGAGGTATGGGCATAACATATAGTATTTTTAATTATATTGTTTTTAATTTTATTCATGGGTGTAGTTTTTACGGGACAAGTAAAAAACGAATGTATTGTTATGTATTTTTTTGGTGTGCGCGGCATATGTATTGTGAAAACACACAGCAGTGTGAATATGAAAAATGCAGCAGCATGAAGATATTTGTTGTTGAAGAAACGAAATGTAATGGGCAACAGCACATGTAAAAGAAATTTTTCTTTACAGCAGTAAATGTAAGATTTTGTTTTTACAGCAGTGAATGTAAAAGAGATTTTTACACACAGCAGTGTAAAATCTCAGGAGGAGACAGAGTAATTTTTTTTTGTTGAAATGTTCTTGGTGAATCCCTCTGAGAGAGAGGAAGAAATATGTAACAGGCAGTTTATTAATGAATAGAAAGTTTTATGTGTGTTGTTGAAACTCTGTTCTCTGGAGAATTTTTTTTTTGCTTCCCTATGTTAAGATCCTGTGGAGAGAACAGAGCATTGCTCTATGTTCAGTTAATTTGTTTTTGGAATTTTACGAGAAAAATTCCCAACACCTTGTAGGTCGACTTCTCTGAGAATTTTCAGGTCCATGATCCTTAGGTGTTGTGAGCATTAATGCTTTAGGTATTTTAGAAGGTGCACGAGTACCATCCTCAAATAATTTCCCTGTGCAATCAGAAAGAAGGGACAATAACCGCCTAAAAAAATAAGGCAAGATGAATGGTAATGCTCTTATGTGAGATCGGGACTAGTGCTTGTGAAGTTTTTCATATGTTCTACACTGAAAAAAATTAATTTTTACTTGTCCAATAGCAGAAGCAAATGGGAGAGGCCAATTTTGCTAACTACAGAGACACAAAAATACTTCCCGCGAGAGAAGCGAATTCACATAAATATTTCCCGTGAGACAACCATATTCCCCCATGTAACCAAATAAACACAATAGCGATAGATTGACAAATAAGTTCACGGTGGATCGTTAGGTGGCATCGTTCAGGGCTTGTAGCTATGTTGTGAATGATGATGACTTGCAACTGTGTTGTGAAGACCGAATTGTGGGGCAGCTAGACCTCATGCGATGGGGCACATGGTCCATCAAAAGTGTTTCTACCATCTTTTTATTCCACGCTTTTGTTAAAAACCCCTTTATTTTTAGTAGTCCCTTCTTTCTATTTTTGTATGCTTCGATTTGTTTTTTGGAAAAGGAATCACAACCAAATGTGGCTGCCTGTTTCAAGTGAAGGTTTCATTGGTTTTCAGTTCTTGTTCAATGGTGCAAAGTACGTGAAATGAAGTTCCTTTTTTCAGCTGGAGGGTTGATGATCATATCAAGGTGATTTTTTCTTGCTTCTAGAGAGGGGGGAGGCATTCTCCATTTTTCCCTAGGTACACGCCCCCATTCTACATGGGAACTACTGATGTCACTAGCAAGGTGACTCCCATAATGAATGACAAGGATGAGGAGTCAAAGATACTATGTGAAGATGGTTGATGAATTGATAAATGCAGTGGCATGTGAATAGGGTATGAGATTTGTCATTGGGGAGGGGGCCAAGACCGTCCGCGCTAGTGTTATTCAATCCATCATCGAGTAGGAAAAGAAATGTTAGATCATTGGCTACTTGAAAATTTCTTGCACTTTTGTTGTTATTTGAGTCCATACTTTCTTTGTTTTTATTTGAATCCATACTTTCATTTTCTTTTTTCTTTTGAAAGTACAACATTATTCTTGGAGGTAGTGGTGACCGATTTTGTCACATTGACTGTTTCTCCACATTCATATATAGCTTTTTTGTAATGATTTTAAAGCAGAACTGGAGACTAATGTTAAATGGTTTTTTTTTTTTTCACCAAATAAAGTGCTAAATCGTAAGAATGAGAAGGCCATGCCAAAGTTCTCTTTGAAGTCATTCTGGATGCAATGAGTTACATATACTGATGACTCTGCGTCATAATACGTAGATTTGTTGTCCTAGACTAGCTTGGATTGGTTAGTCATGGCGTGATTGATGTTTCTCTGTTTTCATGTAAATTGTGAGCATATGTTTAGTTATAGGTTTTTTTTCACTTGTTTGTTTTAAATTTTAATAGATTGAATTAGCCACTCTATTCAATTCTATGTTGTATTTTCAACTAGAAAAATTTGGGCACTGTAGTTTAAATGTAAATTGAAGTTAAATATTTTAGTCAAGAAACATTGGTTTGGAAACATGAAGCCATCAAGTGACGTGAGAATAGGTGGGTAGATAATATTTATGATCTCATGGCTGCAGTGGATGAATATATTCCAATTCTTGAGCTTCCCTTCCTGATGGCTGTAGAGGATGTTTTTTCTATCACTGGTCGTGGTATTGTTGCAACTCGACGAGTCTCGAGGGGGTGTATTAAGGTTGGAGAGTTTGTGGAGATTGTTGGATTAAGGGAAACGAGGGTGACTACTATGACTGGGCTTAAGATGTTCCAAAAGGTGTTGGATGAGTCAGTCGCAGGGGACAATGTGGCTATGCTTCTCAAAGGTATTCAGAAGGTCGATATAGAGAGGGGAATGGTTTTGGAATATCGCGAGAGTATAACTCCTCATTCGAAGTTTTTGAAAATCATGTATTTGCTCAAGAAAGAAGAGGGGGGAGGCATTCTCCATTTTTCCCTGCATGCATGCCCCAGTTTTACATGAGAACTACTGAGATATGTTGTCCTAGATTAGCTTAGATTGGTTATTCATGGCATGATTGATGTTTCTCTATTTTCATGTGGATGGTGAAAATATGTTTAGTTATCAGTTGTTTTTCACTTGTTTGTTTTAAATGTTAATATATTGAATTAGCCAATCTATTCAATTCTATGTTGTGTTTTTAGCTAGACAATTGATGCGTAGACCCCTTTTTTTCTTGGATCTCAATTTTTTTTTCCATCGACTTCTCCTACTTTTAATCACTGTTCAACAGCTCGTTGTCAATTACAATCACTTTTCAAGAACTGACTATCAATTTTAAATCTTGTCGTTGGAAGAAGCATAGAACTCTCAGGAACGCACAGTAAGCTGCTTGAAGTACCTGGAATTTTATTTGGCCCATTAATATTATATGTATGAAAGTAGCAGTGTATGCCACAACAGTGTAAGCCTGCACTGACCTGCACTGATATACTGGTATGTTTACCCTAACTCTTGTAGAGATTTTCTGTTTTATTAAATTTGGGAAAAATCTCATGTATGTGACAACAATAGGATTAGTTGCTATATTAGCTCCAGTATTTTTTGAGGAGGAGTTAATGCATCCTATATTTGTTGTGAGAGAATTTATGATTCAGTTTTATGCTCCAACTATATAGAAATGTAATCCCGTAGAGGATTGTAAGTGTCTGTAGAGAAAGTAGAGAAAATAGGGGAGAGCTGAGAGCATGTGTGAATTATTAGATTTTTTGTAATCTCTTTTGAATAATAAGTTTGTCGATGCCTCTGTTCTGGTGGACATAGCCCAGATTGGTTGGGTGAACCACATTAAATCTCTGTGTTATGATTTTGTGTGGTTTTTTGTATGTGCTGTGTATGCTTATTTTATTTCAGCTGCGTTTTGTTTAGTCTAACAAGTGGTATCGGAGCGGCAACGGAGCGTGGAGGGCCCATAACCTACAAGTTAGCTGGTGCGCGTGAGAGATCAGTTGAAGGTGGAGTTTCGGTGATTGGCGCGGTTTTAGCAGAGACAGTCGCGCCAATTTCTAGCAGAACGGGTTGGCGCGGTTTATTTTGGAACAAACGCGCCAATTGGCGCGGATCCGAGTCTGATACTCACGCCAGAGATCCAAAATTCAAATTGGCATGGAATCGACGGGATTAAGTGCGCCAATTTTGCGACACTTAAACGGATTTTTCTTTGGCATGGTTGATCGGCTGTCAGCGGAGCGCCAAGTAGTGGATGTGTTTTAGGCGCGGTTTTTTCATTGTCCAGGAGCGCCCGACAGATTTTCCCTCTGGTAAATTTGCAATTTTGGTTTTTTCTTTTAAAATTGTGATTACACTGTACAACAGAGGCATTGTTTAATTCAGAATTGGAGATTGTGTGTTTGATACAACATGGAAAAAACTCAAAGTACTTGTTTTGAGATCGAGAAGTTTAAAGGCAAAAATAACTTCGAGATCTCGAAAGTGAAGATGCACGATTTTCTTGAGCAACAAGGCGTGGCGAAGGCGCTGTTGGGAAGATCCAAATAGCCTTACCCCATGACGGATGATGAATGGAATGAATTGGATGGAAGAGCTCTGAGTGATATTCGACTGTGTTTGGTGGATGATGTTTTGTTTAACATCGTGTCAGAGAAAACTGCTGCTGGTTTGTGGACAAAGCTGGAGAAGCTGTACATGACAAAATCCTTCACCAATAGGACTCTTCTGAAGCGACAACTGTACAGTCTGCATATGAAGGAAGGTATAGCTATAAATGATCATTTGGATGTCTTTAATACTCTCATGGTGCAATTAGAAAGTATAGAAGTAAAATTTGAATCAGAAGATAAAGCTATAACTTTATTGTGCTCATTGCCCGAGTCATGGGATCATTTTGTTACTTCTATCAGTCTAAGTATATAAAAAACCCTTGAATTTGATGATATTGTTGGAGCTTTGTTGTCCGAAGAGACAAGGAAGAGGTCAAATGCCAACACCTCTACATCAAAAGCAATTATGGCTAGAGGTCATTCGAGAGAAAGACGCTTTGGTAAGCACAACGACTCATAATCAAAATCAAAAGGGAAGAAGAGTAAGGTAAAGTGCTGGTTTTGTGGAAAATCTGGACATTTGAAGAAGGACTATTGGAAGAGACAACAAGCATCCAAAGAAGACTCTTCAACAGCGAAGCAAGAAGCAAACACGACAGATAGAGGTTCGGCATCTGGTTCAAGTATGAGTGATGAAGTGTTATCAGTTAATTTGTCAAATCATGATCAACATTGGCTGTTAGATTCTGGTGCATCAAACCACATGTGTATTCATAGAGAATGGTTTAAGATGTATAAATCAATTAATGATGGAGTCGTGTACATGGGTAATGATGTCACATGTAATATTGTGGGAATAGGGAGTATACAGCTGCAAATGTTTGATGGGACAACCAAAATGTTAACTGATGTAAGACATGTACCAGATTTAAGGAAAAATCTAATTTCACTAGGAGCACTTGACACGAATGGATATAAAACTGTAATTCAAGGTGGAGTAATGAAAATTTACAAAGGTATTTTACTAGTAATGAAAGCTAAGAAGGTAGGAAACCTATTTCAGTTAGAAGGAAGAACAGGGTCAGATCATGTGTCTACGGTGTCTGAACGTGATAGTAGTTCCATTCGCTTATGGCATCAAAGGTTGGGCCATATGAGCAAAAGAGGGTTAAAATTTTTGGCTAATCGCAAGTTACTTCCTAATCTAAAGTTTGGAAAGTTAAATTTCTGTAAACATTGTCTCTTTGGAAAACAAGGTAAGCAAAAGTTTAAAACAGACAAACATACTAGTAAAGGAATACTTGATTATATCCATTCAGATGTTTGGGGTCCAGCCCCTACAACTTCATATGGTGGCTCGTCATATTTTGTATCATTTATTGATGATTTCTCTAGGAAAGTGTGGGTCTACATGTTGAAAAGGAAGTCTGATGTTTTTACAGTTTTCAAAAAGTTTAGAGCATTGGTAGAAAACATCACTAGTAGAACTATAAAATGTTTAAGAACTAACAATGGTGGAGAGTTTACTTCCAAGGAGTTTGAAAACTATTGCAAGGATGCAGGGATCGAGAGACATAAGACCACTGTTTATACTCCTCAACAAAATGGAGTTGTTGAATGCATGAATAGGACTCTTTTAGAGAGAGCAAGGAGTATGCTGAGTAATGCCGGTTTGCAGAAGGAATTATGGACAGAAGCGGTGGCTACAACTTGTTATGTGATAAATCGATCACCATCCACGACGATAGGTTGCAAGATTCCTCAAGAGGTATGAAAAGGTCACCCTTGTGATTATTCTAAACTCAGAGTGTTTGGGTGTGATGCATATGCTCTAGTGCCTAAACATCAGTGAACTAAATTAGATCCAAATTCAAAAAGGTATATCTTTGTTGGATATGGTGATGGAACAAAGGGATATAGATTGTGGGATCCTACTACTCGCAAGATCATCATAAACAGAGATGTAAAGTTTAATGAATCCTCTCTTGTACAGTTAGATGTAGATAATAGATTGAAACAGGATGATGTATCTGATTTTTAGCACATTTAGTTTGAAAGCACTTCTAATGATAGTCATGATGACCATAGTTCAGATACTAGTCAGGAATAGGTTTCAGAATCAGATCATGAACAGGGTTTAGATGTAGATCATGAACAGGTCTCAGATGTTGATCATGAAGAAGTTCCTACAGATGGTAGTCAGCCAATTGTGGAAGCACCAAAAACATCCTTAGGGAGGTCTACAAGAATCAAATGCCCTCCTAAACGGTATGATGATTATGTTACTTCAGTTGCATTTACCGCTAATGATGATGAACCTTTGTGTTATCAGGAAGTTGTAGAAGGTTCGAAAAGTGACAAGTGGAAAGCAGCCATGAAGGACGAGGTGATGGCATTACACAAGAATGGCACATGGGATCTGGTTGAACTTTCGAAAGACAGGAAAATTGTGGGATGTAAATGGGTTTTCAAGTTGAAACGGGGTGTGAATGATACTGAGGACATGTACAAAGCGAGGCTAGTCGCAAAAGGTTTTTCTCAGAAAGCAGGCATTGACTTTCATGAGATTTTTTCACTAGTTGTTAAAATAGTTTCAATTGGAATTGTGCTAGCATTAGTCACTTTGCTTGATTTAGAATTGTAGCAACTAGATGTTAAGACTGCATTTTTACATGGAGACTTAGATGAGGAAATTTATATGGAACAACCGAAAGGATTTTTTCAGCATCGCAATAAGAAATTTATCTGCAGGCTCAAAAAATCAGTGTATGGCCTGAAGCAGTCGCCTCGGAAATGGTACAAGAAGTTTGATTCTTTCATGTTGAGTCAGAAATATATAAGAAGTGAATATGATCATTGTGTTTATTTTAAGCAATTAAATGATGGCATGTTCATTATCTTAGTGTTATATGTTGACGATATGCTTTTAGCAAGCAAAAACAAAAGCATAGTGGAGATCAACAGGTTAAAGGCTCAGATGGCAAGGACGTTTGATATGAAATATCTGGAAGTAGCAAGACATATTTTGGGCATGGAGATTTTCAGAGACAAGAGTAATGGTAAGTTGTGGCTATCACAACAGAAGTATATTGAGAAAATACTCTTGAGGTTTGGTATGAACAATGTGAAGCCTGTGGCAGTCCCTTTAGCTTCCCATTTTAAGCTTTCTTCCAGTTTATGTCCTAATACAGATGAAGAAAAGGAATATATGTCTCGAATTCTATATGCCAATGTAGTAGGATGTTTAATGTATGCGATGGTTTGTACTCGACCAGATATTTCACATGCAGTTGGGGTTGTCAGCAGGTATATGGCAAATCCAGGAAAAGAACACTGGTCAGCAGTGAAATGGGTGCTTCGGTATTTGAGAGGCACAAGTGATTATTGTATCACTTATAATAAAAGTAGTGAATTTGTTTGTGGATATGTTGATTCCGATTTTGCAGGTGATTTGGATAAGAGAAGGTCAACTTCAGGGTATGTCTTTACTCTTGCAGGTGGAGCTATTAGTTGGATGTCAAAGCTACAGAATATTGTTGCTTTATCCACTACTGAAGCAGAATACATAGCTGCTTCGCATGCTTGCAAAGAAGTGGTTTGGTTGAAAGGTTTGATTGGTGAGTTTGGCAGGTTACAGGACAACATCAAATTATTTTGTGACAGTCAAAGTGCAATTCATTTGGCGAAGAATCCAGCCTATCATAGTAAATCAAAGCATATACCAATCAAGTACCATTTTGTAAGACAGGTTATCACTGAAAGGGGTGTTTCTCTTGAAAAGGTGCATACGAAGGAAAACTGCGCAGACATGTTCACGAAACCAGTTTTGTTAGAGAAGCTACGTTGGTGTTTGGCTTCTCTTGGCTTGCAGAAGAGATAAAAATAATAAATGAACAAGGCGTCAGGCTAATTGTTGTCAAGGTGGAGATTGTTGAGATTTTCTGTTTTATTAAATTCGGGAAAAATCTCATGTATGTGACAACAATAGGATTAGTTGCTATATTAGCTCCAGTATTTTCTGAGGAGGAGTTAATGCATCCTATATTTGTTGTGAGGGAATTTATGATTCAGTTTTATGCTCCAGCTATATAGAAATGTAACCCGTAGAGGATTGTAAGTGTGTGTAGAGAAAGTAGAGAAAATAGGGGAGAGATGAGAGCATGTGTGAATTATTATATTTGTTGTAATCTCTTTTGAATAATAAGTTTGCCGATGCCTCTGTTCTGGTGGACGTAGCCAAGATTGGTTGGGTGAACCACGTTAAATCTCTGTGTTATGATTTTGTGTGGTTTTTTGTACGTGCTGTGTATGTTTATTTTATTTCAGCTACGCTTTGTTTAGTCTAACAACTCTCTCTCTTTCTTCTTCTTTTGCATGTTGGAAATTTTTATTCTTTTTATCCATTCTTGTTTTCTAGTTTTTTATTCCAAAGCCTTCCTATGCATCTATTGAATTATGAACTTTTAGTGACTCACCAGAAATAGTATTCTTCACCATAGATGTATTTCCAAACACATGATGTATTTATCAGCTCAAAGGCATATCTCGTGCCAATTTAGCTTCTTTTTATTAACCATAATCCTCTATGTAGAATAAAAAAAATTTAAAGCAATATTGTTGTTATTACATCTACTATTTAGATATGTTGAGAGAAATATGTTCAGCAATAGGGATATAGATAATAATAGAAAGAAATTCATATTCTTCCAATGAGTTTTCACGCTTTCCTATTGTGGTTGTGTTATATTAATACTCCTTGAATGAATGCCACTTTAGTTGCTTCTTATTAGCCATAATCCTCTATGTAAAATAAAAAAACTTCAAAGAAATGTTGTTTTTATTATATATATTGTTTAGATATGTTCATAGTGATGAGCCTCATCATTGAGTAATTATATGGACTTTAATTGGCCTTAATTCACCTTCTAGCTTAGTCAAAACAACTATTCCCACAACCTATTGCATACTTTTGATTATATTTTGCTTATGAGTTGAGTTAGAGTTGGATATTTTGCTTTGTGGTCTAATGTGCATGTAATGCACGAATAAAGGATAAAAACAAAGGAAATGCAGGGATAAAAGGGTAAAAGCAAGGAACGATGGTAAAAGACCTTGGTAAAAACTCAAATGGGGCAAGGGAGAGGAATTACAGGAGGTAAATCCTCCTCATTTACTGCCCATCCATTCGAATATCCCTCCATTAGCTAAAATTACACATAGCCAAATCAAAGGTACTAAAAGATAGCCAAGCAAGTGGAAGTACAAGCAGCCTCCCTTCTAGAAGGCAGCCGAGCTAGTGAAAATGAAAGGACAAGTCCCCGTTAAGTTGGGAGTTGTACCTCCCTAATTTTGAGGGAAGTCATTGAGACTTCAGATGTACAAATAGAGAGGTTGAGGACCTTATTTTTTTAGTCAATTAGTTAGCTAGGCAATTAGTTACGAGTCAGCTAGATAGTCACTCAGTTAGTTAGCAAAGATTCAAACTTCTACTTTGTAATAGTTTTGATGTAATGTAGTTCTTTGATAATGAAGATGAGTTTTGATTTGAGCTAGCACTTAATTAACTTAGAGGGCTGAAACACTTGGGTTAGGGCCCAACCCTAGTAGCCAAAGCTCCTCTTTCTGGTATTGTATTCTAGCATAACTTCCTTCTTTTTGTTCATTTTCTTAACCATATGCATTCTCATTACTTAGCAGTATAGATTCATGTTTTATGTTCATTCACCTAAAGCAGTTCATTTCCATTACAATGATAGAATAGATGCATGGTTTGATTATTCATTTGGTTAAGTAGATGCATGTTCATTATAGTGGTTCAACATAGATTCATGGCTTTCCTGTTCATTTACCGAGTTGTTGCAGTTTCATTACAGTAGTGTAGGGTAGATTGGTTGTTTTTCAGTTTGTTCCATTTATGCTTTCATTTAATCAGTAGGTTGGCAAAGAAAAGATCCACAAGGTTGCTCACAAGTGTCTCAGCCTCACCTCCTCCCTCTAGGACTATGGTGTGAGGAAGAAACTCTATAGTAACCCCAAAAACACAGGGTTTTGGTTTTCACAGAGGGTTTATTGTTTAAACCGGGCACTGGAGTCATTTCGTATTATTTTGTTTCCCCAATGATCATCTACTCGCTCGCTCTCTTTCTATCATTGAACCTCATTCACATACCCCTTTCATTCCCCTACATCATGAAAATCTTAGCAGATGCTGTTCATCCACGTTCAAATGATTTTTAACCATAAAATGCCTTTCACAAGCCAAATCATCCAATCACCACTCAAATCCACTTTTCGCATTTGAGTTTTGCCCTTTAAATCCCCATTATCAATCTGCCTTGTCAGATCAGACGTCTGTCGCACGCCACTCACCAATATGCTCAGTCACATCTCTGTCGTAGATCTACTTTGCTAGATTTGATGGCCCTCGCACCATATCGCGTGGATTTCCTTCCGACCGTTATCAGGCTGAGAGCACGCGATATGGATGGTTTCCTTGTGCTACGTGTCAGACAGGGAGGCTAATCATGTGAATTCTCAAAATACAACTTATGGTTTTGAGGGCACACGAGATAGAGCTTATCGCTCTCCAAACCCACTCATCATTTCTTCACGTTTCTTTTCGTGCTTCGTCCTCCACCGTCGATCTGCCCTGCAAGATTTGACGGTTGTCGCATCACTGGATTGCTTTATCGACTTGAACTCTCCATTGTCGATCTATCTCTTGATCTGATGGTTGTCGCTTCACCTGATCGCCAACTGGCTTGGCTGATCTCCATCATTCGTCTACTAATTGCCTCCGCGATATAATCCTAGCCATCCATCCTGTTAGTCCACCATGTTCGCCCATTTGCCTACGTACCCTCCTACTATCCGATCTCAACCATTCATTTACCCTTCACCCACCTGATCCAATGGTCCTCATGGGTTGTTGCTCATTACGTCCTATTTTCACCATTTTGGACCTTTGACCACTTCTTCCGCCTATACACAAATTTTTCCTAATTCCATTTCTGACCCCTTAGCCTAGTTTTGGTGCTTTTTGCTTCTGCAACCTAGATAGCAGCAGTAGGTTAGTGTTAATTTCCAATTCTGTTCAAGCATAGTTGTTTCCATGGTTTATCAGGTTATGGTGTGATTTAGGATTGCATTTGTTTTCTTCATGTCTGCAAGAAGAGTAGTTCTCCCTTAGATTAGATTTACTCTCCTTCCATCAAAATCAAGCTTCTTCTGACCCTATAGAAGTCTGGCTTGGAACCCCTAGGGTCTCTTTCCAGATGAGTAGTGACAATAGGCAGTATATTCACTTCTACTTGTGTATATAGCACAGTCACCTCCAAGCTTGTACGAACCATGGATTGATAAGTAAAGCTGGTATCCCTAGGAGTTGCAACATTCTTGCTGCAATACCTAGGCTCATCACATAGCAATACATTCAACAATAAGGATATAGGTAATAATAGAAAGAGACACATATTGTGCCATTGATTTTTCATGCTTTCCTGATTATGGTTGTGTTGGATTAATAATCCTTGAATGAATCACGTATCATATGAACCTAAACCCGACCCATACACATTTTGAATTGAATCTATACACATTTTGCATTGAATGAGATTTTAAAAGAATGAGCTATACACATTTGGAAATTTAGCAAATGGAATGTTGAAAGACTTTTTGGATCCTTGTTTGATCTATTTCTTATGATAAAGGCACCTCTTGACTACTTTCGAAACAACTACTTTCTAAATAAATAAGGTTGTTGTCTATAAAAATTTTTGAATTTAAATTCTTGAGTGCTATCCCTATTTCAAGGGACACCATGATCCCAACCTTGAAAAATCATGGGTGCATCTAAAGTAGTCATTTTTGCTAATCCTTCGAATCATATATGATCAACCTTGCTATTATATCTCATCCATTTCTCTACCCGCAAAATAAATGGAATAATGAAATCAATCATATTAGTCATCTTACCAAGAATCCCCATGAGAACACAACCAACCCTTGAAATGATGAAAGTGCTTAGTATTCTCATCATTATTTCTAATTCAAGGCTTCCATATGAAATTATTTTCTATATGGTAGTTACAATATACAATTCTTTAAAAAATATGGATGGGTGTAACAGATCTTTAAAAATATGGATAGGTGTACCAATCGTTGTGCTTATAAGCAATGGTTGACTTATGTGTTGTGATGGAAAATAGATTATCTGGTGCTCTCATTCTCCACAACATGCAACATAATTTTTGAGTTGGGCATGTACCCCACCTTCATATGTCTAGGCATGACTCCAATGTTGAATTGATTTCCCTAATTTGTTGGCATGTATTGTCATTTACCATGAATGAATGCACTCTGATCCTGACTTATATTTAGCTCCTCGAAAATATGAGTGAACGAAATTTCATCTGAAAGAATTGTCCACCATCTTCTATTGATTGACAATAGGAATGAGATATATGTTGTTGAACCCATTCATCCAGATAATTACTAAACTAGAATCACCAAACACCTGCAATTTTTTAGCCTTATTGTCTGGGGCACTCTCTAAAAGGCACTTAAGTGCCATAAAGTCAACATGAGTATTTGACCTTGCCCCTAAACTAGCTTTGCAATTTAGGAAATTCTTGTTAGAGAATAAAGCCTGCCCCACCATGACTCATATTTGAAAATCCCTGACTAGCTCCAAAAATAAATCCATAGACTTTAGATTTGTCAATCTCCAAGTTGTTTATCTGTCTAGGTTTTTTAGAAATTGATCTCACCGATGATATAATTTGGAATGACATAATACATTTTTCTTTAAAAATCTTAGATTTTTATGCTAGCCAGATACCCCAGGTCACAAGACAAGGAAGGGCCCCAAAGTCCTTTAGTTCCTTTTGATGATACCACATTTTTAAACCTATAAATTGATCAGCTTCTAACAAAACCTATTCAACACATGGGAATTTTATAAGCAAGTGGGAAATCATTTCGTCATCTCTTCTACATAGCATGCATATCCCTGGGTCATTCATGTTCCATTTTTGTAAAATTTTCCCATTCATAGACTTATTCTTAATGGCCAGGGATAGAAATATCTAAGTCATCTTTGGGGTCCTTAGCTTCCATATCAAATTCCATCACCATTTTTCTTCTTCTTTATTAACAAAGATTTTTTATTTTGTTGCTCTAACATGCAATTTACTCATCCAAAAAATTGTTTTGGACCAGTCTTAAATGAATCTGTTGACAACTTTCAACATAGAATTCCCAGAGATCACCCGTCTTCCCTTTTATTCTCAATGAATTTGCATTTTTCCATTCCTGTTGCGATAAACTAGCAGAACCCTTATCTGCCACATGATTGAGAGTGTAATAGCATTTTCCCTGCAGTAACTCTATCGTATCCATGGTCTTCCAAACCAACCAGACTCCAATCACAAGGAAGGCTTGGATTAGAGACTTCCGACGAGTTGAAACCTTTGTTACAATCTTTCTAGGATTCTTCATCCCCTCAATTAAGGATTCCAGACTGATGTATTTTTGTTATATTATCTGATTCGACAGACCCTCAGACTTTATCACTATCCTCAAACTCTTAGCTGTCAGGGAATTCCAAAAGAAGTGAAACTCTTTAATCCCTAGCCTCCATCCTCTTTAGGCTTGTCATATTTTTCAACTTAATTAAAGGAATCCCTTGATTTTGATTTTATTTTTATTGTACGAGAAAAATTCAAAACACTTTTTCCTTATAGTAATCTACGACATATTTTGAAATGAAACCCAAATCATGCCAAAAAACAAGGATTGTTACTAAGTTGATTTCGTGAAAATCAACCTTCCCCCAATTGACAACCACCTACTACACCAAAGATTTTTCCTCGCCTCGATCTTATCTAGTAGCTAAGGCCTGTCTCTTTTTCCATACCCATTTTTTTGCAAGGAAACTCATTGCATGTTTAAAGGGGGATTTTTGACTCTCAGTGCTATAATTAACTCCCATACCTATCCACATAATGATCCAAACTATTGTTTTCCACCCATTTGCACATGGAGTATGGTTATTATAGGGTGGACTATCCATCCCTCACTGCATTGTTTTTAATCAGCCCCTTCACCTACTTGTTTCCATCCCTCACCACCTACTTTCCTTAATGCACACAAACCTTGGGTAAAACAAATTTCTTTTGTAGGAGGAGTACTTGCATGGATTAATTATTGATTTCATAGAATTTTTTTTGAATGTGTTAAGGAGGAAGAAAGGTGACATTGTTGATTGGAAGTTGATTGGGTAGGGATTGCTCCTAGAGCTAAGGCTTTTAATATTTACCTTGTAAAGGTTTCCACGAGCTACTTCCCAGTCCATCTATCCTACTCAACCATTTCCACTACTTTGTGTTCATCATAGTTTGAAATTCATCATTTTTCAAATGTTTTTGCATGGATCTAAGGCCTTAACCATCATTTCCACCCTTTAAATACTCTTAAGTGTGGAATTTTACCTCAAGCAAATGTTCTATGGATTCCACAATATTTTATTAATAATTTTCAATTTTTATAACAATTAGAATGAGTTAATACTCAAGTTACTCCATGTGTACCATCAATTGGTAATTGATGCAGATTGCAGTGTTTTAAGTTACTAGGAGTCCTTACATGGTTTCAAATGGTAAAATTGAATAGAGTTGTTAAATTAATTCAAATCATTTCAATTCCCAATATTAAAACTTTTCTTTATCCCACTTAATTCATTGTATTAATTGTATTTCTCCACTGGTTGTTTGCTCAGATACAATAGATTTGTGGAAAATATTTTCATATTAATCTAGGGTTGAAAAGCAGTTTTATGATTTGTTTCTTCAAGGCTTAGTGCTTTTTTAATAAATATTTTGTAGCTTAGCTAGTTATATTACTCATGTCAATATTGAAGCTTCCAGGGATTTTAAATTTCCTTTCCATGTCCTTTTTCAAATTCTTCTATAATGGGATAGATGCCCCTAAATTTCATCTATTGTTGCAAACCTATCTAACGTGACATGCTTTGTGTTGATCTTCAAATATCCCTTCATTTTTGAGAGATATTGTTATATTAATCCATGTTGATAAAGTCTTTAATCAAAAAAATTGTTTTTATGTTTATTTTTCTTCATAATGTGAAATTTTTGTGTAGTCTTAATTGAATTTATTTTCCTTTTTTTTTTTCTAATTGGCTTGAATAAATTATTTTCTATTATTATTTACTTTTTTTAATTTTTTATCTATTTGAACTTTTGATTTTTTGAAACATGTGGACCATCTGTATGCTGTACAACTCATTGGGTGACATATACCTTCCATGGCCAGCAATTTCTGACTTGATTTCTATTGTACCTATACATATCACTAGAAATGATCTTCAATTTGGAATAGTCTCACTTGTTGTTTACCCAAAGTAGGTATGGTGAATTACTAATACCACTAAAATTCAATCTCAGAGCTAACCTTGGCTTTGAATTCCAAATTTCTTATGAACCATCCTTTGCGACAATAATATGGTCTATATTGACATGTCCCTTGGATTCATTATATATTCCCTTTAAATATAAGGAACTTGTGAAAATGAGAAAGATAAACCCAAAAAATATGATGTAAAAAAAAATAGGTAGATGAAAGCTACTGCAATTCATAACAACAAAAAAATCTTCTCTATTGACATTTGGTGACATGAATTGCACAATGAGAACTTAGATGGAACTGGAAGATAGAATGTTTAGACACCTGAATGAAATGAGTATAAGGTAGATGCCCCATGCAAAAAATTGACGAGAATAGAGTAGTGTTATTTTTGTAATCTTGACTAGACTAAAATACAATGTGTTTCTATGCTCTGACTTAGATTCTTTTTTCAATTTTAGTGGCCCTTTGAATAGTAGAAACCATCCTTACCTTTTTGTTTTCTAATATAATCCCAACAAAATGGGCCGAATATGAGCTCAAGCTCACTTCCCTTTAACGTATGATTGTACTTATGCTTTATACTACCTCTACTTATGCTTTCTATTACCTCTTTATAATCTTTAATGTTTAAAAGATTCCATTATTTGCATTTTTTCATTGAGGAAATCCTTTTGCAAGAAAATTTTCTATAGGAAATTGAAATTTGATATTGAAATAGGGGACTTCCTCTCATGAAACAAATTTCCTTGTTTATTTTATCTTCATGTTATATTCATTGCATCATATTTGTGAATCACATGACACTAAATGGCATCTGCTTGTCTTTGCAATTAACATTTTTTTCTAATTATCCCCTTCATTCCAACCATAGCCTTTTCATTTTACAAAATTTGCATGAATCATGTACTTAAGGCATATTGATTTCAAAATGCATGCTTATGCCAACCATGAATAATAAACCAAACTTGTTAACCCTATGGAATTATCAGTCATGCTCTTCTCCAATATTTTGCATTGACCTTGGCCCCTCACACTTCCATTTCACTAGCTTTCACCTTTTAGGACAGCTCCTTTCCTCCTCATCATGTAGCTTAGCTTGATAGAGAATGCCATCACTTTGTTTCTAGCTAGATATACAACGATCCAACGATTGCGCCAAATAGTTGAACTCGACCTTGTTCCTTCGATGAACACATCGTCTAAATGCTAACGCATTTCCCTCTCCGACGGTACCTTCCAGCATAGAACTTTCTTCCGTCTACTTGCAATTCCCATGCCATCTTTGGTGACCTGTAGTTAGGGTAGATTATCATTCTCAAAGAAGCCACTTGCACACTTTTGAAAAACTATGTGTATGTTCATACTCTTCACCCCATCCTTTATGTTTTTCTTTTCCTTCCCTCTTCGCCATTGACATTCCAACTAGTTCCCCATTGCTTTCCTCTTTCTTTCCTTCTTTTCAGGACTATAAAAATGCTTGAACTCGAATTCCTTGAACGTCATGCAACTTTGATTAGGTACCCGACCCATCTTCAAATTGTAAAATTGTCCACATTCCAAGTGGGATTTTCAATGGCGCACGACCCTTCCTCGCATACTCCTGCTTCGATACAAGGTTCTGCTTCATCATCGACTCACTTGTCCTATGTTATACCTACTTCCATGTCATTCATGGCACTAAGCCCCCATCGTAAACATTGGTCAATCCAGGGTAGGGTGATTGTAAAAACAAACCTTCGCTCATACAACAATGCTTAGGCCTTTGGAAATGTCTTTGTATTTGACCCCATTGATTGTGCCAATGATGCAATCCATCTCTCTGCCTTAAGTGACTTAGTAGATTCCTTGCATGGCCTTGTCCAAATTGGGTGGATTTACATGGTTTCAAATGGGACAGTCAAACCAACAAACGCAAATTACAACTATCTCGATAAACAATGTAAACTTTGAAATGGGAACTGATACAATTACCCATTTCGTAGAGGTAGCAAAAAAGTGACCCAATTTTGAAAAGTGGTGATGCAGAATACACTATTTTTTTTTTGGAGCATATTTTTGACACTTTAAATAACTGATACGATTAACCATTTCATAGAGGTAGCAAAAAAGTGACCTGATTTTGAAAAGTGGTAATGTAGAATACACTTTTTTTTTTCGAAGCATATTTTTGACACTTTAAATTTTCTTATGTATCAAATATAAATATTTGTTTTTAAATGTTAGTGATTTTCATGTTGATTTTTAAACGTGTTGTTGCAGCATCAACCATTTTTTTTAGCGGGCTTATTTTTGACACTTTTAAATTTATTATGTCTAATGTTTTTTGAAATCATGATTACTTAACGAATTTTCAAGTTATTTTTTTTTTAAATGTTGAATACTTAGAAGAAAAATATATATAAAAGACCAAAAAAATTTATCTCGTAAACCATAAAAGGATTTGAAAAAAAAAACAAACAAAATTTAAAAAATCTAAGAAAAAAAAAATTAACAAAAAACATAAGAAAATAGAAAATTAACAAATTAAAAAAAAAATACTAAAATTAAGATTAAAACATTAAAAAAACTAAGAAAACAAAAATATACTCAAGTTTAAAATAAAATTATATATATATATATATATATATATATATATATATATATATATATATATATAAACATTTAAAATTTAAAAAATATATATATCTATTTTTTATTTTAAAAAAAGACATTTAATTTTTTTTAAAACGATATGCTTTTTATTATATATATATATATATATATATATATATATATATTATTTTTTAAAAATCACACACATTTAAATTTTTTTTAATATTTTTTATTAAAAAAAATTATGTGCATTTTTTTGAATGGTAAATATTAAAAAAAATGTTTATTTTATAAGAAACATACAAAAAAAAAAGTATATATATATATATATATATATATATATATATTTGAATTTTAAATGTATTTTTTAAATAAAAAATAAATGATTATATATATATATATATATATATATATGTATATATATGTATATGTATATGTATATGTATATGTATATGTATGTATATATATATATATATATTAAATTTTAATTGTGTTTTGGCTTTCTTTCTTTTTTTAATTTGCGTCTTTTTTTTTAGGTTTATTTTTAAATGTTTTTAATCTTAATTTTAGTAGTTTTTAATTTATTTATTTTTTTGGTTAATTTTCTATTTTTATTTTTTATTTTTTAGTTTTTTTTTTTAAATCTCGTTTGTTTTTAATTTTCATTTATTTTTTTAGTTTTTTGTTAAGTTTTCTTTTTTTAACTTAATTTTATAGTTTTTTTAAATATTTTTTTTTTTCCAAATTCATTTTTTTATTTTTTTTTACAAACTTTTTTATGGTTTACAAGATAATTTTTATTTTATTTTTTACATTTTTTTGAAAATATATTTTTTCTTATTATTTATTTGTTTATATTTTTTTAGTTTTTTAATTCTTATCTTTTATAGTTTAATTTTGTTTTTTTCAACATTTTTAGAATTGTTTTTTTTTTTTTTTGTCTTTTTTTATATATTTGATTTTTTTTGTATTTGTTTTTTTAATTTTATGTTTTGTTTTTAATATATATTTTATATTTACGTTTTGTTATTTTTTTTAACTTTTCTCTATTTTGTGGCTTTTCATTGTTTTATTTTTTATTGTTTTTATTTCATTTATTTCATTTTCTTTTGAAATTTTAATGTTTTTCAGAGTCATGATAAGATCTTTTACGCCATTATTGCAAAATGTTGAAAATTTACCCTTGAAAAAGAAAAGTGTTATTCCAGCCTCAACACTTTTTGTTTTGAGGGTTTTTTTGCACAATTTTTTCACAAAAAATTGGTTTTCACCACCATTTTTTAAACATGTTGAAAAATTACCCTAGAAAAAAAATTTTGTTATTCCAGCATCAACACTTTTCGTTTTAAGGGTGTTTTTTGCACAATTTTTGCACAAAAAATTGGTTTTCACTGCCATTTTCAAAACATGTTGAAAATTTACCCTAAAAAAAATTAAGTGTTATTCCAGCATCAACATTTTTCGTTTTTAGCACTATTTTTCATGTTTTCTTGGGGTTTTTGAGCTAGAGATCATGTTTTGAGTTTATAGTTCCCGTTCCAAAGTTTCCATTGTTGATAGAAAATGGGAAGTCTTCCACTCTATAGCTTCCACTGCTAAACCTTGATTGGATGATCTTCTGACAATTCCTTTCCACCATTTCCGTTTCAAATATATAAGTGAAATCAAATATGTAGACGTTGTCTCAATTGTGGACATCACTGGGGTGGTGAGGTCCACTTCTCCAACCTCCACCATTCGTCGAAGAGATGGGTCTGAAACACCTAGAAAAACTCTCATCTTGGAATACATGTCTGGGTATAGCATCGAAATCACCCTATAGGGCAAGCATTGCCACATTATAGGCAAGGAACTAGTTGAACTCCACCCTTCTGGTGCACTGACCATGCTTGCAATCAAAGGAGGTAGAATAATCAAATTTAATGGAAAAAATTTAGAGACTATATCCACCAGCAGTCTCCTCCTAAATCCTGACATTCTAGAGACTCACTAGCTCCAGTCATGGTTTCATGAAAAAGTCTACTTGGGTTCTTCACCATCATTAAGTAAAAAGTTCTTCGGGTCTTCCAAGCGAGACCACCTACAACGTACCATTTCCGACCTCATAGAATTTCATCCCCTCTGAAAAGCAACATGGTTCTCTGTTCGTGAAACCATCACCTCTATTGACATGCAAGATTTCTACTTCCTTACATGCCCTGTTTCATATGATGGCATCCAGTGCATGATTTTTTTTTCCACCACTCAAACGAAATGTGGTACTACACAAAATGTGGTGGGGACTTCCCAAAGTGTGACTATCACTAGCTGCTAAAATTTTAAATGCATGACCACACAGGCCTACTGAAAAATGTCACATCTTTTGATGATGCTGCAACTGAACTCATGGGTGTCCCAGCAAAAGACTTGTTCATACTCTCCACTGATCTTGGTTCTATCCATGAGATTCATTCAAGGGTTTCATGTCGTTATTTCCTCTTCACACTATCTATGAAAACATATAACTTCATTGGTGTCAAATGCCTAAAGGTTGTACTAATCAATTAAGAGGAAATCAACTATGGCTCTTCACGTGCCCTTGTCCTTGAAGATATCAAGAAAATGTCTAGTACGTCATTTTTTGTCCACCTTTAAACCTCCCTCTTCTTCCCCCATGTCAAACTAAAATGTAGACACCAACTTCTATAGGCTTCTCTGTTCATTCTCATTTCTTCCCTTACCACGCTCTTCTTTTGTTCATTTCATCATTCTAGTTCTTTCCTCTATGCATCTACGCCTATGTTACATGTTGAAGCTTCCACCTTTAAATAATGTTTCATCTTTTACCTTTAAATATAATATATATGCTCTTTTTTTCTTCCTTATAAACAAGGTAGTATATTTGCATGCATTTAAAGTATGTGTTGTGTAATTAAAAACAAATACTGACTTGGTAGAAAAGGTTGTTGTTTCTTTACCTTAAATCTATTTGATCTTCAGTTATGTTTCATCTTTCATCTTTATACTTCTTACCTTAGATGTACACACTCTTTCCCAATTTGTGAAAAAAAAAAAACAAAACAAAAAAAAAAAAAAAAAAAAACAAAACAAAACAAAACCAAAAAAAAAAAAAAAAACAAACAAACAATAAAACAAAACAATTTTTTTTTATAAATGATCTTTACTTATGTTTCATCTTGAATATTTACACTTCTTGCCTTGTACATGTCTTCATGTCACACAACTAACATGTGGATGTACACACTCATTCGCATTTAAAAAAAAAAAAAAAATACAAAATAATATCTGGATGTACACACTCTTTCACAATTTGTAAATCACTAAAAGGAATCACAATTTTACAATTTGAAATAAAAAAAATGTGTTATGAAATGAGCCTTTATATTTTAAGAATATATGGTGTTGCCTCATAAGTTATATATATCCTTATTTAACTCAATTTTTTTTTTATTATCTTATTAAAAAAAAAATATTTACTTTAATTTTAAAATTAATATTACAATATATTATTAGTAGTAACCATTACCCAAACATTTTCCATTTTATATGTTTTAAATATAAAAGCATTTCATTTTTAATTTCTATCCAAAGAAATGTGAAAACGTCTTCACATGGATATTATCTTCAGGTTGACATAGAATCATATTCCATTTCTAGCCTTTGTTTTGTATCATAAGTTCATTACCATGTGGCCACCTATGGCACTTTAATTTTGTGTCTTTAAGAGAAGCAACAAAAAAATTAGGCACAAAGGCATAGCAGGGAGGGAATAATGTTCTTTAATGACACTCTTTTGAAGGTAGATGAGAAGAGAACCATAACCAGATCATAGAGCGAGCTCTACTATTAGAGACAAAACTCCATCATAGCATAAACCACATTATAGACACCACAAAGAGAGTTTTACTAACTTTGTACTGTATGTAGGAAAAACATAGAAACACTATGGAACACCATAAATTACCACTATTTGTGCATTAGAGATAAAACTATGTCACAACATAAGTTACCACATTAAGCCACACCACACATTATAGACAATGCAAAGTCAACTTGTAGCTAATAGCTGGTAAAATAATGTAACTTGCACTCTCCCAACAAAGCCTTGACTAAATCTGGACCGATGCCAAACATGTGAAGAAGTGAGGGGTACTTATTCCCCAATTCACAGAAGCAAGTAAAATTTTTCGTACTTAAAACAACGCAACAAGTTTGAACAAGCTATAAATTAGAGTGTGTTACTGTAGGCATACATGGCATTTAAGTCATCCTTATTCAGATTGCATATCTCAACAGAACCTTGAACCACAAAAGCACTAGCAACCAATGCTATCATAGCTATTACGATGAGAATTATCTTCATGGGCTTCATCATTCCAATATTGTTGGTGCATACTAAATCGAACATGAGAGTTGTGGGGCTACCCCCGTGAACGTAGACCTCCTTGATTGATCCTTTAGGGAGTTTTGAGGTCTAAAATGGGTCTCCTAAGTAAATTATAAAATAATAGTGAAAATAATAAGATAAGATTAGATTACATCATCAAATTTTAGAGGGATAAAATAATATATTATTTTTTCAACTCTTATTTTCAACTTTTCTCCCTATGGGTTTACTAAAATTTCGAGTGGCAACACTTGTTGGATGCAAAATTTGATTCCTCATCCAAGGGGTACACATGTTTCATACATTCAATGGACCCTACTACATGAAAAATGAGAAATACATGAAAAACATGATTTCACTCATGCTTTTTCATGTATTTCTCATTTTTCATGTAGAGGGGTCCATCAAAAGTATGCAACATTGGTACCCCTTGGATGAGGAATTAAAATTTTCATCCGACATGTAATCGCACTTGAAATTTGAGCAAAACCTTAGGGAGATAAGTTGAAAACATGAGTTCAAAAAATAGTTTTATTATTTTATTATTTTTTAATCCTTTTACTTTTTTACTCCAAAAATGGTGAATCTTCCCCCATGGTTGACATCATCATCTTGTATCTTATTGGTTCTTATAAAATTATTTTGGTTTTAAATTTTTCTTAGGAGGCCTATTTTAGACCTCAGAGTTCCCCTAATGATCTACATACTCGTGTTTCAGACAAACATTTCATAGCATGGGATTTGAACCTAGGTGGAGAGGTGTTGGAAAAAAAGAGGAGGAAATAACAAAGATACACATGCACAAAATGTGAGGTGTTGTTCAATTATTCTATTAACAAAAACTTGATCTATTACAACTAAACCCAATATGATGTATTTATTCTATTTAACTAGTGATTTAACTGAAGCTCACTCCAACTAACTACATCATGCAAAATCACACTAACTTGACTTCTCTAAATTTAGAATGAACTCAAACTAACACAAACTTTTTCTCTAGATTAATCTGCATGCAAGAGTAATTACCTATTTTTATCACTCCCCCTTAATTGCGACTGCTAAACTAAGACACAACTCATGATAACTTAAACATGCATGTTGGTCTAAGTCTAAGTTAGGCATGCAACTCGGGGCAACTCCTAAGTTTCCTCTACGAAACTCAAATACATCTTTTTCTAAAGGATTAGTGAATATCACTTGATTTATGAGGCTCTAAATAAAATTCTCCATTGCTCACAAGTTCTCTTATAAAATGGTATCTTGTATCTATATGTTTTCTCTTTTGATGGAATATGTTATGCTTCAATAGTGTAATCATTGAGATGCTGTCACAATAGATTGTTGTTGATATCTCTTGTTTCTATTGAATTCCATCCAAAACTATGCTTAATTATACTGCTTGACACATTTTTGATGTCATTGCGACATATTCTTCTCTTGTTGATGAAAGTGACACAATAGGTTGTTTCTTAGATGCCCGTGAGATTACTCATGAACTAAGATGAAACACAGAATCAAAAGTGATTTTCCTATGATCTAGACTTCTTGCAAAATCACTGTCAATATATCCAACCAAATCTTTCTTTTTTGTGCTTTCATACAATATGCAACAATTTGTAGCTCCTATTATGTATCTCAATTTATTTATTTATTTATTTATTTATTTATTTTTTTCCAGTTTTGAATGTGAGTCTTTTGCTGAATCCATAAATGTAGAAATCATACTAACTCCATGCGTAATATCCAGTCTTATAGCTATGAGGTACATAAGGTTTCCAACCAATCTTTTGAACAAAGTTCGATTTACATGTGATCCTTCATCATTCTTACTTAACTTTGTACATATCATTATTGGTTTAGGTGCGGGTTTGCAACTTTCCATTCTAAATCTTCTCAACAATTTTCTTGCATATTTATCTTGACAAATAAAAATCTCTTTCTTTTATTTCTCAACTTCTATACCAAGAAAATATTTCATAAGACGAACATTTGTCATTTGAAATTATTTCTTCATTGCTACTTTAAATTGATCTAGTTCAATATCACAAGTATAAATCATATCATCTACATACAAATAGACAATCAAAATGTATCCATACTTATTTACCTTTGTGTACAAGGTTAGTTCATTATTGTTTATGCTAAATCCATTCTTGATTATATAAGTGTCAATTCTGCTATACCAGGATCTTGGAACTTGTTTGAGTCCTAGAGCATTTTCTTCAGTCTGTAAACTTTTTCTTCATGACCTTCAACTTCATAACCTGGAGTTTTCTACACATAAATTTCCTCATCAAAAATTCCATTTAAGAATCTTGATTTGACATCCATCTGATACACTTTCCACTTCTTCTGAGTTGTTACTGCCAAGACTTCTCTTATCATATCCAACATGACTACTAAAGTAAAAGTTTCTCCAAAGTCTATTCCTGGTTGCTATGAGAACCATTATGCTACACACCTTGCTTTAAATATGTCAATCTCTCATTTTTCATTCAACTTCATCTTGTAGATCCATTTCACACCAATGAGATTTTTTTATCTTTAGGTAACTAAACCAAATCCCAAGTATCTTTTTTCTATATAGATTCTATTTCTTCATACATAGATTTCAACCAATTCTTTTCTTTGATAGCTTCTTCAAATTATGAAGGTTGAAATGACAATAATTAAAAATTTGAAATGATATCTAAATCATCATAAATATCCTGCAAACTTCTAATTTTTTCTTACCATTACTTGATTCCTGAATGATAGTTAGGAGTATTTCTATTTGTTGATCTGCTTGATGATCCATAATATCATGGAGTCCTTGTAGGAATGTCTTTGATTGATGTCATTTCCCGTGATCCTTGGTGTTCATTTTCTGCTACATCTTCTTCTTCTATGAGTGGTACTCTTGCATCAACAATTTTGCCTAAACTTCCATTCCATGAGTCACGTTCTTTGAACACCACATATCAGTTTATTATAGTCTTTTTCGTGACATAATTATATAAATTTATATGCTTTTGAATGTTCACTATACTCAGTAAATATACACTTTTCACTTTTATAATCTAACTTGCCTCTTAAGTCTTTAGGTACATGTATATATGATATGCATCCAAAAACTCTAAAATGAGATACACTACAAGGCATACCTAACGACGCTTCTTGCGGGACTTTATTCATCACACTTTTTGTGGGAGATCTATTTATGACATAAAAAACATATGCAACTACTTCTACCTAGTACTCATTTGACAAATTGCTTCCCTTTAACATGCTCCTTTCCATGTTTATAATCATTCTATTCTTTCTCTTTGATACACCATTATGTTGTAATGTATATCTAGTTGTAAATTTTCTTCTTATTCTATGTTGTTTGAAATAATCATGAAATTCCTTTGAATCATATTCTGTACTAAAATCTGATCTCAATACTTTGATTTGACGATAACTTTGATCCTCTACTAGGTCTTTGAATTCTTTGAACCTTTCATAAGTCTCAAAATTCTACTTCAAAATATAAATCCACGTCTTTTGGTTGAAATCATCAATAAATGTGAGGAAATAATAACTTCCACTAATCGACTATGTCTACATGAGTCCACACAAGTCTATAAAACCAACTCTAGTGGCTTCTTTTCTCTGTGTGCTACTCCTTTAAAAAAATATTCATGTTGTTTCTTCCCAAGATACAAAAATGACAGGTACTAGAGGGTTCTTGGATGGGAGGTAATCCTCTAACCATTTCTTTTTACTACAATAATCTCAAACCAAAAAATGAAAATGTCCAAACCAAAAGTGCCATAACTAATAATCATCAACACATGCAACCTTAAAAGAACTGCCCCGATTTTTGTAATTCATGATCAGAGGGAACAATTTGTTTTTTGTCATATGCACCTTCACTGTGAGTTGGTTACATGGAGGCTTGTCATATATAAGACAATCTTGTCCCTAAAAAATAACTTTGTATCCTTTCTGCATTAATTGACCAACACTTATCAAATTATGTTTTAGACCGGGAACATAGTATACCTCTGAAATTGTCTTCGACTCCCCTTGCTTGGTCAATATTTTGACCACTCCTTTTCCATCTACATCCATAATCTTGTCAGTCCCTAATTTTACCTCTGTCTTGACTGATTCATCCAGATTTGCAACCAATTTCTTGTTGTCAGTCATATGGTTACTACAACCATTATCTAAAAACCAAACATTATTATAGGGTTCATGCATCATATTACAAGCTAGGAACATGGATTCATTATTTTATATAGTTACATTTTCATGCCGCAATTTCATGCATAATGACCAAATTTATTACAATAATAACATGTCGCCTTTGATTTATCATCTTTTATTGTTATCGAATATTTTTTGTTGCTTCCATTATCTTGTTCTTGCTCTTCTTTTCCATCTCTCAAACCACCATTTCTTCCACCTCAACCTCTATCTCTTGAGATGGAAACTTGGCTTTTAAAAGAAGTTTCTATGGAGGATTCCTTTTATTTTTATATATCCTCACCTCATGGGATAGAAGTGATCCCATCAATTCATCAAATTAAAATGTCGCCAATCCTTTGGTTTTTTCAATAACTGCTACTACAACATCAAATTTATTAGACAAAGATCTAAGGACCTTTTCAACCATTGTTTGATCTTTAATATTATCACCATATACATTTAACTAGTTTACAATGGTCAAAATTCGATTCATAAACGAATCGATATTCTTTGTTTCTTTCATTTGCAGAGTTTCAAATTATCTCCTAGTATTATGCAACTTAAAAATATTCACTTTGGTCATACCTTGATAGCTTGTTGCCAAAATCTCCCATGATGTCTTTGCTAAAGTCATGGTCATGATTTTCTGGAATATAGCTTTGTCCACTGCTTGCTGGAAAAGTTGAAATGCATGTGCATTCTTCTTTATGTTTAACCTTAATTTCAACTTCTGTGCATTTGTGAGAGCTTGCTCTGTTGTGTCATGTGTAGGTTCAGGGTGAAAGCATGAAGATTGGTTACACCTTTGGGCCAAATGTGGCGATGAAATTTTAGGTTTTTCCTCTTTTATCGAATTGAAGCCCTCAAAATTCATATAAGCAACGTGAATTTTGATTCATAGTAAAAATAAAAATTGTGAAGAATTATGTTGTTATCCTAATGATATTTTTTGCAAAAATATTTAATGTTGTATAATATGTCAATTTTCCATTAAATGAAATTCTTGTCCTTGCAATTTTTCACACATCTTAAGAGGTATGTGTGTGTTCACATAGCATAACTTAGTCTAAAATGTGTAATTTTTAATATATATATATATATATATATATATATATATATATATATATATATATATATATATATATATATACATATATATATATACATATATGTACATATATGTACATATATGTATATATATATATATATATATATATATAGATATATATATATATATGTATATATATATATGTATATATATATATATATATATATATATATATATATATTATCTACATGGAGAGAGCTAAGTTTTTCATATTAAATTTTTTTTTTTTAATGCAAATATATATTTTTTATTATTTTTCAAAGTTGAGTAATATTTCAATTGCATTTTGCACACACGTGTTCATGTAATTTTTTTTAAACTATTTAAATAAATTGAAAAACCAAAAGTACCCTTTTTAAAAGGATGCATAAAAGCATTATGTTTAAAATAAATTAGATGAAAAATATCATATGAATTCGAAAATGTCAAACTCATATTTCATTGGATAGAGGATTTATTCATGAATCCAACTTGATCAACTCCACCACCTAAGGAAAAATTTATCCCTAAGTCTGCTAGGGTACAAAATGGAGTTGCAAGAAATTTTGCAGAAGAGGTGTTGAAATTGCTAATTTTAGGACTTAAGAGGCTCAATCGAGTGCCTAAATTTCAAATTTAAATAGATCAATCGAGGGTTTTGAAAACCCTCAATCGAGCCATATACATGGTTAAGAGAGGCTCGATCGAGCTCTGTATCTCGATTGAGCTATTATGATCAATCAAGCATTTATAAAAAAAAATTGAATGATCTTAAATTAAACATTTTAAAATTATAAATCTTATTATAATTTTTGTTATAATGTCATGTAGAAACCTTGTTAAATTTAATATTAATATTAAAAGGATATTATTATTATTATTATTAAATAAAATAACAAAATGATATTAATATAGAAAATTAATATTAATACATTTTAATTGTTAATATTAAATTTATTAGTTTTGGATTAATATAATATTACTAACTTTAATATAATATAAAATTTCTTATATTAAAATATATACTAGCACAACCACATTAATAAATGTGGTTGATATACACCATAGGCATTAACAAAAGAGTTGACCATTAACACAAGAAGAGTTATACAAGTTGACTTAATATATTTTAATTTTATTTAACCTATTTTTTTACTATAAATCTAACATACTAAAATATATAATATTTTTAAAATCGTGAAGTATTCATAACCTAAAGATATATTTAAATAAATAAAACCTAAACAGTTTCAATTGGAGGACATGAAGTGGTCTATGTATCTTTGATGGAGGTAGCTAGAACATTAATATTGTGGAAACTTTTAGATTATATTTGCATGGAAAATTATCATTTTCTCTCCAAGTGAATGTACAACACATGTTTGAAATCTTGAATTTTAAATATGTATTATATATATATATATATATATATATATATATATATACATATATATATATATATATATATATATATATATATATATATACATATATATATATATATATAATGTTATATGACATCAAAATAAAAAAATAAAAAAGAATTTAAAGATAATATTTTATTTGTCAAAGTATTTTAAAAATTTTGAAATATAGAGTGAGAGAGAGTGGGAGAGAAGGGTAAGAGAGAGAGGGGGGACACAAATATGGAGAGAAGGAGAGTAGGAGAAAGTCTTTGAGAAAGAGAGGGAGCTTGAGAGATGGAGTTGGAGGAAAAGATAGGGAAGGAAGAAGTTATAGACATATAGAGAGAGAAAGGTGGAGAGAGAGAGTGATAAGGGAGAGATTGAGAGGGAGTGTGTATGTTTTGGGTTGAGATAGAAAGAAAAATAAGGAGAGAGGGAGAGAAGGGGCATGTGGAATGAGAGAGGGAGGGAAATAGCCAACAAAGTTGCAAGATCAAGCTAGAGAGAGAGAGAGACTAAATGAGTGATGTGGGGGAGAGACAAAGGGAGGTGGGAAAGAAAGGAAGAGATATAAGACTTTAGAGGGAGGGAGAGAGAGAAAGAGAGAGGGAGAGTCAAGGGATATGGAGAAAGAAATATAGATGGAGTGACAAGGGAGATGGAGAGAGATAGAAGAAGAGACAAAGGGAGAGAAGGGAAAGAGAGAGAGGGGGGCAAGAGGAGATATAGATTGATATGGGGAAACACTGTGTATTTTTGTAGGGTGATATAGAGATATGAAGAAGGAGAGATGGAGGGATATAGAGATATAGATGGAAGGGGGAGAGAGGGAAGAAGAGAGAGATAGAGGGAGGAAGGGAGAGATCTAGATAGATATGAATAGAGAGTGTGTGTGTTTTTAGGGGGGTGAGGTAGAGAGATAAAGAAGCAGAGATGGAGGGAGATATAGATATAGATGGAGGGGGGAGAGAAAGGGAAGAAAATCGCTTTCACTAGATGCATTGATTTCAATGTAAAGATGTTGATTTCTAATCCTATTTGATTTCTAGCAAATTAGATACATCGATTTATATGTAGATGTTGATTTCTAATTTTATTTCATTGCTTGCATTAGATGCATTCATTTAATTAAAGATGCTAATTTATAATCTTGTTTGATTGAGCTTGCATTAGATGCAGTGATTTCAATGTAGATGTTGATTCCTAATCATATTTGATTGCTAGCACTAGATGCATTAATTTCAATGTAGATGTTGATTTCTAATCATATTTGATTGTTTGTAGCATTATATGCATTGATTTCAATGTATATGTTGATTTCTAATCCTATTTGATTGTTTGCATTAGATGCATTGATTTTAGTGCAGATGTTGATTTCTCATCCTATTTGATTTCTTGTATTAGATGCATTGATTTCAACGAAGATGTTGAATTCTGATAAATAATGTAACTAGATATATGGTGTACATTAATTTCAAGGTAATTAGTTTAACATTGTGCATTGATTTCAGTATAAGCACAAAAAAATTATTGACAACGTGCATTATGAGTAAGCTTTTGTAGATAACCCCAAACAAAATAAAATTGAATAAAATGTGTATTTGTAACTTTTACATCTCCACATATTTTAAAATTGAATATATAACTTATTTCAATCATATTTGATGTTTTAAAAATTGAATAAAACTTAACTTTCCTTCACAAGGAATTGATTGAAATACTGGGATAACAACTTGTAAATTTAGGAAAGTTGTTAACATTATAATAAATTATGTAAATGTTTCCATATATTGTTGTTTGACCTATATATTAAATTTTAATACGATTGACTTATATCATGTTATGACTAAGCTCTTGTAGATAATTTCAAAATAATAATGTTGAATGCAACATATTTGTTGTTTACATGACATCTTTTAATATTAAAATTGAATAAAACTTATTTCAATCATATTTTGTGTTTTTTAATTGAACCTTGAGATAAGAAATTGATTGAAATACTTAAAAGAGTTGTCCATGAATTATGGTATATGGGTGAGTCATAAAAAATTTCACACACACGCACACACACACACACACATATATGAATATGACTTAATAATTCAAATAATTTATTTTTAAAATTGAATTGTAATAACATATATATTGATTGCACTAACCAACACTTTCTAGAAGCCAATATGAAGCATGATTGGAATTATTTCCAAGTTCAGTATTAAATTGATACATGATATATTTTAGTTCATTTTATATATCAAAGTGATTTGCATGATAACTTTTAAGATTGCACTTATTTTCTTAGTCTATGAAACTAGAAATCAAAATTGAACATATATTTTACTAATAAAAGTTATAGTATATAGAAAAATTATTAAATTAGCAAAATAATTTTAACAGATCCATTTAAACTTAAAAAATGAGAATCCATAAACAAGATTAATACAAATCCATAAACCAAAATAATAAGCATCTATAAACTAAAATAATGTCCATGATGTACATCCATAAATTGTCCATGTATGAAAGTATACAAAGTTTATATCACACATGTGAATATGCCCTATGAAATGAGCTTGAAAATATGCAAAGTATGACACCCTAAGTACCATGAAAAATCCTATATGAGTTCTTCCGTGCAAGGTAAGTGTACATAAGCTGGTACACAAATATAACACATTCAAATTCAAACTAATTAGATCATTATTTGTAAAAAATAAACAATATGGAAATAAATTATATTGAACCACATTTTTAATTGTAAACATATATACATGAATCTACTAATCTTAGTCGAGTCCAAATTCAGGTCCAATAGGACGGGGGTTTGATCCTGAATCTGCGTTTGGCTGTCCCCTTCCCGTGGCTTGATGATTGGGGCATGCATCGATGTACCTACATCATCAATGTCTCTCAACCCAACATCCAACTCATGTATCCACATAACAGTGGCATCAATGTCACTCTACATATGGGCCTGTGTACATAATGCCAAGGACAAATTATAATTAGTCTACAACTTAATTATCATGTTTATGTAACTTAAAAAATAAAATATTGAAATCTTAGGAATAAATAAGTTTGCCTCAATTTCTGGTCCATGTAGTTGTATATAAACTCTCCTCCACATTAGTAAACCTATAATGTTGAGGTGGAGGTGGAGGAGAATCCATGAAAATGTGCTCTAGTCAAGGATTCCCTGGCTGATCAACTGCCCCCTCAAATGACCTCATAAGATCATCCATGTAACTAGGACATGTCTACATGTTATCATGAACTTATTAATATAAATTATGCAATCTAATATGAACGAGAAATTTTAATATAAATAATTATGCATAATTTGTTGATAAGAGTCAAAAGTTTCGTATATATATGTATCTGGTCTATGTCACGTGGGCCATGTCCCCTCCATGTCTCATGAATGACATCATGATACATACATGTATGTGTAAGAGCATCAAAGGGGAAAGTTGCGAGAAATGCATCATCATATAAGGGCACTGGTGGGTCACAGGGGAGTGGTGGTGGTCTCTTAATCTCTCCATGCAATGCAACATGTGCACTAGCCAATGATGCCCACATGTTTTTGCAATAGTATCCAACTTCTCACCACTGAGCTGCGACAACTCCTCTAGCTCTTCAGGTAATACCATGCTCTAAGAAGGTAGTTTCAGTAATCTCGGAGGTGGTGGTACATGCACAAGGTCCCTACAAGCTCCCTTGCACTCATAGGTACATCCCATGTTAGTACCATAAAACATCCCATGTTAGTACCATAAAAATGAGATCTGGTATCAGTGTAATCTGGCCTCATATGTAACACAAACTCTGCATATAAATGCTTAGCAAAATAAACTATGACCTGGTCATGGTTTGGGAACTTGCCCCAAGCTCCAATGAATCTATCATACACAAAAGGGGTTGCATGAACATTAATAAAATATTTCAGTGGGATTGGACCTTAATTTCTAGCAGGGTGTTTAGGCAAGATTTCAAACAAATCCCCACGAACATCAATGTCCTTGGTGACCTCTTTCACCACCTCCCAATAATCTGGGCCTTCAACCTCATGCTTCCTAACCCTATGTATGAACTTTAATATGTGGCTATGTGGGCTCGACCTCCAGTATGTCTCGATCAGCCTATTCATGTTATCCAACATCAAAGACAATGCAAGGCGATTCGGTGAATTGGCAGGGATATTCTTTATCTCTGCTATAATCCATGTATGATGGGCTGTAACATCATCTAATGTGATCTGATTTGTAGCATCATCCCACAGAGGGATCAATGCTCCACTCTAATCCTCAACTTTAGTCTGCTGAGGACTTGTAAATAATAAACATAATTTAACATATATGTAATTAACAAAATAGAAGCATAATAACATATACATCAAATTGAAACACATCAGTAGAAGATAATTTAAAAATTAAAGACAATTTCAAGCCATTAACACATAAAGTTTAAAGATGATTTAAACATGCAGGAGGTTTTCCTGAAATGGGCGAAGATGATCCATTGTATGTACAAGAATGGTCATCAATAGAGACAGAAACGCCGCGTCTAACACTTTGATTGACGTCGAAAGTAGGATCTACTAAGGGAACACAAATTCTTGGTGGGATACATGATCTATCATGAGCCCGACCACGTATAATAGACCCTATCGCACTACCTACAGTTTGGGCGCGTATATGGGATGTCTCAAAATATTACATATAACACATATAAACTAATTCAAGAAAAAAATGTTAACAAAAAAACCATTTCTAAACTCAAGCAGAATAATCTAGCTTGGAGTCCTAAAGTTTAGAGCCCATTTTTTGATAATTTGTCAACCAAAGTAGATTGAGTTCCATGTAAACACAATCAAAAGAAGTGATCAAATCTACCCTCACATTTTTCTCATTTCTAAATGATGCATTTTATTCATAGTGCAACTATATGTAAATATGTATGTAAAAAATTGAAATAAACCTATTTAAAAAACTAATTAAATTTCATGCCAACCAAGTACTACACATGACATGTATTAGGTGCAAGCACATGAAGATAATGTTTCTTATACAACACAATATATAAGGAAACAATATGGTGCAAATTAAAAAAGAGTCTAAATATTTTTATTCGTAGGTCAAATGCACTTTTTATGAAGGATTTAATTTATCTATCAATAATGCATTGTTGAAGCATGAACTTATATATATATATATATATATATATATATATATATATATATAATTTATATAATTTCATGTTATTTTAAATGTTAAATAACAAGTTTTATATATATTATAATTATATATATATCTATATATATATATATATATATATATATATATATATATATAGAGTTAAGTTAATTAATCAGCTGGGGTTATATATATATATATATATATATATATATATATATAAAACTAACTTCATACATTATGTTAAATTATTATAAAACTATATCATGTTGTTTTAATTAATTTTATGTTATGTTATAAACAATATATATAGAACTTCAATATATTTAGCTATTTGATATGTTATAATTTTATAATGTAGTTATATATATATATATATATATATATATATATATATATATATATATGTTATAACTTTATAATGTAGTTATATATATATATATATATATATATATATATATATATATATATATATATATATATATATATAGTTATGAAATAGATGTAATTATGTTACATGTTATGTTATTGTTATATATGTGTGAAGTTAAATTTAACTTCATATTAAATTAATATATTTAGCTATCTGATATGTTATAACTTTATTTTATGAACTAAATAGTTATAGAACTATGTTATGTTATCTCTCTCTCTCTCTCTCTCACACACACACACACATATATATATATATGCTATGTTAAATAGTTGTAGAAACATAAACATTATATTATGGATTTTATATATAATACTATAATATATAGTTATGTGATATTGTAGTTAAATATATTTACATGTTAGGTTATATTATATATATGTTATGTAAAATGTTATAAGTTTATATAGTCATATGATGTTTTATATATATATATATATAATTTTTTTTTAATTTTAAATATTAATATTTTTTTTTTTTAAACTAGAGTAGTACTATATTTATTATTAAAAATTAAAAAAAAAATATTTAAATTTAACATAATAAAATAATTAATTTTTATTTTTATTTTTTAAAGAGGGGTTCCATATTGATTATCTCAATCTGGTTATAGTTTTATTGTCTATTTTGGAGTTTTTTGATATATTTTTTGGGTTAAATTTGCTAGAAATAAAAAATGCATTTTAAATTGAAAAAAAATAAAATTATTTCACAAAATCCTAAAGAAAAACTTTAAAACCTAAAATAGTTATAAAAAAATATGCATTTAATACACAAAACATTGCAAGTAAGAAACAAATTTAAAACCTGAATTGTAGTTTCTTTTTTGTGGGTTCGAAGTGTTTTCTAGGTTGTTTTGAAGGGTTTTTTTTTATGATTTCTAGGTTGGTTTTGTGGTTTTCTAAGTTATTTTGAAGTTTTTTTTAATGGTTTTCTTTGTTGGTTTTGTGATTTTCTAAGATTTTTTGAAGGGTTTTTTCCGGCACTTTTCGTAGTTTTTGTATGGTTTCATGGTTTTTGCACGTGGTTTTTTAATTAATTTGTTACATTTTGCCCAAAAAAGAAAATTAAATAAGAAAGACAAAGAATAGAGTACCTACCTTCGTTTGAGCCTCTGTGATGTTGGCAGGGTGGTTGGCAAGATTAATTTGAAGGCTCCATTGCTTGAACGAACTCCAGTAATCTATTCTCAAACTCTCGGTGCAAATGGCACACACAGACTTTAGTAGCGGTATATATAACAACAAAAGGGCTTATTGAGCACTATGGCTCGATGGAGCATTATAGTTCGATCAAGGATTAGTTTTTAATCCTCGATTGAGCCATTGTTTTTTCCACTCAAACTCACCCTCTTTCACCAAAAGATGTAACCTAGCTCCATGCTTTTGCCCTTCAACATACCCAATCTTGATATAATCCCCAATATCTTGAGCTTGTAACATTGTCCCTATCTTAATAGCCCACATATCATAATTCTTCCATATAAACAATTTAATTTGCGGTTGAAAGTTTGTTGAAGCCATTCCTTTTTTGAATCTCTCAAAAATATTTCTTAATTAACAAAATACGACTCCAAAAAAACCCTTAAATAATCTCCTAAAAAACCAATTCTTGATTAACCCGAAAAATTATGAACTCTTTTTCACACAATAATAATAAAGTTAAAACATTTACCTTAGAGATCTCTCCCAAAAAATATTGTAAAGCGCTTCCCCTTTTATTTAACATACTTAAAACAACCTTTAAAAAACCTTTTTAATCTCTCAAGTAAAAGTTTAAAACCCTTTCGAATCCAACATGTTTGCTCACCTGCTCTATCTTTTTTGATTGAAAGAATTTAAAGGCTTAAGTTTGCTCGTGCAATCTGTTCCTTGAAATTTCTAGGAGGCTTGACACACGTTCGACAGAGTACGCCTGCGACGAAAATAAAACATTCGTGCTTTTACTTGCTGGAGGGCTGTGTTTGTCCGTGAAATCGTCGCACTGTTTGCGCTTTAGAGTAGCGTTGATCTGTCATAATTTTTTATTTTAAATCACTAGGTTTTTTTATTTTTTCTTATTTTTCGGTTTTGATATCAATTTGTTAGAAAGACATAGGAGAAATGAACAAAGAGACACACACAAAAGTTGACTTGTTGCTCAAAAACTTGATCTATTACCACTAAATCCATTATGATGTAACTAGTGACTTAACTAAAGTTCAATCGGGCTAACTATATGATGCAAACTCTATTTAACTCGGCTTCTCTAAATCTAGACTGAACTCAAAATAACTGAGTTTTTCTCTAGATTAATCTACATGCGGAAGTAATTAATTATTTTTATCAAAAAGATGATAACATACCATCCCCACCACACCCCCTACTTGGCAATGCCTTTGTTCTTAGGCCTCTCATGTTGGCAATTGTGTTTTTTAGGCTGTGATTCTGTTACTTTTAACAGCATAGAAAAATTGCTTTATTTGAACATATCCAAGAGGTTGTAGTCTAATGAGGCATTGTTTTTGCATATAAAACAATAAAAATTGCAATATCATTTTAATAAAAATATGACGGAAATTTTTGGAAATCCAAATTATAGTTGTCAACCTTCAAAATATTAAGAGATTAAAAATTTTAGTATTGAATCCATTTTTATTATCAAAAATACTATTAAGCACTACAATTAAATTTAAAATTTATATAAGATATTATTGTACATATAAACAGGAAAGCAGTGGCATCAGAGCAATAATGTATCTTCTCTATGATTCGAAGTGTTTCGAGTCCGTGAATGGAATCTCATATTAATCATGAGTGTCCGAATTATTAAGGCTTCTGCCCACTCAGCATACTGGTTTGTCACGTTACCACCCCGATCCACTCAAGCCCATTCATATATATATATATATATATAGAAGAGAGTGGAAGCCCAAACTAAATACTTTAGCTTTGTCAAATGGATTATTAACAATAATTAACAATTATAAATGTAACGAATCGTACTAAAGTATCATGAGGTTGACCTTTAACGGAAGCCCAACGCGAGTTGCTCAAATTACCTTTAAATAGGTGTCATTAAATTATATATGATGTGAAATAGATTATAAATTTAGTTCAATTTTGATTTAAGAAATATAAATACTAAATTGGTTTTTTTTTATTTATATTGTTTTTATATTAATGATATTATTGAGATTTCATTTTTGATTTTATTAATTTTGATTAATTAATATAATATATAAATAATTTAAAATTAAGATGCCAAATATATCAATTTTTTTCTTTCATTTTTAATAGTACAAACATAAACATTTTTAATTTTTATTTATATGTTTTATTTTTATAAAAACAATAAGTATTATTTTAATACTATTTTTAAAATTAATTATAAAAAAACTTCTTTATAATATATATATTTTTATTTTAATTAGTTTTTAGTATTAAAAGAATATTCATTTTTTGTTTTTAATAATTCCTTTTCAATTATATATATGTTTCTCTAATGTCAGCGTTTAACGATGTTGAAGGAAAAAGTAAAAGATGGTGAATTAAAACACTTAAATAATAAGAGATTATTTGGAATTCTTTAGTATTTTTTTTTAATAGTACAAATATAAACATTTTTAGTTTTCATTTATATTTTTTATTTTTATAAAAACGATAAGTATTATTTTAATATTATTTTTAAAATTAATTATAAAAAAACTTCTCTATAATATATATATTTTTATTTTAATTAGTTTTTAGTATTAAAAGAATATTCATTTTTTGTTTTTAATAATTCCTTTTAAATTATATATATATATATGTTTCTTTAATGTGAGCGTTTAATGATGTTGAAGGAAAAAGTAAAAGATAGTGAATTAAAACACTTAAATAATAAGAGATTACTTGGAATTCTTTAGTATTTTATTTCTATGCTCAAAGATCACCATAGGTTTTCTGACTTAAAAGATCAAGAGAGTTTGGTAGTGTGAAAAATATTTTGAAATTAGATCGAATATGAGTATAATATGGAAAATCTAAGAGAAAGCTATTTTCATCTTCAAACCTCATAATTTCACAAAGATGACAAAATCTTTGATTCCGTGGTATTTTGGGTATTGACCAAACCTAGTTTAACTATGAAGCTCACGAGAATTCGTTCTTATTTTAGTAATTTATCATTTTTTCTTAACATTAGTCAAGACAAAAGGATATTTTTTATTTTTTAGATTGGGGTTGATCACCTCATGATATTTTAGTTTCCTTTTTGCCTCCAACTCTTTGTCACCCCACAAATTCTCCTTAAAATTTGAAATAATAATAATTTTAATATATTATTATTAAGGAAGATGATCTCCTTGTTAATCCTCCAATGGTCTAGTCAAGAATGGGCATATTTATGTTATCCCTACTTCAGTAGAAGGTGGTGGTTTTGGCTATAGTTGGAAGCAATTTTATGAAATATCTTGGCTTCCATTTTTTTTTTTTTTCTTATACATAAGATACCTACTCATAGCCAAGCTTTCAATGGGGGGAAGACTTTATTCAATCAGGAAGATACGATAGGGAGTATTATCATCAATCTTGAGACTGTCTGTTATAAATTGCTTTTGGAAATATTCTATCTTCCTACATGACTCTCTAGAGATGATGCAACATCAAACCTCACACTCATAGCAAATAACAAGAGTGATGGGAGTGTGAAAGTGGATTTTATTTTTATCCAATATCTAAAGCTTTATTAACTTATAATAATTTTCAAGCCTACAATAAACTTTTCATCCTCCATCTATCCTTTTCTTAATGCTATAATTACTATTGCGCTTAAGAGGGATATCAATTCCAAGATATGTGTATGAAGGAGATTTCTTCAAGTAGTTGTTGTCATATATGAAAATATTATATGTGATCCTTTTGGATTCAATTATCATGAATTTATTTTTACTCGTAATAATAGTCATATCCATTTTGGAGAGGAAATATTGGATGATTCTTAGTTTCTTTCCAAGATCGTAATGGATTTTTGCTAAAATAACAATATCGTTAGCGTAAAGGAGAAGAGTTATGACTATTCTAGAGAGAATCGGACCAACACAACCTACATCTTCCAAACACACTTCTAACTTATCAATGTATATGGAAAAAATGGTAGGGAATAAGGGACACCATTGCTTGACTCCAATATTGCATTTGATTTCTTTCAAAAAAACCCTAAGTGGTCCTAAACTTGGCAATAACATTCTCATACATCCTTTTCCCAAAATACTCCAACTTGAGAGGAATATAATTATCTCATTTGACCTCTTCCATAGTTTTTCCAAGGAATGATGTCAAAAATGTTTCTAAAGTCAACAAAATGATATAAGAGACCAATTTTGTTATTGCAACATTCCTCGACAACGACCTTAAGAGTAACAAGGTGGTCCATAGTGAAATAATATCTCGTAAACTAAGCTTGGCCTTTAGCTATTTTACCATACCTTTATAGCCATATGCTAATATTCCTTCCCAAAATAATGCCATGCAACTTGGCTAAAATGTGGCTAATCATAATGGTCCTATAATTAGATAAAATTATTTTATCCTGACTTTTAAAGATAATCTCAATGAGAATTTGCATCTGATGCTTAGGGAAGCCTTTGTTTACTACCAAATTTCATAAGCAATGTATGTGAGGGATGGGGATGGGCCCTCCCATTTTAAAATTTCAGTTTGGTCCCCTTCAATATTCATAATTTTCCCATTAGTGGACGACTTAATCCAAAGGTCAATATCTTCCAAAGATAAGATATTAGCCTTTATAGTGGCATTCAAAAAGGTTTCCATAGAGTTATGGGATTCATAATCAGTTTTAAGGTAGGAATTCTAATTCTTCAAAGGAATCAGATTAGTTTCATTTACGGATTATATTTTTCCTCCAAGACCTTCTAGGATCAAATTTAGATAGGCACTACAACTGCTCTTTCTTTCTATTTATCTAAAACCTTTTTTTCTTTTGGTAAGAACTTTGTAACTTATGAAGCTTTAAAGATTCATTGGGAGCATCCCTAATTGTTTTCTATCAATTTTACAATAATTAATGCACCAAGGGTTGGTAGTTCTATTATTATTTTTATATGACATCTTGATAGTGAACTTGCCAATGGAAGCAAAAAGGATTTTAATAAAACTTTGTTAAGAGGTTTTTACATTATCATTATAAGTTAATATATGTAAATCACTATTTAAATCCTTTAAGAATATATCCATTTTACTTTTCTCGAAAAGAAAACACTTTTAATTCTCACAATTCTCTTGCATGAGGCTTTTGTGCATGGAAAAGTTCAGAGTTAAGGTTAAAGGTCTATGATTAGAGTTAGGATCATGGTTATTTAAGAGTCAAAATTTAAAATATAGTTGTAAAATAGATATTAGACATCACATAATCCATGAAACTACTACCAAGCCCATGAAGGAAAAATCATCTAGTTGTATTTTGGTCACTTGATTATTCCATTACAAATATTACTTCTCTAGTTTGACTAATTTAGTACCAAATAAATCCTTGGTTAGGTTTTTAGAGTTTCCTTCATATCTACTCGCTAAAACAAGGTCCTCATGTAGTCAAAGAGGATTAGGATTGGAATAATTTCTTCAAAAAAAAATATTGGTTAGTTGTGGTTCTAGGATTAAAGCCTACTAAACAGAGGATATCAACTTCATTACTCATACTATGAATATGTTGTTCCAAGGTATTGTAAATGCAATTGTTATCTAGATTTTTTTAATATGAAAGGTAGAGTTGACATTTTTGAAATAAAAAAGTGCCAAATAAATCCTCTTAATATTAACGCTAGATATTTCAATCCAAATGTATTGATTGAGAATGTCTATATTATGAAGCTTACTCTAAGGAAAAACATTTTTTATATAATAGACTATTCATTCAATTCCTCTGCAAGAGGATTTCTTATTCCACACCAACCAAACAATGAATCCATTTGGGTAAGGGACCTTAGACTCATCATGCTCCCAAGATTATACTAGAAGAATAATATCAATTTCACTACGGATCCAGCTCAACATAGGATCTTTACACCATGGAAAGCCATGATAGTTCTAAAAGAGGATTTGAAGTGTTCAAAATTTCTACTTATTACTTTTATTTCAGTCTCTATCCCTAATAATAGCCTTCTTATTTCTAATGATTCTCATTTTCCTTCCTTTACTTTTTGAACCTCCTTGAAATAATCCTCATTTGCTAGAACAAAGTTCTCATTTATAAGATTCCTTCCCTGATAAGCTTCTAGGTTTACTTATTATGCCAATTTATGATCATTATATCTTACCCTAACATGTATAAATGTGTCTTTATGCTCAAGGATATTTTTCATGCAACTTCTTGCTTCTATGAGGTAACTTGTTTCAAGTTATGACTTATTTTTAGTTTTTCTTTTACTAATGCTAGTGTGCCCTCAACTTTCCACTATTTTATACCAACAATTATATTGAGGGTTCCTGATCCAACTCAATTAACTTGTTCAATTCCTTTGTAATTAGTTTGATGTCTAATTTTTTTTGTTCTACTTATGATCAAGCTGTTATTTAATTTTACTTTTAACTCTTTAATCTCATCTCTCAAGATGAAAATTTCTTCAATTGTTGATTATTTATGATCTTCTATTTATTGTAGTCTATCTTCCATTTTTTTTAGTTTCAAACCCTAATATTCTATTCTCTAATAACGGTTTGAATGTATTGTTAAACATTGTAGCTAATTCTATTTTATGTTCTTCTTTTCTTTCTTCTATCATTTTTTTCTAATGAATTTATATGATCAAGGGGCCTTCTAGGGTGAATTTGTTAGGTCTCCCTTTGCTAAGTTGAGTTTTTGACACATATGGTGAAACACTAATAATTAAATAATAATAATAATAAAATAAATAAATGAAACTCATGCACTTGGATTATGAATAATTGAGTATATTTTTGTAGATTTCTTGTAGGTATATTGTCATAGTTTTTGCTAGTGTAATGTTGTAAACTATAGAGTATATACCTAACTACATAAATGTTCATAACACCTTAGATAATATTTGCAAATAAAAATAATTCATACACCTTAAATATTCATTATAAATCAAACTAATTCAAGTAGAGATTCCTTGTAGTATGCATTCCAGGAAAATCAACAAACAAATAATTAATTCTAATAGATTTTCTACAAGATGTATACCTAGAATAATACTAATAGCAATGATATATATACACACAGAAACTTCCGGAAGTTTTTTTTGGGAATAACTAATAAGACCGTAAGTGGTAAGTGGTGTTAAGGTTACTTGATGCCATCATAAATCCTGAAAATATAATCATAATTAACAAATATTATTGTTAAATTTAATGTTTCTCTTTTCTTTATCCTTGATATTATTGTTAAATTTAATGTTTCTCTTTTCTTTATCCTTGATTTTCAACATTCTTTTGTTACTTTTTTTCTTTATCTTTGATTTTTAACATTCTTTTCTTCTTTTAATATTTTGTAAGTCTTGTTTGCACTCTTTTCTAATCATTCGGTTTCTTTTTGGTCCTTGAAGATGGGTAGAGTGTCCACTAAAAACTTTGGACATCATCCTCCCACCACACACAACAAAATTTTCCAAAATTAAATATACTAATATTATGATAAATAGACTATGATATACTCTTCATATTTAACTTTAGAAATTAAGTTTTTTGAGTAGTGTTTTCTCAATCCACATACCAATTAATTTGGATACCAACTCACAAATAAAATATATATAAGATAGACTATAAAAATCTACATACTCGACTTTCTGATTAGGTTTTCTAAGGCAGTACTTTTTCAAATATATTAGTTAATTTACTTTCCAAACTCATTGCTAACACGTGTAGTTTGAAAAAGCACTGCCCGGAAAAACCTAATCTAGAAAGTCAAATATTATTACTGTGTTTAAATTTTAAGGATTTCTGATGACACTAAGTACCCCTGACGCCACTTACTGTACTATTAGTTATTCCCAAAAGAAACTTCTCTGCAAGTCACGTTCCAACTCTCCCACTCTGATATAAATTATCCTTCTATATGAAATGGGATTCAATTAGTAGATCTCATTACTAAATACTCCATCATGAAAATCGTCGTGCCAAATATTGTCATCACTATGAGTAAAAAAAATAATCTCACAACAGAAAATTTCCCTCCACTAAATATTAAATCTAACTGTGGTCTTTCGAAACCACGTGCCAACTCTCATTACCCCCACTAAATATTAAATCTAACTATGGTATTTCGAAAGCAAGTGCCAACTCTCTTGCTTGAACTCATTCCCAAATTACTAAATTTAAACCTCTACATGCTTGACCATTCACATTCAAACCATTCCATGGTTTTCCAAAATGCTTGAACTCATTCCCAAATTACTAAATTAAGACCTGTACATGGTTGACCATTCACATTCCAAAACATTCCATGGTTTTCCCCACAAGAAAAAAAAACCATGTGTACAATGTTGTTTGCTTCTCCAAATGGATAGCTATCAATCCACTCAGTAGATAAATCATCCCCTAAAACCAAGAATGGCTTCTGAAAACCATGTGCAAACCTATACATATCAATCATGCTCCACATATAAAACCATTAACATGCTGTTCAAAACCATCAACCGTTTCTAAAATCCATTTTGTTTTCCATTTTTTTATAAAATCACGTTTCCATTGATTAATAAACCATAAAGCAACGCGTACATACGAGATCCTTAAGTCGATCGTGAATTAAGTATGTCAGGAATATTCTGGCATCCTATGACACGAGGCTCAATTATTTGAATTTACCTATTCTAGAAATGCTTATTCTTAAAAAAACCTCATAAATTAATTTGGAAAATAATGATAATTTTAACAAGATTATAATAAAAAAATTTAAAATTTAAATTATTCTTATCAAATTTTAAGATTTTAGTATTCAATAGTTTTTGATATTTGATAGCACTAAATCTATTTTCACACATTCGAAATCATACAAACTAGTGACATGATCCAAAAAGACGTGCGTACTTAAGCTCAGGGCATACGAACCAGTGGCATAATCCAAGAATGAAATTTAGCGTCGGCAACAACTTAGGACCATCGCACTTTGAATATCAATTGTTATAACTGCAAACAACACTAAGACTAACTCCATTAATTCACTAACTCCATTAATTCGATATGCTGGCTAATTGTTTTAACTAATTTATGGAGCCCAAGTCTTGAGTTTGAAATACACTGGGCTTGTGTTGGTGTTGTTGGAGATTGTTGGCTTCCAGTTAATGGTGGTGTAGAAAGTCAACACTCTCGTGTGTTTCATGACATGTGCTTAAATCTAGCAATGTGTCTGTTTACTAACACCTACGAATTTTGGTATAACACAATCGTGACTCCAACACCAATATATATTACCATGACTGGGGGACTGTAAATCAGTCATTGACTGGGCTTCGGGTTTTCAAACTACCTAGTCAATGGAGCGGTGCATTCCTCCGGAGTCTTCCCTGCCCTCTGATAGCTTCGATTTGTCTGTTGGGTTTCAATCCCCTGCTTTTTGTTTCATGGAGAACAGTTTTTGTTGGCCTTGTTGTGTCAGTCTTCTCGGTCTCTTTTTGGCCTTACAGTGGTTTTCCATCGGTTTCTTCGTGAGCGGTTTTGGCAGGCTTCGATGTTGTCTTGTTATTATGATGCTGCGAGTTTTGTGGCCTGTCCTCTGGACCACCCCGCTCTGTTTTATTTATCTAATCACGGCATTGGATAACTCAAGTGAACTTATTATATTGGGAGCATTAATATGTGGCTTGAGAAATTACACTACAAAACATTTAATTTTTAATTTTTAAAATCACTCCTAATATTTTTAATTTTTAAAATCACTCCTAAATAGCACTTACTAGTTGGATTTATACTCATACGAAGGTTTTTTAACCAAAAACCTTCTCACTATGGAACGCTTTAATAAAATACCTTATCACAAACTTCTCTACAATTAATAATATTATATTTCACATAATAAAAATATTATAATATTTTATATTTTTAATAATATGACATATTAATGATATTTTATATTTTTAATAGTATGACATATTAATGATATTAGAAAATTCAAAGAAAATGAATTCTTTGATGCAAAGATATGATTTAAAATTCTTATATATTAGTTTAGCTATACAAATTAGATAGTTGATAAAAGTAAATAGATATTAAAATAATTATTGTATGATACATTTCAAGTTGTAAAAATTAAATAAAAAGGCATAAAAATTAATTATAGTTTTATTTTAAAATATTATTGTGATTATTAATTATAAAGAATTAATAATGAGTTAAACCTATATCTATATAAAAGAAACATGTAACAAGATTTTTAACTTGTAAATAGGTTTTCTTATAATACTAGGAGTTAATATATTAACTTACTAATAAGTTATGTTTAAAAGGCATAATTCATATTCATATTGTATTTATTCTATAAATCAATTTAATTAAAAGAGAAATAAAGACATTACTATTTTTCAGAAAAATACTAACATTTATAGATACTATTAAAAATATTTTATGAAGATCAAATCTATACCATCAAAACAATTATAACTATAATGAAAATTCAACCCCAAACATTTTCGGTCTCTTTGGAATAAATTCTCCTGCTCTTCTTCTTCCTAGATGTTTTGCTAAACCTTTGGTACTTTAAAATCTACATTTACATAAAATATATTAGGTTTAAACACATGAGGCCTTCCATCCTCTTTTGTTATACGTGTCAACAGTTCTTTCTCCTGGTGGCTCTTAAGAGACATGATTCTCTCCTCCTCCTTTATGACATATTCCAGTTCCCTTCTTCCTTTAATGCCTTGGGAAGATATTGTGACAACTGGGTGTGGTTGTCCTCCTTCATTATCAATGGAATTTGCATCCACATACAATTTGTTAGATTTGAAAATGTATGGCTCTCGAACCTCATTTGATATCTCTACACTCAAATATCCATTTTGATCTGAATTCTCTCCTTGATTCAGTTTTTTCTCACAGTCTTCTCTTTATCGGAGGGTTGCACACCCTTTATCCAACTTTTGTTGTACACATTTTACAGTTACATTTTCTTACAACTCCAACTTAACATGATGGATGCACACTTTCAAGTTAGCTATCCTTCCCTCAAGGGAATTAAATTCCTCATACAAGTTAGCAAAATTAATATGAAATAAATTTGTTGTGTCATCCTCAGTCATCCATTCTCCTTCATCAAATTTTGACTGTATTTCTTCCAGAAACCCAATTTCTACATCATGCTCCATGAGCTCTTCACTTAGAATTTTTTTATTATCTATTTTGTATAATTGCAGGGATGTCCCTCTTAGAAATCTATTGTTGCCTATGTCTCCTAAAGGAAACTTCATATCCTCCCCTTCTTTTATGATAGTTCGTAATGGTTGTCTCCCTTCATGGTCTTCATGAACTGCATATGAAAAAAAAATATTAGTTTAAAAAACATGAGGCTTTTGAGCCTTTACTGATGCTCCTAGAATCATTTGTTGTTTTGGACATTTCCCATGGTCCATGAGACTTTTTCCAGTCTCATCTCTTCATCCTTATCATCATCTTCACTCCATTGTATAATATCTTTTGAGGGTCTTTATTTTCCCTCAATATCATTGTTCTCATTTTCCATTATGGTAGTCTCTGGTAACTATTTGAAACACTCTTTCTCGGTTTTCTCTTGGTTTTGAGAGGCAATCCTTGCACCTTCTCTAGTCTACATTCCCATAAAATTGCTAACTCTAAAGAACAGAGGCCATCTAGCCACCTCTAGTATATCCGCTACCAACTCTTCTTGCTGACCTTCCTTCAATGTCCAACAAACTTCCTTCATTAACAACTCCCTCTGCTTCTTTGGACTTTGCACATATTCCACGACACTCTGAGAGAATCTCTCATTACCATCTTCTATGAGGATCTCTCACTCGTTCACAAGTGTGAACTACCATATCCTTAACCTCAACTACTCTAAGATCTTCCTCTCCTATTGAATCATTCAACAAGTACGTCAATTACTTTCGTAGCCTCTTAGTGATCTTCTTCTTGAAATCCTTTCACCTGACAAGCAACTTGAACCTCCTCGTCAGGTTCAATCTCTGTCTCTAGTCTTCTCATTCTAGCAACATCTTTGTTAAATTGAACCACTCTTTTAGCTCAACCATCTCATTATCAAATTCATCTTCGTTTAATTTCTTCTTCATGTCATTTGTCTTGGCATCCTTTTATCCTTTGTTTTGGTTTTCTTTGAACCCTGATGATGGCCATCAATAACCATCTCTTTTATTCCCTTCTTGTGAGATTTCACTTGCCCACTATGTGCTATAGACAAGCCCCTGTAACAAGTCTTCTCAATTGCTTGTTACTTGATGAGAAGGCTTGTTACTTGAACACCTCACTCGCCTCTCCTCAACTCAGGCTATTGATATTCCCTTGGTTCCCTCCTTTGGAACCCCTTGAGCACTCATTTCTCTTCTCTATCTTTTGCTACACTTTGCTCACGTCTTGAGAATGCCTTTCGTTTTCTTCTCTTGAGGACCTCATCTGTCCCCTTCACTCTTTGACTGCAACTGTGTTTTCTCATTTAGGAGCGTCTCTTACTGCAAGGGTTCTTTGCCACTTTCTCTGAGAATTTTTCTATTTGTCTACAACTCTTGTTGGTTGTAATAATTCCATCCACATCTGCTACTATCTATAATTATGAGCTTCCCAAAATTAAACAATTCAATGACTAGTTACCTACAAGGCTTTTTTCTCTAGGGTTTTCTCCCACTCTTTCCAGCTCTGCTTTTTGCTAGATATTATTTTCCTTTGTGCCACTTTCTCTTATGAGCAGTTCTCTTAATGTTTGCTCCCAAACTTGTTTCTTTGTAGAACTTGGTACTATGTTCCTTTTCTTAGGAAGCTTCCTTCTCCTATCTCCTGTCCCCCTTTTTTAAGTATATGTTATCCTCTGTTTGCACTCACTCATTTCTTTTGTCTCGCCTCCGTATCCTAATTTATCAATCATGTCTTTGTAAAATACCCAAACTATCCGTCACCACTAAAATAAATAGAGAAATTATTACCTTTCTTGTCTGACATATGCTCCTTCTCACTAGATGCAACATATGCTGGCTGCAATCTTTCTTTATATGATAATGCTCGAAAAAGAGCTTTAGCTTTGATACCGATTTTAGTAAGCCTCTTCGGTGGGCTGCTATATTGTCACCACTAAAATAAATAGAGATTATTACCTTTCTGGTTTGACATGTGCTCCTCCTCACTAGATGCAACATATGCTGGCTGCAAACTTTATTTATATTATAATGCTCGAAAAAGAGCTTTAGCTTTGATACCGCTTGATAGTAGGCCTCATCCGTGGGCTGCTATATTTTCCCAGAACCTCTTCGATTTCTCCTGTATGAGACTCATTTTCTTATTTAGGTGGGGTTCTTTAACCTTTTTCGCACCTATAAAAACCCAATCAACTTAGCCCAAAGAAATAAACTTTTATCCTTCCTTGATTAGTTTATATAACATACCCTGTTTAAAGTGTTACTGGCACATGGATTTCGCTTGAACCAAGGTTGGTTGAGAGGCCCCTTTCAACCCTGAAATTCTCCTCTTTTTTCGTCGGGGATTAATGTCTGCAACTGAGTTTTATTTCCTTGGGTCTAATTCTAGTTAAGCTCGATCCTTGTATCCCTTGATTAGCTTGCAACACGTGATCCTATACCTAGCACGAGGCAGTTGTTACTCTTTTCTTCAAACTATGGTGAGGACTCTTCATTTATCAAATGAAATCAAAGACCTCCTCTTATATCCTCCCTTAGAATAATATAAATACAAATTTAGGGGTTCCGTTAAACATGTCAGGGTTGACTCTGATGTGAAGGTTGAAGGTGAGATCTTTGACCTCTGCTACCTTTGTGAATTTTTATGTTTTGTGCGTGATTACTCTTCACACCCTACCGTTGGCTAGTCTCACCAAAGGTCAGGATCGGTGTTTGGCCTCGTTCCTTTATTCACTTCAATAAGAAAACTTGACCTTTGTATGGCCCGACTCAATTTCATTAACCCTTCTCTTATATTTTTCCGTGCATATAAACAATTGAGACATGAACTAATTATCAGTTTACTCTCTCTCAACGAAAAGGAAGGATAAAACCTTTGCATGGACTCTTTAAACTTTTTCACAATGATATATCCTGGCAGTGTGATGATAATAGGTGGAATCGACCCTATGCAAATGGATTATATGTTACTATAGAAACTATTCTACTATATAGACTATAAACACACTTCCCCAAACAATGAATTTAACACATTAACAATATGATAGATTTTTTTTCTTTTTTCTTTTTTTCATTCAGTATGAAAAAAAGCAGCATTTATATTAATATTAAGCATATTTACATAGAGAATCAGAGATATGCTTAGAAGCAAAATGATAAAAAAACTGTGCTGAACACAGCACAGCTAAACTGAGAAAACTTTGCATGGAGAGATGCAGGTTGAAATATGTAAGTAAATATGTAAGCAAAACAGACTATCTCTGCCCATAGACACCAGGATGACATCCAGGTCCATATAGATAGTAAACAACCCCACCAGATTGAGAAAAATCAAAAGGTAATAGAGAAAACATACCTTTTGTGAAGAGGTAGAGGCATGAGCAAAAGAAATATAATCTGTGGGAGACAAAAAAAAAATGGATTAAGTACCCGGCAAGGAAAAATCTTCTATCTGATATGTGGTTGATCCCATTTGAATCTCCATTTTCCATATACCAGGCTGGATTGATAGCCCTTTCTTTGATAGGATATCAGCGCGTTGGTTATAGGTTCTGTCCACATGGTTGATAAGAAAGTCCTTTTTTCTGTTCCATAATACGTTTATCCTGTTCATCCACCCTGTTAACATGGAGTTCTTTATAGATAATTTCCTTGTGACATGCTCAATGATAATTTTTGAGTCACCGTAGATCTGAAGATTCTGTATATTAAGGAAGGTGCTAAAATGGAGGAGACCAGCCAAGGCCATAGCTTCAGCCTTATTGTTTGAACCATTTCCTCCATTCCAATAAATGGAGATTTGTTGTTCTTCATTCATTGATATGTGAAAGCCACATGCACATATACCCTGTTGTGCTGCCCCATAGAAAAAAGCCCTCGGAAAACCCATTTGTACCCTCCTCTGTACCATTGAATTCTTGTTTTTATGGTGAGTCATCTTGGTTGGGAGAGAGGTATGAAGAGAAATAATCTTCTCGAACACAGACATCTTATCTTCCTTCCCATCTTGGAAAACTAACTTATTCCTCCACTTCCAAACTGTCCAAAGAAGTAGTTGAGGAATGGATCTAAATGTTGATTTCTGAGAACTCCACCAGAACAAAGCATCTTGCATAGATGAGTGTGACACCAAACTGAAACCAAAATAGTGAGCAAGATCCTTCCATAACTGTAGAGTGAAACTGCATTTTAGGAACATATGAACGTTGCTTTCTTCTTCCTTTTTGCACATTAGGCATATACCAGGACCAGTCCAGTTTCTCTTTTGAAGGTTCTCCTAGGTAAGGTTTTTATTGTGAAAAACAAGCCAGGAGAAATGAATCATTTTATAGGGAGCCCCAGTTTTCCACATAGACATCAGAAAAATATTTCGAAAAGGAGAAGGGATTCCTTTAACTAAAATAGAGTAAATGTCCTTTACTTGAACTTCTATCCCCTTCCTTTTTCCCCTCCAGGTAAGGGAATCATTTTCTTCCGTTCTGCATATTCCAGAGGATTTCATAATCATCATTATATTGTTCCATTGTTGAATTAAATCTCCTCTTAATCCCAAATCTAGTGGCTCCTTCCAAATAGGGACGCCTCCCTACCACCCTACTATGATTTGATTCCATGTGAAAATTCCCATTCGATGAAGAACGATTATGATCTTTTGTGGAATAATTAAATTCTCCCCTGTACCCATTATATGATCATACCCGATATAAACATTCCTGCCATTTTGAAGATTCCAAGAGAGGTTTTGCAGGAAGAAAGACTCAATTTTCTGGAAACTTAGCCATATAGCAGATCCTTGTGGGGAACCAATAGTCCCTTTTATGTACCAGTATAATAAATCTTTGTTTCCCATGTACTTCTTCCTTATGGATGTACTCCACAGACTGTCCCCATTTATGCCTCTCCATAATGATTTACATAGAAGAGCTTTACCAAAAGTTCTTATATCCATAATACCCCAGCCACCCAGATCTTTTGGGATCGTAATGTTCCTGAGTTTAGTCAAATGATATTTTCTTTTTTCTTTACTACCTCCCCATATAAAATTTGCCATCAAACTGTTTAGCTTAGAAATGATCCCTGTGGGGACATAAAATAGATGGGCCCAATAGACTGTCATCTGTGCCAGTACCGCTCTGCCTACCATAGAGAGACACTTGAACTCCCACCCTGCTATTCTTCTAAGGAAGCGATCCGTGATCCACATCCAATCAGCTTTTGTATAGCCCGCTGGTTTAAGATGAAAACCAAGATATTTCACACCATCCTTTATGGGCTTTACTTTTATATTGAACAGTTCTTCCAGATATTCCTTTGAATCCATATCTCCTTCATCAAAATAGAAAAAAGATTTTCCTTCGTTTATTAGGATTCCAGAGGCTCTTTGGAAATTTTTTAGAATGTCATGAATGCATTTCCATGTAAGCCTACAGAGCATTCCAAAAATCATGATATCATCTACAAATAAATTGTGGGATATATGGTTTCCCCTACAGATCATCAAAGGCTTGCATTGATTTTCCATTACAACTCTTTTAATTTGTAAACTCAATGAGTCCATAGCAAGGATGAAAAGGAGAGGAGATAGGGAGCATCCCTGTCTAAGACCTCTTTCTGCCAAGAAAAATTTTGATGGAAAACCATTGATAAGGACAACAAATTTGACATTTTCTACACAGGCCATAATCCAACTTATGCAATCATTGTTTAGTCCTATTTTACATAAAATACATCTGAGAAATCCCCAATCAAGGCTATCATAGGCTTTCTTTAGATCTAATTGGAGGATAGCTGCATCCAACTTCTTAGTATGTAATGAGTGTAAGCTCTCCTGCGTGTTAGCCACAGCCTCAATGATATTCCTGTTCTGGAGAAAACCATGTTGTTCCTGTGAGATAAATTTTGACAAAGTCTCACGGATTCTACTTGCTATAATCTTTGAGATGATTTTGTAAATCGTGTTACAAAGGGAAATAGGTCTAAAATCTGAGAAAACAGATACTTTTTTCTTTTTAGGGATGAGAGCAATAAATGTAGATGAAATATGTTGATAGAACATACCAAAGCCAAACAATTTTTCTCCCTTATCACTCACGGGTGTATTTCCACAAGAAGTGGCGTGGAATACCTATTTTATTCTCGTTCCCCTTTTAAGGCATTGCCCTCTAAGCGCTCTCAAGTGGGCACTCTATCACCACTAACGAGACAAAATTACACTCTCCTTTTTGTCAGGAATTAAACCTATAATTGGACATCATGAAAACACAGTAATGCAATTCTATTCACCCAAAATTATATTTATAGAGGAAGTGCACTGGCTTGATTTTAGAGCTTCTCTTCTCGTCTACCAAAATCCCCTATGCGCTCTAACTGTACATCTCAACATATACAATTTCTATTAATGCGGAAAATATCTCTCCAAAACAAGAAACTAGACACCTGTCCAAAACTACTCAACAACTAAGCTAAACACTTATTAATATTTACAAAGGCTTACTTGGCCAACTCCTTAAAATATCATATTGTTCTTCCATAATGAAGACACTGGGCCCTATTACAAATTCATCTAAATAAAATGAGAAAATAAAACTCTATCCAAAATTTACATATACTTTTTTGGGGCTTTAAAAAAAATGGCAGAACTAGTGTTGATGCTTGCGCATCAGAAATCTAGAAATGGACCCATTTTGTACTTGCTTGAGATGGGTCAATTCTGACCCTTACCACTATAACCCCGGGTGCCTAGGCATGCACCTGCCTCAAACATCTATAACCGTGCCTAGGTATGCAGCTTCCATAGACATAAGTGAATATGTGGAATCTAAACCTTGAACCTCCGTGTACATAACACTTCATTTTCACTACCACGGCGAATTGAGTTGTTACCAAAAACTATATATCTATATATATATATATATATATATATATTAGTTTTGGTGTGCAAGTAAAATAATTGTTATATTCCACACCCAAATTGAAATTGTAAATTGACACTCTAGAATAAAGTAACTTTGTTACACTGTTAAGTGAGCTTATTAAAAAAAGAAAAACTAGCCCTCTCATACAAAAGGATAATGTTTTCATAACACTCTTTGGAAAAAGTAGATGAGAAAGTAAGCACAAGTCTACCATAGTCATTCCCAGATGCCTCTAATATTGCTGGTGCACAGTAAACAAAATTGACAATAAGTGGCCCTACACTCGTGCATTGTCCTTGTATTTAACCACAGTCCATCCATTTATATAGCCGAAGGGTGTTCATTACCGTCAGTGTTGGCGATTGCATCCGCCACTTTTGACGGTACAAATTAATTGCTTTATTTGTACATATTCAAGAGGGATCTTGATTCGAATACGTAATAATTCGAAGTCACAAGAGCAGAAGTTGTATATAATAGCATTGATTTAATCGAAGTGGCCATGGAAATCTATCACATAAGAAATATTTGTCCTAATAACGTATTGGTGAACATACAGACAGAGGAGCACTTGCATTGGAAGAATAATATATTCAAAGGCTTTCTCTGTCCTGATTCCAAGCGTTTTGAGTCCGTGAAGGGTATCACGAGTGTTTGAAATTATGAAGGTTTGTGCCCTTAAAATATGGTTTCTCAAAGTCATGTTCACGAATTATTGCACCAAGAGAAGTGTTTACCACTTTGTCTCAGGGTGTAGTTTCCACTAAGCACACTGGTTTATTCCGTTACCATCCTGATCCACTCAAATCCATTATATATTCTTTTACATGGGGAAGAGAAGCGAAGCCCAACGCGAGTGACTCTAATTATGTGAATCATGAGCGGCTAATTTTTTTTTATTTTGGTCCAATTGATCACTGGCCATAATTAACAATTAAATATAATAAATCGTACAAAATTATCATGATGTTGACCTTTCGTCGAAGCCCATTCCGACTTGGGATGATTACATTTAATTATGCCAACTTAAATAATATTTCGTGTGGAATGGATGGTAAAAACTTATTATTAACTAAAGCTAATTTAGTAAATATAAAAATGATAATTTTTCTCCAAAATCCTTAAAATGATGTTGTTTATTGAGATTAATTTTGATGGATAGGAAATATAAATTTTAAATGGCTTTGTTTTGTTTTTTTATTAATAATATTAGAGATTTTTATGGTAAGTTAATCATTTCTATTAATTTTTGAGAATTTTATCTTGAGATGAGCATGGTTTTAGAATAGCAATAATCTTACTCTTACCAGATTTGTTGGTCATTAGATACAAGTAGCAGAACACAAACGTTAATGGAAGAAAACTATAGCCCCAATATCGATGGCCTAGGTGGACCAAAACTAATCAAAAAACAAAATGCATCCCACCCTCATCAATAGTTAGTCAGACTATCGGGAGCCTCAACATCGTTACCACCCTCTCTAGGACGGTGGAATGCTTCATGAACATGGGATTCCATGTGAGACATTCGCCCTTTGAAGCCATTCATCCACTCCTGGAGCCTCCTTAAACCTCGTCGAAGTGAGTCTTGTTGATCAAGGATATGCCATTGGTTATGCTGAATGTCATTAAGGAAATTGATGACACTGTTCTTGTCATTATGTCTATCCCATGCTAGTTGATCAAACATCTCTTGCACTAGCCAAATTTGAGCCTCTAGGGAGTCAAATGGGGGTGGTAAATCCTCATGCCCTGACGAGATGCTAAGAGGTTGCTCCAACTCTCCCTCTTGATCTGGCGGAACGACTTGTTGCCTTGCGCGTTGTCCCCTGTTACCCATACCACAACTCGGCCTACCTCTCTTCCGTAACATGGTTATGACGCGATATGGACCACTCAATCCCTAGTTACTTAGCCACCCAATAGTTATGCTTCCTACACCTCGATTACAACCACATGCCTGAGTCTAGAAGGAGAGAATCCACAACACTCGACCACTAAGTGTCACTCTCGAGATCCCACGCTAAAACCATAGCAGCCCCAACTTTCGCTAGAAGGTTCCTCTCTCGCCAAAAGGGTTGAACAGACACTTTAAGCTCCACCCTTCGTCCTTACTAGACCACGCCACACAACAAATAGAGTAACCCCTTGGGGTTTCTCCTTCTCCCATTAGCCATGAATAAAATTGAAATTGAGCACCATGCACAAGCCACCCACCTTCCTATGCAACCTCTTCTTTTTTCTTCCAATAGAGCAGAAGATTACTAACCTTTGAGTAGACACAGAGCTAGACAAATGGAAGGCCTTCCAACCACCTATGACCAAGCGAGTAAGGAGAAAAATCCACCAATAGTGTTTAAAGGACCCCTTCTCCAACCTAACTACCTATAAATAAGTCATACCAAAATATGTAAGACGAATATTGAAAACTACTAAAAACCAACGTAACATAGTTATGTGTAGAACAAAGTCAACAATGTCACCAGCACACAAGTCACAGAAAAACCTGATTCTAAAAACCACCTGTTGCCTTACCAACACAATATTATCTCTGGTCTCTAAAATTCTATCAAAATTAAAGTTGTATATTAAATTTTTCATTACAAGTGAAGTCCAAACCACACCACACCAAAGAGTTATTCTCCAACAACTAAACTCAACCCAATCCACAAAAGTTGAAAGCCCCACCTGCAAAACCTTCATGATCTCAAGAGCACTCTACTCCCCCCCAAAGTCCGACCCTCATGATCTCGAAAGCACTCTACTCCCCCAAAAGTCCTACCCTCGTCTCCCAATTCCAACGAATGCTAACAAACTCCAAAATCCAAACAGTTATACACAAAATAGCCTTGAGAACTTTCTTACAAATGATGCTAAGTGCTGCTTGCCAACACGTTTCATTATCACTCTTTCCGCATGGAGAAACTTAAATGCTCGTGTCCTAGGTATCATTACGGTCGTTCCATCCCATGGACGCAGAGAAATTTTAATATTGCTAATTTTGATTATATTAATATAATATAAAGATATTTTAAAAATAAAATGTAAAGTGAAGAGATATCAACCTTTTTAAGGAAGTATTTTTTACCTTCATTTTCTGAAAATTAAAAAACACATACATTTCTCATTGTTATGCATTTAATATTTTTATATAATAAATTGATTTTTATTTTAATAATTTTTTAAATTAATTGTGCAAATGTTAAAAAAGGTTTATAATATATATATATATATATATATATATATATATATATATATATATATATTTAACTCTATGTTTCTTCAATATATTCTAATTCTCTTTAAATTTAAATGCAATAATTCTTTTATTAAAATATAAAACAATGTTTTATATGCAATGGTCGTGATGGGGAGGACTTTGGTCCTCACGTTATGGGATCAAGTCTCCCTTAAGAAAATAAATAAATAAATATCATATCAATTTAAAAAAGAAAATAAATAGTTTAAAATATGGTTTTAATTTGAAGTGTGATTTAAAAAAAAATGTTTGGAGTGTGATTTTTACGATGTTGACCATAGAGATGGTTATATATATATATTATTAGGGCATATAATTAATTATTTATAAATTTTTTAAGGTAGTATTAATATATTTAAATTTAAATTTTGTTAGTTTAATTAGATTTTAAGGGTTTTTTTTATTAGGAAGGTTAAAGTTTTATAGTTAAATAATTATGAGGAGATACCAAAAAAATGTAGCCATGATAAGAGTTGGTGTGACCCACACCCATGTAAGGTTTAAAATATGGTTTCAATTGGAAAATGACAAGTATCTATTTAATTAGAATTTTATTGAAAAAATGTTTAGATTATGATTTCTATGATGTTGATCATAGAGAGGGTGATTTTTATATATATTCTTCATTACTAGTGCATATGATTAATTATTTGTAACAATATAGTTAGCCAAATAGAATAGTTATAAAAATCTTAAGGTAGTATTTTTTTTTCCACTGGAAAAATCCGTAAAGTTTTCATTAATATATGAAAAGATTACATATGTAGATGCTATAGCATATGCCATGATCGCTGTGGATCTGTACAAAGATAAAAAAATTACATATATTCCTGTCTGATATAAACATTTTCAGCTCTGTTTATTCTATCAAAAGTTATGTTGCTTGTCAGCAACCTTCAGTCTGTTCAAAGAAAGAGTAAATTTATGCATAAAGCTGTGTTCTATAATGTTGCTGCCGAGTCAAATATATTAGAAGTGTGGTGGACCCGCTGTAGGATAACCCGGGTCTATATATGGCCTATGATAAAATTTCTGTTCTTGCTGATCCAAAAATTTTGTGATCTCCCATGTTCCACGTTCCATCAGCGCGGCCTCCTTTGACAGCTTGTCAGCTGCCATATTATGCTCCCTGTAAATGTGAGCAACAAAGATATGGTTAAAAACCTCTTTGAGTTGCCGAACTTCATCAAATATGACTCTGAGTGTGTGCAAGTGGCATATTGAGATCTCATTGAACCAGTTAATGATAATCTGTGAGTCTCCAAATATGTTAATACTAGAGCACTGATGACTAATAGCAAAGTGAAGGAGATGGCGTAAAGTGATTAGCTCCGCGAAATTGTTGGTGCCTGCCCCCAGTCCCGCTTTGATATGATATGAAAGATTCGTGGAAATGTGCAGAATGAAACCACCCCCACAGCTTTGGGCATTTGCAGCACCATCGAAATACGCCCAGGGAGTACTCTGATCAATGATGGGAGGGGGATTTGGTCGACGAGTCTTTGGGGGAGGCGGCTCAGGCAGTTCTCTGAAAGCAGAAATGATGTTGGCTTCAATGAGCGGCCAGACAGGTGGTTTATCATCAAAGATCACACGATTCCTCACTTTCCATATGATCCAGTTAACAACTATTGGGAGATTAGCTTCTTTCTTTCCCTTGTGCTGATTACCCCAGTCTGTCCAAGCACTGATAGCATCGGGCCCATTCCATTCTCCGGTGTAATTGATGAATGGTTTTATATTGCTCCAAACCTGCTGTATATAATTGCATTTTAGAAATAGATGCACAGTGGATTCGGACTCAGCCTTGCAAAGTGCGCATCTGGTCGGACCATAAAGAGATCGACGCATGAGAAAGTCACCAGTAGGTACCCTGTTCCGGAGGACACACCATGTAAATAATTTTGAGCGAGGGGAGGCCGAGAGTTTCCATATATGATGCCACCATTTGTCAAGTACCTCCGGCTTCTTATGAATGATAAGATGCAAGTAACCCTCCTTTGGGGAGTACAGTCCGCTGTCCGCCTGATACCAGATCAGTTCGTCTGGGCCCTCAGTAATCCTAATGTGAGATTCCGTCAATGCCGCACAGTAATCTTGCCAGATTGTGTGCCATCGCAGGGGAATATTTAATTGAATTGCTGACTGCCAGGCCTGGTGAAATATGTCTGATCGATTCTGGTCTGCTATCTGCGCAATAGTCTTAGTGCCCTGAGAAAATAGGTAGTCCACCAAATCCTGTGGGAGTAGGTGTCGACCACCACATCCGCTCCAAGGGTCAAGTCCAATACGAGCCCTGTCTCCACTTTTGATTCTCCAAACTATGTTATCCCGGATGAGTGGAAGGGCATGGAGCAGAGCCTTCCAGATAGATGAGATTCCAACTTTGTTCCAGTTGGGCTGTCTGAGCCAATCCATAGTGTTTTGAGGCCAAATATATTTGTGATATACAATAGAAGTCCATAGGCTATGAGTAGTCATCAGGGCCCATCCCATCTTTGCCGCCAGAGCACATGCGAAGGTGGGTAGGTCCTTTAGCCCCCACCCACCCCATTTCTTTGGGAGGGCTATCGAGTTCCATCCTACCCAGGCAAATGTGCGCTTTTCATGTTTTCTAGCCCAAAGATACCTGTTGCAGAGCCTCTGTAGTTTAGATAAAATATTGCGGGGTATCCAGGCAAGCGCCATCCAAAATACTGGTGTAGCCTCCAGAACAGATTTGATCAATGTTAGTCTGCCTGCCCTGGACAGATAGCGAAAGCTCCAGCAAGTGATCCTTTTCTCAATCTTTGTAACCAGCCAAACCCAGTCCGCGATCTTTTGAGAGGTGGGTTTAAGCCAGTATCCCAGGTATTTGAGCCCTCTATCCAGGGGTTGGGTAGAGAAAGGAAAGGCTTGACTGGTAGCCAAAGATTCATTTACTGTGGTGCCGACCATAGTAATGGAAGATTTTGCCTGATTTATCTCCATTCCTGTAGCATGTGCAAATAGTTTTAAGATTCTGTTGAAAGTGGTGGTATCTTGTATGCTGCCATCTAACATAATAAGCACATCGTCAACAAATAACAGATGGGTAAGATAACAATCCTCGGATATTTTGAGGCCCTTGATGGCTCCATCCCTTCTTGCAGAGATAATCAGACGGCTCAGAGCTTCCATTACCAGAATGAAGAGAAGAGGTGACAGAGGGCAGCCTTATCGAAGACCTCTTTCGGAATGAAAGAAATGAGAGGCAGCCCCATTGATAAGGATGTTGAAGGTAGGGGAAGTAACACAAGCCATAATCCAATTGATAAAGGGGAGGGGGAAACCCAGATGAATGAGGATCATTTTAATGTAAAGCCAACTTACACGGTCGAATGCCTTTGAGAGATCAATCTTGAGGAGAATACTTTTAAGCCGCTTAGTCCAGATGGAGTGAATTGCTTCCTGGGCAGAACCAATTGCTTCATGGATTTGTCTATCTTCAAGGAAAGCAAACTGCTGAGGGGCGATATGATTAGACAGAATGGGCCGAATCCTATTGGCGATGATCTTTGATATGATTTTGTAGAGGACATTACAGAGAGATATGGGCCTGAAATCGTCGAAAGATGAAGGGGAATCAGCTTTAGGAATGAGGGCAATGAAGGTGGAATTTATAGCATGGTATATCTGACCTGTAGTTCGGCTTTCCTCCACTACCTTCAGAATGTCTTCTCCAATGATCTCAAAGAAAGCAGAATAAAATTCAATGGTCCATCCATCAGGTCCAGGGCTCTTCTCCTTCTGAAACCAATTGATGGTATGTTCCAGCTCTTCCATTGTGACAGGGTCAATAAGTGAGTCACTATCCTCCTCATTTACAAATCTAGGGAAATGTGAAGCCACCCTAATGATTTCTGCCAGATTTGTGCCCGCAGGACTTTTGTATATGCCTCTAAAGTGAGAGGTACCTAAGTGTGAGAGTTTATTGAAAGTATCCGCCAATCCTCCATCAAGCAGGGGGATATTCCATATAGTATTTGCCAACTTCCTTCCCTTTGCATAATTATGGAAGAATCTAGAATTCTCATCCCCTGCTTTGAGCCAGATTGCCCTGCTCCGAAGTCTAAGCGATTCCTCCCTGAGCTTTAGAATGAGATGCTTTTGGTTTTCTAAATCGATGAATCGAGCCTTGTCCTCCATAGATCCGAATGCCAGATTCCTGTCATCCTGGAGAGCTTTGAGTTCTTCTTCTATTCTAATAAGATGTTCATCCTCTCTCTTCTTCTTCTCTTTTGCCCACTCTATAACAATGTGCTTGAGTTCTGTCAATTTTTTAACAAAACCCCTTGCCATCGATGCTTCCCGATTTATAGGGTGGGATTTCCAAAAGTCCGACACTAATTTAGTGAAGCTTTGGTCCTGAAGCCAAAGGTGATTGAATTTGAATGGTGCCTTTGGCTTGGGTAGGGGTCCCATAATTTCCAATATGATAGGAGAGTGATCGGAGATCCCTCCTTGTCCTACCCATTGCTTGTATCTGTGGAGATGATGGATCAGAGGTTCCTTCATCAGAAAGCGATCGAGCCTACGGGCAAGTGCTGCAGATCCAATCCTTCTATTTCTCCAAGTTGGGAGAACCTTCATCATAGGGATGTCAATAAAGTCTTTTTGCTCCAGGAGGGATTTCATGTAATCCGAGATGGGATCAATCTGTGCCCTAGTTCCCCAAGATTCTCTGTATCCCATTGAAAAATTTAGGTCTCCTCCCAAGATAATGCGATCATGAGCCATCAGTCTTCTGCTGAGGAGCTGTCTCCAAAAGGTTTCCCTTTGCTGACAAGGCCCGTATACATTGACAATGCAGAGGTGTTGCCCTAGCTCAGCGGAAAAGATATCAACTCCCATGAAACCTGGACCCCCCCAGGATGAGTCCAATCTGATGGTTTTCGGGTTGATGCCAATAGCCAAGCCCCTTGATCTGCCATTCGCATCCAAAGCAATGTAGTTCCAACGAGACGAGATGAGGTTGAGATTGTGAGAGATATTCTCAGCTGATCCCAAAGTTTCTTGCAGGAGGATAATATCAGGATTTTCGACCTCAAAAAGTCGCTTAATGGCAAGTTTTTTGGGGGAACTAGCCAAACCCCAGCAGTTGAAAGAGAGACACTTCATGAGGGACCCCGCTTTGGGGGTTTTATTGCTCTAAGGACCCCGTCGATGGTGGACTGTCGCCCAGAGGCAACTTCTGCGCCAGCTCGTTTGATAGCTTTGTTGAGATCTGATTTTCTGCCTCGGGTGGAGATGGATCCCTTTCCCGGAGCGATGATACCCAGCCCAATCTGAGAGTCGGAGCGTTCTACATGAGATGTCCGAGGGCGAAGGGAGTAGGGGTGGGGGGGATAAATCCGGGGGGATGAATCGGATGGAGGGGAGGGGGATCGGATCAATGAGGGCGAGACAGTGGAAGTGACCAGGGGAGGGGGAGGAGGGATAGGGCAATGCACCATTGAACATGTTACAGAGAAATGGGGCTCAGATGATTGCTCATAAGAGGAGGGGGTGCAGGGCGAAGATATGCAATGCATCCTAGGACCAGCTACTGAATTTAAAAATTCAATTGATTGATCAAAAGACATAGGGATAGAGATAGGATTAGTACCCGATGCCAGTGCTGCCGCCGCAGCCGCTCGAGCCCGAGTCATGGGAGGAGAGGGCACGTCCGTCCTGCTCTACACCGGATCCACGCGATCTTTTGTAGGTTCAGCTTGCTTTAGATCCGATCGGGTGGTGAGAGGAGAGTTCCTTCTGGATGGGATAGGCGAGACCTTTGGAGAGTTATCCTGACTATTATTCAGTGGGCAATCCTTGTATAGGTGTCCCACTTGATGGCATCGGTTGCAATGGAAAGGGACGCCCTCATAATCCAGTATCTGGGAGCGCCTATAATTTGCCAATTTGAGAGTAATTTTCTCTTCCAATCCTTCTCTGGTATCCAGATGCACCAGAATCCGCGCCATCGACTTCTTTCCAGTGTCCTTGTAAGATCGATCGTGATCCAGGTATGTGCCCAAGGCATTACCAATTTTGGTAAATGCTTCATCTCTCCAGTATTGCAGAGGTAAACCAGGTAACCTAACCCATAGAGGTCCTGCTGCAATTTGTTCTCGCTCGGGATCGAAGAGCGGGGTCCAACGCTTCATTAGAACAGGAGCAGATTCAATATGCCAAAATTTCTCCAGGACAGCATCCGTGTGCCCCTCGAGTGCGAAGTGTAGGGAGAACCATCCCCTTTGCAGAACCTCGACTTTTGGCATCGGTGAAAACAAGCCTTCCCATATTTCCTTCACCCATCGTTTCAATCGATCCACCGTGTATGTGCGCCCTCTCACATGACCCACCAACACCGTGCGAGAAATCATCAAAGTTTCTTCGAAATCCATCGGGCTGCCGAAATCGACCGTGATGTCTTTTGTGGTTGCCTTCACACACTTGGACTTCCGTTTCTTTGAACGGGGAGCAGATGGGTGGTCGACCAGCGGATTTGTAACCCTAATCTGAGAAGGAGGGATTGTAGGGTTTACATTGGCCGAGGGAGTACTGAAGAAACCATATGTTTTGACCCCAGAAATCGGATTAGGGATTTGAACAAACACTCCTTGATTCTCTTGGGCTTTGGTCGAAACAGGCTGCTGTAGAGCGGAAGGGCCGGCCTCAGTCGTTTCAGGCTGCAGGGGAGAGATAGGGCCCAAAAGCAGAGAATCAGGTGAGAGAGTGGAAAGAAAGTGAGCAGTACCAGGGGAGAGTGGCGGAGCTTCCAAGCTGAGTTCAGATGAAGAGGGAGCCGGTAGTGAAACTACCGGAAAAAAGTCCTGTGCTCGAGACCCATCTGCGAGAGGTGGAGCGAAACTCGGCGCAGATAGGCTAGGGTTTTGAAAAATCTGCTGATCCTCCAATGGGTCCTCGGTGTAGTCCACGAGGTCCGTTATCCAATGACCCTCCTTGTCGGTAGATTCCAGTTCATCTGTCGATTTCCGCAGCTGATCTGTTGTCATGTCGCTGTCCTGATTCCCAAACCGTTTACCAACTGCGATCCTGAGGCTGCGCTCCTGCGGCTTAACCCAATCCTCGTCGAAACGCCGTTTGCGCCATTATTCGGGACTACTCTTAAGGTAGTATTAATATATTTAAAGTTAAATTTTGTTAGTTTAATTAGATTTTAAGGGTTTTTTTGGTAAGAAGGTTAAGGTTTGAATGTTATAATAATTAGGAGGAGGTACCAAAAGAATCTAGCCATGATAAGAGTTGGTGTGACCCACACTCATGTAATCTCAAATGATTTGACGGTTTAGATATTCCTAAGTCACGGTTTCTTAGATCATAGATTATTGTACAAATCATAAAAAACTAATAAATAAAAATAAGAGACGATGATGACGATTAATGCCCACTAAGATTAATATGTTTCTTGGAATTATTTAGCATTTCATTTCTATGCTTGAAAAATATTAAGAGAGGCATTTGAAGATCACCATATATTTTTTGACTGAAAAAGTTAGGAAGGTCAGTAGCATGACAAATATTTTGAAAATTAGGTTGAATATTAATATGAAATGGACAACGTAAGGGATTTTTTTTATTTTTTTTACCTTCAACCTTGTTAGTGTTACAATGGTAAAAAAAATATTTCATCCCATGGTGTTTTGGGAATTAACCAATGCACATCTTCACTATGAAACTCATGATAATTTGTTCTTATTTTACCAATGTTTATTTTTGAGATTGTGGTTCATCAGCTCCTTATAATATCTTAGTTTCATTTTCCCCTCTAACTCTTTATCACTACAAAATTTATCCTTAAATTTTGAAGTAATGATGCTTTTAATATTATTTTTATTATGGAATATGATCTCCTTCTTTATCCCCAAATGATCTATCCAAGACTAGGCATCCTTATGCAATCCATGCTTGAGCTGAATGTGGGGGGTTTAGCTTGACTTAGAAGCAATTTTATGAAATCTCTCGGCTTCCATGTTGTTTAACTTCTTATTGTACATAAGATATCTAGTCATATCCATGATTTCAATAATAGAATGGGTTGCTTCAATCAAGAATATAGGATAGAAAGTATTACCTGTAATATTCAAACTATAGGTTGTAAATTTGTTTTTGATCTATTCTATCTTCCTCCACAATCCTCTAGTGAACCTACAACCTCACACCCATATTAAATAACAAGAGTGATGAGTCTTAAAGAGGAAGTTATTTTTTCTCGAATATCCAAATATCTGTTAACTTAAAATCATCTTCAGGCACATAATAAACTTTACATCCTCCATTTATCCTTTTCTTAAGGCTACGATTGCAGTTGAGCATGTGATGAAAATCAATTCCAAGTTATTTATATGAAGGAGTTTCCTTCAAATAATTGTTATCATATAGTAAAATACCATAAGTGATCATTTTGGATTTAATTATTGTGACTTTATTTTTGTCAATATTAATAATCATGCCCAACTTGGAGCAAAAATGTTGATGGATTTTTAGTTCCTTTCCAGGTTCATAATGTCTCCTTGCAAAAAGAACATTATGCTTAGCATAAAGGAGAAGAGCTATGACTATACTAGTGAGCATGGGACCAACACAACCTACATCTTCCAAACATTCTTCTAGGTTATCAACGTATATGCCAAAAAAGTTTAGAAGATAAGAGAAAACCTTCATTGACTCTGATATTGCATTTAATTTATTTAGAACAACCCTCAGTGGTCCTAAACTTGGAAATGATATTCTTACACATAATTGTCACAAAAACATCAATTTGAGATGAACTAAATTATCTCTTCCGTCCTTTTCCATAGATTTGAGCTAGGAACAATGTTAAAATATTTTTCTAAAGTTAACAAAACAATAGAAGATATTAGTTTTATTATTGCAACATCTATTTGAAATGGTATTGAGGGTAACAAGGTGTTCCACAATTAAATGATATGTACTAAACCCATCTTGGCCTTTAGCTCTTTTACCATCACTTTCTATCCATATGTTAATATTCATTTCCAAGCTGATTATGTACAAATTTTATGAAATGTGGCCAATAATAATGGTTCTATATTAATTAGAGGGAATGCTTCTATCCGGACTTTGAAAGATAAGGATAATGAGGCTTTGCCTCCAAGGCTTAGGGAATACTTGGTTCACCACCGAATTAAATAGATTAAGTATGTTAGGGATGAGAATAGGCCCTCCCATTTTAAAATTTTTGGCTTGGTCTAGACTTGAAATCCATAGTTTCCTTATTAGTAGGCCGCTTAACCTCAAACTCAATCTCTTCCAAAGAAAATGCATCAACCTCTATAGGGGTATTCAAAATGGTGTGCATGGATTTAGGCGATTAATATTTTTTTTAAGATAGGAATTCCAATTCTTCAATGTAATCATAATATTTTCCATAGTTTTACAGATTATAATTTTCCTCCAAAAATTTCTAGGATTGGATTTATATAAGTGTAATAAGTTCTCCTGCTTTCTATTTATATAGAATCTTGCATTTCTTTTAATAAGTGCTAGGTATCTTATCAATCCTTAAATATCAATTATGAGCATCCTAATGGATATTTAAAGCTTATCATAGTTGGGGCATCCTACATATTGAAAAGCTTAATGGGGATTTGGGAGTAAAGAGAATTTGGCATATGGAAAAGCATTGTTAGGGAGAAATAACTAAAAAAAGTATTTATGTATGCATGGAATAAGGATGGAGAAAGGGCTCCATTTATGGTGCCCTACATTTGGAGTGGTTTGATGAAAATTAAGCATTGGATGATTGACAACATCATATGGGATATTGGATCAGGTACACAGGTGGAGATCGAGCTGGATCCAATCCGGGGTTTTTCGGGTGATCATACATTGCCTCTATTGCTCATCATACATTTACATAATCTGGGCATTTACTATTTGAATCAAGTAATGGTGGCATTGGATCCTATTATACAATATCCAACCTAGCTTCGCTTGTGGGATCTAGGCATAAGTTGGTATCTAGCAAGTGTTGGGTTAGTTATGTCAAAAACCTTACCATGGCAAACACCTTTCTTAGGAACAAGGGAGATGTTTTCGTATAGGATGGAAAGATTGAGCAGGGCATGGTTATTGTAAAGGAGGTTTATAAATATATTACTTAGCTCCAATAGGTCTTTGTTGAATGGTCATGGTCTAAAAAAAATGTTCATAGAAGATCCCTCTTAAGATTAAGTGTTTCGGTTAGCTGGTTGGAAGAAACAAAATTTTAACCTGGGACAATTTATGTTGTTGTGGTTTCAGAGGACTGGGTTGGTGCATTTTATGTAAGGGTGCCCATGAGGATGTGACCCACCTTCTCTTCACATGTCCGATGAAAGTTTCTATATGGAGGTCTATTCTACACCCTTTGAAGATCACTGTTGATTGGGATACTTCATATGTGGTTGCTTGTATAAAGGACTATAAATCTAAATATAAAAAATTCCAAATATTTCCTTTCTATATAATATGGGGTATTTAGAAGTGCATGAACAGGGTTATTTTTTAAAATCATCCCGCGGACATCAATAGGACCAGTATAAATATATGTACTCACTTCAATAAGACTGGGCCTTGGGAGGGAAAGAGTTTGAAGAGGTGCATCAAACTGGTAGACATTTGGCGTTAATACCCAGTGGGTTTTTTTGATGAAGCTTCAAACATGAAAAAATGTGGGAGTGGTGCATACATTGTTTTAAACCCCAAACATTTCTATCATTTTAAATGGGTCAACACGAGGGCAAAAATCATAACACCCTGAAGTGTTTTATTTTGTGACAAATGACTATCCATAAAAATAATAGATGTATTGGTGACTCAAAAGCAATTATTCACTGGATTGCAAACGAGACATCCTTTAATCCTCCCATGCTCTCTTTTTGGGTGCACACCATACAAATTTTGTTCATTATTCGATAAAACGTCTTTTTCTCATAAAGTTGGCCATCGATATCTTCCGAGCAAAATCAACTACAATGCATGGTCCAACCACAACCCCAACTATCTTAAGTTTGGAAAATTTTTCTCTATGTTAACATAGTTGGAGGCATATTCTTTTGGTGCATTTTCATAGATGTATCTTGCTTAATATACTTGTTGGGGTTTGAATGTTGATGGCACATTTTTGTAAAAAATATTGATGATACTATATTTAGTATTTTTTGTAAGAGGCACTCTCGATGCATGGGTCATATTGTTAAATAGGAATACGCTGGAGATACATGCTTGAATGTGATGGTATTTTTCATACATGCTTGAGTTCGTGATCATGAGTGTCTGAAATTATGAAGGATTCTGCCCTTAAAATATGGTTTCACAGCCACGTTCACATGTTATTGCACCGAGAGGTGTGTTTACCACTTCAGGTGAGGGAGTAGCTTCCACTGATTTGTCCCGTTACCATGCTGATCCACTCAAACGCATTATATCTTCTTTTACATATGGAAGAGAAGGGAAACCCAAATCGACTTAGTCTAATTACGTGAATCATGACCAACTAAATTTTTTATCATGGTCAAATGGATTACTGACAATAATTAACAATTAAATATAATATATCGTAAAAAGGCCCATTACCTTTAATTATGGCGACTTAAATAATATATCGTATGGAATAGACTGTAAAAACTTACTAGCATAAATAAAAATCCAATTGAGTAAATATAAATATAATACTTTTTTCTGCAAAAATCTTTACACTGATGTTGTTTATTTAGATTGATTTTGATTGATGTTGTTTATTTAGATTGATTTTGATTTATGAAAATATAAATATTAGGTTGCTTTGCTTTATTACATAATTTTTATGATTAATAAGATTACATAAATTTTATTTTAATACTATTAATTTTGATTATATTAATAGTAAAGTGGACATATATCAACTTTTTAGGAAAGCATTTTTATTTTTTATTTCTTTAATAGTTAAAAAACACACATTTCTCATTCTTATCCATATTTAATAATTTTATATAAAAATATAATTTAATAATTTTTTTATATAAATATATAATTTTAAAATTTTAAAACAATTATAATATTAATTTTTCCATATACTATATTTCTTTAACCTTTTCTAATTTCTCTTTAAATTTAAATACAATAAATTTTTCAATGGAAATAATAAAATGATTTATACACTAAAGTGTTAATGTAAAAATAACATCTTTATTTAATTCTATTAAAATTTGAAATAATTTTCAAAGTTCATTTTTTTAGATTTAAAATAATTTTTTGCTAAAATTTTAAAAATGTTTAAAAGTATGGTATCTTTAATAGGAATTAGAAATATATTTTGAAATGTTAATTATTTTATTTTTATATATTAAATATAAATTAAATGGTTAGATTTTAAGTTAGAAATATATTTTGAAATGTTAATTATTTTATTTTTATATATTAAATATAAATTAAATTGTTAGATTTTAAGTTTTTGTGATCTATAATGTAGTAAACATGTCTTTTGGATTAATTTTTTATTTTTTTTTAAGTATTAGGAATTAGAAATATATTTTGAAATGTTAATTATTTTATTTTTATATATTAAATATAAATTAAATTGTTAGATTTTACGTTTTTGTGATCCATAATGTAGTAAGCATGTTTTTCGGATTAATCACATCAGTATTATTTGGTGACGTTTAGCAAAGTCTAAAGATCCTAATGAATAAATAAGAAAGATGCATAAGATTCCAGAAATTAGCTGTTAGAAACTAACTACTAAAAAATTTGTCTTCATTTTTGATTTTTGATTAATTAATTAATGTATTTTTAATTTTAATTTCAATTCAAAAAATGAGAAATAACTGTTATAAATTAATGGTTAATCATATATATATATATATAAATAACAAATAGCAAATTATTTATTAATACTACTAAATTATTATATATAAGAGTTTTTAACTTAAATAAAAAATTCAAAATCATAAAACTAATACTATTTATATTTCTTAAATAGATAAATAAAATAGAATATAAATAAAATAGAATTAATAGAAGTATAATTCTTTATTAATATTATTACTATTTATTATAATAAGCACATAAGAAATTATTTATTAATAATTTTATATGAGATAATGTTTTTAATAACCATTTTTGTTTATAAAATGACCGTCAACTAAAAACAAGTTTATACTATCAACTAACCTTATTTATATTCCATCAATAATTAGAAAATAAAAATATAATATAATATTAATATCTATGAAATTACTCATTATCTGAAAAATGAAAGAAAGAGGGGGAATAAGTCAAGATAAAAGAGCTGGAATCCAAATCTTACTCAATTTCCATCCATCATTCCTATTGAGATTGATGGCATGCTTCTCAATCTTAATATCCTCTCTAAGCTTGTTATGGTGGAAATGATCAACTCTCACAATGACCTTCGCATCCTCAATGCAAACATGGTGCTCGAATTTCTCTGCATGTTCTGCAAGATCTGATGAACAAGATTGATTGTGCCTTATGTCTATAGCATGCTCTCAGATTTTTTGTGTAAGAGAGCGCCCAATCTCCCCAATGTGGGAACCCCACAAAAATATGGGATCAAGTAGACACCTTTCATGTCCTTGGGGTCAATAGGGTCTTTTACTGATATGAGAGAATTTCTAATGGTAGTAATGGGCTTGAAAGAAGAGGAGACATTGTTCGTCTTCAGAGTATGGGCAATCCTATAAGTGGTCCCTTGGATAAACGGGAGCTGCACTTTAGAGATTGGGCCACCAATAGGAGGTTTAACCCTCAACTCTTTATGGGATCTTTGGAAATCCTTGAGGTCTTGAGATTTGCTATAGCCATTATTTCTAAAAACTTTAAGAAGATGAGATTTTTCCTCTTCTAGGTGCATCTCATCTGAAATTCTTAAAGCACGGGTGGCTAGAGTACCAAGAACCCCGAATTTTTCCATTGGAAAATGATGATAAATAGAATGAAGATATTGTTCTGTGTGAGTTTTCTTGCAAAAGACTCGTTGAGAAATAGAACCATCATTCATCCTAGAGAGAAGCATGTCCAAGAAAGGAAAACAACCATTCTCCTCAACATCCATTGTGAATTTGATGGAGTTTGAGAATTAATATGGTTAAGAAACAAATCCAATTTTTTGTGACCATGATGCCAAACGACACACATGTCATCAACGAGCCTCTTCCATTTTTTAGAGTGAAATGGAGCTGAGGCTAAGGGCATAGTCTCAAATTATTCGATGAATAAGTTAGCAACTATAGCGGAAATAGGAGAACCCATTGGCACACCACAGGTTTGTTCAAAGAACTCACCTTGAAAACTGAAGAAAGTAGGGGTGAGGAAAAGGCCAACTAATTTGGCAGTGCCATTGTCAGTGATCTTATTTACGACATCAATGGCCTCTTGAATAGGAATACAGGTATAAAGGGAAACAACTTCAAAACTTGCCAACAAATCACCAGGTTCCAGTCTAATATTCTTCAATTCTTTAACAAAGGAGGCAGAGTCCTTAATAAAGGAATCAATGCAACCAACAAAAGGTTTGAGTCATTGAGCTCAAAATTTAGTGAGAAGATATGTAGGACCACCTATTGTGTTAAAAATAGGTCTAAGGGGGACCCCAACCTTATGAATCTTGAGCAGGCCATAAATCTTGGGGGTAAGAGGATTGTTCTCAAAGAGCTTCTTACAAATAGGCTTAAGGGAATTAATAGAATTAATGGCGGTAAATATTTCTTTGTTAATTTTTTTAATAGGATTCTTATTAAGCTTGATATAACTACCACTATTGTAGTGATGGTGAATCGTTTTGTTCGAATAGTATAATTTATCAACGATGACAACTGCATTTGTCAGCTTTAAGGATGACAACGTCAGGGTTGTCCTTTAAAGTTTTAAGGGAAATAAATTTATCTTTTCTAATGTTTCTCTTGGGGGGCTTAGCCTTCCTAAGAATGATGGCAGAGTCCTGCCTTATAGCCTCTTATGGAGTGAAAAGAGATTTGATCTCTTTCCGCAATTGGTAACTCGGGAGTTAATATGGATCTAGGTTAATATTATATAAAATTCACATGTCTAGATACAAAAGTATCCTCATTTTTCATTTTATTAAAACCTTGATTAATCCCTTTTGGAATATACACAACATTTTATTAGTAATAGCTAGGGTGGAGGGTTTACATATATCTCAAAAGCATAACCTTTTTCCTTTTAGTTTTAATTAGATAAATGTTATAAAAAAATTAAAATATTTATAATATATTTTGATTGTGAAATGACTTGTGGTTTTTGGGCCTAGTATTGATAAGTGATAAGCCATGGTACTCGCACATGGTATTGTAACAAATCCTATTTAACAGTTAATAATATACATGGTAAAGTGGTGGTGAATATCCATGGTTAAGAATCTTGTTATATTGTAAGTTTATTATAAGTATGAAGTTTTTATGTGCTCATTAATTAAATTTAAATATTGTTACAAAATCATTTGTTATATTTTAAGTTTATGGTAAGTATGAAGTTTTTATGTAACCATTATTAGTTTAGCATTGACCAATACAACTTATAATGTTTCACTTTGAAAAATAAATAGTTGTTTTTCAATATTATTTAAAAAAGTATTTTTGGAACACTTGAGTGGTAACTTGAAGGCCTTATCGTATATTTGGCATAATATAATTCTATGTGGAAAACTCTATCACATATTTGGATATAGTTCTTTGTGTAGGTATTTTTAATATAAAAATAAGATTATTGAAAATAGCTCATATTCACATAAATAACATATTACTTCCATCCATAATTTAAACAATTATTTACATTTAAAAAATATAAATATAAATGTTGACATACATACATACTTACATTAAACTTACACGTCTCCCCTATACTAGTTGCAGAGCACCTTGGAAACAACATATTAATATTTTGAAAAAATAAATACTTACATACATTACACTTCCACAAAATAAATAATTACTTACATTACACTTACATATCTCCCCTATACTATACTAGTTGTAGAGCACATGTTGGGCAACAACATATTAATATTTTGAAAAATAAAAACTAACATAGCCATATAAATTAAATCACTAACAAATTCCCATAAGTCAATCCATAATAACAATAAAATACTTACCTCGTCATATATTTCATATTATTAAAATTAGAAAACCATAAAAATTAACTAAATTATAAGTTATTATTACTTATAAAAAAGAATAATGTATAATTTAAACATATATAAATTAAAAAAATCATATAACAAGATTCTTATCTATGGATATTCACCCCACTTTAATGTGAAGATATATAATTTGTAAATAGGCTTCCCCATTTTACCATCAAGATTTTCAAATTCTAAATAGGCTTTATTACAATATCATGACTTATGAATACCACATTGCAAAATCCCATAATTGATTTCATAGGACACTTGTTCATTTGACATTTTTTTCATTAAACAATTTAATTAAAATGACAAAAGGGGATACCTATTTTGAAGATAACTTTCAAATTCACAATCTACCTAGTAATCATTGATTATAGGTTGAGTGAGCCTAATTAAGAGGTGTTTCCTCCTAAGTGGTCAAAGGTTCAAAACGAGAGGGGGGTAGAGTATGTATGCCTTTAGGTTCAAAACGAGAGGGGGGTAGAGTATGTATGCCTTTAGGTTCAAAACGAGAGGGGGTTAGAGTATATATGCCTTTGTAGAATTAGTAGTCAAATCATTGCGCGAAGGTCTCATACACCAATTTGGTGTCTGGCTTGGCCGTGACCTTAAAATTAGATATATAAATATATATATTATTTTTGTAGGGTTTATGCTTTAGGGTAGACATTCAATTTTATATATTAACTGTTATTATAAATATAATTATTAATTTTTATTTTATTATTTCTTATTTATTTCTTGTTTTATTATTTTATTTTTATGTTATATGACTCCATGCAAATGATAATTATAATTGTTAAGTACTAATACTATTTTTACATGACATTTTTAAGTAATTTTTCGAAGTCCAAATGTTTTAATGTTTTATTGATGGTTATAATTATTAATTATTAATATTATTTTTAGATGCCATTAAGAAATTACATATCTCCCTCATTCTAAGAAGTTTTTTTGTTTTTTCTTTTTTTCTTTCAATTACTTTATATCTTTATATAGAATTTATTTAGATTAAAGGTAAAAGTCAAAATATTTTATTAATGAGGAACATTAATTTTTTCTTCTTCTTATTACTATTATTTAAACCATTAATGCAAGTATTATTTTATTATTCTCAAATGTAATATTGTGTGATAACATATCCCCCTTACTATGTTGTAGAGCCCGTTATCCATATAAATTAAATGGTTGTTAGGCATAGAAACACTTACTTTAACATACATTTTAAATTGCTAAAAGTAAAAAAAGCCTAAGAATTAACCAATTTATAACTTTATTTCTAATAATATTTATTATTATTAATGATAAAAGTAATTAATATTTAAGATAAACATATATTCATTTAAAGAAACATGTAAGAAGATTCTTAACCATAAAATAATCCCACTTTATGATGGATATTCTCAATTTGTAAATAGGATTCGTTATAATAGCGTCAGACAATATCATGGATTATCAATATCACATGCCCAAAAACCATTATGTCATTTCATATGACACTTGCTCATATGACATATCATGGATTATCAATATCACATGGCCAAAAACCATTATGTCATTTCATATGACACTTGTTCATATGACATTTTTTAATTAACGAATTTAAACTAGTACGACCACATTAAAAATATTAACATGGTTGATATAGTAGAAGGCTTCATTTGTATCTACCATTGATAAATATGTAACAAAAAAGGCTATTGCAACAAAAATATTATAATTAACTTTCATTTTACTCAACCCTTAAGAATCCTAGGTCATGGTGAAAAACATAAGTGTTGAAGAGTTTCTATCCTTTCCAACCAAGATATAAGGCAATTTTTCTAAAGTTAGGTATGCTTTGAAAATCCCTAGGAAATTGGTGCACGGAGAGCCAAGTGACACAAATCTAATTTTTTAAATTTATTAAAAGTCAATGCAACCTAAAAAACTCTATAACACACTATAGTTGTTGATAAGCATTCAGACAAATTATATGTTGAGCATATTCAATTGAGAATCAATCTAAGCCATAAAATAAAAAAATAAAAAAAAGTCGAGATTCTCATCCATATTAAGTATAAAAGGGAAAAAAAACAACATAACTACTTTGTAAGCAAATCTTAGCCTTTGATTTGTGTATACTACTTAGAATATTCTAGAATATTATGCGGAATTTAAATCCCTACCATCCACCTAATAGTTAGTGATAATTAAATTAAAATTCTAGAAGCTCTATTCCACAATAGACATGCCTATTAGAATAACTATTTTTTGTTGTTGTTCATATCTATATATATATATATATATATATATATATATATATATATATATATATATATCCTGATGTGGGTGAAATTCAAGCTTATTAATGGCGTTTAATAGGATTGACGGCGCTCGGCCCTGCCAGCTGCTGGCCAGCGCTATTATCCATGCCCAGACTTGGCACATGAAGGCTCACCTAAGGTGAGAGCAGGTCTGCCTGCAAGACATATTAATTGCTCACTCCGGCCGAGACAAGGCAGCTGATAGTTTAAACATGGCGCATTCGGTCTTCAACCCCATTGTTTGCCCCCCTTCCTTAAGCATCTGCCCGCTCCAAGCAGGAAACCCCTGCAGCAGAACTGTTACAGGCAATCGCTGTTGGCTCCTTGGCTATCTTGATTTTGGAATTGGGTTTCATTTCTCTCATTCCCAGCTCGGCTCTTTGAACCTTGCTCAGGAACCCACTGTGCATTCTCTGCTTCCCATCCAAGAGCCCAATTCTTCTGAGCTTCCCCTTCGCCGCTTAACCATGGTCCGTCACCACATGAGAAGCCACCATGGAGGTAGCTGTGGTGGTCGCGCGTGTTCTCGGGCAGCTCAATCAGTTGATCAGCCACCACCCCCTGCCTCTCCGCGTTCGTCTCAAGCTAGTTCGCTCCCTCCTAGCCGTCCCGCAGACCCTTTCCACACAACGCCTTCTAGTCGACTCATTTTAAATTTCAGAGCAGCCTGAACAGGCCCATTATCACGGCTAATATCACCATTATCTTCTCTGAAGAAGAAGCTCAGCCTCATGCTCCAGCGCATACCTCAACAGAGCATTCTCAAGACATTTGCAGAATTGCAGGCAGTCATGGCTCTAAGTAGAACCCGGCAAAAGAAGGCAAGGCTGCAAGGCATGGCGGACAGCATGAAGATGGTGATACTCTCGCGACACTAGGCAGCCAGGCGACAGTTCTCTTAGAGCCACAGTTTCACTGGCTCTTGCAGGCAGCTCAAGCGGCACCCGTCAAGCGTTGGATCCTCCAGGTGGCAGCGCGACTGGTGACATGGCAAAGGATGGCGAAATTTGGTATGGCAATGCTTGCCCCGTCGTTGAGGAGTCACCGGACTAGGACGTCCCCATGTGACGCCACTTGGACTCCCTTGTGTCCTCTCAGAGTTTTACGGTTTTGTGGTTCTGTTTATGTTTTTGTGTCTCGGTAGTCTGTGGTTCTATTGCTAACATGCACAACAATTCTGTCTTTTGGTGTCTGTCCCGACTGCTTCAAAGGGGGTTATCTCAAGTCCTCATTTTGGATTTGCCGTTGTATTCCCACTCTTATGCATGGTTTTTTGCTAATTGTAACTGGTTTTCCCAATTATGGGATAGTTTTGATGACCTGACGGCACTCAGATACTCTCGGTGGAGGTTTTTGCTTTATTGTAAACATATTTTTCTTTCCTTTTAATAGAATTAACCTTTACAGAGAAACATATATATATATATATATATATATATATATATATATATATATATATATATATATAACATAGAATGAATTACACCATATAATATTAATAATATTATTTTTACATGTCATCTCTCAACTCCAAATTAAGTAATAACCAAATTACATTTCTCCTTCATAGTACCAAGTATTTTATTTTATTTTTACTTTCAATTACTTTATATCTCTATGATATAAAATTAAAGTGAAAATAAAATATTTTATTTATACTAAGTTGCAAGGTGTCACTTGACACAATTAAGTTATCTATTTAATGTTTTAAGATTATTTTTATTTTTTCATCATCTACTACATTCAATTCTTTATATTTTATTTAAATATAATAAAATAATATAAAATAGACATTCTGCCTGGTAAACCAATCAAAGCTCAAATGTTAACTACATTCATGTTAATTATGGAATAACCATACAAATTATCCAATAACATTCTCTAGATACGTAAATTTGAAAGGAAAATAATTCCCATAATCATATTTAGATAATGCCCATCTCCCATAGTTTATTAAAATTTCTGAGCACCAAGTGCTCACACCGTAAGCAACCACAATTTGTTTAGAAGAGATGCTTATCTCTACCACCTGCCATAGTGGTGATTCAAAGGTAGATTGAGGGTTAATGGAAACTTTAAAAACTAATAACCAGTGTAGCTTCTATCCTTTAATGTGCAACTTTGTTTTTTGCCTGCAAAGATATTTCTTCTGTGAAACTTTGTTTTTTCCATGCAAAGATATTTCTTTTCATCCAAAGAAAATTCCAATTGCCATAGAAATAACCATACTTTTAATTTGTGTAAATATAATGCAACGGATGGATGATTTGGTGGGACAAGTGTGTCATGTACCTCGCAATTCTCTAATGGGGTAGGAAATAAAGAATAATTTTCGAGGGGTCCGAGGAAATGGATATGGATATGCAATGACAATATTCGACCAATTAATTGCTATTTTTGGGAACATATAGAACAAAAAAACATATAAATAATTTATGGTTTATATTTATTGAATGTTATGGTCGAAAAAAAATACCCTGTGTGAGTTTTAACTGATTGTAATGTTGCCAAAATTTCTTATATCATTAAGAAGAAATGGAGGTGGATATGGAATGACAATATTTGACCAATTAATTGCTAGTTTTTAGGAACATATAATTGCTAGTTTTTAGGAACATATAGAAAAAAAGAAAACATATAAATGATTTACAACGTATGTGAGTTTTTAACTGATCATAATATTGCCAAATTTTGTTCAGACTTCTTTGGCCACTAATGAACCATCTTGTTGAGAGAACATAAATCTATAATGATTTAGTTATTTAATAATTCATTGGGCATTCCCACTCAAGGGTTTTCCAAGAAACAATTATTTATAAATAATTTTTTTCTTCATTTTCTTTCTACTTATCATATGTAAATGGTTGTTTAATTTTCTTTTAATACTTTTATTTTATTGCTTAGTATAGGAAGTATATTCCATACTTCTACTTTCTTTCATTTTTTATCAAAACTTTATTAATTCATATTCAAGGTTTTACAAACTTTATTTGTGTGGCATATTACAATGAAGAAAGTTTTGTTAAAGGGAAAGGGTGAGACCATTTATATTGATGATATAGAAGTTTAATGGAAGTAACATTGATTTATGGAGAGCCCTGACGGATCAGGGAAGATTTTAAGACATAAGTTTTACTAATAAGATAATTTTTCATGGATTTTTCTCAAAAAAAAAATGTCAAATTTTATTTTTCTAAAAATGATTAGCCTAATTTTCTTAAGATATAATTATTTTAACATAAAAATCAACAAAACTTTATAGAAATTATATCAAATCATTATAATTCGAATATTTTTACAAAAATATTGTAAAACATTTTACTATAATATTAAACCCATAAAATTTAGCAAGGCTTATAAACTTTAAAATAAAATTCTATAAAATTTCAGTGTGGATGATCTTTTTATAGATTGAAATGTATGTGTTGCAATATCTAGATCCAAACATAATAATACTAAAAATAAAGAATCATTGGTGTGGGAGATAAAGATGAAGAGTTAACGAGAAAGATGAAGTCGTTGGTTTCATAGAGAAAAGTGAAAACCCTTATTATACTTTGTTTAGCAAATTCATTATTATTGAAAAAAAAACCATCAGTCTTATTGAATATCATTGAAGAAAAAACCACCATAATTTTGTAAAGAGATTGTGGATTTTAAAAAGGTTGTGGATTTTGTATTATGTTAAATTTTCCACTTAATTAACCCTTTTTTTTTTTTTTCTAAAAAAGGTCACAGCGATTTTGTAGCTATCGAAATGCATTTAATATTATTTTTGTAGCTACTAGTTATACACCTAAATGCATTTAATATTATTATGAAGCGATTGAATTTTGTTGAAGTGAGGCATTGATGCTTATGAGTTGATATACCATGGATACTATATTCTGAAAGGAGGCGAGGCAAAATTATTTTGAATCCACAAATGAGTACTAAATCCAGTTATTATAAGTATTTCGAAGTTAGTAAGCCTTAACACTTTACATAGTTAGCTACATCCTACGAACAAAGAGATCTTGGTGTTCGATTGTCTATCAATTATTTGATTCATATGATTAAAAATAATATATATTCTTTTATAAAAAATTATTTACAACTTCGTAAACTTTAACACTTATGCTACGAACACACAGATCTTGGTCTCACATCGTGGTCTCTAGCCTAATTCTATGTGGCCATCTATAACGCCTTTGTTTCCTGTATTTCAGAGCAGCAACAACAAAATCAGGCACAAAGGAACAAGGAGGGAATAATGTTTTTCATGACACTATTATGAATGTAGATGACAACGGAACTACAACACGACCAGTCATTCGCAGATCAGAGAACGAGCTCTATCATTAGAGAAGAAACTCCATCACACGATAAACCACATTACAGACACTCCACAGAGAGTTTTACTCACTGTGCATTACATTCATCTTATATGTAGGCAGAGAACTGACACTCTAACAGCTCACACCATAAGTTACTACTATCTCTGCATTATAACATAAAACATAATGTCACACCACATTACGTCACACCACACATTACAGAGAAGGCAGATTCAAACGTTAGCTAACAGCCAGTAAAAGAGTTTAACTTGCACTCTCCCGGCAATGCCTTGGCTAGATCTGGATCGATGCCGAACATTTGAAGAAGCGAGGGGTACTTATTCCCCATTTCGCAGAAGCAAGTAAGATTGGCCGTACTTAACACAGCGCAGCAAGCTTGAACAGGCTGCACATGAGGCTGTACATTAGAGTGTTTTACTGCAGGCATACATGGCATTAGGTCATCCTTATTCACATTGCATATCTCAATAGAGCCTCGAACCACAGAAGCGCTAGCGAGCAATGCTATTGCCATGACAATTATGTTCATAGACTTCATCCTTCTAATATTGCTAGTGCGGAGTAAGCTAAACTAGAGAAAAAGTGGGGCTACCCTAGTACATTGTCCTTGTATTTAAGCACAGTCCATCCACTTATATAGCCGAATCGTTTTCATGAACGTCAGCCATTGCCTTCGGTTTGAGGCTTCCCATGTTGGCAATTGCATTTTGTAGCCCGTGATTCTGCCACTTTTGACAGTACAAACAAATTGCTTTATTTGTACACATCCGAGAGGGATCGTGATTCGTATCCATGAACTGGCTGAAATCTTATCTGTACGTAATAATTCGAAGTCACGAGATCAGAAGTTGTATATAATAGCATTGATTTAATCGAAGTCATGGCCATGGAAATCTGTCACAAGAGTATTGGTGGACAAAGAGATAATGAGCGCTGGCATTAGAAGAATATTATATCTTCTGTACGATTCAAAGGTTTTCTTGGTTCTGATTCCAAGGGTTTTCAGTCCGTGAATGGTATCCATACTCATCACGAGTGTATGAAATTATGAAGGATTCTGCCCTTAAAATATGGTTTCACAGCCATGTTCACATGTTATTGCACCGAGAGAAGTGCTTACCACTTCATCAGAGGGAGTAGTTTCAACTGAGCACACTGGTTTGTTCCGTTACCACCCCGATCCACTCAAACGCTCTCTCTCTCTCTATATATAAAGAACAGAGTGGAAACCCAAACCGAGTTTGTCTCATTACTTGAATCTATGACCACCTAATTTTTTATTTTGGTCGAATGGATTGTTGACAATAATTAACGATTATAAATGTAACAAATCGTACAAAATTATCATCAGGTTGACCTTTAGTGGAAGCCCAATGCGATTTGGTAGAGTTACCTTTAACCAGGAGTTACTTATATATCTTGTGAAATATACTGTAAATTGTTTTTTTTTTTTTTTTTTTTTTTTTTTTTTTTTTTTTTTTTTCAGAAGGTGGTAAAACCTATCAACTCAGGTGTCAAACCAACAGTGAGGACAGCCATCTCTGGCTGCTATCCGCGAATGCTAGGTTTGACTCATCACTGTTAAATAGGAAAACCACGCCACCTGGCATAACCCTGCTGGTGGTCCGTAATCGGGAGCAGGCTCTCACTCCTGCCAGATGCCTCTGGGTCTTGGGCCGTTAACCTGTTTTATTACGTCCGAGGAAGACGAGCTCTTTCTTAGCCAAGCAGAAGCAGTTTTACGGCATACTCCAGGCCGAATATACTGTAAAATTTTATTAGTACTAAGTTAATATAAATATAGTAAATTTTTCCAAAAAAATCTCTAAAATAATGTCATTTGTTTAGACAAATTTTGATTTACAAAACTATAAATATTAAATTTAGAGAATTTTTGAGTTACAAAAGTATAAATATTAAATTTAGAGAATTTTTTATTTACAAAAGTATAAATATTACATTGGCTTTATGATATTGTTTCCGTTTGGTCCAGGTTTCATAAAACTGTGAACTTATAAATATGCGGTTAGTTTAATAAAACTAAATATGATATTTTTTCTAATTTTTATCATAAAAATAAAAGGTTAAAAAGTCTCAACTAATTTTATTTTTTCTATTTTTTATCATAAAAATAAAAGGTTAAAAAGTCTCAACTAATTTTTTATTTTTAATAAAATTTGATAACATTCTAGTAAATAATTATTATCAATTACAATATTATTAATAATATTATAGAAATTTTAATTTTAAATTCATAAATATAATATAAAAATTATTTTTAAATTAAAATATAAAACAATCATATCAACATTTTTCAATTTTTTATTTTTACCTTTAATATTAAAAAAATATATTATTTATTTTTATTTTTATTTAATAATTTAATAATTTTTAATTTATTTTAAGAATAAAAATAATAATATTTTTATTTAATAATAAAAATAATAATCTTTTAAAAATTAAAAAAAAAAATCTTTAAAATATTAATTTATCTTCGCACTATATTTTATTTTTTCCATAAATTTAAATACAATCAAAATTCTAGTAATCATAATTAAACTATCTATATGCTATAGCACCTTTATGTCCATCATTTTAAATGTAAAGTAATTTTCACAAACATGAATAACTTATATACTTCCTAACTGTTAGTTATTTTGTATTTTTACATTAAATATAAATTGTAATTCTTTTTTAATTAATAGATATAATTAAAAAATAAATAAAAAATAATTTAAATAATTAATTTTTAAACATTTCTACAATATTATAATCTCTCATTCATATATATGTATATAAATTTACGATGGAATACATGTTTCTATAATGTTAGCCTTTAAAAATAGTGAATGAAATAAAAGTTACAGTGAACAAAAGCAAATAATATATTTTTATATATTGTGACTAAATTACGTTTAAAATGTGGCTTCAATCAGAAAAAGCATATAATGAAAAATTAAGAATATGATTTCTATAGGGGGAGCTTTAATTTTTTTAAATATAATTTTTTATATTAAAATATATAATTAATTAATTGTAATAATTTTTGGCAGTTTCAGAAATATATTGTAATAATTTGTTTTATTAAATTTATTAGTATATAATATTGTCCATGACATATTCCATACTCTTTAATTAATTTTTTTCTCCAAAGTAAAATCATAATTATTTTTTAATTAATTATTAAATAAAATGTTTGATAATAATATGAATGAGTTATAAAAATATATATAATGGATTGTGTAAAGGAATAGTCATTATTTTTATTTGTTAACCTCCTTTGTTTGCATTGCATCGATCAATTAATCAAGATTAATTCAAAACACAACATTGATATGATTTTCCAATGTGACACAAAAATACCACATCATCAAGATCATCAAATAGGAAAATACATAAGGGAACACCAATATACCGTAGAAACACCAAAGGGAAAGACCAATAAATTTTTATTTTATTAATTTTTTTTTGAGGGTGTTCATCCGTAATTCAATGGTGGCAAAAGAGTCCATCCCTTGCCCACTGTTAAAATTTAAAAAAACATAATCTATAATTCAAACATAATTAACTAGAGGCCACTACATTAATCATGAAATCATGTTTCTCAAACACTTTACTCCACAATTCTTTGATCTTTGTGTCTTTCTGGCATTGTTGTTTCCTGCAGTGGATTATCTTCCATTTGACGATCCTTCACTTTTTATGGAACAATACTCAAACATAATAACCTCTTTGCCTGCCATATTGTTAAATATAATTCATCTTTCAGTTGCTGTATAAGGTAGGGATTAAACACTATTAATTCATCCTTCAAATTAACTCACATTTCGTCGCTACAATTACTACTGTCAGTAACTCTGACATCATGATTATATAAAGCATTTATCAAACCCAAGTAATAAATTTCTACCAATTATCATTCAAACATCTTTTGATGTCCCACTTTCTTGCACATATATAATAACATTAAAAATTTTATTTGATATTTTATTTTACATGCATCCTCAAGTGCACAACCAATTTCTAGCATGTGCATAAATAAAATGTATAAAGATTATTGAGGCAGGTCTCTTTATTGACACCCCACATGCATTAATTAATAGCACATAACTTCAAAAGCATGCCTATTTATCCATGCATGCATATGGTTATGAAACATGTCTAACTATCCAAATCTCACATACATAAAGTAAAATGCATCAAAATCACCCAGGCATGTTCATCTATCCCTACTTCACATGCATCATAAAAAATGGAATAGTTTCATTTTACCTATACCTAGAAGGATAGGGTAATATTTGAAAATAATGATTATGATTATCACTATTTCTTGGCACAAAAAGAGAGAAATATTTGCAAAAGATAATTGGCATAACTACTATTATTTCTTCGCTCAAGAACACTTTTTTTTCCGAAAGGAAAACCATTCCAAATACCTGTATTACTTTTTTCTTTAATTTTTTTTTTAGTACAACAACTATTATCTTTGTGCATATAAATACATATTCTTTTTCAAAAACAACTAACACAATAATTATTATTTCTATGCATAAAAACACATTTTTTTCAATAAAAATGACCATAACTTTTTCCATGTTTACGTGCAAGAACAACATATATTTTCTTATCATCATAACTAAGCACAAAAACAACATGTTCTTTTTCAAGAAAACCACAAGAACTACCTATTCTTTTCAAACAAAAAGATAGTTACATATATATTTGGTGTATTATGCCCTTTGTTTTCAATGTCAAGGAGATAGGTGGCTACGGTTGATCATGAGACAACTTAAATAATTATTGTGTTGTTATAGAGGCCATCCACAAATTTCTACCATTTTTTAAATTCACTACTTGCATGATCCTTGGCTTTTATTTGCACTACCATTTCAAATCACATTAATCATTGTCCATAAGAAACATTGACCACTCTCCCTTCTCATCTTTATCGATGTGCTCAACCACATGAAATTTGGTCATCAAATCTACTTGCAACAAAAATTTCTTAAGGATATTGAACTTGAAGAACGTTAGCAAAATTCTCCTCAACCTCTTGGAATCGTCTTCATAGGCATATAATATAACACTTCAAGATATTTTTTTGCATGGATTTGGTACATGATTTTGTTCTTGTTGGTGAACAAGAAATGGTTTCCTTCGGTGCTACAGAATATGACGATTTTGTAGCCATAAAGGATAATATGGTCAATATGTTTCCATATTTTTGTGTTAAACTATTAAGTATTCATTGCGACATTTTCCCTGTATGCCCCTTTCAATAACTTTCATGGAATAGCTTGCAAGATAGTTCAAACCGTTACGATGCATGTTAGCACTTCGTAGTTTTCCTAGGCTGAGGAGGAAAATTGCAGAGGTAAACACAAACCTATTTTGGACAAGAATCTAGTCCTTTTGGCCTAGAGAGGGATCTCTCTATCTGAGCTTCAATTATAGTCATAGGTTTTAGACTAGTTATGAGGATCAAAAGATATATTTTTAAAGTTGTGGTTGCAAGGTAAAAGAGATGTCCATTGGGCGTGGAGTCATCATGATGTTCAAAAATCAATCACAAATGAACAAAGAAACTTGAAATAGGGTGAGGTAGGCAAACTCCTGGATCTTACAAAGTTAATGTGATATGGATGAGATGAATGAGAATGAGGATATATTTAATATAAATCATACAAAGATGAAATTTATATTTAATTTCAAAAGGAAAACATTTAGATTGCTTAACAAGTCAAAGCAGAGTACTATGAGTAAATTCTACTCATAAACTTGTTGTAAACAATTAAGAAGGTGCATCCATGTATAAACTAGAAGGAAAAAACAAATTTACTAAGATAGAGAGACATGACCATTTGTCTCACACAAGAATCATGAAACAAACTGCCTTTGTATTGCTAAATTGATTTCTTCAATGCAACTCCATAATTTACAATCAAAGGAAAAGTCTTCTTTTTTCTCCACAATCAACCCTTTTTTCTTTCAAGATCATGCACTACATACAAAATATGTTTCGAGATCCAAGGATTTCGAAACCCACCTATTCCCCATTTAGATGAAACCAAACTCATGATAATATGAAAGTAAAATCATTGATCTGGAAACTAGGAAAGAATCTTTGACTTTTACCTATAAACTTACCTATACACCTAATACATATAATTTGTTCAAGACAATATGGGTGAAGCATTTACAATGATAAAGCATAAATAATTACGTGATCATATCCTTCATTTCCAACACTGTGATGAAAATCTAATGGAAAAAAAAAACATTCACTGTGTTTGTACGCAACACCTCTTGTGTGAAACACTCATGTGCGCAACAATTTGCTACTCCTCCTTTGACCGCATAAAAGAATGCACTCTAATCAAAACAAAACCCTTGCTGATGTCCTATTGACTGCAATAAATATTTTTATGCACTGTAAGTATATAATTTTTTCCCAAAAATGTGACTTTGAAGAAACCCTAGTCCTCTTTCTCATCCTGTGCATAACACCTACGGATAGCACTGTAAAATTTCATTTTCACTAGTTTTATCCTCTTCAACTACCTTAACCAGAAAATCTAACTTAGTTCTATTCCTCTTAGATTCCCTAACTTCAACAAGCTTATTCTTCATTAGCATAAGCCTCCTCTTTAGGACTAGGTTCTGCAGAGATACGTTCTTCACTTGCCTATGCAGAGGAAAATTCCATTTCAATTTTTATTTAGCCTTGTCAAGGGTGGGAATAACAACCTTGACATGTACAAACAAAGCCAACTTATTGTTATAGTGTCTCCCTTCAATTTTATCCACTTGATCTTTTATTCTTTCAATCTGTTCTATTACCTCCCTGGACATCTTTTTCTCATAAAAAACAACAAGTTGAACAACCTCCTTTTCATGTTCTTGTATCTTGGAAATAGATCTAGTTTTAAGTATCCTTGACTACTGAATTCACTCTTCCATATTCTCAACATCAATCAACTCTTTACCCTTGCCTTTGGCATCAGATGTAATTGTTTCTTGAGACAATTTAGATCTAGGTTGCATGTTTTCTTACTTCAAATAAACTATAGTCACCTGTGCCTTGTCTAAAATATCCTTAATTCCTCACTTTGATCATCTTTTTTAACTTTCTTCTTGACCTCAATAATTTCATCTCAGGCCTCTTTTAAATTTTCTTCATCCTTATGAAGGTGGAATTCCCTTCATCTTCCTTCTCCTCTTGCACTTCTTTCTCTCCTTGGACTTGTAGCTTTGTGGATGAGGATCTTACAACCCTAGTTGATGATATATCTGCCTTCTTAACCCCTTCCTTAATCTTGTTTCCTTTGTCGTTGGATTTGATAGTAGATGATGTGGATTCAACCATGGGGAGGAATTCATTAGGTTCATTTGTTTTTCCTAAGATGGTGATCTGAAAATGGGGCACTTAGTTTTCTTGTCTAACTTACAAGAACCTCTCCCACTTCCAAAGCTTAAATATTCCCAAGTCTTAATGATTAACCTATATGGAATTAAATATGTGCTTGAAAATATGGGTGTATGCTTATGTTTGCTTTAAACTATTCAGGTGTTGTAAATTGATTTTCTTAGACTAATATAAAGAAAAATAGTAGCAATTAAAAACTACAGATACAATGCAGCAATAAAACACACACATAATAGCAATATTAATTTGGAGTTCACCCAAAACTCTTGGGCTATGTCTCCATGAGCTCTAGCCAACTGTCTAGGCTCTCTGGGATTATGGAAAAGTCCTTTTACAAGCTCTTTGGCTCAACTCCATTGTTTAACATAGGAACAATAGGCTCAGAACACCATCTCTCCTTGGCTCTTGAAGCTCTCGGCTTTCTGGCTCTCAGCTCTGGCTCTTGGCTCTTGAAGCTCTCGGCTTTCTGGCTCTCAGCTCTGGCTCTTGGCTCTCGCTCTTGCTTTTCTGCAACCTTCAGCTCTCTGTTTTTTCACTTGACCTCCAAGTGAATCCAAAGACTCCCTCAAATGATCTACACATTAGCTTTCACTCTCTCTAGCTCTTTCTTACTTCTGTGCTACCTGCTTATTCTCTGTTTTAGCAATAGATCCTTCTGTCCCCGTCATTTTGTCAGTCTGTGGCTTTAAAGCCAATCAGTATTGGTTGGTTTGTTTTTCCCTTTGGGCTCTTTGGCTCCTAGCCTTTGTCCACTCAAATCCCCTTCTGAGCATTTAACAATCATTTGTTAACGCTTTCAGGGAAGGTGGCCACCTGTTTTTGCACAGAAGGGACCATTGGCGCATTCAAATTCCCCAAATAGTTGTTCCTTGTTTACACAGAGAAATACTGTAAAAATCTGTTGAAACACCTCATTTTAGACTTGAAATGACATCAACTCTGCCCTATAATCCATTAGGTCTGGCCTGAACCACTGTTGCAAATCGGTAAGTCATGGGTTTTCTTTGTATTTGGGTTTTTGGTGAAAATCCCCAAATACATAGAAAAATCGACAAAATGGCCCATATCGGACTTGAAAAGTTATGCATTCGCACTTATAAACCCTTTTGGGTCTAGTTTTCATCACATTGGTCCTTCCCTTCATATTTCGTTTAATAAATGAGATACGCGAAAATACATAAAAACTTCCATTTTGACGGATCTCAAATTTTCTGGAGTATCATTTATAGCTCTATCGGGTCTCGCTATCACATCGCACATATATATATATATATATATATATATATATATATATATATATATATATATATATATATATATATATATATATATATATATATATATATAGATATATATATATATATATATATATATATATATATATATATATTTATATAGCCCCACTCCTCTGTGTAGCTCTGATGCGATATTGCAATGCGACTTGTCACAATTGCATATCGCATAAGCCCGGGGTCTTTCCATATGGTATGGCCTATGCCAACGCCGATTGCGATCTGTTGGTATCGACGATCACGATATCATATGGGCCCGGTCCTATCATATGTCTGCCTCCGATATCCTCCACTTACTACCGTCGATTGTGATATGTCGATTGGATCTGGACCATTGATCGGCCAGATTCGACGGCTCCTGAGCATTGTGCCTTTGACAACCGATAAGCCTATTTTCCACTATTTCTTCATGTTTTTGCCTCCCGATAGTGTTATCTGCCTTTTTTAAAGGTTCTCCCTTTGTGCTAGTTTTTGGATTTTTGAAGACTTAGAGGGTTTTTAGGACCCATTTTAAGGGGATTTTTCCCTTTCCTTTAAGGATAAAGGGTAGCTTCATTTTATGATAACTTCTGCATCCTAAGTCGATTTTTGCCTATTCAAGTTGCAGTAGATTCAGAATGAGACGATCTCTGCAATGGGGCTAGTTCCAGGAACTTCCTTGGAATTTCATTTTTTTTCCTCTGTGAGGAACACTTAGACTTAGGAGTCTATCCAAAATCCACTTTGGATCAGATGGTCTTCTTCAAATGCCTATTTTCTTGTTGCAGCTGGGATATAATTGAATGAGCTTCGCTTAACTATTTCTCTAACTCCTTGGTCTACTTTTATTTTAACCCACAAAATTTGTTAATTTTTTGATCACCTTAAGCTCAACAATTTTTTCAACTAGATCCTCCAATGGTAGCCTTTTAGCAACTACTTTTATGAATGGCTTTCTTGGCATTGGAATCTTCACTACCTTTGGTGAAAACTCTACTTTTTTGCCCTTTTTCTTCGTTGATTGTTCAACTGCTGATGGATATTTCTTCTTGATAGAACTCTAATGGGTGAAGAAGCACCCTTAGTAGTGGATGAAAGAGTATCCCTATGGCTTTATGGACTTCCAATAGATTTCACTGTAAACTTGGATGAGGTTAGAAAATCCTTCCATACCTGTGTCTTCTTCTACATCTCTTCTAATACTAGCAATTTTATTAGTGAGAAATGAAATAATCCCATGTCAACCATATGCTTCTTCATTCTTACTCTCTCATCCATCTTGCCTAAACTCCTAAAATAGAAAAAGGGTAAATTTAGGGTCTTTTCTCTTGAGAAATGCATGATGAACATGGTTTGATATTGATAGACATTGATGAATCTTCCTTCACATGTGAAGTACTTCTGAATGACTTTGAGAAGCTTTCTGAAATTTTCCAATAAATAGTCATGAGGCACTACAACACCAAATTCCTAGATTTTATACTCCGGTTTCATGAAATCCTTATAATGATCCAACTCCAAAGGAATTCCTTTGAACCATTTCTCCCTCTCTAAAGGTATTTATGTGGTTGATTCTATGGTTGAATATGACACCATGAACTTCATTTTACTAACTTTTACCTTATCACCATATAAATTTAGGGAAAATTCTTTTGTCACCTCCACATGGTATCCCTGTATCTTTTCATAGAATTTAAGACAACCTTCTTGCTAAATGTTTACCTTAATGGTAGGGTCTGAGTTGATGAGTGAAAGATATTGTGGTTCAAACCTTACAATTTCTCCTCCCTTTGTCTTCCCCATCACTAAAACAAGATTTCTGAAGGTATAAAAGTTGAGCTAGGGTTTTATGCTTTATCATAGTTTAGACCTCAAGATCGAGCAGAAAATGTTGCTTTAAACCTTAAATGACCAAAACAACAAAGAGAAATCATGATTGGTGACTGGTAATAAAAGAGATGGAAATGCTTTTTTTAACCTGTTTGTAGTGTTTTAGCATGTGGGTGGCACCTTAAATGCAACAATAGAGGGAGGAAAATTCAATTGACCAAACATAAACTGAAGACTTTGTAAACCTTTATGAACCTTGTATACTTGTAGATTGACTCAAATGGAAGCTGACACATGTAGGTTTTAACCCCATACATAAATTACTTGCATACGAATTCTAAAACACACAAAACAAACAATGCGAGAGCATAACACATAAAACACATATACACAGAGATTTTCTCACTAGATCGCAGAACCGGGACTACCAGCTTGATTTTTCATTATGTTCCTTTCAATGTTATAATACATATTTATACATGCCGAAGCATCCAATACCATGGACCGAAAACCATCGCTTCCAAAGACACGTGCGAAAATCATGCACAAAACCATAGGTGGGTCCGCCCAACCTAACATAGGTTCCAAAACCAAAATTTTCCGACGCGCTGCCCTAGACCCCATAGAGTGGGCTTACCTGCACCCCTCAAAACCCCTATGACCCCCCCCCCCCCCCCACTACGCAATCAGCGCAACGAAGGGGGAGGCTCCGCCCCCCCTCTACCCCCCCGGTTAACTACGTGGGCTAGTGATGGAAAGAATATAACACAACCGAACATTCTCCCACTTGTTGTTTTCTTTCCACAGGGGCCATAAGAGAGCTTAGTCATTTATCTAGCCCTGCAACTCCCATTGTTTCTGTACACCAAGAGAACTTCTCAAAGCTCAAAGATTTTGTCAACGCATCTGCAATATTCTTCGAAGTGTCCACCTTTACCAGCAACACCTTTTTTTCTTCTATAATATACCTCACAAAGTGATACTAAACATCAATGTGCTTTGTCTTTGAATGATATGCAGGGTTCTTTGCCAAGCAGATTGCACTTTAGTTGTCACAGTCTATCCATATAGCTCCCTATACTAACCCCATACTTGAACACAATCTCTGCAACCAAACTGCTTCCTTGCTTGCATGACTGGTTGCCATGTATTCTGCCTCTGTAGTTGATAGTGCCACTATAGATTGTTTCTTACTCATCCAACTCATTGTACCTCCAAATAGGTTAAACACATACCCACTTGTAGATCTTCTCTGATCCAGATCTCTAGCCTAGTTTGCATCAAAAGCCACGAATATCCAATGCTCTGTCCAATCCTGGTATTCCTTGATAGCACAAACCATAATCACTAGTGCCAAACAAATACTTGAAAACCCGCTTCACTATTGTCCAATGCTCCTTTCCTGGTTTTGACATAAACCTGCTCAATACTCTCATTGCATGTGCAATGTTTGGTCTAGTACAGACCATTGCATACATCAAGCTACCGACTGCACTTGGATATGGAACATGGGACATGTCCTCTTCCTCTTCTTGTGTCTTGGGACACTGTTCCGCAAATAACTTTACACCTACAAGAATAGGAACATTCATCGGTTTACTATCCTGCATACTAAATCTCTGCAATATTGTCTCAACATACTTCCTTTGGTTTAACCAGAGATTTGTCTTTGCCCGATCTCTTTTAATTTCCATGCCCAAAATATAGTTTGCAGCACCAAGATCTTTCATGTCGAATTTGGAGGACAATTGGGTCTTCAAACCCTGGATAATTTCTTTGTCATTTCCAACCCACAACATATCATCCACATAGAAGACCAAATAAATAACATAGTCACCAATTAATTTAAAATACATACAGTGATCTACTTTGCTTCTGGTGAAGCCAAGTCCCCATATAAATGTATCAAATTTCTGATACCACATCCTTGGTGACTGTTTTAACCCATACAGAGACTTCTTTAACTTGCATACCAGTTCTTTCTTACCCTTCACCACAAAGATTTCAGGTTGCTTCATGTAGATTTCCTCTTCTAGATCCCCTTGAAGAAATGTTGTCTTCACATCCATCTGTTCTACCTCAAAATCAAAAGCAACAACAATAGATAAAAGTAATCTAGTAGAAGTTACCTTGACAAAAGGAGAAAAAATATCACCAAAATCAATTCTCGGCACCTGGGAATAACTTTTTGCTACCAACCGAGCTTTGTATTTCTCCACCTTTCCTTCTGCATTTGTCGTCTTCTTGAACACCCATTTGTTGCCAATGGGCTTCCTTCCAGCCAGTAACTCCACCAGATCCCAAGCCTCATTTTTGTGAAAAGATGCCATTTCATCAACCATGGCCTCTTTCCATAGTTTTCCATCCTCGGAATCTACTGCTTCCTTCACAGTTCTGGGATAATCATTAGTAATAGATAAAGCAAAATTTGAACAGAAAGCAGATGGACTATACCTTTTTGGTTGCCTTCTCTCTCGAACTTATCTTTTAACACCTGGAGTTTGTGGCTCTTCATCTTCTGATTCCTCCTCTGTTGTAGAGTCATATTACTTGTCCTTTAGCTCAAACTCTATCTTCTCAGGTTCCTTTGGTCGGACTTCATGTTTAGTAACATCTTTCACCTCTCTTAACACCACATCTCGGCTGTACACAACCTTCCTTGTTACTGGGTTCCAAAGCTTATAACCCTTTAAACCATCCTTATACCCAATAAAGATGCACTTTTCAGATTTACTATCCAACTCGATTCGTTTCTCCTTTGGAACATGTATATATGCATCACATCAAAATGTCCTCAAATGTGAAAGAGAGGGTTTCTTACCATTCCAAACCTCTTGTGGAGTTTTATCCTCCAACGCTGATGAAGGTTATTTGTTGACCAGGTAACATGCTGTCTCCACCGCCTCTGCCTAGAATTCTTGTCGTAACCTGACACCACTGAGCATGCTTCTTACCCTTTCCATCAATGTCTTGTTTATTCTTTCTGCAACTCCATTTTGTTGAGGTGTATATGGAGGAGTCTTCTGCCATGCTATACCACACTTCTTACAGAATTCTTCAAATTCCTTACTGCAAAACTCTCCACCATTATTTGCCCTCAGCACCTTTATCTTCTTTGCTATCTTGTTTTCTGCCAGAGCCTTGAATTCTTCAAACATGTCAAATACTTCAGATTTCTTCTTAAGGAAATATATCCATGTATTCCTTGAGAAGTCATCTATAAATGATACATAAAACATAGACTCACCCAGTGATGGAAACTTCACAGGTCCAAACACATCACTATGCACAAGTTCTAATATATATTTCACCCTCTTACCACTAGAGGGGAAACTCACCCGATTCTGCTTCCCATATACGCAACTTTCATAGAAATCAAAATCCAGAGAGCTATTACTCATACCTTCTACCATACCTTTACCGTGAAGTATTCGAAGGCCCTTCTCTCCCATATGTCCAAGCCTTTGATGTCACAACATGGTCTTCTCTCCAAAGACCACTATATTTTCTGCTCCACTTTCAAGAACCACAGGACTATTGAACCCATCAACAACCATGCTACCTTGCAGCTTGTGCAGAGTTCCAATATGAAATCCCTGCATAAATACCAGTGCTCCCTAAACCATCTTCCAGATATCCTTCTCAAACACTATTTTTACACCTGCATCATCTAGCTTTCTTATAGAAATCAGATTTCTGGCCAATGCAGGAATATGTAGAACACTCGGAAGTGTTCTAACCCTTCCACCTTGCAACTTCAACTTTACTTTTCCGTGACCAATGATTCTAGCCTTCCTATCATCCCCTAAGAAGACATCACATCCATCGTATTTATCATACTCACAAAACCACTCTCTATGGGGAGTGAAGTTAAAGGATGCACCTGAGTCAATCAACCATGCCTCATGATCTACATGTGTACTTGAAGAAGCTAAGTACACATCCCCACCTTCATCTGAGGTGGTTTTTACCTCTGTAGAAGGAGCATCATTAGATCCCTTTCCTTTATCAGGAGCTTTAGATTTACAGTCCCTTTTGTAGTGCCCTTCCTTTCTGTATTTCCAGCACACCACCTTTACAGGTTTTCCTGGAGATTTAGGTCTCCCTCCAGATTTACATCTCCCACTCGATGACTTATTTTTTTCTATTCTAGGACTGTCCTCATACAGACAAGGCATCACCATTCTGGCTCTCCATATTTTTCCATTTCATCTCCTCTGTCAACAAGGATGAGACTATTTCATCAAACTGCAAGGCAGTTGCATTGCTACCTATTGCAATAACCAGACTATCCCATGAATCTGGTAGAGAACACAAAAAACTGATGCACTTATCTTCATTTGAAATTTTAATATCAACAGGCGTGAACTGACTTACCACAGTATTAAATGCATTCAGATACTCTGCCACCGAGTCTCCATCTTTCATTATCAGGTTATAAATCTTTTTCTGTAGGAACATTTTATTCACTAGAGACTCATATTGGTACAAAGTCCCTAACTTGTCCCACAAAGCCTTCGATGTAGCTTCCCCTAATACATTCAACAATACTGAATCTGAGACACACAATCGTATTGTGTTGTTTTCCTTCCGATCCAACTTCTTCCATTCTTCATCGGACATTCCCGTTGGTTTAGTACCCGGATATACCGTGATCCACTGATCTTTATCCACCAAAAGATCCTCCATATTGAGTTTCCATAACTCAAAACTCTGACCATTAAATTTCTCGATCTCTATCTTTCCACTACACACCATCTTCTTTCACCTCTAGAATCGATGTCGCAGATCTCCCACTGAACAGGGTCTACCATTGGCCCAAGCGAAACCCGTCAGCAACAAAGGCATCCCCTTGAAGCCAAAACAACTCTGATACCAAATGTAGGTTTTAACCCCGTACAGAAATTACCTGCATAAGAATTCTGAAACACAGAAAATAAAAAATGCGAGAGCATAACACATAAAATGCATATACACAGAGATTTTCCCACTGGATGCCAAAACCGGGACTACCAACTTGATTTTTCATTATGTTCCTTTCAATGTTATAATACATATTTATACATGCTGAAGCATCCAATACCATGGACCGAAAACCATTGCATCCAAAAACATGTGCGAAAATCATGCACAAAACCATAGGTGGGTCCACCCAACCTAACATAGGTTCCAAAACCAAAATTTTTTGGGGCGCTGCCCCAGATCCCATAGAGTGGGGTTACCTGAACCCCTCAAACCCCCTGTGACCCCCCCCGCTACACAATTGGCACAATGGGCGGGGGGGGGGGGGGGGAGGGGGGCTCCGGCCCCCCTCTAACCCCTCGGTTAACTACGTGGGCTAGTCGTGGAAAGAATATAAAACAACCTAGCAACACACTATGAATTTCAAGATTTCAAGACAATAAAGAAAGTGGAAATGATTATTGTCTTGTGTGCAACACCTCATGTGCATAAAGCTAAGGGAATGAAAGAGAAAGGGCATAGAAATAACTAATTTGACTTCTACTAGGCACAATAAATTTTTATAATTTTACTTATTGAAGTAGTAAAACAAGGGTTCAGAAGTCATTAACCAATCAAAGAGGAAGAAATTTAAGGGATTGTGTGCGTGCGCAACGCTTTCTAAATAGGAAATTCAAGCTTGAAAGCTTTGTTTTAACTATAAAATTAATAATATTATTTCAATTTATGATAAAAGGAAATCCCTAATTCGGCACACACACCTGGAACCGACAGTTTGATGAAGAAATTTTTTTCCTTTGAGTGATGCAAGCCGTTCCAAACAATCTATGTGTAGCAACAAACTGATCTCTTTTCACAACCTCTTGTAGGTGGAAAGGCAGCTAATTCTAAAGGATGAAAGTTGAATCATGCATACAAATTTGATGATTTTGTAAAGAAACTCGCTCCTTGCTAGCAAATGATGGTACTTTTAGGATCGTCAAAGGATTGAGTGTAGAAAAAGGGTATTGACAAATTTGAAATAGACTATTGTACACTTGTTGATGTCACTAAGCATTAAAATGTAATGTACAACTAATTTACATGACTCCAACTGACTCTAGTGACAATGACCCCCGAAGTGACTTATGATGAGCACATCCCTTATGGAATGACCCCATTGATTTTCATAATTACTCGTGATATTCATGACTTCAAATTTTAAATGATAAGCCTTTAGGGACCTTACACTTCAAATGCATACTACAAGACTTTTCTTTCATATAGATATTTACAATAAGTTAACCAAGTTTGGGAAGTTTTGTACAAACACCATTTAGACTATGATACTTGGTGAATTCATAGGCTAAATCTTGCAAATAGACCCCCAAAATGAATAGTTAAAAAAACAAACTTTGATTCCTATATTATAGGACCCTGAATGTGGCTCCAATGGGGATGGCATCCTACTCATGAGGTGCCAAGAACATCGTAGACTAGTAGCCTTATCCATTGGGTGATGAAGTCTGCTCTAGAACCTCTACAATTTAAACCAAACTCGCAACTTTTGTAATCCTCAAACTAACTCAAAACCATTCTTCAAATTGAAATATGAAACTAATTCAATACCGAACCAATACTAAAGCTACACACCTTACTGTTGAAAAGAAAACTAAAATTCATGCTTGCCCGAGCAAGCTTATTTCATGGCATTTCCTACTAACCTGCTAAAAGTCTCTACCCAATCAAATAACACTAAAATGACAAATAAAACCAGTCAAGTAGCTACTCAGATGACATCGCTAGCTGACTATGCTTCAACAAGATCAAAATTGGAACATGTAACAACAAAGGCATCTGATGATATCTTTGTTTTTCACAGTGAAAACATGGTTTTATATTTAAGCCGATAAATCCTTCCATATACTCAACTACATGATCAAAGAAAAAATATTTCATTTGTTGATCATCAAGAAGTTCTATAATTTGATTGCCATGATGAGACTGCTCATATGTGTTGTTTAAATCAGACCTTGGTTTCAACTGTATATTGTTAATTTCATGTTTAAAAACAAAACATCCTTCAATCTTAGTAACTAAAGGTAGTTGGAAAAGGTCCTCAACAAACTGATTTTGATCTTGAAAATTGTAACACTGAATTTGAACATTTAAGACCTAAATGTCCTTCTCAAGTTTGTCAGCAAACTCCTCTAAAAAGTGAATTTTATCTTCAGATATACATTTGCATGACTTTAAATAAATAGCTAATAAATTAGAGAAATATTCATCAATTTTATCATTATCAAAATCATCCTAGTATTCTTGAAACTTTCAATAGAAATAGGGTCTACCAAAAACCATGTCATTTTTATAGATTAGGCAATCCAAGCTTTGAACTATTTGATGATGGAGTTGCCAGTAAAACTCTAATTTTTGGATTCTACTTCCAATAGAGTCTTTGGATCAGGTTGAAAGCTGATTGGAGTCACCAGGTGAATGGTTCAGCCTTCATATGTGTCCGACTATTGTCCACCATCAGCAGTCAAATATAAAACTTTCATGATCTTTGCTGGAGAAGGTAAAACCTTTCTTTCCCCAGTATGGTCGCTAGAATGTCAGCACTCCATAGTTTTCCTAGGTTGAGGAGGAAGATTATAGAGGTAACCACAAACCTCTTTTGGATCAAAATCTATCCCTTCTAGCCTCAAGTGGGCTCTCTCTATTTGAATTTTCAATCATAGTATTAGGTTTTAGGTTAGTTATGAAGATAAAAAGATAGATTTTTAAATTTTTGGTTGCAGGGTAAAAGAGAGGTACATTGGGAATGGAGTCATAATGATGTTCAACAATCAATCACAAATGAATAGAGCAGTTTGAAACATGGAAAGGTAGGAAAACTCCCAGATATTACAATGTTATTTTGATATGGATGAGATGAATGAGAATTAGTACCTATTAGATATAAAGCATATAAAGATGAATATTATATTTAATCTCAAAAGGAAAACATTTATATTTATTAACAAGCCAGAGTAGAGTACCATGAGTAAAATATACTCATAATCTTCTTATAAATAATTAAGAAGGTGCATCCATGTATAAACTACAAGTAAAAACAAATTTACAAAGAGATATACATGACCATTTGTCTAACACAAGAATCCTGAAACAAACTACCTCTGTATATTTGAATTGATTACTTTAATGAAACTCCATAGTTTACAATCAAAGGAAAGATCTTCTCTTTTCTCGAGAATCAACCCTTTTTCTTTCAAGATCATTCACTATATACAAAAATTGTTTCTAGATCCAAGGAGGTAGAAACCCACCTATTCCCCGTTCATATGAAACTAAACTCATGATAATAGGAAATAAAAACCACTAATCTGGAAACGAGGAAAGCATATTTGACTTTTACCCATAAACTTGCGTATACAGATAATACATTGAATTTTTTCAAGAAAACATGGGTGAATAATTTACAATGATAAAGCATAAATATTTACATGATCAAATCCTTCATTCGAATGTTGAGGTGGAAATTTTATGTAAAAAAAAAAAAAAAAAACTCTATTTGTGCACAACATCTCCTGTGTATAATACCTCCTTTGTGCAACACCTCCTGTGTAGAGCAGTTTGCTTCTCCTCCTTTGACTGCATACAAGGTTGCACTGTAATAGAAAAAAAATATTGTTTATGTCTCGTTGACCGTAATAAATATGTATATGCCTTGCAAGTATCAAATGTTTTCCTAAAGATGTCACTTTGAAGAAACGTAGTCTTGTCGCTCATCCTGTGCACAACACATGTGGGTAGCCCTATAAACCTGCATTTTCACTAGTTTTCTTCTCTTCAACTACCTCAACCAATAAATCTAACTTAGTTCTCTAACTCTCAACTTCCATGACTTCAACAAGCCTTTCCTTCATTAACCTAAGCTTCATCTTTAGGACTAGGTTCTGCACATATAGGTTCTTCACTTGCCTATGTAGACGAAAAGTCCATTTCAGTTTGTATTTATCCTTACCAAGGGTGGCTATAACAACCTCAACATGTACAAACAAAGAAAAATTATCCTTATGGTCTCTCTCTTCAATTTTATCCACTTGATATTGTATTCGTTTAATCTGCTCTAGTAGCTCCCTAAACTTCTTTTGCTCATAAAAAACCACACGATGCACAACATCCTTTTCATATTCTTGTACCATGGAAAGAGATCTAGGTTTAGGTATCCTTGAATACTGAATTGGATATTTCATATTCTCGACATAAATCACCACTTTACCCTTTCCTTTGGCACCAGATGTCATTATTTTTTGAGGCACTTTAGATCTAAATTACATTTGTTCTTTCTTCAAATAAGATATAGTCACCTATGACATGTTTAATTGATCCTTTAATTCGTCGCTTTGTTGGTCTTTTTCAATTTTCTCCTTGAGCTCAACAATTTTATCTCGGGCCTCCTTTAACTTTTTCTTCATCCTTATGAAGGTGGACTTCCCTTCATCTTCCTGAACTCTTCTTGCAATTCTTTCTCTCCTTGGACTTGTAGATTTGTGGATGAGGATATTGTAACCCTGGTTGCTAGTATCTTTGCCTTCTTAACCCCTTCCTTAATATCCTTTCATTTTCCCTTGGAATTAACAGTAGTTGATGTGGTTTCAACCATAGGAAAGTCTTCATTAGGTTGAGTTGGTTTTCCGTAAGATGGTCTTCATCAGTTGCCTATTTTGTTGTTGCAGTTGGGCTATGACTTAATTAGATTCCCTTAACTGTTTCTCTAAGTCCCTGGTCTTCTTGTATTTTCATCCACATAACTTATTTTTATTTGGATCCCCTTAGACTTAGCAAGTTCTTCAATTGGATCATCCAATGGTAACCTTTTAGCAACTTCTTTTGTGAGTGGTTGTCATGGCATTGGAATCTCCACTACCTTTGGTGAAAACTATATTTTTTTTCCATTTTTCTTTGTTGATTTCTCAATTGCTGATGGATATTTATTCTTGATATAACTCTTAATGGGTGAATAAGTAGTCCCAGTAGTGGATGGAAGAGTATCCATATGGCTTGATGGATTTCCAACAGATTTCACTGTAAACCTGGTTGAAGTTAGAAAATCCTGCCACACCTGTCTCTTCTTTTGAAACTAGTCTATTACCAACATTTTTATCACTGAGAAATGAAATAATCCTATGTCAACCATACTCTTCTTCATTCTTACTCTCTCATCCATGTTGCCTAAACTCCTGAAGGGAAAAAAGGTAAATTTATGGTCTTCTTTCCTGAGAAATGGATGAGGAGCGTGATGTGATATTGATAGAATCTAGTGAATCTTACCTCACTTGTGAAATACTTATGAATTACTTTAATAAGATCATTGAAATTTTCCAATAAATAGTCACTGAGCACTACAACACCAAATTCCTCACTTTTATACACTAGTTTCCTGAAAATCCTTATAATTCTCCAACTCCAAAGGCATTCCTTTGAACCATTTCTCCCCCTTCAAAGGATTTTTTTCATTGATGCTATTATGGAATTCAAGTTTACCAACTTTTACCTTATCACCATCAAAATTCAGGGAAAATTCTTTAGTCACCTCCACATTATACCATTGTATCTTTTCATAGAATTTAGGACAACCTACTTTCTCAAAGGTTGTCCTGATGGCAGGGTCTATGTTGATGAGAGAAATATCTTGTGGTTCAAACCTTACAATTTCTCCTCCCTCTGTCTTCCCTATCTTTAAAACAATGTTTCTAAAGTTATAAAAATGAGTTAGGGTTTTGTGTTTTATCAGAGTTTGGACCTCAAGACTAAGCCGAAAATTCTTCTTTAAACCTTAAATGACTAAAAAAGGAAAGAGAAATCATGATTCATGACTGGTAATAAAAGAGATGGAAATGCTCTGTTTAGCTTGTGCGTAGCGTTTTAACCTGTGGGTAGCACCTTAAACAAAACAATATAGGGAGGAAAATTCAATTGACCAAACAAAAAATGAAGACTTTGTAAACCTTTCTTCACCCTTTATACTTGCAAATTGACTCAAATGGAGGCTAACACACTATGAATTTCAAGATTTCAAGACAAGTAGGAAAGTGGAAATGAGTACTATTTCTGTGCACAATGCTGAGGGAATGAAAGAGAAAGGGTAGATAAATGACCAGTTTGACTTATACTAAGTAAAATAAATTTTGATAATTTTACATATTATTATTGAAGTAGGAAAACCTAGGTTCATAAGTCATTTAACCAATCAAAGAGGAAAAACGTTAAGGGACTATGTGCATGCACAACACCTTCTAAATAAAAATTTTGGCTTGAAAAGTTAGTTTTAACAGGAAAATTAATGAGAGTATTTCAATTTCTAATAAAATAAAATCCCCAATTCAGCACACATGCCTGGAACCAACAATTTGGTGAAGAAAATTTTCTCCTTTGAGTGATGCGCAGTGTTCTGAGCAGTCTGTGCATAGCAACAAACTGATCTCTTTTCACAAGCTCTTGTAGGTGGAAAGTATGTGAATTCTAAAGGATTAAAGATGAATAATGCATACAAATATGATGATTTTCTAAAGAAACTCGCTCCTTGCTAGCAAATGATGGAAATTTTAGAATCATCAAAGGCTTGAGTGCAACAAAAGGATATTGCCAAATTTGAAACTGACCATTGTACATCTGTTGATGTCACCAAGCACTAAAATGTCCTTTACACCTAATTTACATGACTCTAACTGATTCTAGTGACAATGACCCCCCAACTGACTTATGATGAGCACATCCCTTATGAAATGACCCCTTTAATTTTCATAATGACTCATGATATCCATGACTTTAAATTTTAAATGATAAGCCTTTAGGGACCTTACAATTCAAATGAAGACTGCAAGACCTTTCTTTGATATACATATTTACAATAACTTGAGCAACTTTGGGACTTTTTATATAAAGGCCATTTAGACTATGATAGTTGGTGGATTCATAGGCTAAATCTTGCAAACAGACCCCCAAAATGAATAGTTAGACAAACACACTTTGATTCTTGTATTATAGGACCCTAACAATGGTAACATTTCTAAACTCTTTTAGTGGTCCTAGGGATATTATATTCCCCACCCTTTAAAGATAAAATCATCTTCAGTGTTCATCTATTCATCTTTTCATCACCATTTAATATTAGTCCAATCTCTATCTCCAACTAAAATTGTCTTTTCATTCAGATTTATCTTATCTTTGCAATATACTTTTTAAATCATCTTTCAATCATGTCATCTATGTCCCCTTCAAAATGAAGGATTTTATATTTAAGAAATACCAATAAGTAAAAAAATAATGTTTTATTAATAATCATAAATATTTATAGCTACAAAAATATTCAATTTTTCCTTCCATCCCTTCAGCTATTATGAAAACGAAAATAATGTCTTCAATCAATAGGTTTTTACCTGCAAGTATTATTGTAAACCATGGCCACTTCACAAAATATTTTATTTATAGGTTATTTATCAGCTATGGAAAGCACTCTTTTAGTGGTTTATCAACATAATATCAAGCACCTTGGGTGGTTTATTAGTCTCCTTAGCAACCACCCCATGGTGTCTGACCAAAAAATTTAGTTGGTATCTCTTTAATCATAATCAAATTATTTTTAATCACAACATTTTAATGAAATTATATTCACAATATTTTTAACCATCAGCCATTTATCTTAGTACTGCTGCAAGTACTAAGAGAGCATAGAGTTCTCTAATCACAAAAATAAAAAAAGTAGCTATAACTGCAAAAAGTACATAATGTCTTAGCTCCTTGATAAATACATCCATAAAAATGTGTTGGCATTATGATACATATGTTGTACTTGATGGCAACCCACTCATCTCAGATAATAAATTATAGTGTAGAGAAAAGTTCACGCACTTATATGCAGAGAAAAGTTTATTTCATATAGAGAAAAGTTCATGCACTTTTATGCAGAGAAAAGTTTATTTCATGTAGAGAAAAGTTCACGCACTTTTATGCAGAGAAAAGTTTATTTCATGTAGAGAAAAAGTTCACGCTCTTTCATGCAAGGAAAAGCGCGTATATGTTGGAGTACTTACCATTGGTCCATGGTAGTTAGTCCTTGGTATTTGAACCTATGAGGAAAAGCGCGTATATGTTGGAGAACTTACCTTTGGTCCATGGTAGTTAGTCCTTGGTATTTGAACCTATGAGGAAAAGCACATATATGTTGGAGAACTTACCTTTGGTCCATGGCAGTTAGTCCTTGGTATTTGAACCTATGGTTTTGGACCATGGTACCTCGTCAAAAGTGTTGATCTCACGCAATTTCATGGTTGGTTCATGGTATTAGTCTGACAGTTTTTGATCCTATGGTTTTGGCCCGTGGTATTGCATCCAAAAGTGTTGATCTCACGTACTTTCATGGTTGGTTCATGGTATTAGTCCAACAGTTTTTTTGATCCTATGGTTTTGGCCCATGGTATTGTGAAAGGCCTAAGACTATAAAAGAGGAAGGAGATCATTTGGCAAAGCATCTTCTGAATTATCGAATATCTGATAAAGTGCTAGATCTGGAATATTGTGATTGGGTTTTGGTGCAGATCTGGATCTGAATGAAGAAGGAACCTGAGCGTAAGGAGAAGGATAAGTTCTATTGATGGGTCTATATCTTAAGGCTGGAATAGTGGTATCTCTATATGATTTTGATCTGTGATATGTGGCATACGCTTGATCTATAAATCTAATAATCTAGGTCTGAATTATAGATGCATGTTTTATTTTACACATGTTATGATCTGGGTATGTCTGATGTAACAACTGCAAAGTTATAAGGAAATATTTGCATATCTGTATGCGGGTTGGCTTTGGTGAAATCAGAGATTGATGATGCAAGTGTAGTTGATGGGTTTTTGATGTTCTTGGATCCAGTTTGAAAATTTATGAAAAGTGGTCCTTGAAAGAAAAAAAGTAGGGGGTTGTAGCTCCCTTCCAGGAGAGACTGGAAAACGAGAGAGAGTTGTAGCTCTCTGCAGGTTGCAGCCTGCGTACTGGTAAAGGACTGCACCAGTACAAAACCATTGTAAAAGGAGTTTCTAATTTGAAAGAAGATAGAGACATATTGCAGTAGATGGTTTTCACCCACATTGGGTTTCCACCTTACATCTTGTGTTCTTTGGTGTGACTATCTGTTTTCTTTGTTGATGCTCATTATTTTATGGTACTGACATGCAAAAATAATTCAAAGAATAAATAAGGAAGATTTATTAAAAGAACTTGATAATACTGATTCACCCCCCCTCTCAGTATTATTTCCAACAATTGGTATCAGAGCAGGTCCTTCAGAGAAGCTTGATAGCTTGAAGGAAGATCATTCATCATGAGCAACTACGAGAGGGAAGCATCAATTAGGCCACCAATTTTTGATGGGACAAACTTCAATTATTGGAAGGTAAGAGTTACTGCCTATCTTCAATCTCTTGGTACAGAAGTTTGGGATATCATAGATACAGGCTACACTTTTCCTTCAGCTACTCCTATAGATACGGCCGAAAAGAAGAAATATGAAACAAATGCTAAAGCAGTCAATACTCTGCTGGGATGCTTATCTCAAACAGAATTCGTGAAGGTTATGCAATATAAATCCGCAAAAGAAATATGGGACAAGATTGTCTTGAGCTACGAAGGAGATGAGCAGGTAAAGCGTGCTAAACTTCAAACCCTCAAGATTCAGTATGAGAATCTCAGAATGTATAATGATGAAAGTGTGGCTAACTATTTCCTTCGGGTAGATGAGATTGTTAATTGCATGAAAAACTTGGGTGAAGAAATAAAAGAGGCTATTGTGGTTGAAAAAGTTCTAAGATCATTGTCCCCCAAGTTTGAATCTAAAGTGTCTGCAATAGAAGAAAAGGAAAATCTACGAATTCTTACTATGTCTCAGCTACACGGAATTCTAACTGCTTATGAAATGAGAAAGGGAGGTCCATCAGATAGAAGAGAAGCTGCTTTCAAGGCTTCAGGCAAAGGAGACTATTATGAAGCAAGTCACGTGCCAGAAGAAGAAGAAGAAGAATCAAATTTTGTCAGAAATCTTCAAAGGGGAACTGGAAGGTTCAGAGGTAAGTTACCTTTTAAATGCTTTGCTTGTGGAAGAGTAGGTCATTATGCTGAAAAATGTCCTCATAAGGATAAAGGAAAGGAACCTGCTAGATGGAACAAGAAACAGATTGCAAATAAGAAAAGCTACTACACTCATGAAGATAGTGATGGTCTATCAAATAGTGACGAAGATGAACGAGGTAATGACTATAAACTCTTAATGGCATTTGCAGATGATGATTACATGGATGCTATAGATGTGGATAGCTTTTGTGAAGAAATTTCTAGACTCAAGACATGTATAGAAGAAAAGAATAGGATCATTGATACTCTACAACTTCAAATTGATGAAAAAGAAAAATATCTTGAAAAGTTAGAAGGTGAAATTGTTGGTCTTAGAAACGAGATTGAGAAAACAAAGGCTATTAATCTTAAGTTTGTCAAAGGATCTAAAACTCTGGATGAGATCATCAATGTACAGCGCTCTCCTCTAAACAAGACAGGTCTGGGCTATAATGGAGAAACTTCTCAAGCATCCACCTCAAAGAGTTATCTTGATGCAGCAAGAAGGAATGAGCAAAAGCACAATGGAGATCACCAAGTAAAGCAGGGACCAATTACAAACAAAGACTATCAGGCAAATCAGGGGCAATCTATCTTAAGGATGAACAAAAGCTACAACCAGCCACAGGTAAAATCCTCTCAATTTGCTTCAAGAATGAATGACAATAGAAATTACAATCGTTTGGCTGGAAGATTTGATAACCACAGAAATTTCTTCAATGGACAATGCTTTTCTTGCCATAACTTTGGTCACAAAGCAGCTCAATGTGTTGCATATAAAACGATCATGACTAGAGAAGCTCAAAAACAAAGAAGTATGACCGGGATTACAAAAAGGACCTATAACAACTTTTCGGTTCTTGAAAATGAAGTTGAATGTTCTATTTGCAATAACTTTGGTCATGAAGATTCTGAATGCAGGAGCAGGTTTCAGCAGACAAAGGAACAAGCCTCAAGCACCAAAACATGGAGAATAAAGGAACCACAAACAGAAAGATGTGGGATAACATTTTATGCAGAGGGATAGGAAAATCTATGGTACATTGACAGTGGATGTTCGAAGCATATGACAGGTGATAAAGAAAAACTTGAATCATATTCTGCTCTAGAAAAAGGAAAGAAAGTTTCTTTTGGAAATGATACTCCTGCAACTATAAAAGGAAAAGGCACTGCTCAGTTAAAAGAAAAGGTCAAAGCTGGAAATGTTTTGTATGTTGATGGATTGAAACATAATCTTCTAAGTGTCAGCCAGATGTGTGATCAAAGAACCGAGGTGATATTCAGATCAAATGGATGTCTTGTTCGTGATCTTGATACAGGTAAAACAGTGATCAAAGGTAAAAGAACTCCAAATAATCTATACATATTTGAAGAAGGACAACAACAATGCTATCTGAGCAAGGATGATGAGCACTGGTTATGGCACCGGAGGTTGGGGCATCTAAGCTTTTCACAAATAAGGAAAGCATGCAAATATCAGGCAGTTCGTGGTCTTCCAGATATCAAAATTCCAGACAACACCATATGCAAATCATGTCAGTTTGGAAAGCAAACCAGAACTACCTTTCCGAAAAAGGAAGGATCAGCTAGCATGCCTCTTGAGCTAGTACATACAGATACATGTGGTCCATTCAGGAAAAGGACACCTCGAGGAGAAGAATACTTGATATTATTCATTGATGATTTCTCCAGGTTTGTCTAGTTAGGACTTATGAAGCACAAAGATGAAGCATTCGAAAAATTCAAATCCTTTAAAGCCTTGGTTGAAAATGAATCAAGATACAAAATTAAGTGTCTTAGATCCGACAGAGGTGGGGAGTTTACCTCAAATGAATTTTTCGATTTCTGTGAAGAACATGGGATAAGAAGAGAATTCTCTATAGCTAGAACTCCTCAGCAAAATGGAGTGGTGGAAAGAATGAACAGAACTATCCAACAAATGGCTCGTGCTATGCTTGATGAATCTGGAACTCCCACAACTTTCTGGGGTGAAGCAGCACATGCTGCGGTTATTATTCTCAACAAAACAAATGTCCGAGTGAACAGCACTCAAACCCCTCATGAGCTCTGGTATGGTGAGACTCCTTCGGTAAAGCACTTCAAAATCTTTGGGAGCAAATGCTATATTAAAAATACTGATGAGCAACTTGGCAAACTTGAACCTAGAGCAGATGAAGGCATCCTTCTTGGTTATTCTCCACATAGCAAAGCATACAAGTGCTATAATAAAAGACTTGGAAGAATTGTTGACATCATTGATGTAGTGGTTGATGAGAAGGGATACATTCCTAGGCAAGTAAATCATGAAGATATCGAAGAAGATGAAGGCCATCCTCAAAGACAGAATGATGAAGAAGAAGAACCTCAAGAAGAACCAGAGGAGCAGATAAGGATAGAAGAGAAGACTCCATCCAGATATGTTCAGAAGAATCATCCAGAATCTCAGATTTTGGGACAGAAAGAAGCAGGTGTACAAACAAGAAGAACAATTGCAGAAGCTTCAATCTATTTGGCATTACTCTCTTCCACTGAACCACAAAATGTGAAAGAGGCATGCAAAGATGAATGTTGGGTCAAAGCAATGGATGAAGAACTTGAGCAGATCGAAAAGAACAACACTTGGGAGCTGGTTCCTAGACCAAAGGATAAGAATGTTATAGGAACAAAATGGGTCTTCAAAAATAAATTGAATGAAAATGGAGAAGTAATTAGAAACAAGGCCAGACTTGTTTGTAAAGGGTATGCGTAGCAAGAAGGAATAGATTTTGAAGAAACTTTTGCTCCTGTTGCAAGACCTGAGGCCATCCGAATGTTCCTTGCTCTCTCAAGCTTTCAAAACTTCAAAGTATTTCAAATGGACGTGAAATCAGCCTTTCTGAATGGAGACTTGGAAGAAGAAGTATACATTGAGCAGCCAGATGGTTTCATTCTTGGAAATGATCCAAATCTTGTATGCAGATTGAAAAAGGCTCTCTATGGCCTCAAACAAGCTCCAAGGGCTTGGTACTATCGTTTGGACAAATATCTTCATCAACAAGGTTTTTCAAAAGGATCAGCAGACAACAATCTTTATATAAAAGTTGAAAATGACAAATTGCTGATACTTGTTGTGTATGTAGATGACATTATCTTTGGCAGTAATGAAGAAGCTATGAGTCAAAGCTTTGCCTTGGTGATGCAGAAAGAATTCGAAATGTCCTTGCTGGGAGAACTGACATATTTTCTTGGTTTGCAAATCCAACAAAATGAAGGAGGGATCTTATTGTCTCAAACCAAGTATCTCAAGCAGATTTTGAAGAAATATGGTATGGAAGAAGAAAAACCAGTATGTACACCCATGGTCACAGGATGTAACCTCAGTGCAAATGATGAATCAGCAGCAGTGCATCAACCAACTTACAGATCTATGATTGGAAGTCTACTTTATTTGACAGGTACCCGACCAGACATCATGCATGCAGTGGGAATAGTTGGAAGATTTCAGGCAAATCCAAAGGAAACTCATCTTCAGGCAGTAAAGAGAATCTTCAAATATCTTCAAGGGACTCAAAACTATGGCTTATGGTATCCTAGAGATACAGATCTCACACTTCATGCTTATACAGATGCAGATTGGGCCAGAAGCATGGATGACAGGAAAAGCACAAGTGGTTGTGCATTCTTTATGGGTTCCAGATTAGTATCTTGGTTCAGCAAGAAACAGAGTTCGATTGCCTTGTCTATAGCTGAAGCAGAATATGTTGCTGCTGCATCTTGCTGCACTCAACTCGTCTGGATGATGCAGACCTTGCAGGATTTTCAAATCACTTGTACACCACCCATCTCCATCTTATGTGATAATACAAGTGCAATCAACATTTCAAAGAACCTAGTCATGCATTCAAAAACCAAGCACATACCAATCAAGTATCACTTTCTCCGGGAACAAGTGCTTGAACAAAAGGTCAAGTTGGAGTATGTTCCTTCTAAGGAACAGGTTGCTGATATACTCACCAAACCATTGCCTAGGGAGACCTTTGAATACCTCAGGCAAAAGCTAGGGGTTGTTGATGCATCATCTTGTTGTTGAATCTCTTCTGAATGTTGGTTGTACGCAAGGTTCATCTGAAGTATATGCGTACATGTGCTGGGTTGTGGATTGGTCAAAGATCGAATGGCACAGGTTCAGGGGGAGCATATCATGCATTGTTGGCATTATGGAGGAAGTACAGAAGGAGATCATGGATGCTGGTCTGAATATTGCTGCAATACGTCTCTATCTCTTTCATGGTCATGGATTATGGTTCTTCTTTGCAGATCTGGTTTATAGTCAGGGGGAGCATGTTCTTAGGGGGAGCATAACCCTTTGCCCTTGATGTCAAAGGGGGAGAGTGATTGGTTGTTGTTGCCATCAAGTCCAAAGGGGGAGATTGTTGGCATTATGATACATATGTTGTACTTGATGGCAACCCACTCATCTCAGATAATAAATTATAGTGTAGAGAAAAGTTCACGCACTTATATGCAGAGAAAAGTTTATTTCATATAGAGAAAAGTTCACGCACTTTTATGCAGAGAAAAGTTTATTTGATGTAGAGAAAAGTTCACGCACTTTTATGCAGAGAAAAGTTTATTTCATGTAGAGAAAAAGTTCACGCTCTTTCATGCAAGGAAAAGTGCGTATATGTTGGAGAACTTACCTTTGGTCCATGGTAGTTAGTACTTGGTATTTGAACCTATGAGGAAAAGCGCGTATATGTTGGAGAACTTACCTTTGGTCCATGGTAGTTAGTCCTTGGTATTTGAACCTATGAGGAAAAGCACATATATGTTGGAGAACTTACCTTTGGTCCATGGCAGTTAGTCCTTGGTATTTGAACCTATGGTTTTGGACCATGGTACCTCGTCAAAAGTGTTGATCTCACGCAATTTCATGGTTGGTTCATGGTATTAGTCCGACATTTTTTGATCCTATGGTTTTGGCCCATGGTATTGCATCCAAAAGTGTTGATCTCACATAATTTCATGGTTGGTTCATGGTATTAGTCCAACAGTTTTTTTGATCCTATGGTTTTGGCCTGTGGTATTGTGAAAGGCCTAAGACTATAAAAGAGGAAGGAGATCATTTGGCAAAGCATCTTCTGAATTATCGAATATCTGATAAAGTGCTCGATCTGGAATATTGTGATTGGGTTTTGGTGCAGATCTGGATCTGAATGAAGAAGGAACCTGAGCGTAAGGAGAAGGATAAGTTCTATTGATGGGTCTATATCTTAAGGCTGGAATAGTGGTATCTCTATATGATTTTGATCTGTGATATGTGGCATACGCTTGATCTATAAATCTAATAATCTGGGTCTGAATTATAGATGCATGTTTTATTTTACACATGTTATGATCTGGGTATGTCTGATGTAACAACTGCAAAGTTATAAGGAAATATTTGCAGATCTGTATGCGGGTTGGCTTTGGTGAAATCAGAGATTGATGATGCAAGTGTAGTTGATGGTTTTTTGATGTTCTTGGATCCAGTTTGAAAATTTATGAAAAGTGGTCCTTGAAAGAAAAGAAGTAGGGGGTTGTAGCTCCCTTCCAGGAGAGACTGGAAAACGAGAGAGAGTTGTAGCTCTCTGCAGGTTGTAGCCTGCGTACTGGTAAAGGACTGCACCAGTACAAAACCATTGTAAAAGGAGTTTCTAATTTGAAAGAAGATAGAGACATATTGCAGCAGGTGGTTTTCACCCACATTGGGTTTCCACCTTACATCTTGTGTTCTTTGGTGTGACTATCTGTTTTCTTTGTTGATGCTCATTATTTTATGGTACTGACATGCAAAAATAATTCAAAGAATAAATAAGGAAGATTTATTAAAAGAACTTGATAATACTGATTCACCCCCCCTCTCAGTATTATTTCCAACAAAATGTAGATACAATATAGTTTTCCCTTGAACTACACATCTAGTAGTTCCTACTTGAGCGCCAGTCTCCTATAATATTCCCAAAATAATAGAAAAATAAAACACTTTCATTTTGTCAACAATATATATATATATATATATATATATATATATATATATATATATATATATATATATATATTTACATTCTCATAAGGAATATTTACCTTTCACATTTTTGGATTTTCATCCACATGTCATCCTAGAAAATCATAAAAGTCATTTCAAAACAAATTTTCGACTTTGTCCTAACATTATATGTCAATCTTAATTTTAAATACAGAATCAAAATCACTATTTGATTTCCACTCTCATTGAACATTTCCTTAAAACATTGTTTCATTTAGCACTTATTATTCTTGCCAACTCAAACTCATTCTAACACAACACTTATATCGTTAATCAAACTTCGTTTTCCATGTAAAACATAGTGGGAAAAGGAATGCTTCGATGAGAATTGGTTTCCACTAACCAGATCTCCCCATGAGACAATTTCACATCCAAGATAATTTCCTGATAGTGACCACACTAGGTTGGAAAAAGGATTCCTCTTGGTAGCATCCTAGCTTCATCTAACAATGTCTTGTTTTGAGGAATTTAAATCTCAACAATTAACTCTTTTGGGTCTCCTCCAACAAGGTTGCTTTAAGATTTTCCCCTCTCACCTTCTTGGCTATCCTTTTTTTCCCTTATTGAGATAATCTATCTCTAGGGAGAGGAAATTTAGTAAGGAAACTTCCTCTGCCCATAGCCCTTATTGGGCCTTTTCTAACTATCTTGGAACTATCTGGGATGTGAAATTCCTTTTAGTTCATTTTCCAACCATAACTTTACATGGTTGACCATATGCAATTTTTTATTTAATATTAAAGCTAAAGAAACATTTATGTACATCTTGTGTTCATAGCGGTAAACATTATACCTTCACATTTGCAGTTACAAATCACATTGCAATATTTTACCTTCACTGGTTCTTATATTTCATGTTGTGGAAATCTTAGTGACTACATTGTGCTTCCATTCAGTTACCCCTTATTAACCATACTAGAAGCATTAGTCACAATTTTACTTCATAAAACCATACTCTTTACAAAATCATGTTATTTAGAAAACACTAAAGATTCATTTTAATTTTCACATGCATCAATTTTTGGTACTGGTCCTATCAATATTTCACTTATATTTCCATGCATTAAGTGTAACCATAGAAAATTATGATATCTCTTTAAAATAAAGAATCCATGAAGATGTTTTCTAAAACAATAGTTAAGAGAATAGGACCTCAATAATTGACATTCACCATAGTTCTAATTCATGCGATGTAGAATTTCATTTTACGCATATGTGGCTAACCATCAATGAGTATGCGACATTATTAAATTAAAGTCAATTACACAATCTTTTCTTGGTTAAATAAATAAGTAATGCCAATAGATTCAAAATTCCATCCAAATTATCATTTAGCGATGACATCAAAGACACTACATTTCTACAACATAATGGACTTAATTGATTAGGTTTAATATGTAATGTCACCACAATATTCACACGTACTAGATGAATTTCTAAAGGATGAAATTAACATATTTGTTAGATGCATGATGCATACTGGCTAACACCATCACTGAATCATCAACTTGTAGAACTACATTTTTATGCATGAAGTTTGAGCAAACAATGTAATTAACAACATTTGGCTACTACTAGTTTTATCATTAAGTTTGTAGAACATGCATTAAACTATCAAATAGTATTTGTTGCCGCTATCACACTGGTTACTATTTATGAATATTCATATGGAATCACAAACCCTTTTCATTTTTATTATTATTATTGTCATAAAAATGTATATATATTAAATATGTACTTTTAATGACACTATTATTATCATGATCTAAGTTCTTTGTAACATGCAAGGACTTACAATCATGTGTATGCATTATTAAAAAAAAATTATAATCATGATAGCTTCTCGCATATGCATAAAAGCTTATATAAATATTTAATCATAGAAAACACTAATTTACCATTAGTAAGTGTCAATAACAATACTGGTGAAAATTCAATCAGAAAAAATTCAATAGCATCTAAATAATTTTTAGCATCAAATTGAATAGCATCTAGAAGGAATAGAAATGACATAGTGGATTGTGCAAAGAAATAATCATTTCTTCTATTTGTTAACATCTTACAATCTACAATAACTTTTCCTGCCTTCCATCAATCAATTAATCAAGCTTAATTCAAAACACAAGATTGATATGATTTTCTAATGTTACACAAAAAGACCACATCATCAAGATTATCAAATAGGAAAGCACATAAGTGCACACCGATATTACCCGAGAAGCTTCAATGGGGAAAACCCAATTTTTTTTGTTTTGTTAAATGTTTCATGAGAGTGTTCACCCCTAACTCAATGGTGGAAAGGGATTCCATCCCTTTTCCATTGTTAAAATTTATACAGAACATAATATTTAATTCAAAAAATTAACTAGAGGTCATTACATTAATCTTGTAACCATGTTTATCAAACAATTTACTCCACGATTTTTCAAGCACTGTGTCTTTTTCGCCTGATTGTTTCTTGCAATGGATTATCCTTCGGTTGATGATCCTTCGCTCTACATAGACTAGTAGTCAAGCATAATGACCTCATTGTCTACCTCAGTGTTAAATATAATCCATTTTTCAATTATTGTGTAAAGGAGGGACTAAACAATATTAATTCATCCTTCACATTAGGTCACATTTATTTTGTGCAATTAATGTCGTCAACAACTCTGGCATCATGATTATATAAAACATTTATCAAACCCAAATAATAAATCTCTACTAGTTATGCTTCAAACATCTTTTCATGTTCCACTTTCTTGCACATGCATAATAACATTAAAATATGTCTTTGATATTTTCTTTTACATGCATCCTCAAGTGAAAAACCAATTTATAACACATTCATAAATAAAATGTATAAAGCATATCGAGACATGTATCTTTATTCCCAGCACACATGCGTTAAATAATAACACATAACTTCACAAAAATGGTTATTTATCCATGCATATGTATGGTTATGAAACATATCTAATAATACGGATATCACGTGAATAAATTAAAATGCATATATATAACCAAGTTATGCTCATCTATCCCTACTTCACATGCATCATAAGAAAGGGAATAGTTACATTTTACCTCTACCCATAACAACATCGTAATATTTTAAAAGAATCACCATGATTACAACTATTTCTTCATAGAAAAACAGGTGAATATCTCCAAAAGGTAATCACTAAAACTATTAATATTTCTTTGCATAAGGACACCATCTTTTCCAAAATCAAATCACCGCAACTACACATATTAGTTTTTCTTTTAAAAAATAAAACTAGCACAACAACTATTACCCTTGTGCATATAAAAACATAATTTTTTTTTCAAAAAAACTAACACAATAACTATTATTTTTGTGCATAAAAGCACATAGAAAAATTACCATAACTTTTCCCATGTTTGCATGCAATAATAATATATATTTTATTTTCACCATAATTAAGCACAAAAATAATGTGTTCTTTTTCAAGAAAACCACAAGAACTAACTATTATTTTCAACTAGAAAGACGTAGCCACTCATCTCTTTCGTGTAGTTTGGCCTTAGTTTTCATGGTGAAGAGACAAGTGGCTATAGTTGATCATGAGACAGTTTAAATAATTGTTGTGTCATTATGGAGACCATCCAAAAATTTCTACCCTATTAAATTCACTACATGCATTATACTTGGCTTTTATTTGCACCGCCATTTCAAATCACATTGATCACTGTCAGAAAACACCATTGGTCACTCTCCCTTATCATCTTTGCCGACGTGCTCAGCCACATGACATTTTGTCATCAAATATAATTGCGCTATGGAATTATTAAGGGAATTTGGTTTGAAGAATGTTAACAACATTCTCCATAACCTCTTGGAATCATCTTCAAAGGCATGAAGTACAACACTTCCAGAGAATTTTTTTCATGGATCTCGGCCATGATTTTTTCTTGTTGGTGAACAAGAAGCGGTTTCCTTTAGGGCTACAAAATACAATATTTTAGTAGCTGTAGAGGATATGGTAAACAAATTTCCATTCTATTGTGTTAAAGTGTTAAAGAATGCATTGGGAATTTGCCCCCCTATGCCCTTGTAAATATTTTTGTCATGGAATGGATTGTAAGGTAGTTAAAACCATTTGTAAACTCTAACCAATTATTGGCATCAGCTGATCGCGAACATATCCACACACATATACGTGTTTAATCAAGTCATGATGCCAACATTTTCGAACTCTTTTAGCAGACCTAGGGATATTACATTATTTTTATAAATATAGTTATAGCACAGAAACCTTTTGTAGAATAGTATGAGGGATATTTTGTCATGTAACTTTATATTAATAAGTAACAAAATAATACATACATTAACAAATTAACAATACTAATAACGAAACAAAAATAAATATTGATAATTAATAAAAATACTTAAATTTTTACCTTAATTTTACATCAAATTTTATGCAAAGAGATGAGTAATGTTAAGTAAAAAATAATAATTTACCTTTTAGTATGAGGGAGATATGTAATTTCTTCATTACTTAAGATAAGGTTTAGAATTGACATGTAACATACCTTTATATCAATTTTAATGTAAAATAGTTTAAATTAAAAAAATTCTTATATTTCCACATTCTATTGTTAGGGAGATGTGTTATTCCATTCTTAATATGGAGTTCATATATAATATTTAAAAAATATTAATATAGAAAAATGTTTAATGTGAATTATAAATGAAATCTTTCAATATACATATTGAGTAAAATATTTTAATATCACTCACACACACAGATGCAACACCATGAATAAGTTCTTCTCTCATTAATTCAAGGTGTGATAGAGATTAGTAATGACTTCAATGTTTAATGTGGAATTGACATGTAACATTTCAAAAAATATAAATAAAAAAAAATAATTATGTGTGTAACAAAAAGAAATCAATGTTGACCATATATAAAATACTTCAATTTCCACCTTAACTTTACATCAAACTTTATATAGAGAGATAACATAATTTAATGTAAAAGAAAAAAAAATAGAATGAAAGACACATGTAATTCCTTTAGTAGTTGATATGGAGTTGACAAATTGCTTGTAACATAATTTTATATCAACTTAAAAATAAAATATATTAAATTAAAAAAATTGTTGGATATTCACTTTGTGTTGTAAGAAAGATGTGTTATTTCATTCTCAATATGGAATTCATATGTAATACTCGTTACACGTATGATAGATATTAGTAATGACTTCAATGTTTAATGTGGAGTTAACATCTAATATTTTAAAGGATATTAATAACAAAACCTAATTCAATATAGAGAGAGAACAAATACAATTCTATATATTATACAAAACAAGTTATATTTCTTTAATAGTTAAAACAATTTGTTATTTATTGTTCAAAACTAACATACATCCATATTAACTACAAATCTACGAAGAGGTAAAAGGAAGAAAATCTCTTGAACTGCAAGGTTTTCATCTTGAGAGATTTGATTCCTCTTAGTGCTTAGTAGATCTAGAGTTAAGATGGATTTATGTTGGTTGATAGAATAGCTATAAAAATATTAAATGAATATTACTTAGATACTTTCAATTCATGGTTTCTTAGACCATAGACTATCCTACAAATCATAAACACAATAGTAAATTAAAATAATATATGATGACAATGATTAATACAATTAAGACAAACATGGTCTTTTGCACCTTAAGAATGTAAGAGACTACTTGTTATTCTTTAGTACTTTATTTCTATGCTTGAAAAGTATTAAGTGAAGTGTTCAAATATCACAATAGCTTTTTTGAATTAAAAGATAAAGAAGTTTGGTAGTGATAAATATTTTGAAATTGGATCAAATTAAAATGGAAAATCTAAGACAAATATCTTTTCATCTTCAACCCTCTTAATGTCACAAAGAGCACAAAATATTTCATCCCATGGTATTTTTTGTATAGGCCAAGCCTGGCTTCACTATGAAGCTCATGAGAATTTGTTTTTCTTTTAGTAATTTTCTATTTTTTCTTAACATTAGTCAAGAACAAAATATAAGTTTTTGATTTTTTAGATTGTGTTTGATCACCTCCTTATGATATTTTAGTTTACTTTTTCCCTCTAACTCTTTTTCAACCCACGGTTTCTCTTTAAATTTTGAAATAATAATATCCCTGATTGAGGTGTCAAAACATGTGGTAATGAATGGGAGGATCTCAACACCCCGCTTCCTCCCATTGCATTTAATAGGGGGATGGCTTGGCTATCTCGCCCCATTGCCCCATCATGCCACACATGTTAACTGTCATAGATCCCTTCACATTAAGATGGCATCTCTTGTTCCATTTGTGAGATCTTGACCTATATGTTGGGGCTTTCTATTCTTATACAACCTCTCTTACATTCCCTCCCCCCCCCCCGTAGGTGGGATATTTCCCCCATGGTGTTGGCTTTGTGGAAACAATGTTTATCTATTGTGGCTTTGTGTTTTTTGTAATCGCATGCTCCCACTATAGTTGGGATATCTCTCAAATAGTGTTGGTTCTATGAGAACCTAGTTGCACAAACATATTAGTTCCCTAGTAGCCATCCTCCATTACATGCACGCAATGTTGATCCTTCAAGCATGGGGTTGGGCGATAGCAACTCTGGAAGCAATTTCTAGGATGTCAAAAGTGGTGACAGTTGGGGATAGAGGAAAAATGAGAATTGGCTAAAAAGGCTTCAAACTTCAACTACAACATTTTTGTGCCCATTTGGAAGCCCATTGTGAGGTAATTTTTTCTATGTCTAATCTTTGTAGCATTTTCATTTTGTTATCCTTTGCATGGTTGAATCTGGTACATTGTCTACAGGGTGTCTCGGTGGTCCGTACTTTCAATTCTTTTCCTTGGATTTTACAGTTTTTGGACCCTACATAGAACTTCTCTTTGTTCGTTCTTCCTCTATCATGACTTTATAATCAAATTCCAAAGCCTTTCTAGTAGTTGAGTATTAAATTTATGCTAATATTGTCATGGAACCTATCAAACCATTTCATCAGTTTTCCCTTTTGTTGTAGCGTCTACAACAACCCTCCAAAAGTTTTCCTTAGCTTCATTTTGGAGCCTCCCTACCAACCTTTCACAGCAACATGTCTTGCTTCATCAAGTACACAAGCTCCAGTGATTTTCTTGCATAAAGACAACCTGTTTATCAATCCTTGATGCATTCCCCTCACAGATTGTTCATCTAGACTTAGTTCAGCAGCAGGCTGAGCAGCTCCTTCAATAATTTCCACAAATCTAGAGGGCAACCAACCTTCCCTCCAGAAATTGCAAGACAACCTGTTTATCAATCCTTGATGCATTCCCCTCACAGATTGTTCATCCAGACTTAGTTCAGCAGCAGGTTGAGCAGCTCCTTCAATAATTTGCACAAATCTAGAGGGCAACCAACCTTCCCTCCAGAAATTGCACATTCCTAACTGGCAGCTTGCTGGGCCCCAAAATTACGCAATTCTACTAAGCAAGCTTCACCTAGAAAATTGTGCAATCCTTCATAGCTAGGATGCTCAACCCAGAATTCACACAAATTTGGGCAGCAGTCAGCTGCTTTACCTAGAAATTGTTCAAATCTTTTGAGAAGCTAGCCCAACTCCTAACTAGAAATGCACATTTTCTCCCAGCAGTTGAGCAACCTCTTGCATGTGTAGCTGAGTTGACCGGTTCCCTTTGGGACTGAGCAAAACAGACTTGCATGCATGGGTTTCTTCTCCCAAGGCAACATGCAACGACATCCCTTGTTTTAGGGACCTATTTTTGGCAGTTAGAGCTTACATGCAAGGATCATTTTAGAAACCTCCCACCATGTGTCTCTTTCCCTAGATTTGTGGCATGTGCATCACAACATCGATTTTATCAAAACTCATCAACCGCAAAGATCATTCCTCACATCAACCTTGAAGCTATGACATCCCACATCGCATCTACGACCTGTTGGAACATTCAACTCAGTTGTTTTGGGGTAAGACCACTTTCCATGTCTTGTGTTACATTTTTGGTGCTTTTTGTGTTTCACTTCGTATGAATGTTGTCTTCTTGATTTCAGTGAGAGCTTGCTGTCGTTTTGATACATACTAGCTTGTACCAACACCATTTGTATTTTTAGTTGCTATCTCACTACTATTGCATGCATGAAACTATTTTGCACAAACGGTCGTTGATCCAGAAACTCGCTTCACCCACATGCATGTTGACTTGTTTACTGAATCTTTCATTCAATGTTTGCATGCATGATCATTCACTTATGCTTACACTCAGTATCTCCATGCATTCACATTCACATTCGCTTTTAGTTTCCTGTCGGCGAGTCTGGGCAGCCTTGGCCTAAACTCTGCCTCACGAAGACAACATTGCACAATCCTGAGAGGGAAGGCTTTGTCTTACTCTTGAGAAATGTGCATTTCTACCCAGTGACTTTCCTCCAGTCTTGCATTGCGCAATTTCGATGGATAGTGACTGTTGGCCTAGAAAATTGTGCAAATCAATCACTGAGCCTGCAACCATTGCTAACTGAGATTGCACATTGCTCAATTCTAGTAGTCAGGAGCTAGACTAGACTGTGCATTGCACAGTTCCAGTAGTCAATCAACCTCCCAGTAGCCTAGACTGTGCCTTGTGCAGTCTTGGTAGTTAGTCTCCCAACCTCCAGACGGAAATTGCTCAACCTTCATAATCAGTCAAACAGGTATGCTGCAAGTCAGTTCTCAAGTTCACTTTTGATTTTGAGTGATGGATTTCTTGCCATGAGTGTTTCCATGTCTCCAGGTATTGCAGGTGTTCATATACCTCTCAGCAGTACAGGTACAATGGTTTCCAAGATAGCAGAGTTGAAGAACCATATAGAGCACACTTGGGGATGCAGTCGATCAAGTGTCTATGGACTTGCCTACCCATGAAGACATCAAGTTGTTTGTAGACAAGGAGATCAAGATATGATGGTAGTAGCATCACAGCTAGTAGCATCATGAATAGTAGCTGAAGGCAGCATACCAGATGCAACAAATGCAAGATAAAGGTTGTTGACAACACGGAGGCAGAATAAAGTTGCAAGCTCAAGCAGATCCACTTGTTGTGAAAGAAACTTTGGAGACTCAAGCTATGAGGTCACTACGCGACATGAAGATCATGCGAATGTAGAGAACGGAATAGAGAAGGAGTTGCATGTGCTCAATCAGCAACTCAAGGAAGAACAAGTACAACAGCGGGCGCAACATGCACTCACGGATGAAACTGCGCCTGTACAAGTTAAAGATCCATCCCAACAACTAGACATGGTGAGCAATGTTGTTGATTGCATGCAAGGAAATTTAGCAGCATGCATGTCATTGTTGGGCACCAAATCTGCCATCCTTTTGCACCAATTGATATGCATTTATTGTGATAAACCTATGAGGTAACCCTTCTTCCCAACTTTTCTTGGAATATTTAATTGATGAAGTAAAGTCATCAGGGTTTTGCCTATGCAAACTACTAAAACTGGTTTTTTCCACAGATTCCGGTGAACAGGTATCACCTTCACAGCTTGTAGCAGAAGTCCCGCATTCATAGTAGCAGTTTGGCAATGCTATAACATCATAACCAACTCGCAGCAACTTTCAAGCCTATTTTGGATCTTTTCTGTTCTTTCTCTCTCAACAATTAGTTGATGTTTTGGATTGTGGTATATTTTGGGCATTATTTGCTAGGTTTTGGGGGAATATGTCATTCTCATGTGTTTGTATAAAAGGGGTTTTATTCCTGTGTGAAGTGTTAGCCACCCAGAGGCATATATTTTAACAACTCTTTACATACTAATCAAATACAAGCAAGTTGTTGTTCTCTTCTTAGCTGTGAGTTAACACAACCCTGAGTAGAGAGGTGGGCCTGCTCTTCTGATCAGGTGTTGCGTATTTATTTTATGTGTGTTGTTTTCCATTATTGTGCATTAATTCCTTATTGTTGTTTGATCCAAATCAGATCCATAAACGACTGTCATAGAACCATGACTATATCGGGATGAAACAAATCCTTGAAGAATCCAAAATAGCAATCGAAAACACCCTGAACCAGTGGCCATGGTAGCCTGCGTGGAACGACGAGGACCTCGGTCAAAGCGCGGTAATCGAGGCCCATGGAGACTGCGCAGGAGGTCGATGTAGCCCCTGGGAGCCCTGAAACGCGCATCGCTAGGCGAACAGGGATGAAATGGTAGAGCCTTAAGAACTCGGTCACGTTGGGAGCTAGAGGACCGTGGGCAGAGAAATGAAAAGCGCCATGATACGAAGGTGGGACCCACAACCTGGAAACTGGCGGTTTGATCGAGGTGCCCTTGAACGGTAAGAGGTTTTGGAGAAAACGGAGCGATCACACTCAGCGATTGACGCATGGCAGCGGAGGTGAGAGAAAAACCACCGTGATCGCGTGTTATCGGTCGAGCAAGTCAACCACACTCAGCGTGAGTATGACATTGGATCTGGAGGAGCCTAGATCGGACGACTGAGATTGCGTCCGATAGACAGAGTGGAATTGACAGGGAATTAAGCCACGATTTAAGGGGATTTGGAAACCGTTGACTACCACGGTGGAGAAAGAAACGAATCGACGAATAGGTTGGCGCTGTTCTGATGGAGACACGTGGCTACTTCCTGAGCGTTCATGTTGATGTCGAACAGGGAACTCCTAGCACACAGGCGGAAGGAGAATTGATGCAAGAAGGAGAGGAATCGAATAGGCATGGAGGTCAAATGGCTAAAGCCATGAATAGAGACAGTCGAATGAGATTAAGAGAGAGAGAACGAAGAGTCCAAGTGACCAAGAGAGACAGTGAACAGTGAACCCTGAGAGGAGGACTGAGCAAAGAGAGCAGAAAAGCCAAGCAGAGGAGATAGAGGGCCGAGCTGACCACAGGAAGCATCGAGCACCAGAGAGCTTGAGGAATCAAGCCTTCCAATAGAGGAATTTGTCCAGATTGAGCATCACAGTTGGTTCTTTCCACTGTAGATCAAGGGTCACAAAGCTGGTAGGAAGAACAAGAGTCTGTGTACTCCAAGTGGCTTGGGGAATCCAAGAACCACCTTGCCAAGCAAAATCTTCTTCAGGAGAACTCATATTGAGTCCCTGTATTGTAACTTCTCTGCTAAAAGACACAATAAAACAAGGCCACCACTGAAGCTGGGCCGGAGATGTAGCCCTGGAGAATAGGGTGAACTCCTTATTAAAAACTGTTTGTGTCTTTGTGTTGCTTACTGTATTTCTCTGTTGTATTTCAATTTATTTTCTGTGTATTGGCAATCTGATCAATCCGTTGTTTCAATAACACAAAACACACACACCAGCACAATGGTCTGTAATACCTTTTGTTTAATAAATCTTCAACTGAGGTCACTGATAGGGTGATTATCAGATCAAGTGGTATCAGAGCTCTAGGCTGTAACGTTAGACAAGCTTGTGTTGGTTTATCTGTGAATGCTCGCTAGATCAAACCTCAAATTAGGAGAAGGAGAGTTGATGGAAACTAATCCTGAAATTGGGAGAGTCTATTCTCGAAAGACAATGTCAGAAGAAGGTTCTATAGGGCCAGACTCTCAATTCATAGAAAGTTTCCTAGCTATAAAGTCTATGGTAGAGGAAATGTATAGGGACTTTAGAAAGCATAAGGGTGAAGATTCATTAAGCTCTAAGCAAGATAAAGAAGAAGATGAATCTCATTCCCATGACCACTCCAAAAGAAAGGGGAAAGAAGAAAGCTTCCCTACACCTCTTAGTAGCCCCGTGCATAACAAGAAGGCATCTTTGATTAAGTTAGATGTTAAATTTGATTTGCCTATATATGATGGAGAGCTAAATGCCAAAAAGTTGGACAATTGGATTAGAAAAATTGATGTGTATTGCAGAGTACAAAATATAGACTCAGACAAGAGCAAGATTCAGCTGGCAAGCCTTCGCCTAGGGGGCACTGCCTTGTTTGGTGTGAAGGTAGAACCCAAGCTGATATGAGGAAGAATGGTAAGACCATATCTGTCTGGAGTGAATTTGTTACTGAAATCAAAAAGCAGTTCTATCCATTGGCCTACATGCAAGAAGCCATGATGAGTTGGCAAACTCTTTGGCAGTTGAAAGGGCAAAGTGTACAAGGGTATACTCAAGAGTTCCAAAAGAGAGCATTGATGTTGGGTATTTCATTAGACTCACCATAAACTCTTTTGAGGTACATTGGTGGTCTACATAGCTACATGAGGCATACCATCCTCATGTTTAATCCCACTAGTATAGATGAGGTATCTGTACAAGCTACTCATCTAGAAGCTAGAGGAAGGAATGGAAATCCAGAAGTTGGGGGACCATCCCAACCCACTGTAAGCAAGAGCAAGGAGAAAAGAAAGCAGAAGTGGAAAGCAAGGAAAGCTAACACTGCACAGAAAGGCAAAGCTTCATGCACTCACTGTAAAAAGGAGGGGCATGATGATGAGCACTGTTGGATTCTGCATCCAGAGCTGAGACCTAATAAGTCCGAGGGAAAGAAGAAGAAGATTGTTGCAGTTATTTAGAAAGATTTGGGGTCAGACTCGGGAGATGAAATGATCATTGCAGCCACAGGTATAAAAGGTTATCTGCTTTAGAGAATGTTGAAATCAAGAAGCAGGTGCAGGAGTTTCTCGAGAAAGGGTTCATCAAGCCTAGCACATCACCATGTGGGTCACCAATCGTTTTGGTGAGAAAGAAAGATGGCTCATGGAGAATGTGCATTGATTATCGAGAACTGAATAAAATAACGATAAAAAATCGTTATCCCCTTCCTCACATAGATGATCTTTTAGATCAATTGAAAGAAACTGTTTATTTCACCAAGTTGTATTTGCACAGTGGATACCATCAGGTTAGAGTTGCAGAGAAAGATGCATGGAAGATTGCTTTCAAAACAAAGCAGGGATTGTATGAATGGCTAGTTATGCCTTTTGGCTTGACCAATGCCCATGCTACTTTCATGAGATTAATGAATGATGTACTCAGACCTTTTTTTGATGATTTTGTTATTGTGTATCTGGATGACATTCTGATTTTTAGTAAAACGTGGGAAGAACATTTAAAGCATGTTAAGCAGACATTAGATGTTTTGAAAAGAGAAAACTTTATGTTAAACTCTCCAAATGTGAATTTGGCAAAACCTCTCTAAATTATTTGGGTCATATAGTAGGGGGAGGTGAATTGAAAATAGATCCCTCTAAAGTGGCAGTCATTGTAAATTGGCCTAAACCCAAGTCTGCTACAGAAGTGAGAAGCTTCTTAGGAGTAGCACAGTACTGGAGGAAGTTCATTTCAAAATTTTCCTCAATTGCAGCTCCCTTACATGCTCTAATAGGATTGAACAAGGTGTTTCAGTGGGGAGGCAAACAGAAGAAAGCCTTCGACACCTTGAAAGAAAAAATTAGTACAACACCTGTATTAGCACTGCCAGATCTACAAAGACCATTTGAGATCCAAACTGATGCCAGTGATTATGCCATGGGAGCAATGTTGACACAGCACGGTAAACCCATATGTTATCATTCTGAGACTTTTAATCATGCAGTAGTCAACTATCCTACCTATGATAAAGAATTATATGCATTAGTTCAGAGTGTGAAAAAGTGGAAACATTACTTAATGGGCAAAGAAACAGTAATACATACTAATCATCAGCCACTTCAATATCTACACTCCCAAACTAAGTTGCAACAATCAAGACATTACAGATAGATGGGTTTTCTACAATAGTTTCATTTAGTCATCAGATATAAAAAGGGCATACATAACAAGGTTGCAGACATGTTATCTAGACCCATTATAAATGCATCTACCATACTTAAGCATAATTTTGTGCTGCATGAAAGCTACATAGAACAGTATGCTCAGGATATGGACTTTAAAGATGTATATGCAACTTTGAGTCAAGGCAAAAGAGTAGAATAATTGGACTATCATGTGAAGGACTGACTCTTATATCATTTTGGGAAACTCTACATTCCACAAACTGAGAGAGCAAAGATAATTAGGGAAGCACACACTTCTTTGATATCAGGTCACTTTGGGGTAAGTAAAACAATTTCACAGCTGCAAAGGTTCTGCTATTGGCCAAGAATGAGTGAGACAGTTTCTAGATATGTAAAGGGGTGTGCTATGTGTGCTAAAAGCAGTCCCAGCAACAGAAAACTAGGCTTGTACACTCCATTGCCAGTTTCTTCTCACCCTTGGGAAAGCATCTCCATGGATTTTGTTGGAGGACTGCCTAAATCTAGGAAAGGTCGTGATTATCTATATGTTGTTGTGGATAGGTTCAGCAAAATATGTATTTTGATACCCTATAGTAAACAGATTACAGCTGAACAAACTGCAAAATTATTCTTTCAACATGTATGGGTTTATTTGGATTACCCACTTCTATTATATCTGATCGAGACACCCGATTTGTGGGAAAGTTTTGGTCCAGTCTGTGGGAACTAATGGACACTAAATTAAAGAAAAGCATAGCTTTTCATCCACAAACAGATGGCCAGATAGAAGTAGTTAACAGGACAGTGATCCAGTTACTGAGAGGATATTGTAGCAAACACCCTAAGCTTTGGGATGAACACTTGTGTTATGTGCAACATGCTTACAATAGAGCCAAACACTCTTCTACCTAGAGATCTCCTTTTGAGACCTTCTTTGGTTTCATACCATGGTCTCCCTTAGATTTTGTCTTTGGTAAAGATACCATGGTTGATAGACACAGTGATGTGGAAAAAGCAACTAGGTTCATTGAACAGATCCAGGAGATCCACTAGGCAGTACAGGAACAGTTGGAAAAGAGCCAGGCTAAGTACAAGGCTAGGCATGATAAGCATCGGATGGAGCATAGTTTTCAAGTTGGAGACCAAGTCTGGCTGTATATCAGCAAGGACAGGATGCAAGGTGAAGGTAAGAATCTACAACCTATTAGGTATGGACCCTTCAAGATACTTGAGAAGATTGGTGAAAATGCTTTTCGCCTTTATCTGCCAGCTTACATGAACATCTACTCAGTTGTGAACGCAGATTGCTTGAGGTTGTTTGAACCTTCAATGATTGAGGACCTTGAAGAGCAAAGTCAATTGCCTTCTGTTGATGACCTGCTACCTAAATATCTTAATGAGTTGCAGGAAGATACAGTGCTGGACAGGAAGGTAAGGACGACGTGCAGTGGATAGGTGGAATACCTCAGAATTGGGCTTAAAGGTTCGAAGCCGAGAAGTGCGAAGTGGATTGATATTGGACAAGTGAGACAACAGTTGCCTCGCTTAGTCGATGCTTGAAGAAAACCAACTTTTCGTGGTCCAAAAGCTTTTCAGTTGGGAGGCCATGATCCAAATCGGATCCATAAATGACTGTCATAGAACCATGACTATATCAGGACGAAACAAATCCTTGAAGAATCCAAAACAACAATCGAAAACACCTTGAACCAGTGGCCATGGTAGCCGGTGCAGAATGACGAGGACCTCGGTCAAAGCACGTTGACCAAGGCCCATGGAGATTACGTAGGAGGTCGGTGTAGCCCCTGGGAGCCCCGGAATGGGAAAAGGAGCTGATTTTTGATGCATCGTTGGGCGAATAGGGCTGAAATGGTAGAGCGTTAAGCACTCGGTCATGTTGGGAGCTAGAGGATCGTGGGCAGAGAAATGAAAAGCGCCATCATATGAAGGTGGGATCCACAACCTGGAAACTGACGGTTTGATCAGGGCACCCTTGAATGGTAAGAGCTTTTGGAGAAAACGGAGCGATCACACTCAGTGATCGACGCGTGACAGTGGAGGTGACAGAAAAACTGTTGTGATCGCGTGTTATCGGTTGAGCAAGTCAACTGTGCTCGCCATGCGTATGATGTTGGATCTGGAGGAGCCCAGATCGGATGGCTGAGATTGCGTCCGATAGACAGAGCGGAATTGACAGGGTCATGCCGTGATTTAAGGGGATTTGGAATCCGTTGACCGCCACAGTGGAGAAAGAAATGAATCGACGAACAGGCTGGCGCTGTTCCGATGGAGACACATGGCTACTTCCCGAGCATTCATGCTGACGCCGAACATGGAACTCCTAGCACACAGGCAGAAGGAGAATCAATGTAGGAAGGAGAGGAACCGAACAGGCATGGAGGTCGAATGGCCAAAGCCATGAACAGAGACAGCCGAATGAGATTAAGAGAGAGAGAATGAAGAGTCCAAGTGACCAAGAGAGATAGTGAATAGTGAACCCTGAGAGGAGGACTGAGCACAGAGAGCAGTAAAGCCAAGCAGAGGAGAGAGAGGGTTGAGCTAACCACAGGCAGCATCGAGCACTAGAGAACTTGAGGAATCAAGCCTTCCCATAGAGGAATCTGTCTGGATTGAGCATCACAGTCGGCTCTTTCCACTGTAGACCGAGGGTCATAGAGCTGGTAGGTAGAACAAGAGTCTGTGTACTCCAAGTGGCTTGGGGAATCCAAGAACCACCCTGCCAAGCAAAATTTGCTTCAGGAGAACTCATATTGAGTCCCTGTATTGTAATTTCTCTACTAAAAGAGACAATAAAACAAGGCCACCACTGAAGCTATACCAGAGACGTAGCCCTGGAGAATAGGGTGAACTCCTTATTAAAAATTGTTTGTGTCTTTGTGTTGCTTACTGTATTTCTCTGCTGTCTTTCCATTTATTTTTTGTGTATTGGTAATCTGATCGATCCATTGTTTCAATAACAAAAAACACACACACCAGCACATGGGTCTGTAATACCTTTTGTTTAATAAATCTTCAACTGAGGTCACTCATAGGGTGATTATAAGATCATTGTTATAGATCTTTATTGATCTCTATGAATGCCTTTTAAGTTCTGCAATTTTTTTCTAATTACTATTACAACAATGCTTTGATTCTTTAGCCACGAATCCTTGGTTGATGTAAGATTGTAACCTTGCCCCTGCATATACCTTGCATGTTACCTTGAAAGTTGTATGCACCTGGATTGATGAATTAATGTGGAAAAGGGTGGAATAGTTTATTCACATTAGGACACCAACATTTTGGCGCCATTGTCAGGGAAGGCTAACAAGGTGCAAGACATGATTTGTATTGACCAAAGGATCAATCTCTCTTCTTAGGGAGGGAAGTGCTAGCCTCCTTTAACTCCTAAGCATAGTATTTTGATTTTTGTTGTTTCTTACTATTTTTGGGTTGAGTCACTTGCTTTGGTCATTTGTTCTAAATTTTTCTCAACTGTTAAAACTTGATCTCTCATCCTAAGGAGCGAATGGTCTTTTGACATCCTGATTCATGTCCTGAGCTTTAGATTTCCTTTTATGCATGTTCTTTTCTTGTTTGATCTCTCACCCTGAGGAGGGAAGGGTCTTTTGACACCCTACTCCAGGTCTTGAACCTTAGATTTCTTTTTTTTAGTCGTTTTCTTTTCCTGCTTGTTAAAACCCTACCTCTCATCCTAGGGAGGGAATGGTCCTTTGACACCCTACTCCAGGTCCTGAGTGTAGTGATTTAGTTTAGATATTTCCCTCTTACCAACTTGCATGAACAAAGATTTGAATAAAAGGGGCAGAGGAAAAGCCCCAAAGAAAGGAGGACAAGATTTGGGAAGGAACACTTATATCCAACAAATCATCACAAAATTTGAATCTGAGGCATCTTCTCGTGCTACTATGAGGGTAGGGACTCAAATGAAATAAAAGGGACAATGTGTTGAACAACTACTTCTATCCATAGTACCTCCTGTTGATTTAATACAACAAAACCTTCCAGCATTAGAAGAAGTATGCAATAGTGTACCTGATGAAGGAGTACCATTGTTGATAACAGAGGAAGAAGAAGTTGCAAGCAGAAGGTCTGAGGAACCAACCCATTCTAGTAGGGAAGGAGAAGTTGTAGAAAAGGGGTTGGAGGGATCAAGCTATTGTGTTGACGATGAAAGAGCTGTAAGGGTATTGATATCACCATGGGATAAGGGAAGTGTTGTTAAAGCAACTCAAACTTTCGTGAAAAGACCCCCTCCATCATTCCCTACAGAGTCTGCTGAAATTCCCAGTGATTATTGGAGGATATTCATGGTACCCACAACCTCTACTATTGACTTCCCAATTGAGGATCTTGGGACCGACGCACCAATGAAGCCCATTCCTTTGACAACCTTACCAAGATTTCATGGGATGACTTCTGAAGACCCCAACACGTTCCTTTTTGAATTTGATATTGTGTGTTGGCGATATGACTATATAACCCATGCTCAGAAACTGAAAATATTCCCTGCTACATTAAAAGGGACAACCCTGCGATGGTTTATGTGTCTGGGAGGAATGACTATCTCCACATGGGATGGTATGAAAACCTCTTTTCTATAGAAGTATTAAGATTACTACAAATATCCGGATATTAAGGAATAACTTTTTAAGTTCATGTAGAAAGAAGACCAAAATATGGAGGACTATGTGGAACAATTTAAGTACACACTACAGAGATCAGGTCATTCTAACCTGGATAAGGACATTTTGAAAATTATCCTTCTCCAGGCTTTTCAAGAAGACTCTCTGGAACTGTTAAACATAGTAGGAAAGGGAGATATATCAAAAGAGGACTTTGATACCATCTGTGAGTTGTGCATCCAGTGCTCGAGGGGAGCTGCAAGGAATAAACAAGGAATTCGGTCAACAAAAGTATCTGGTGGAGGTGTCACGAAAGAAGAAATTGGAAACCTGCTAGATAACTTAAGGACTGATATCTTGAGTACCCTGTCTACACAGATGGACACACTGTAAGTAAAACAGAAATAGATGGAATTGGAAAAGTCTATGGCTATATTTTGCCCGAAATGTAGAAAAAAGCATCCACATAGAGAATGTCCATTGAATTTCGTGGAAAAATGTGCAATCTATGAGCTGAGTCATGTGACAAGTTCATGCCCCTCCTTGCCAGGATTGAAAGTAGTCTTTCAAGGGACAGCCGAAGACATGGACCAACTTTATTTTATGGGATCCAAAAAGACATGGAAACCTCGGTCACCAACTGGAAATCAAGGTATGTTACAGGATCCATCTCAGTATTTTAATAATTTTAATATGGGTCCTCAGTCCATGCCCTATCCACCTATGTGGCCTCAATATCAGTTTCCACCCTGGCAACAGTGGGCTCCTCAAACTAGTTCGAATTCTCAATGGGCCCTGAACTGGCATGGACCCTCTCCTCCTGGACAGTTTCCCCAGTCAATGCCACAACAACAACTTCAGCTGCCCTCTAATATACCTCCTGGTAATCTGCCTGTTCACCCTCAACTTCCTATCCAACCCAATCTCAATCCTAACAATAAAGGGGCTCAACAAGCTGACTCCATCAACCTGCCTTCATACAACATATCTACCACAGAGATTTATGAGATGAATTTGAGATCAGGGAAGGTAGTAGATGCTCAGCCCTCACCTGTTATTATTGAACAAGTTGGCAGTGAGGTTAAAGAACCAGAAACAGTTGAAGAGAAATCGAACCAAGCTAGTAAAAATCAGACATCTCCTCAACTGCTAATTACTCAAGAACACCGAGTTGACCCACCCTATCCCGAAAGATTGGCCTTGAGTAAACAAATACCTCAAGATGAGTTTGACCTGTTAGGGGAGTTACAAAATCTATTTGTTAAGATTCCCTTGTTACAAGTTATGAGGGATGTACCTGTATATGAAAAAACTCTTAGGGAATATTATGCTAAAAAGACTAGATAGAAATCAAGGGACCCACTCACCATTCATGTGATGGGAAAGTTATCAGATTTTATGATGGGAAAGGCTATGCCTATGAATTATGGGGACTCGGGGAACCCAATTATAACTGTGAAAATTAATGTAGTGGAAATTCCAAATGTGCTGGTAGATTTCGGTGCTGCTATAAATGTCATCACTATTGAAGCTATTCATACATTGGGTCTTCGAAAACTGAAACATACACCTACAGTGCTAGAGCTGGCAGATAGATCTATAGTCAAATCGGTAGGGAAGTTAGAAGACATTACAATATCAATTGATTCACGGCATTACCCTGTGGATTTCTTAGTACTGAAAATGCAGTCCCCAACTGGTGGTCGTCCATTGATTTTGGGAAGACTGTGGTTGGCAACCATAGAGGCTTACATTGGGTGTCGTTATGGGAATATGGTTATCTCAAATTGGCAGGTTACTAAAATCCTTGTGTTATATCCTCCTGCAGAACCTAGCCCATCAGTGAAGCCATCTGGTCGCAAGAAACGTTTACCAAAGGAAGAGTCTGAATCTGAGGATGAAGAATTAAGACCAGTTCTTACTATTGGACAGACCCTTCAGCTAAAAACATAAACAAAATATGATACAATTACCACCTTCATTAGTGACCATTTTTCTATTTCAGACTCAAATCAGTGAATTATAGAATCTGTTTTGAGCTGTGAAATGCAAGAAAGTATTGAAACGATAGATGGATTTGAAAAGCTTCCCACAATTGTGGCCCATGACAACATTCCTGTGGAGATAGAGCCAGGAAAGACCCTGAATATTAACCCAAATCTGTTAGAATCACAGAAAAACAACTTCTAGATGTTCTTCGAAATCACAAAGAAGTGTTCGCCTAGGACTATAAAGACATGAAGGGGATTCCTGCCAATCTATGTACCCATCATATATACATCAAAGAGGATTACCATCCTGTGAGATAGCTCCAGAGGAGGATGAACACCACTCTGAAAAACATTATCAAGGAAGAACTTCAAAAGCTGTTGGATGTAGGATTTATTTACCCCATTTCGGACAACCAATGGGTTTCCCCGTTGGTGATTGTTCCCAAGAAAAGAAGTAAGTGGTGGATATGTGTAGATTAGAGGGAATTAAATAAGGCAACACAAAAAGACCATTTCCTTTTACTGTTCATTAATCAAGTCTTGGATACTTTGGTTGGGAATAAGTTCTTCTCCTTCCTTGATGGATTTAGTGGGTACAACCAGATCCAGATAGCTCCCAAGGATCAAGATAAAACCACTTTCACGAGCCCTTGGGGAACTTTTGCATACCGAGTCCTTCCATTTGGCATCTGTAATGTGCCTGCAACATTCCAAAGGGCAATTTTAGGGATTTTCTCTAATTTGGTAGATGACATTGTTGAAATTTATATGGACGATTTTACTCCATACGGGGATTCATTTGAAGAAGGACTGGCACATCTGGAAAAAGTTCTTGAAAGATGTAAATATACACATGTCTCTTTGAGTATAGTAAAGTGCCACATGATAATGGAAGAAGGAATAGTCTTGGGACATTTTCTTTCAGCTGCTAGAATTCAGATGGATCCTACTAAGATAAAGGTAATATTGCACTTTCCAATACCCAAAACACCCACACAGGTATGTAGCTTCATCGATTGCACTGGTTATTACATGCGTTTTATAGAAAATTTTGCTAAGATAACACATCCACTTTTTCAATTGCTGACGAAAGATGTAGATTTTGTGTGGACAGATGACTGTGATGGAGCCTTGGTGAAGATCAAGGAACTTGTCTGTAGAGCTCCGATCTTTCGGGGGCCGGACTAGACATTACCATTTCATATCCATGCTGATGCCTCTCAGACAACAGTTGGGGCAATTTTGTGACAGCAAGTAGACAAGGTGCCATATGCAGTTTACTTTGTTAGTAAGAACTTGGCTCCTGTCGAGTTAAACTACACAGTGACTGAAAAATAATTCCTTGTGGTCATCTACCCCATCAAAAATTTCTAGCATTATATTACTAGGTATCCCACCTTTGTACACATTGATCACGCAACAATCAGGTATCTGATGAATAAACCCATTACTCTTGATCGTATTACAAGATGGTTGTTGCTAGTTCAAGAATTTGACATCACCATAGTAGATAAACCAGGAAAGGATAATGTGGTTGCTGATTTTCCGTTTAGACTAGATAATAATGTTGAAGGTACACCCATAAAATATAGTTTTCCAGATGAGCACCTTTTTGCAATTTCTGCTAACACTCCGTGGTATGTAGATATTGCTAACTATCTTGCTACAAGGAAGGTACCTTGTCACTTGTCATACAGGGAACAACGAAAAATTATTCATCATAGTACCCAATATTCATGGATGGTAGGATACCTTTTTCACACAGGGGTTGATCAGCAGATTCAGCATTGTGTATCTGAGGATGACATTTATGAGATATTGAAGCCTGCCCATGATGGCCCTTGTGGAGGAAATTTTACAAATAAAAGAACAGGCCACAAGGTGTTGCAAATGGGATATTATTGGCCTTCTATCTTTCAGGATGCTCGAGATTATGTCCAAAGATGTGACAATTTTCAATGCATGGGGCAGCTTGGAAAATCAGATGAAATTCCATTACAACCCCAGGTAGTCCTCGAACCTTTTGAGAAGTGGGAAATTGACTTCGTTGGACCTTTTAACCCACCTTCTCATCAAAAGGTTCACATTCTGGTCTGCACTGATTATGTGACTAAGTGGGTGGAAGCCAGAGCTGTTGCGAAAGCAATGGAATAGGTGGTTTCAAATTTCCTTTTTGAAGAGATTTTTGCTTGATATGGTACTCCAAGGGAGATTTTTTCAGATGGAGGGGCACAGTTCACATCCCACATGATAGCAAGGCTTATGCAGAAATATGGAGTCAAACATAGGGTGACAACTCCATACCACCCCCAGGCGAATGGATAGGTAGAAAGTACAAACAAGGTATTGGAAAATATCTTGACAAAGACTATAGCAAGCTATCATCGAGATTGGTCTCAAAAACTTCCAGAAGCTCTCTGGGCATACAAGACAACATGGCAGAACACAACCTGGTTTTCACCATTTGAGTTAGTCTATGGGAAATTCCCCTTGTTTTCGATAGAATTTTAGATCAACCCACTCATATCAGCTTTGGAAGTAGGATTAGACTTATGAGAGGCCCAAAAAAAACGGTTGGACCAAATAAATGAGTTAGATGAAAATCATTCAGTGGCTGTCCAGAAAACTATTGTTATTCAACAATAGAGAGTGAAATGGCACAATAAATTTATCGAGAATAAGGTGTTTCATAAAGGAGATTGGGCACTACTCTATGACTCCAATTTTAAAGATTTTAAAGGAAAGTTTCACATTGGCTGGATGGGACCCTATGAAGTGGACGTTGTGTTTGACAATGGAATGGTCAGATTGGTTACAATAGATGATACTCGTGCTTCCTTCCTAGTGAATCGACACTGTCTGAACTTATACCACCATCCAAATTCTAAGGATGCCTTCATCAAACATCTCTCTGATAAATTTGGTTTGATGTTTGTTGGTGTAGAGAATTATTCCTCTGTCTCTTCTTAAAAAAATAAAAAAAATAAAAAATTATAATAATAATTTGTTGTTACTACTTACTTGTTTTTCTTTTGTAGGAATCACGATCGAAATACGATGATGAGGAGATGACAAATTTTTTCCAAGTAATAGTTGATGTTGTTACTCCACCGCTGTTGTTACTCTAACGGTGTTGTTACTCTGCCACTGCTGTTACTCCTGAAAAATTTTCTAAGTGTTGGATGTTGTACTCCATTGCTGTTGTTACTCCATAAGTGCTATTACTCCACCACTGTCGTTACTCTTGAAAATTTTTCTAAGTGGCGAATGTTGTACACCACCATTGCTATTACTTCGTCTGTGTTGCTACTATGTCACCGTTGTTACTCCTAAAAAAACTTCTAAGTGTCGAGTGTTGTACTCCACCGCTACTATTACTCCATTGGTGCTGTTACTCTGCCACTGGTGTTACTCCTAAAAAAAATTCTAAGTGTCGGATGTTGTACTCCACCACTGCTGTTACTCCCTCGGTGTTGTTACTCCACCACTACTATTACTTCGTCAGTGCTATTACTCTACCACTACTGTTACTCCTATGGTGCTATTACTCCGCTATTGTTGTTACTCCACCGATGCCGTTACTCCACCGTTGCTATTACTTGGTTGGTGTTGTTACTCTGCCATTGCTGTTACTCCATCAGTGTTGTTACTCTGCCGTTGTTGTTACTCCACTGGTTACTCTTCCATTACTCCACCACCAAGTAGGTTGCCAGGTACGTCTCCATTGACACTTACGGATTCAATTAAAATATTCCATCAATGAGACATATACATGCCGTGGATGGCTACATTTAAGTTGGGGGGTTCCCGTCATAAGTAAACGATGGCGTATTTAAAACCATAATAATGACATATCATATATCATTATTAAATCTGGTGCGAACGGTACACCCATAAATCCCATGATTTCATAATAATTAGTTCGATGCATTGGAATTTGAATTACATACATTCAATAACCAATTGGTCTTTTCCAATTCATATGAATTAATTATCGTAATTATTTCATCGTACTTACCATGATTCGCCATAATTCTTGCATTTTTCAAAAAATCACTAGCCGCTTTCACCACTTTTTACCCCGCGCTTCACCATGCTGTTACCATCTCTGTCAATTTGGTTGTTGTTACTCTCTCCCCCAACAGCCGACTGTGTCCAAGTGCTGTTACTGTTTCTACAACAATGGGTGGGTTGGTTGTGTGTCATAAGCCAAAGGATACCACTTTGGTACTGTTAGGGTCCCACCCTAACCCCCTTATTTATGTCATGGGATCACGTCATAGTCAAGAGTCAATAAAGCCCATATTGATATTTGTAAGTGGTTAACCCGCAATTAATGACGGGACCACAGTTAGTTGCAAATGGGCGGTAGTATTAGATAGATGGTAAATGGGCGGTAGTATTAGATAGATGGTATTAATAAAACCCACGGTATTGGCCCGTGGTATTGCATGTATGAGTCATATATAAAGGATAGAGACTCCCTGCGAGGAGTATCGTGTCTTGTTTTGTAATCGAGCTCTGCTCTATTGGAGGTTGCCCCCTCGAAGAGGCCTGTGAACATTTCTCTCTGAGTAATAAAATCATTGCTATTCTGTGTTCTGGGTATATTTTCTTCGCATATTCTGTGTTCTGGGTATCTTTTCTTCGCATATTCTATGTTCTGTATTACTTTGCAGGTTAAGAGCATAACAAGTGGTATTAGAGCTCTTTCCAGGGCTCGGTGGGATCTCCAAATTTTAGCAAATTTTTTTTTGGCTAGAGACGTGTTCCGGCGTCTTTAAACCACAGGATCTGTCGTTAAGCGCATAAACCTGCGGATTTGGGGAGGCATGCACGCAGGAAATACAAGAGGTGGTCACGTCTGTTGGACTCCCTTGTAACCCCTGTGGGTACCCCTTCGAGTAGTAGCGCATTAGACAGAACCGCGCACGGACTGTCTTCCACGTACCCTTTGGGTATATAGGAAGCCCCCTAGCTCCCTTGAAACCTCGCCATAGATAAACCTTCGGCCGTCTTGTGGCTACAGTACACCAAGAATAGCACTCGGAGAGATTACTCGCCCGTACGATAGGGTAGTCGGGTTGTACGGCTAAGGGTACGGTCGATCCTCCTTAGTTAGAGCCCTGAAACATTGGGCCGAGTACTACTGTCAGACCCTTATGTATATTGCGATCTGTAGCACCTGACACTCCTCAAGACCATAGTTCCCTTTCTATCGGGGGATCACACATCACCTATTCCAGATTAGCAAGTGCAGCAGCAGCAGCCGACATCAGTCCCGCAGCTCCATCAGATCAGCAGCAGCAGTTGTTCCACCATTCAGATCTCTCAGATCCACCAGATCAGAGTAATTGTGAAGGGTTCCTGTCCCTGGATATAATTTTTGCAGGACTTTTGGCGGCATTGACATTCTGAGGATTTGGCGACTGCAGTATTGATCAGGAAGGAGTAAAACTCCGTTAGGAGTTTTCCAAAAAAAAAAAAGAAAAGAGTCTGAGGTCTTCCGGGGCGCTTATTGGTGACCTAGCCCATCAGAATCAGGACGACGAGCTGAGCAAGGTGGTACCATTCAATTTCTTAGTAAAAATTTTTTAGGCGGTCCGAATTTTTCATCAGGTTGGTGTATGGTAGAAACTCATGCTCAAGCGATGGCTAATGAAAGGATCGACAAAATTGAAGACCATGTGAACTCCCTCCAAACTATGGTGAAGAATATCGAACTTAAGCTTAAAGGAATAAGTAACCAGATACATGATGCACTCCCAAAGGGCAAGGAGCCAGCCCACGAGGAGGCGTATAATGGCCATGAATACCATGAGGGTGAGTCTAGCCACTCTCATCACGTCTGGCACACCCATCCACCACCCAGTCAGCGACCTCCCAAGTTGGATATGCATAAATTTGACGGTTCTCACACGTCCGCATGGCTAGCACAAATGGAGCAGTATTTCCAATTGAATCATATCATAGATGAGGGGACTAAGCTTATGGTGGGCACCATGTACTTGGACAATGAACAATGGCAATGGAAGGAATGGCATCAGCGTTGCAATGGACATTTTCAGAATTGGGCCCAATTTGCCAAAACTCTTCGCAGTCACTTTGAACAGGAAGACTCTTTTTTGGGGCGTCTCACTAAGCTCCGACAGACGGGTACAGTGGAGGAATATATTACTGCTTTTGAAGCCTTAGCCTTCCGCACTAGGGGTCTCACAGATGAGTTCTACATGGAATGCTTTATCAGCGGTCTTAAAGAAGCCATCAAAGCTCAGGTTATACTCCACCACCCTCCCACATGGACAGAGGCTTGCCAGGTAGCCCGTAAGGTGGAACGTGCATTAACAACCCAATCCAGCCGCCCCAACTTCCCCGCTAAAGGTTGTCCCTCACAGGCTCCCAATATGACTCAGACACTTAAGATTCAAAAGGTGTCACCTGCGGAAATGGCCGAAAGAAGGAAGCAAGGACTATGTTACTACTGTGATGAAAAATATTCCCCAGGTCATAAATGCAAAGAGCAGAAGTTTTTTCAAATAGATGCCACTGACTACAGCTCCACCGAGGAAGATCCACCACTTGAGGAACCGGAGGCGATCGAAGAAGATAACCAAAGGGAGATTGTATCTGATGAACCAATTATTTCGCTAAATGCATTGGCAGGAATTTCTTCCCCTCAAACTCTCAAAATCAGGGGTTTTCTTAAACATCGCCCAGTAGTAGTCTTGATTGATAGTGGAAGTACCCATAATTTCATCCATCAAAAGATCGCTGAAGCAGCACATTGTTTCATCCGGGCAGTTTCTAACTTCCAAGTCCAGATTGCAGATGGGGGCACAATGAAATGTGAAGGTCGCTGTGAAAATGTCAAAATTCAAATGGGGGATTATCAATTGAAAACCCACATGTTTGCAATACACATGGGGGGTTGCGACATTGTCCTAGGCGCGGAATGGCTCCGCACTCTTGGGCCAATCACAATGGATTTCCAGGAGTTATATATGAGTTTTAAGCAGAACAACTCCACACACACCCTCCGTGGACTACAGGCGGGAGCCCCCTCTATCATCAGCTCGCATAGGATGGAAAAATTGTTAAAAAAGGGCCATCATGGAGTGGTAGCTCAATTTAATGCCATCCACGTAGTAGACACCATGCCTCTGCCAATTCATCCTGAGATGCAACAGATTTTAGATAAACATCGGACGGTGTTTGACAAGCCTCATGAGCTTCCACCCTCGCGAGGGGAACATGATCATAGCATCACATTGGTTCCAGGGGCCCAACCCCCAAATGTGCGGCCATACAGATATCCGTTCACCCAAAAGAATGAAATAGAAAAAATCATCAAGGAATTGTTGGAAGCAGGTGTCATTCATCCCAGCATTAGTCCTTATTCATCCCCAGTGGTCATGGTCCTCAAGAAAGATGGGGAGTGGCGGATGTGTCCCGACTTCAGGGCCCTCAATAAGTTAACCGTCAAAGATAAATTTCCCATCCCGGTGGTTGACGATTTGCTGGACGAACTCAATGGGGCTCAATTCTTCACTAAGTTGGATCTTCGCTCAGGCTACCACCAAATTCGCATGAAGGAAGTCGACATTCCCAAGACAGCTTTCAGAACTCATGAAGGCCATTATGAGTTCCTGGTCATGCCATTTGGTCTCTGTAATGCCCCCTCTACTTTTCAGAGCCTTATGAATCACCTCCTCAAACCATATCTCAGAAAATTTGTCCTTGTCTTCTTCGATGACATCCTCATCTATAGTGGCACTTGGGCGGCACATCTTCAGCATGTAGATCTACTCTTGCAACTGCTCCGCACACATAAATTATTTGTCAAGATGTCTAAGTGTGCGTTTGGCATGGAAGAAGTTGAGTATTTCGGCCACATTGTGGGGCGTGAAGGTGTCAAGGTGGACCCCAAAAAGATCCAGGCAATGCAAGAATGGCCTCAACCTAAGACCTTGAAAAGCTTGAGAGGATTTTTGGGTCTCATAGGCTATTATCGTAAATTTGTTCGCAACTATGGCCGCATAGCGAAGCCCCTAATGCAACTCCTAAAGAAAAATTCCTTCTTCTGGAACGAGGAAGCACAACAGGCATTTACCACTCTCAAAACCGCCATGTGTTCCACTCCCGTCTTAGCACTACCGGACTTCACCAAATCATTTGTCATTGAATGTGATGCTTCGGGAACCGGTATTGGAGCGGTCTTAATGTAGGAAGGGCGACCATTGGCCTTCACCAGCCAACAACTAAGTGGGAGGAATCTGGGCCAATCTACCTACGAGAAGGAAATGATGGCCATCTTACATGCAGTCGAGACCTGGCGACCTTACTTGTTGGGGTGACGTTTCCAAATCCGCACAGATCATCACAGTCTTAAATATTTTTTGGAGCAACGCCTATCTTCCCCACAACAAAATAAATGGTTAGCCAAAATGCTGGGATATGATTATGAGATCATTTACAAGAAAGGGAAAGACAACAGGGTAGCAGATGCATTGTCGCGCCAATTTGAGGAGGAAAGTACTCTGCTCGCAATTTCCCTCCCCATTCCAGATTGGATTAAAGAGGCTCGCAGGGAATGGTTTTCACATCCTGGGCTCTCCCAACTCATTTCTCAATTGCAGGTAGATCCTAATTCCAGCAAGGGCTACTCGTGGCAGAATGATATTCTTCGCTACAAGGACAGAGTCGTAATATCACCAACATCCACCCTCAAAAGTCGCATTTTGGCAGAATTGCACTCATCTCCCATTGCAGGACATTCGGGCTTTCAGAAGACGTATGCTCACACCAGAAGATCATTTTTTTGGGCCGGCATGAAACAGGACATCCTTACCTTTGTAGCAGAATGTGATGTCTGTCAACGCCACAAAGGGGAAACCGTCAACACACCAGGCACATTACAACCATTGCCCATTCCGACGTCAATTTGGACGGAGGTCTCCATGGATTTCATTACAGGTCTTCCAAAGTCTGGGAACAAGTCAGTCATCATGGTGGTTGTGGACCGACTGTCGAAGTATGCTCATTTCTGCGCCCTACCCCAACCATTTACACCAACTTTGGTTGCTCAAACTTTAATGGATCAGATCTTCAAATTGCATGGCATGCCCACTTCTATTGTGTCCGACCGCGACCCAATCTTCACCAGTAATTTTTGGCAGGAGCTCTTCAGAATACAAGGCACTCAACTCAAACTCAGTACTTCATATCATCCGCAAACAGATGGTCAAACCGAAGCAGTCAACAAATGTCTAGAAACCTACCTTAGGTGTTTCACTTCAGAAAAGCAACACCTTTGGGTACAGTGGTTACCTCTGGCGGAATGGTGGTATAACACCAACTATCATGCCACCACCAAAATGACTCCCTATGAAGCAGTCTATGGACAACTTCCGCCTTCCCCTACTTCTTATCTCACGGGGTGCTCCAAAGTACAAGCTGTGGATCAACTCCTACAACACCGCGCAACCATGCTTGCCCATCTGCGCGAGAATCTTCATCAAGCTCAGAACCGTATGAAGCAACAGGCTGACCAACATCGCTCAGAGCGCCAATTTCAAGAAGGGGATCAGGTCTTTTTGAGGCTGCAACCATATAAGCAAACATCACTCAAAGACAAGGGTTGTCAAAAGCTCTCTCCAAAATTCTACGGACCATACCAAGTACTTCAGCGCATTGGAGAAGTGGCTTACAAGTTGGCTTTGCCACCTACAGCAAAAATCCACCCAGTTTTCCATGTATCGTGCCTCAAGAAAGTGATTGGGAACAATTGCCGAGTTCGAACCAGTCTACCTGAATTGGACGAAGAAGGGTCAATCTAGCTTCAATCTGAACAGGTTCTAGACACACGAGACAAGCACCTGCGTGGCCGCATGATTAAGGAAGTCCACGTCAAATGGAAAGACACCTCTCCAGAAGATGCAACTTGGGAACCAGCCACTATTCTTCAGCAGTTTCCGCAGCTTCAGCCTTGAGGACAAGGCTAGTCTTAAGGGGGAGGGCATGTTAGGGTCCCACCCTAACCCCCTTATTTATGTCATGGGATCACGTCATAGTCAAGAGTCAATAAAGCCCATATTAATATTTGTAAGTGGTTAACCTGCAATTAATGACGGGACCACAGTTAGTTGCAAATGGGCGGTAGTATTAGATAGATGGTAAATGGGCGGTAGTATTAGATAGATGGTATTAATAAAACCCACGATATTGGCCCGTGGTATTGCATGTATGAGTCATATATAAAGGATAGAGACTCCCTGCGAGGAGTATCGTGTCTTGTTTTGTAATCGAGCTCTGCTCTATTGGAGGTTGCCCCCTCGAAGAGGCCTGTGAACATTTCTCTCTGAGTAATAAAATCATTGCTATTCTGTGTTCTGGGTATATTTTCTTCGCATATTCTGTGTTCTGGGTATCTTTTCTTCGCATATTCTATGTTCTTTATTACTTTGCAGGTTAAGAGCATAACAAGTACGTAACAATAGAGAGGTGTGGCAGATTTTCATCAATGCAGGTTGGGACATTTATTATAACAGGTTTCAGGGATTTGACAAGGGGATTGCAGTGGAATTCACACTCAATTTGAATGAAGACAACTCTCGGGTTAGAGGGATAGAAATCTTGGTCACAAAGGAAGTTATTGCAGAAGTCAGTGGATTGCCTCAACAAGTACGAAGATGGTTTTCATGAAGGACTTCCCTCTTATATTTTCATGAAGTATTTTTACAGGTTGGAGAGAGCATCATCCAGAAAGGTCGGGGGTATGACCAGAATGTATTATCACATTCATGAGCCATTGTAGCAGGTTTTGTGATGAAATACATAACCTACAAAGGATGGTACACAACTGTATTCAAGTATCATTTCAAGGTGTTAGTTCGTCTTCAATTTCCATAGTCAGAGGTCTTCTCTTTGAACATGCCCTTCTTTCTACTGAAAATCCTCTAATTGATGGCATAGTTTGCTCGGCATTCATGATAGGTTGTAGCAGTCATCACCAACCATGGGATGGTTCGGTTACTGGTTATGCATCCATTGGCTCGATTTCAAATTACTTGGGCGACATTCCAAGAATCGATAGAAGAAGAGGTAGCAGTTGCTATAGCTACTAGAGAAGAGGAACCAAAGAGAATGGAGGAGGAACTAGTAGAGGAGGAATATGTAGACCAAGAAGAGCCTAGAGAGATGGAAATGGAAGAAGAGGAATTGAAGCAAGAAAGGGAGCTTGAAGGGGAAGAAGCAGTCAAGGTTGTTACACAAGAGCCAGCCTCAACTATGGAGCTGATGGGAGAAGAGGAACTAGAGCAGGGAAGGCTTGAAATGGAAGAGACTTCAAGTGCCACAACCGAGGTGGTTACACAAGAACTAGCCTCAAATGTGAAGTCGGTGGAAGAGGAAGGACTGGAGTAGGAAAGGCTCGAAATAGAAGAGATTGTGAAGTCGATGGAGGAAGGAACTATGGACACGATGATACAAGGATCCACTTTTATTAATGAAGTGCTAGAGGAAACAATGCCAACACCATCTGCTCAAGAAGCGTCGAATATGGGTGGTGGTGCGACACAAGAACCACCCCCAACCCATCTGGTCCCAGAAAATGTGGAAAGGATGAGTCATGAGGTTGACATTATCCCACAAGAACCAATGTCAACCTCGAGACAAGAGTTAACATAGGAGGGGGCCTTGGGCCAGATCAGAATTGTCACAGGTGAAGGGAAGGAACTTGAGGTCACAAACTGAGCCAGTGTAGACAAGGGAGAAAACATATTTTAGTCTCCTTTTTGTGCCACCATTCCAAGAGGAGTGAGAGTGCCTCATTCTCCCCGATGCCCAGAAAAGGAGGTTGTTGTTCGCCCCATTTTAAATTTTGATGGATCGGTTAAAGATTCGATTGTTGTTAGTCTGTTGGCTGTTGATTCTCAGCAAGGCCATTCTGAAGAACAGAGGGAGGAGGAACACCTTGCAGAAGAATGGGAACAATGAGTGGACAAAGGAGGTGTTGTTCAAGCAACAGATGCCCTGGAGCCCAGAAGGGAGGAAGAAGCAATTTCTTCTGAAACAGGGGAACTAGGTAAGGAGAGCCTAGTAGAAGTACCGGTGGAAACTTCTTTGAGTGATCCACTAGCTACTGAACCAGCTGTAGGGCCGGTTGCATGAATTGTTAAAGAGGAAGTAATTGCTCCTGAAAAAGGGGAACCAAGTAGGGAGAGCCCGACAAATGGATCAGTGGATACTCTTCCAAGTAATCCACCACCTACTGAACTAGCTATAGGGCTGGTTGAGTTGGTTGTCAAACAAGAAGTGATTGCTCTTGAGAGGGAGGAACCAACGACGGAGAATCTGATAGAAGGAACAGTGGATACTCCTCTGAGTGATCCGCCACCTGTTGAACCAACAACATGGTAAGATGAAGTGGTTGTTAAGCAGGAATGGATAGAACTGTGCGAGCAGAGGAGGTCACCCCTTAAAATATAAATATTAGCTATAGTTCAGGGACATGATATAGTTGAAATTAGAAGTTTGAAGGCTGAGAAGACAGGTGCATCGACTCAAGAAATATGTAAGAAAGTATAAATGGCAGGCTAAGAAGCCTAAGGCCACGGTGGTCGAAGCAGCAACACAGGTAGATGATGTGCCGACGACCTATGTTGCTACTCAAATGGATCATATCGAGCACTTGTTAGATGGTCGTGAATTCTCTTTAACAGCTGAGATTCAAACTTGGAAATCCACCACAGCTCATTATCAGAATAAGGTGAAAAGGGTCCAAGAACAGTCATCCAAGGCTATCTTCGAGTATATAGAGCGATCCGAAATATTATGGTTGAGGTATGCAAAGTAGCAACTCAAAGTAGAATGGTTGGAAATGTAAGTGCTAGAACTGAAGACTAAGAAAGAACAAATGTTTAGCCTAGAACAACAGGTAATGGCATGCTGCCCTCTTGCTTCTAGTTATGCCTTGTTCTTGCATGAGAAATTTCTTCTCTTCTATTTGGAAAGCATTAAGAAGGAGGTCAGTCAGGAGATCAAGGACCCTATATAGTTCCTCCATATACTGAGAATCCATGACTTGGTAACCCAACATTTGATGTGTGAGATTTATCTGAATGGATCCTTCTTGTGCAATGACAGAGAGTTTAACCTGGTCCCATATGTGGGGGATATTCATTTAAGGGCTCTCGCCTCTTATACTATCAACAAGATAAACTGGAAGAATGCTTCTAATACGTTTGAGTCAAATCAAAACACGAAGTCTCTTATGATGAGAGGGGAGCACGAACGGTCCGTGACTATGTATAATAAGCACACCACCTTTTTAGAGATTGAGGGAAATAGAGAACGGATGCTGAGGACATAGAAGTGGTGTATTGACCTTTTTGTCAAACAAATAGTCACGTTTCAAGATGAGGCCCTTGATAGTTTTCAGAAGAGGTGGATGATGTCACCTACAACTGTCCAGAATAGGGAACCTTTTGGAGCACCAAATTTTGCACGAGCACTAAGTCAGGTGCCAAGATATGTTGCATGCGTCCAAAAGTGCGGGATCCGGTTGATGGGACTCCGGTTCAGGTTCCCCATCATTTGGTTTCTAGCAGAACATTATACCCCAGCATACAATGTGCCAGATGATTGGTGGAAGGGTGTCCTTCTCTTAGAAGGGTACAAGCCCCCAGGAACAGACATGGCAGACGAGTATGATCTTGCCTAGCTCCACACTAACTACATCCGTTCTAACCCAGACCTATGGAACTGGTGAGCTTCATGAGGGCATGCATAAGGCTAGTTGGGGGGACATGATCGGCACCAAATATGCTTATCTTTTCCTTACATTTTCACCTATCCTTCCATCCTTTTGCACCAATTGATATGCATTTATTATGATAAACCTATGAGGTAACCCTTCTTCCTAACATCACTTGGAATATTTAATTGATGAAGTAAAGTCACGGGGGATTTTCCTGTGCGAACTACTAAAACTTTTTATTTTTGCAAATTCCGGTGAACAAGCATCGCCTTCACAGCTTGTAGCAGCAGTCCTGCGTTCACAGTAGCTATTCAGCAACGCTGTAACACCATAACCAACTTGTAGCTACTTTCAAGCCTATTTTGGATCTTTTCTGTTCTCGCTCTCTGTAATTAGTTGTTATTTTTAACTGTTGTATATTTTGGGCATTAGTTGCTAGGTTTTGGGGAATATGTCATTCCCATGTATTTGTATAAAAGGGGTTTTATTCCTGTGCGAAGGGTTAGCCACACAGAGGCATATATTGTAACAACTCTTTACATATTAATCAAATACAAGCAAGTTTTTGTTCTCTTCTTAGCTGTGAGTTAACATAGCCCTGATCAGAGAGCTGGGCCCACTCTTCTGATCAAGTGTTGTGTATTTCTTTTATGTGTGTTGTTTTCATTATTGTGTGTTAATTCCTTATTGTTGTTATAGATCTTTATTGATTGTTGTGAATGCCTTTTAAGTTCTGCAATTTATTTCTAATTATTGTTACAGTGATGCTTTGATTCTTTAGCCATGAATCCTTGGTTGATGTAAGATTGTAACCTTGCCCCTGCATATACCTTGCGTGTTACCTTGAAATTTGTACGCACCCAGATTGATGAATTAATGTGGAAAAGCATGGAATAGTTTATTCACACTCAGAAACCAACAATCATCATGTGCATGCATGCGATCCCACCCATTTAGCACACTCACCGAGGCAAAGACAAGAAGCAAGTACACTTGGAGCTGAACATGTAGTTGACAGTTGATGCACATGACCAGTAGCACACATTGGAAAATCAACACGGACACTATGCATCAATGTGTTGCCGATTCGGCCGCACCCAAGAAGACCATGCACATGTCAGCAGACGAGTTGGATGGAGGAGCCATACTAATGCACCTAGATGAAATGGAGGCAAGAGTTCACTTCAACAAGATGTCACCATGGAGCGCATTCACACCATCACGAATGACCAAGCCTGGCATTAGCTCAAGACCTTCACCATCACAACCATGTCAAAGAGTTGCTCTCACCACATTAGACTGAGTTTCAGTGATGTCTTGCATGGCTTTCTCAAGCCATTTTGTTTCACATGGGCACATGTGCATTTTAATGTAATGTCTTGTCAAGTGGAAGTTCAAGTGTCGATAGTTGGATGTAACAACCATAAAGTAGATGAAGAGTCATGAGGGTAGATGAACTATCACAAAGGGTAATGTCAAGGGTCACCCTGCCCTTTGCTATAAATAGAAGCTCATAACTCATTGTAAATGCTTTTCATCAGCCAAGCTTCTAATAAGACTATCCTGGAGAGAGCTTGGGCAGTGTTGTAACGAGCCTTGGCTTCTCGACTACGCAAAGCTAGTATATCTCTTTGGAGGAGCAGGTGATTATGGATGTAACATTCTGCTAGTGAAACTAGTGGTTGGACATGGATGTATTATATGACTAGAACTTACACTTCTTAATATTACAAGTGCCAACACATTTCATGCATATGTTTTATTGTATTCTATGCTATCTGGTTTACTCTAAATGATATATGTATTGGTTTTCTTACACATGCATGTATGGCTATCTTTGTATGTATGTATGAATCTTTCTAAAATGTGTTGTTGGTTTAACCATCCCTTCGGATTGCTTGCTAACTTGCCTTCCATGTTGTGATGCATCTTCGCTCATGTGTTCCCTTCCAAGCCACGTACTATTACAGGTTTCCAAGGGGTGCACTCACCTCACCCTCATCATGTTAGAACCTTTCGTGCACCTTCCTTGACTTACTGTAGATGTCACACCTGTTAGTGTCAGTCTTTGTAGCCTTCCTCCTGTGATCAAACATGCTCTTACAAAGTGATTTTAAGGTGTCAAGGTCAAATTTTGTCATTTCAGTGAGTCTTCAAGCAAAATTTGGTCACTAGGTATTAGGTCTATGGTTTTCTTTTACTCCTTTCAAATTTTTCCAAATCTTAGTCCATGTCACTATTCAGCTGAGTGTACCATCATTCAGAGGGTTGTCATCATCATGTCAGGTTCCAATGGGTCATTTTATCAGCAAAACTTGTATCCTGATGTGCATACACCTTCCCCTATCCTTAATGTACCTTATTAAACACTTCCCATCACTGAGATCCCCCAAATTCCTCATTTTCGTGCAAACCCTAGTTTCTTGCTACAACTTGTCAATTTTTAAGGCTAGGCCTGTGTTTTTCCCTTTTCGACCGCTTCCCCTCACTCAATCTTTGAAATTCCACTTTCCCCTACTTCCTAATATCCCTCGCTACTTCCCAAATTTTTTTCAAGAGTTTAGAAGCCCTTTATCCCCTTCATTTCACTTCATTTTGAAAAATCCCCTGTTCCACACATCGGGGTAGGGTTTACTCCAATGATGTTTCTGAGCAAGAAAAGATGAATTTTGGAAAACTGAGGGTTTTTTCCATAATAGGCCAAGGAAGAAAAACCTCCTTCACGTTTTACACAGGTGTCATGGTTTTAGAGAAATGTCAAAAATACAGTTGCCTCAGGAGAATTGATGCACCTCTAAAGTGACCTTGGGAAAATCAAGTTCTCTCCTAGCTTGGTTGGCTAAATGACTTGGTTGATGAGTCCAATAATAACTAGACACCAAAATATTTCAAATGAGCTATCATGAGCTTAAATTGGAGTTGAGGAAGACCTTCAAAAGTTGACTACAACAGCACTCTGCCTTTAGGCAGTCTCATTTTGCACATTTTGACCAGTCTTGGGAGATTTGATTTTTGATAGGGAAAATGGAGGCCAAATTGAAACATTATACTTGGGTTGGAAAGTAGATAGGCAGACCTTTCCAACAAGCATACCTGGAGAAAATTTGGACACCATAAAGGCCTTCAAAAGTGGGTCCAAATAGGTGCTACGCATAGAGAATCAGCCACGACGCATAGAGGAAATTTTGCCAGTTTGACCAAGTATTACTCTGTTTTTCGCCTAGCTTTGGCCAGATTGACTTTTTCACTTTCTAAATGGAAAATTTGTGATGTAATGTAATGTACATTGATGGATCATGATGTAAATATTTCAAGTTTTCACTTATGGAAGTAGATTCATCAGTTTAAAGGTTGTTTGAAATTGAATGAATCAGTTCCCTTGTTTTTAGAGGCATGTTGTTCTATTGCCTGATTTCTAGTTCTCAGTTTAGAATTAGTTGAAACAGCTCCTAAACATGTGAGCACAAACCCTAGAGGCTAGGATGAGCTATGGTTTGTCTATATTATGTAGTTTTTTAGTCATTAGCATGGTTGGACTTTTGAGAAAGAAAAGAGCTTCATTGTACACTCATATCAGCATTTTGGCTAAGGAATTGAGACCAGGATTTGCAGCACTCTTTGGGATCCATGTGGAAATTTTTCTTGGTACAATGCTTTCTTTTGTAATTGTGAATTTTATTATGTGTTATGTGTGACATTATCTATCTTGTTTCTTCCTAACTAAATCAAACAAGAGTGTAAGTAGAATCCATTGAAATTGTAGTGCTCTACTTGAGGTTTGCTTTAGTTTCTTGATGTTTTCAGCTGTTTGGAGAGGATCCATGGTTTCTCTTGCCCTCTTCAACTCCTCACCTGTCTAATCCCTCCACCTCATTCGATTTGAAGTGCCAAAATTAGTTGCATGCCTTTCCCCATTGAGATCTCTGCAAAGCTGAGCCTCATTCCTCGCACCCAAAATCTACTTTTCCATTTGAGCCAGAAAAAACATCATTTTATTCAATCAAACTTTTTCACACATATACCTAGCCTAAGATCAATATTTCTATCAGTAATCTCAATCCCTCATCGATCATAATTTGCTAAGATTGACCTGGAGAGAGCCCTCTCTCGACCTAGTAGGGCTAGCTACCAAGTTAAGCGTGGTTTGATGTTGGTCCTGGATCCTACCTTCCTTAGCCTGAGGTAAATCTAGGCTCTAACATAGTGGCGACTCCGCTGGGGAAGAAATTTATTTTGTTTGCTTTGTAAACTACAGATGGAGCCTAAAGTTAGCCAGGTAGCCTTCGAAATGCTCTTCCTTTGCATTAGCGAAAGTAGATGAATGCTGCTTCAGTCAATCTCCGGTCTAGTTTATGCACTGAACATCTGGTTTCCTCAGTAAAATGTAATCAAGTTTAGATCTAATTGTTGATGGTGGACAACGATTAGACACTGGAAAGGCTGAAATCATTCACCTGGCGATTCCAAATCATTTTCGAGATTAGATCCAAAGACTCCACTAGAGGATGATCCTGACCAGCAGAAACATGAAAGGACAATATAGAAAGATCAGGTATTTAAGTTGGAATTTCATCCAAGAAATTTTTTTCTTTGTTATAAATTGTTTCTTCTCTTTTCCCAAGAATGTCAAGAAGGCTTTGCAAAGTATATTGTATTTGAGAAGAGATCCTCGGCCTGCATTTGATTCCTTCCCTTTGAAGATTGTAAATACCAAAAATTTGCATGCCTTTGAGCTTGATCAAGACACTTTTTCTAAATCTTGTGATGACCGTCTTCAAACTGATGAGCCTTAAGAGACCAAGACTGATTCTACAGCTTCTGTACATACCCCTATACCTTGTAAAATTCCAGATCGATACAAGCCTCTAATTTTACCTCCTATATCCCATGCTTTCCCTAAAAATCATGACCTATATCTATCAAGATTTGATGGTGAATGCGACAATATCACTGCTGAGAGACATGTATTCAATTTTTAGTCTTTTCTTGACCTTTCTGAATTTGATGAAGAAGATGTTAGTATTAGGCTTTTTGCTCTTTCTTTGCAAGGCAAAGTCAAGAGTTGGTTCAAAACCCTACCTGATGCAAGCATCTTAGATTTCAAACAGTTCATCAAAGTTTTCCTTGACAGGTGGGTGGTAAGACAAAACCCTTTCTTGATTATAGAAGAGTATAACCAGCTGAAAAGACAGCCAGGGGAGACAGTACAACAATTTTCTGCTAGTTTAACCAAGTTTATTATTTGATGCCTATTAACATAAGACCTCCTCCTAGATCCGCTCTCTTGCACTACCCGGGTGCCTTTGATCCGAAAATGGAGTTTCAGCTGAGAGAAAGGAATCTTGCAACACTTGAAGAGATGCAAAACAGTGCAGTAGATGTAGAGGCTCATTTGCTGATCCGAAGGGCAAAGTTGAAGGATGAAGAGATGAAAAACATAGATCAGGAGGAATCGACATCTCTAGAGGTAAAGCTTGACATTTTCGTAAGTGCAATAGAAGAGATTATGCAAAGGATCACCACAAGGAATGATTATGATGTTCAAGCCCATGGCTTGCTGATTGAAGAAGAACAAGTTGCTGATCCAAAACATCTTCTTTCTTACCCCAGTTTCCATAGATCTAATAATGATTGTTTTCTAGATCATCTTGGAGAAGAGAGATATGTTGGTATGACATGTATGCTTGATGATATGTTTTATACTGATGATTTGCCTCAGTTTGACCAGTATGATGACGATTATGTTCTCCAAACAGAAGCTAATCTTGCAAATAAATCAGCAGCTAGTTTGTGGGAGGAAGAAGTTCACTTTCAGTAGCTCGAATACAATGTTCAGCCGATGCATATCAGCTATGACAGTGACGAGGAAAGTGCAGCAAATTTTGAAGTAAGTGAAGGATCTTTGCCTTCTTGTTTTGCTTCGTTTCAGTTCATCAGAGACAACATTCATGCAATCAAAAATCAACTGTCGACAAGTCTTGTTTTGGATTATCTTGAGGACAATGAAAACCTTGTTCAAGACTTTTCATATCTAGCATTGCAGCCCCCGAATCGCATTGGTTATCAAGTTGCAGATGAGGACTTGGAAGTTGGCACATACAATCAAATGATGCAAGATGATTCTGTACCTTTCTGTTTTGAATCATTTCAGTTTTTGAAGGGTAAATTACATAGTATCTCTTCAAATGAGTAGCCTGTAGGAAATCATCTAATCTCATCGGAGACAATAGAAAATGGGTTGCAGCGGTCTTTTCATGTTTTTCATGATCCAATAGCTGATGTGTTGGATGATGTCTGCAGTCAAAGTCCTTCCCAATTGACTATATGTGATCTTGAAATGTGTACTGATACAAACTTGATCCAGCAGCCAGTCTCTTTGTCATTTTTAGCAGGAGTCTCATCACAAATCTCAGATCAAAGTTTTCATTCATGGTATGAGAAGAAGAGAAGTAATCCATTGGATGAGATAAGTCCCAGTGTGCATGAACTTCAAGATCCTTATACAATGTTTCTGGAGGCGGATAGAGAATCCATAGTATTCAACAGATCTGTTCACAAGTTTTCATGGGAGTTTCCTTTCAGTAGTTCCCTCTTGTTGTTCATAGGCGAGCACTTGCGAAGAATTCAAACAGCAGCCAGAATACTTACTTGGTTGCATTGGTTGTTTCATTTCACTTGATCAGGTGATAAATGGAACAATTAGAGTAGGTTTTATTGAATAAGCTTCATATTGAGCATATTTTCTAGTTTGTCAGTTGTGTTTAAGTATCGAGTCAATTTTTAGTTGAGTGAGAGTCAATTTGTGTCGTCGAGTCATTAGTTTTCAGTCATGCATTTCAGCTTGAGTTTTTGACTCCATTGCCCAATGGATAAGGCACTGGTCTACTCTCCCAAAGATCTGCCGTTCTTGGCACCTCCAAGGAGCTTCCATCCCCATTAGAGCCAATGTTAGTGTCAGTTTTTGCAGCCTTCCTCCAGTGATCAAACATGCTCTTAGAAAGTGATTTTATGGTGTCAAGGTCAAATTTTGTCATTTTAGTGAGTCTTCAAGAAAAATTTGGTCACTAGGTATTAGGTCTAGGGTTTGCTTTTACTTCTTTCAAAGTTGTCCAAATGTCGGTCCATGTAACTATTCAACTGAGTGTACCATCATTCAAAGGGTTTTCATCATCATGTTAGGTTCCAATGGGTCATTTTACAGCTTGTTCATGCTTCAGTTGTGCCTAGGTAAGGTTCACTTCCCTCTCCTAGGGTTTTGAAGGAAATTTCTATTGGATGGTCAAATCATCAACAAAACTTGTATCCTAATGTTCATACACCTTCCCCTATCCTTAATGCACCTTATTAAACATTTCCCATCACTAATATCTCCCAAATTCCTCATTTTCGTGCAAACCCTAGTTTCTTGCTACAACTTGGCAATTTTCTAGGCTAGGCCTGTGTTTTGCCCTTTTGGACCCCTTCCCCTCACTCAATCTTTTAAATTCCACTTTTCCCTGCTTCATAACATCCCTCCCTACTTCCCAAAATTTTCTCAATAATTTAGAAGCCCTTTATCCCCTTCATTTCACTTCATTTCGATAAATCCCCTGTTCCACACATCGGGGTAGGGTTTACTCCAATGATGTTTCTGAGCAATAAAAGATGAATTTTGGAAAACTAAGGTAGGTTTTTGTCTAAAATAGGCCAAGGAAGAAATGATTCTTTCAATTTTTACACAGGTGTCATGGTTTTAGAGAAATGTCAAAAATATTGTTTCCTCAGGAGAATTGATGCACCTCTGAAGTGACCTTGGGAAAATCAAGTGTTCTCCTAGCTTGGTTGGCCAAATGACTTTTTTAATGAGTCAAATGATAACTAGACACAAATAGATTTCCAATGAGCTATCATGAGCTCAATTTGGAGTTGAGGAAGACCTTCAAAAGTTGACTGCAACAACACTCTACCTTTAGGCAGTCTCATTTTGCACATTTTGACCAGTCTTGGGAGATTTGATTTTTGACAAGGCAAATGGAGGCCAAATTGAAACATTCCACTTGGATTGGAACGTAGACAGGTATACCTTTCCAAAAAGCACATATAGAGAAAATTTTGACACTAGGGAGGCCTTCAAAAGTTGGTCCAAACAGGCGCTATGCATAGAGAATCAGGCGCGGCGCATAGAGGAAATTTTGCCAGTTTGACCAAGTATTACTCTGTTTTTCGCCCAACTTTGGCCCGTTTGACTTTTTCACTTTCTTAATGCCAAATTTGTGATGTAATGTAATGTAAATCGATGGATAATGATGTAAATATGTCAAATTTTCAGTTATGGAAGTAGATTCATCAGTTGAAAGGTTGTTTGAAACTGAATGAATCAGTTCCCTTGTTTCTAGAGGCATGTTGTTCTATTGCCTGATTTCTAGTTCTCAGTTTAGAATTTGTTGAAACAGCTCCTAAACATGTGAGATCTACCCCTAGAGGCTAGGATGAGCTATGGTTTGTCTATATTATGTAGTTTTTTAGTCATTAGCATGGTTGGACTTTGGAGAAAGGAAAGAGCTTCATTGTACACTCATATCAACATTTTGGCTAAGGAATTGTGACTAGGATTTGCAGCACTATTTGGGATCCATGTCAAAATTTGTCTTGGTACAGTGCTTTCTTTTGTAATCATGAATTTTCTTATGTGTTATGTGTGACATTATCTATCTTGTTTCTTCCTAACTAAATCAAACAAGAGTGTAAGTAGAATCCATTGAAATTGCAATGCTCTACTTGAGGTTTGCTTTAGTTTCTTGACGTTTTCAGCTATTTGGAGAGGATCCGTGGTTTCTATTGCCCTCTTCAACTCCTCACCTATCTAATCCCTCCACCTCATTCGATTTGAAGTGCCGAAATCAGTTGCCTACCTTGCCCCATTGAGATCTCTGCAAAGCTGAGCCTCATTCCCCGCACCCTAAATCTGCTTCTCCATTTGAGCCAGCAAAAACATCATTTTATTCAATCAAACTTTTTCACACATATACCTAGCCTAATATCAATATTTCTATCAGTCATCTCAAGCCCTCATTGATCATAATTTCCTAAGATTGACCCGGAGAGAGCCCTCTCCCGACCTGGTAGGGCTAGCTACCAGGTTAAGCGTGGTTTGATGTTGGTCCTGGATCCTACCTTCCTCATCCTGAGGTAAATCTAGGCTCTAACAACACCCTTGCTACCAACAGGGACATCTTACTTGCTTCTGTGTGAAATCGCAGTCAAGGCACTACCATAAAACCCACTACTGGAACTCCTACACCAAACAATCTAAGGTCTAATTGGGACTTCTTACTAGAGAGATCCCCTTACATGTTTGCGGGTCTAGCACCATCAACACCTTCCATTAGGGGATGTATTTAATCAAGACTCTCTTATCTCTCTGCATCATGTCTGACTAGTGAATGTAATGTCGTTTAGGGTCAGTAGTTCAAGGACGACAAGGTTGACCTTTGGCTCAATCCAAGGCTTAGAACATTGCTGCCATATTCCATTCCTCCACTACTTTGGAAATCCAAGACAAAATTAACTAGTTAGAAGATGCTATCTGCAAGTAACTACTAAGCATGCTTTGATTTTGAAATCCAAGCTCAAGTAACCAACTGATTTATTGATCCTGGTCATATTAGGGGATGATAAAGATGTTGAGTTACGAAATGGGTATGTATTTACTATTAATTTCATCACCTTTTTCCTTGATTCTTATCTTCTTCATATCCTAATGTGCTAACATATTGAAGAATTATGATAAGAAACAAAGGAATTATTTGCAGTTACGATTTAACTAACTTTTACTCTTCTTTATGTAGGAAAGCGACAAAAGGAAAGATTGTTGTTCCCTGATGATGGAACAACATAAATCGACAAAAAATGGATGGAACATGGTTGTTGCGGACAAGGCTAAGGGTGAATCAAAAGGATCAGCATGAAATATGAAAGGTGTTTGAAGTTAGCAATTAGTTGCAAATCCCTCAGGATCGGGAGATCCTAAGGGATTGCATTTGCCCGTTACCCCTTTCTGATTATAAAAGAAAGCGATTGTAGGAAGAAAGGGGACAGAATCACTGTTATTTTTCAAATTGTAATTTTAATTATAGACTCGCGCTGTTGGAGAATGCGACCATATTGTAATGCTACTTAAGTTCGATGATTAATATATAATTGAGGTTGTTGTTCCCTCGCATTATCTGAAGTAGCTCAACAGTGTTCGCTTGTGGCTAAGGGCCCGACCTCTAGTGGATTGAACTGCTTTCTTGTGTTATATTTTTGATTCTCATAAAGTTTGGTTGGTTTGATAATTTTCCTGTTTCTGTGAGTTTACTTTATTCATTGTTTATCGCTTCCCTATATTGAAGTAGTGTATGATATTTATATACTTTACAACGTTGTCATTTGATTCAAGTTATGTTTATTACAGAGTAAATTATCTAGATAGTGAATCACATTAATTTAATCAGCTGTAAGAGTTTGGTTATCGCTATTGGAGTCTTAGAATTGATATCATTTCTATTTTGATTGTTTTATAGAGATTGAGTATAGTTTAGATTGAATTAGCCAAGAAGAGGTGAGTTATTGCTATTGTGCTATTGACTGATGTTGTTGTTACTTGAATTGATGTAAGATTTGATTTTAGTAGAGGATTGAGTTTTGAAGCTTAGATATCATATTTCCTTTAATCATTGCAATTTGAGTTTATTAGATGCATCCATTTACTCTTGTGTCAAAGATATATACTACAATTCAAGAAACATTACTCTCTGAATTTATAGCATGCACATATTGTGTACACTCTTGAAATAAGAGGACTTGCCCAGGTTGATGATTAATGTGGTGTAATTAGGAGTTTTAAAATACACCTTTTATCAGCCATCATTTTGGCGCCGTTTCCAGGGAGAGTGTAGCCATTTTACAAAGTGTTATGTATATCTGATAATTGCTGTTGAGGAAGAATTGTGTATTGAAAACGGAAGGTAAGAACCTACATAAGGAGCAAGTAAAGTGCTTGCTCCTCCGCCACTTTTTAGCACAATTACAAAAAAGTGAAGTAAGCATTTGATGCTTGTCTGTTGAGAGAGAACTGGGTATTAAAATTGGAAGGTAAGAACCTGCATACGGAGCAAGTAAAATGCCCGCTCCCCTGCCTGCTTTCCAATAGAATTGCTACGAACTTAAGGTAGAAATAAACATTTGAATTTTTGCATGAATGACTGAGAAGAAAAGACCATAAAAAAATACAATTCCACATCCCAAACTTGAAAAATCTAAGGGACCAGTGACCCTTGGACAATCAACTTTCATCGACGACATCTTAAGAAACGCTGAATCTCAGCCATCAGTAGGTCCTCGAACCATTGCTTCTAGACAACCTATAGTCTCCCGTCGGGCCATAGGCTCACCATCTGTAGCCTATGCTGAGGTCCATAGTAAAACGGAAGGAACTGAGCAGAGTTTTCAAGATATTGAAAATTTGCGCCCAATTCCCTCACAAGAAGGGAATTCTTGCAATATTCGTGAAGGAGGAGGAGAAACAGGGGAAAGAGAGGAACTAAGATCCCTTGAACTAGTAATTGAGCAAAGGACACCTAGTGTCCCAGATCAAGGGAGTGTTGTTAGTATCATTCCCACCTCTTCTAGACATCCTAAGGATAACTCTCTAGCTCCAAAGATCCCAGAAGGGTACTGGCATATCTTTGATCAAATGGCCAATAATCCACAAGCACCCCAAACCTCTACATTACAGTATCCTATCATTGACACAACTGTCAACACACCCATGAAAGCTATCCCTCTACAAAATATCCCCACCTTTCGTGGAATCATGTTAGAAGATCCGGATGCATTTCTATTTGAATTTGATGTACTATGTCAGGGTTATGATTACACCACCGATCCCTAGAAACTGAATTTGTTTCCCTCTACATTAAAGCGAGCGGCCCTGCGTTGGTTTATAGGACTAGGTGGGGGAACCATAAATGATTGGGACCAAATGAAAACTGCTTTCCTTAAAAAATATCAGGATTATTGCAGATCTAGGGAACTAAAAGATGAGATCTTCCAAATGGTAGCAAGACCTAGTGAAATGTTGGAAGAGTATGTGGAGAATTTCCAATATAATCTCCAAAGGTCTCCCTACACAAATCTACCTCTGCCTGATAATGTGCTTAAAACCACACTGATTAAAGGGATGAAAGACCAATGAATAGAGACATTAAATATTATGGGTAAAGGTGATATATATGAAGAAGACTATGATAACATTATTAATTTGTGTATTAGGTGCTCAAGAGGCAATATGAGACTGAAACCAACAGAACGGGATATGACCACCAGGGACAACAAAATCTCTGGTGGAAGCATTACTTGTACAGAAATCAGCAACCTGCTGGAAGATTTCAAAATAGATATCCTGGGAACTTTGACAACACAATTAGACAGCATGCAAGCCAAGCAAAAGCAGGCTGAAGCAGAATATAACCTGGTGATTTTTTGCCCTCGATGCAGGATGAAGCATAGCCATAAAGAATGCCCACTGGATATTATGGTACACACCTGTGCCATATGCACTAAAGATCATGCCATAGAAAATTGCCCATTGCTCCCAAGGTTAAGAGTAGTCTTCAAAGAGGCGGAGGAAGAAATGGAACCAGTCTACCTGTTAAATTAGCGTCGCCAATGGCAAGCACAACAAACAGGTATGCCCACCGACCCATCTTCATTCTTTCAACCCTCGCAATATAATTCTCAGCAATACATAGGAGCTACATGGCAAAACTAGCCACCTTTTCCTAATTTGTCACCGCAAGCATTCTCTATTCCAGCTTGGTCCAATCAGTCAAATCAAAATAGCAGCTGGAAAAATTCCTCTTACTTTCCACCATTCTGGCAGAACAATACATATCCATCCCAATGGCCCCCCTCCACTTCACAAAACCAAAACTGGTAGTCAAGCTAGCAAAGACCTACAAACTAGCCAGCAGAAATGATCCCCCTGCCTCAACCTACACTACGAGCACCTTACACATTGCAGCAGAACCCTCAACCCAATCTATGACCACAGCTCCCAGCCCAGCCCAACCCAAATCCCAACAATAGACCAGTCTAGTCGATACAAATTATTGAAGGACCAGAGCCAAAAATTGAGTTGAGAGAGTGTAATGAACTCAAATTGAGGTCTGGACGGATAATTGAGTTAGAGGGGGATAAAAATATACAATTAGAAGAATCGTTACCTGTAGAACAAACACCTCAAATGGAGAATACGGTTAAACAAAAGAGCCATGATCAAACTATTACCTCTTCTCCACCATTCCCAGAAAGATTGATTATACCCCGCCCAATCAAATATCATGATTTTGATCTTCTGGGAGAATAAACAATCTTTGTGTAAAAATACCCCTCCTCCAGGCTATTCAAGACATTCCAATTTATGCAAAAACTATTAAGGAATTGTGTACTAAAAAGCCTAAGAGGAAAATAAAAACAACACCAACTATCCACGTAGTCGGAACTTTTTCTGATTTATTATCAAGCAGAGAAACAATGGTGAAATATGAGGACCCAGGAAACCCTATAGTCACAGTACAAATAAATGGATGTTCCTTTCCCAATGCATTTGTTGATCTAGGAGTAGCCATTAATATTCTCACAACAACAACCTATCAAAAACTTGGCTTCACAGCCTTAGCTCCAACTACGACCTTGCTGGAACTTGCTATGATCCGGATTTAAACAGGAATGCAACAAATTACAGAGATAACCATAAACATAGATATGTAGTGGAAATAATACTTCCTTTGATTAATGGAAAATACTGAAATATGCTTACAACCAGAAATGGAAATAAACCAGCTAGGGCGATGGTAGCTTATCTCTGAGAAGAGATGTGGTGGCTACATGCCTCTGAACTGTGTTACAATGAGGCTCGAAAGCCTATTTATTGTTGAGAAACAATGGAAAACCTTTCACATCCCGAAACCTAACCCTAGAAGATGAAACACCAAATTGTGGGCCCCATTTGGGTAAATTGGTACATCAATTTCCCGGGGTCATAACTTTGGCATATGATCTCCATTTGACGCGTACAATAGCTCGTTAGAAAGATCTATCCGAGCACTACCACTTTGGGAGGCAACATTGGTCCATGGACCTATGTTGCCCCAGATTCCCAAAAAACGTCGTTTAGGGCCTCAAAACGGCTCCGGAAGTTCAGGACCCGAAAAACTGCTAAAAATAGTAAATTGTGCTACTATTTAGGAAACTCAAAATGCTGAAAGAGACAATTGTGGGTGTCCAAATGGGATAGGTGGGTGGCCACCAACATCCACCTGGATCATTCCTACCCCCTTAGGAAGCAATGGTCCCCATTGCGTTGAGTTCCTCCCTGAGATGAGGAAGCTTCTGCTGGGCTGGGTCTCTGGTGATTTGTTCTGCAATCTCTGATGTGTCCGGAAATAGTGGGAAGCGTGGTCGACAACGGTCCACATTGATCACTTGGTGCAAGCGAAGGGATGGAGGAATGCTGTGCTTTAAAGCATTGTTGCCCATAGCCTTGGTACTGGTGTAAGGACCATGTCGGAGTGGTCTGAGCTTTTGATGGGTTCTGGTAGGGCGTTCTCTCTGCAGATGTAACCAAACTTTGTCGCCCACCTGAAACTTGTGTGGTACCCCTGTGGGTGAGGAGAAGTTGTTCCTGTGTTTTGTCATGACCGTATCCCTTTGCTGCTACTGCTGCGTGCTGGAACCCTTCGCGGGGGTCATGGATGTGGTAACGATCTTCCCCTTACTTTGGGAGTGAACCAGACAGATGAATTTCCTGGTCTGTGATATGAACTTGCTGCCTTTCTTGGTAGTGATCAAAGATGTGGCGGTAGGTGGGGCTACCTCCAGTATCCTGTATAATGAATTATTCAAAGAAATAATGACAACACGAGGCCTTGACTCATACACAGCATATCGCCTCCACAAGTATGGTTGGCCTAATAATACATCATAAACATCCAGACGTGTAACATCACACAATACCTCATCTGTGAAGGGTTTGACGCTGTAGGGAAGGCGGCACTGCTGGCGAACTTTGAGATCTTGTCCTTCATGAAGCCACCCGATACTGTACGGCTGCGGGTGTGGTGTAGTCGGTAGGCCCAACCGCTTCACGACCTCTACTGAAACGAGGTTCTTCTGGCTCCCACTGTTAACAATGAATTGCAGCGGTGAACCCTTCACCCACATTTGTGAGTGGAAAGGGTGCTGCCCCTCCTCTGGATCTTCGGGTTCATTTTTCTGGATCTTGGCAGTAGCAACAGTGGCGTTGGGATCTGCATCAATGATCTGCTTCCCTTTACCATTCCCCTTGTCGGGTTCTGGCTCAGGGTCAGAACATGCATCTGATTCGGAAGCCTTCAACTCGGCCACCAGCGATTGCTTGGTCCAGCACTCACTTGTGTTATGAGTGGGACTCTTGTGGAACTCACACCACTTTCCTGTGTCCTTCTTTGGCTTCGTGGTGTTGTTCTTTTCTTGCGGCTTTGATGGGTTGTCTTGGGTCACCCCACCTTGGCTTTTTCCTTTGGGCTTCGGATTTGCAGATCCAAAGTCTCGCTTCTTCTGTTTGAACTTTTGCTCGATTTTGACAGCATATCGATACGCCGTGCCGAGCGAGGAGATGTTCAGGAACTCCATCTCTTCCTGGATGTATTTGTGTAGGCATCCGTGGTATTTGAGTACCAGATGTCGCTCAGAATATTTGATACCCAATTATGTGCGAAGGGTATGAAAAATGTTTGTGAACTCCGGCACATCTTGGTCTCGTCCCTGCCGCAGTGTGGTCCATTTGATGTATTTGTCCTCATAGCTTCTGACAGGGTAGTATTGCTCCTTGATGGCATCCCAGAAGTCATTCCAAGTGGGTGCGGCTGAAAATAGTGAGCCTGTACTTTCATCCTTCTGCTCGCAGTAGGTTTCCCACCAGTCCTTGACGTGGGGGACTACTTTGAGAAGAGCGAAAACAATCATTTCCTGACTTGAAAATTCATGAACAGAAAAATACCCATCTAGCAGATTTAACCATTTATCTACTGCATCTGCGTCTATCTAACCCTCAAATATGGGGATTTCAAAATTAACTTGTACCTTAAAGGGCGTGGCATTTCCAGAGTAGCTGCTGGAAGCCGATGCATCACTATTGGGTAGCCGCTGAAGGATCTGGGCAAAGTTGTCCATCATCGCGTTCCGTTGTCGCTCGAGAGCTTCTTCGAGCAAGATTTTGATAGGATCTCCTACTCCCTCGTCTTTCTTCTCATCTGCCATGGGAGGCCATCGGGATTTGTGGGGCTGGTCTTGCAAAGGTTTGACCAGTTCAAGCCCTAACTCCTTATATCTTGACCTCGTTGGGGACATGCAAAGAAAAACAAAGAAAAAGCAGACCGCTCTGAAACCACTGATCCAGATTTAAACAGGAATGCAACAAATTACAGAGATAACCATAAACACAGATATGCAGCGGAAATAATATTTCCTCTCATTAATGGAAAATAATGAAATATGCTTACAACCAGAAATGGAAATAAACCAGCTAGGGTGATGGTAGCTTATCTCTGAGAAGAGATGTGGCGGCTACATGCCTCTGAAATATGTTACAATGAGGCTCGAAGGCCAAATTATTGTTGAGAAACAATGGAAAACCTTTCACATCCCGAAACCTAACCCTAGAAGATGAAACGCCAAATTGTGGGCCCCATTTGGGTAAATTGGTACATCAATTTCCCGAGGTCGTAACTTTGGCATATGATCTCCCTTTGACGCGTACAATAGCTCGTTAGAAAGATCTATCTGAGCACTACCACTTTGGGAGGCAACATTGGTCCATGGACCTATGTTGCCCCAGATTCGCCAAAAACGTCGTTTAGGGCCTCAAAACGGCTCCGGAAGTTCAGGACCCGAAGAACTGCTAAAAATAGTAAATTGTGCTACAATTTATGAAACTAAAAATGCTGAAAGAGACAGTTGTGGGGGTCCAAATGGGATAGGTGGGTGGCCACCAACATCAACCTGGATCATGCTGACCAATTGGTTGTTAAACCAGAAGGGACATTACAGGATGTAATGGTGTCTGTAGATTCTTGGGAATAACCAGCATATTTCTTGATTATTAATCCTAGAAACCGGCTAGATGGACATCCCCTAATTCTAGGAAGACCTTGTCTAGTGACTACAGATGCTTATATAAGATGTCGGACAGGCAGTATGACTATAACAAGCCAAGGCTATCAATAATACAAACTAGGAAACAACCTGTAACGTATTTAATTGAAAATATTCGATCACTACTAACTGTAGTATATGCTCTTGAATTTAAGAATCAAATAGAAGATGACATTATTAACACTTACATTAACCACCTAGATGTCGTATCTAATCTAAAATGTCACATGATTGAGGAAACCCTGGATAACGAAATTGAAGAAGATCCCTTAAAAGATATCAATGACCAAACAATACCAACAACAATTTTTTATAACAACAAACCCATTGAAATTGAGCCAGGGAAAGTCCTAAACATTAATAAAAACTTGATTGATGATGAGGAGCAAAGGCTTGTTCAACTCCTTAGAAAATATAAAGAGGCTTTTGCTTGGGATTACCCAGATATGAAAGGGATTGATCCCCAATTATGCATGCACCACATCTATACTGAGAAAGATGCGAGACCCATTCGACAACCTCAACGAAGGTTAAACCCTCACCTAAAAGATGTTGTTAAAGATGAACTACAAAAACTGTTAGATGTAAATTTCATCTATCCTATATCTGATAGAAAATGGGTTTCTCCATTAGTTGTGGTTCCTAAAAAGAATGGGAAGTGGCGTATATGTGTCGATTACAGAGAGCTTAATAAAGCAACGCAAAAAGATCATTTTCCCCTCCCGTTCATCGACCAAGTTTTAGACACATTGGCAGGTAAAAAAATCTTCTCTTTCTTAGATGGCTTCAATAGCTACAACCAAATCCAAATTGCCCCTGAAGACCAGGATAAGACTACCTTCACCTGCCCTTGGGGGAATGCTTGCTTACAGGGTATTACCTTCGGACTATGCAATGCACCTGCGACATTCCAGAGAGCCATACTCAACATATTTGCAGACTTGATAAATGAGGGACTCGAGGTGTACATGGACGATTTTACACCCTATGGAGATGACTTCGAGCCGGCATTACAAACGCTAGAGAATGTCCTGCAAATATGCATTGCTACCAAGCTCTTCTTAAGCCACGAGAAGTGCCACATGATGATGATCGAGGGCCTCATCCTGGGTCACTACATCTCAACAGCTGGAATTCAGGTAGATCCAACAAAAATTCAGATAATCCTCTTAATACCTACCCCATGTACACAAACTGAGGTACGTAGTTTTTTGGGATTTTTTGGATATTATCAAAGATTTATAAAGAACTTCTCCTAAATTGCTGTGCCATTATATGATTTGATAGGAAATATCGATTTTATATGGAGTAACAAATGTGACATTGCCTTTGAAGAGTTAAAATGGCCAGTATCAATAGCCCCAGTATTATGGGGCCTGAACTGGGATTTACCATTTCAAATTTCATCCGATGCATCAGATACAGCCATTGGAGCAGTTCTTGGCCAAGAGAAAGATAAGAAACCTTATGTGATATACTACATCAACAAAAATTTAACTCCTACTGAGTTGAATTACATCGTGACTGAGAAAGAGTTTCTAGTTGTAATATATGCTATTAACAAATTCAGACACTATATAATAGGATACCTTGTGGTTTTGTATACTGATCACTCTGCTATCAAATATTTAGCTAATAAAACTGTTACGAATGGAAGAGTGACATGATGGTTAATCCTTTTGCACGAATTCGACATAACAATCAAGGATCGACTAGGAAAGGAAAAACTGGGGCAGGCTTCGTCTCACGTGTGCCAAAGATAGATGACCTGGAAGCAGTAGAAGACCAATTCCTTGATGAGCGCTATTTGATGTAACAGTGAAAACACCGTGGTACGTGGATGTCTCAAACTACCTAGCAGTGGGAAAATTACCCAAGCAGCTGACGCCAAGTGAAAGAAAACTAATAGTACAATGCAACAGTCGGTTCTCCTGGATCGGATGATACCTCTTTCACATAGGAGCCGATATGCATATTTGAAGGTGTGTCAGGGAAGACGAAATCTTCAATATCCTAAAAGCTTGCCATGATGGACCTTGTGGTGGACATTTTGCAGATTGTAGGACTGGACATAAAGTCTTATAGATGGGCTATTATTGGCCCACCATTTTGAAGGACGCTAAGAAGTTTGTCGAGGCATGTGATATCTGCCAAAGAATGGGCTGCCCTGGCCAGTCTAACGAGATGCCCCTACATCCAAAGTTAGTCATTGAACCTTTTGAATGTTGGGTATTAGATTTCATTGAACCAATAAACCCATCATCTAATCAAAAGACATATATACTAGTTGTAATAGAATATGTGACTAAATTGGTGGAGGCATAAGCATTATCAAATGGAGGACGCAGTAATCCACTTTCTTTCCCAAATCTTCGTGTGGTATAGCTTGCCTAGAGAAATAATCATGGATGGAGGGCCATAATTTGTAGGCCATAAGATTGCTGGTACATTAAAAAATCATCATATTATGCACAGAATCACATCTCCATACCATCCGCAGTCAAACAGCCAGGTAGAAAGTACCAACAAAGTAATTGAGGTTATACTAACAAAGACAGTCTCCTCACATAGATGTGACTGGGCTACCCGATTTCCAGAAGCCTTGTGGGCATATCGTACGACTTGGAGGAATACCACAGGATACTCCCCATATCAGCTAGTGTTTGGTAAAGAACCTATCTTCCCAATAGAATTTGAAATTCAGACATTGAGGATAGCCCAAGAAGTAGGCCTGGATCTGGACAAGGCACAGATTAACAGACTACATCAAATTAATGAATTGGATGAAATCCGACTACCAGCTCTTCAACATATTGCACTGATATAATAACAAAGAGAAAAATGGCATGATTTCCTCATCAAGAAAAAGATCTTCCATGAAGGTGATTGGGCACTTCGGTATGATTCTAGGTTCCAGGATTTCTCAGGAAAACTCCAGACCAGATGGTTAGGCCCCTACGAGATACAAGAGGTGCACGATAATGGCACCCCTACATTAGCCACCATTGATAGGTTTGGATACTCTTTTAAAGCAAATGGATATCGAGTATGCCTCTATCACAAACCGCTTACAAGGGAATCCTTTTGCCAATAGTTACGGGAAGATTCCACAATACAAATTCTTGCTGACGAGGGCAACTCTTCCATAGCACCAGTCTAGTGAAGATTTTCTTTTTTTGAAATATGTACATAAATTTTCCTTCCCGTTTTCTTTCTATTTGATTGGATTTTCTTGGATAGTAGATGGTTTATTTGCTTTTTTCTCTATTTATTTCTTTGTTGTTCCCTACAAGGAATAGTTGTTGTTCCCTATAGGGAACAACACTTTTGTGTATGTATTTTCCTTTGCTGTTCCCTACAAGGAATAGTTGTTGTTCCCTCTCGGGAACAACACTTTTTGTGTGCATTTTCTCATGCTATTCCCTACAGGGAATAGCTGTTGTTCCCTACATGGAACAACAATTTTCATGAGTATTTTCCCTTGATGTTCCCTACAGGGAATAGTTGCTGTTCCTTATAGGGAACAAAAATTTTGCATGCATTTTCTCTTGTTGTTCCTTACAAGGAACAGCTGTTGTTCCCTATAGGGAACAACAATTTTCATGTGTATTTCGCTTCGTTGTTCCCTATAGGAAACAACAATTTTCGCGTCTATTTTGCTTTGTTGTTCCCTACAGGGAACAACAGTTGTTCCCTACAAGGAACAGCTGTTGTTCCCTACATGGAACAACTTCTGTTCCCTACAGTGAACAGCAATTTTAGCGTGTATTCCCCTTGTTTTTCCTTACAGGGAACAGTTGCTGTTCCCTATAAGGAACATCAATTTTCCTGTGTATTCCCCTTGTTGTTCCCTACAGGGAACATCATCATTTTGTGTATGTTTTCTTTGTTGTTCCCTATAGGGAACAACATCATTTTGCATCTATTTTCTTTGTTGTTCCCTACAGGGAACAACTATTTCTCCCTATAAGGAACAACACTTTTTGTGTATTTCTCTTTGCTGTTCCTTACAAGGAACAGCTGCTGTTCCCTATAAGGAACAACACTTTGTGAGTATTTTTGAGAACATCCTCTTTCTCTTCCTTGTATAATCATCCCTAAACCATCCCAATTCACTTCTTATGATCCTCTTTATGGCATAAAAAGTACGATACATATTTAAGGACAACAAGTATGGAGTCTACTGGAATAGGCAAATATCTTGAATACTATCATCTTTAATAGGATTCCTTAGTGATGATCAAAAAAGAAAGGACACAGTTATCTATATCACTTCACTATCCTCATTTCCACTATAAATCAAACTAATTGATTATCTATACCATGTTGGTTCCCCCCTTTCCTGTATAACTCTCTCTATGTATTATCAATAAGATTATGGGTATATTTTTTTCTATTGATATGTTCAAACTTCTTCTGCCATCCCTACTCTTAAGGAGTGATGAGCCACCCTCTATGTATAAAATGGGGACTGTAAAAAAAATAAAAATAATATATATATATATATATATATATATATATATATATATATATATATATATATATATATATATATATATATATATATATATATATATATATATATATATATATATATATATATATATATATATATATATATATATATATATATATATATATATATATATATATATATATATATATATAGATATATTCACTAACAGTTTTATGATTTTTTTCCATAGATGGAGGATAGGGGGTCTCATCACGAGCCAGCCTACCATGATCATAAGGAAGGAGCAAAGTGGCATTCCCACTATGGCCACCACACCAGGGATATGATCCAATGGATGCATAAACAAACAAAGTCCTTGGAAACAGGAGGTCTCATCACGAGCTGGCCTGACCACTTTCGCTACTTCCCAGTGAATGGCAATGTGATCACCTGGTTACCATGCCAGCACATTGGTCTCTACTATGGACATCATAAGGCACTTCCCCAATTATACATAGAGGACCATGGTTCCCAAGGGTTAGAAAGCAACTCTGTCAAGGCTATGGATGCCTGCAGGCAACAGAAGCTCTGCTGATGGTATTGAAGCTTTATTTTACATCAATAATTATTATAATACCCTCTTCTTATGTTTTTATCTTTCCTACAAAAATATTATGTCCCTAACGTACCTTGAACCTTTATGCATGAGAAATCTTTTTTTTTTAAATCAATCACAACAATTTTAAGTGGAATAATGGTAGTAAAGTATTATTTCCTGCGTATGCTGTCCCTTTTTCTTTATCGCATCACCTCATGGCATCCTATCACTTATTGATAATTCTTGGTACATGCCTTGATTTCACCACTCCAATATCCTTTATGATCCTTTCATTAATATGCGTACCTTGCCAATCCATCACCCCTATACTTCACCACCAACGTGTTATCTTTCCATTCATTCGGTCGTAGGCGACCTATTATTTCTAAGGGGGGCGAGGACCTCCAGTGTACTTATGCATGCGCTGTCATTTTTTCATTGGATTTTGCAGAACGATATGACATTCCATGATCACAGAGCATGTGGCATTATAACAGTCCTCAATAATAGTATTTATGTTTATAAAGTATCACCTGATAGAGACATTACAACCATTTGTTGTTCCATCACTTGGTTCTATTCGTCACTGTGCTTTCCCTGCTACACTTATCGTTTGCAGAATTCAAGCATTATGGGAGGAAGAACAGTGCACTGAGAACCTCTAATACTGGTTGTTTCTGATGAAGCCAGGGAAATTTTAGCTCAAGCACAATGGATAGCATACTTTACGATATTTCAACCACCCAATGAGGAAATTTCCATCAAATTCTTACGGAATCTACGGAATGGACAATCCATGGTAAGAGGTAGATAGATCATTGTAATAGATGTTGTGATAACAGAAGTATCTGGGTTGTCAGCAGAAGGACCAGTATAGGTTGGCAAGTGATTGAAGCTGCATGACGCTATCAAAGATTTTAAGGATGAAGGACAAGAGCTAATCAAGAAGGGCAAAGGCGTTCGACCATATTCTCTTGGAGAACCATGGGGAGAATTGGCACAAATCGCTAGAACTACATTACCTGCGATGGGCGTAAAGACGTGGTAAGGCCGCGGCAACTCAAACTTTTAGCAGTTCTAAAACGAAAGTGCTCTGTTAATTTACTTGCATTGTTGAATTCTTTACTGCATGACACTGCCGAGAGGCTGAGACGGTCCCAACACATAGAAACTGTAGTGAGCCACCACTGTCTGATCAGGTTAATAGTTAGCTATAACCTTGCCCAACAACAATCAAGCTGGGATGATCTAATATTAGCCCTCGAAGGAGGTTTAGCCCTGCTAGCACCTAACCCTGTTCCAAAAAGAAAGAGGACAACCCTTTCAAGGAACATACCTCACAAGCGCAGACAATCCACAAGGTTGAGGTCAAAACTGGGAGCATCTAAAAATCCTCAAGGCAACGTCAGTCAACCCATAGAATTATCCAACCCAGTAAGTGAACAATACTTGTAGCTAGAATTGGAAGGACAAGATAACCCTGAATCCGAACCTGAGGAAGGAAAAAGGAATTTTGGATATGAACAAGGAAACGAATTGGGAATTTCTCCAACACCAAATATGAGTCCTCGAGATGATCTGTTGCATGATTTCGAGCTGGCCCAGGTCTTGGCCAACATGAATGTTTACATGCAGCTTGAAAGCCTGCTCAATCTTAACTTAGGAGCAACTTAATCTCCTAAGAATTCTTGCGATACCAGAATTCTATCTCCCTCAAAAGATGCAAGCTGTGAAGTGGAGATAGATGTAGAGGCCATTCAAGAAGTAGAGAACCAATCTGGTGACACGCTCCCAGTGGAAAACAACTAGGTAGGCCTAAGCGTAGAGAGCATAGGCCAAGAAGAAGAAGTAGAGACAGAGATAATTCAGGAAGCTGATAATCAATCAGGAGATACGCTCTTCTTAGAACAGAGCTAGGGTGAGAAACCAGGCTCTTTAGAAGTAGAAACTATTAACAAGACTGTCAGCAAAATAGTTGCTCCACCAAAAAGGTATATAGCCAAATTAAAAAGCTAAGAAAAGAATAGTAGAAGCTATGCAAACGGTCAGAAGGCTCAAAAGAACAATAAAAGAAATCACAATGGGAAAGGTTTCAGACAAAACCCTGGAGAGAGTAAATGCGGTTGTACAAATAGAGTTATACGAAGGTAGGGCTATAGGGACTCAAACTAAGCCCATATCTGCTCAACTAGTCATCATTCAAGAGGAACAACATGCAATTTTAGTAGATGTAGCTACTTAGATAGAGGATGTACCCTCTTATAGCATGGCTACTCAGACGAAGGCTTGGACCTCCCATAATAAAGAGATTCAGACAGAAAACAGCCTTTCTCATAGCATAAGAACTTAGACAAGCATATAAGCCAAAGATGTCATGACACATAGTGACCCAATTATACTGAATCTTCAAGGAGAATTAGAATAAGCTCGACTCATGTTAGAACGGCTTGAACAAGAAACCGTTTCCTAGCAAAAATATCAAGAACTACAGAGACAACTTCGGGAAATGAATGCAACAGAGAGCGAAACTTTTGACAGATACAGAAAAGAAGAAGAGAAAATAGAAAGAATCAAGCTCAAACTAGATAGGGTCATAGGTCGGACAGAAACCATCTACTCATTATATACAAATGTCTTGGCATGTAGGTCTCCCGCCACCAATTATGCCTTGTTTTTGTTAGAACGATACTTGTTGTTGAAAATTAAAGTCGTGAGAGCTGGAAAACCAATTGAATTAAAAACAGTTGAAGATTTTATAAATTGCTACAAACAACATGGTGTAAAGGTTCAGAGGTTGCTTTGTGAATTTTACCTACACAATTTTGTATTAGAGAATGAGGTGGAAAAGAACCCTAACCCTTTTGTGGGAGATGTTCAATTCTAGGCCTTTATCTCATTTGTGGTTAACCAACTTAAATGGTTCAAAGCTCATAACGCATTCCAAAGATAAGAACATGGATTGGATCTTTGGGTAAGAAGTGAACCCAAGCACCCTTTGCAAATGCTTGCCAACCATAAGAGTCTGATGACAAGGGAAGGGGTGATTAAAATTTTAGGGCCTATTCATAAGGAGATTGTACAGAATGGAGTATCATATTTTCAATCCATTCAAGAAAGCTCTCTGGCTGCATCCAAGCTTAGGTGGACGGTCTCCACTAGTAGTGTGTAGGATAGGGAGCCATTTAATTACAGAAATTTTAAAGCAGCTGCGGCCCATTTTGTCACCTATAGCAACCTTATTTTAAGAGAAGGACCTTATTGGTTAGGATGTCAGTTTCGTAGCCCCATCATTTGGTATCCTCCTAAAGGTTACAAGGCTATCTACGAATTGCCTGAAGGAAAGGAAGGACCCGCCTTTGCACTCCTAGCTCAACATCATGGTTTCAGACCAATTTTTGATGCTCCTTCTCCAACCTACTCTTTAATTGCACTCCATCAAAATTACTTACTTTTCATGAGGAGATGAAACAGGCTAAGTAGGGGAGTAAGTTGAGTTACAAAATGGGTATGTATTTACTATTAATTTCATCACCTTTTTCCTTGATTCTTATCTTCTTCATATCTTAATGCGCTAATATATTGAGGAATTATGATATGAAATGAAGAAATTATTTGCAGTTACGATTTAGCTAACTTTTACTCTTCTTTATGCAGGAAAGCGACAAAAGGAACGATTGTTGTTCCTTGACGATGGAACAACATAAATTGACAAACAAAGGATGGAACGCGTCGATTGCAGACAAGGCTGAGGACAAATCAGAAGGATCGGCGCGAAATAGGAAAGGTGTCTGAAGTTAGCAATCAATTGTGAATCTTATAAAAGAAAGCAATTGTAGGAAGAAAGGGGACGGAACCACTGTTTGTTTTCAAATTGTAATTTTAATTACAGAATCACACTATTGGAGAACCCGACCATATTATAACGCTACTTAAGTTTGATGATTAATATATAATTTAGGTTTTTGTTCCCTCGCATTATCTAAAGTAGCTCAGCAGTGTTCGTTGGTGGCTAAGGGCTCAACCTCGAGTGGATTGAACTGCTTTCTTGTGTTATATTTCTGATTCTCATAAAGTTTGGTTGGTTTGATAATTTTCCTGTTTCTGTGAGTTTACTTTATTTGATGTTTATCACTTCCCTGTATTGAAGTAGTGTATGATCTTTATATATTTTACAATGCTGTCATTTGATTCAAGTTATGTTTATTACAAAGTAAATTATCTAGATAGTGAATCACATTGATTTAATCAGCTGTAAGAGTTTGGTTATCGCTATTGGACTCTCAGAATTGATATCATTTCTATTTTGATTGTTTTATAGAGATTGAGTATAGTTTAGATTGAATAAGCCAAGAAGAGGTGAGTTATTGCTATTGTGCTCTCGGCTGATGCTGTTGTTAACTGAATTGATGCAAGATTTGATTTCAGTAGAGGATTGAGTTTTGAAGCTTAGATATCATATTTCCTTTAATCATTGCAATTTGAGTTTATTAGATGCATCCATTTACTCTTGTGTCAAAGATCTATACTACAATTTAAGAAACATTACTCTCTAAATTTATAACATGCACATATTGTGTACACTCTTGAAATAAGAGGACTTGCCCAGGTTGATGATTAATGTGGGGTAATTAGGAGTTTTAAAAGACACCTTTTATTAGCCAACAAAATCCAATATCTTAATTCCATTACTCTCCATTGGCAAATGAAGGCACTACTGGGCAGGGTCCTATTGGAAAAGATCGAGGACCATAATATGACATTATCTCTTATCTTAATGAAATTTAATGAGTCCAACACCGTGATGTGGTAGCATCCCGCATAATTTTCCTTTTGTTTTGATATCTAAAATATTTTCTATAGAATATATTTTTACCATTGGTATTTGTTGGCTTTCTTGAAGTGTTCTTAAAGGGAAGATGCAAAATACCAATAGTATGAGGTGGCTTTTGGAGCCAATATCTTAATTCCATTACTCTCCATTAGCAAATGAAGACACTACTAGGCAGGTTCCTATTGGAAACTATCAAGGACTGTAATGACATTATCTCTTGTCTTAATGAAATTTAATGAGTCTTACACCACTATCTAATGTAGTAGCATCCCACATAATTTTCCTTTCCTTTTGATATGTAAAATATTTTCTATAAAATATATTTTCACCATAGGAATTTCTTGGTTTGTTGAAGTGTCCTTAGAGGAAAGATGTAAAATACTAATAGTATGAGGTGGCTTATGGCTTCTAAAATCAAGAATAGATCATTGGAAAAGGATGTTGGTTGCAACCCATTTTTTCTTAAGGAAATATTTTGTTTAGGGAGAGAGATATAAAGAAAAAGAGATCTAATGTTCAAGGTTCACTCAAGTCTATGAATTGAAAAAGTAATTTGTCCATGTAATTATATAAAGTTTTTGAAGTTAGTAGCACATTGTGTTATTGTTTTTTATTATGTATTTCAAACCTGTGCAATGTCAATAAATGAGACCACTGCCTAAACCATGATTTATGATTTCCATGTTTAAGGTTCTCTTGCATAAACCCTAGGTGTTGAGAGAAGCTCTAGAGAACTGATAGGTTATTAGGGCCAATGATAGTGAGACGTTTCTAAGGCCAAGAGCATGTATATTGATTCATGCATAGAGCACAAGCCCAAGTGAAGTATCAAATTCAAATTTAGTGAAGGCCAAACATATGAGTGAGGGCCATAGTCGCAAATTGAGGGAACCAATGAGTTGGAAACATCAATGGTTTATCATGAAAATGCAAGTGTTGGAACATAAGTTCTACACAAGGTTCTATATGAGAGGGAATTGCAAGTGTAGAGCCCCCTTCTTCCTTGTTGACATCAGGGGTAACCTCCCCTTGCAATCCATGAGAGTTGTGAGTCTTGGATGTGTTGTCTCTATCATATGATTGATTTGGTGGAACCATTGGGTGGAACTACGTTTGTGGAACCCCCTCAGTAATCGATATTGTCAAACACACACATGGCAGCAACATAATATTAAAGATAAGGAGGAGAGTACATCTATTATTTGATAATGATATACATTTATAGTACATTCGTGTGACCGCTGGGTTCCACATCCCAAGGTCTCTTGGACTTCCTTAGTCTATTCGGCTTCCACACCAACCCTTAGAGGATTAGGTGTCCAACATTCCCCCCCTTAATCTGAATGGTTATGTATGAGTCCAAGAAGAGAGCTGTAATAAAAATTGTGCAAAATGCATGGTAGCACTAGGTTGAATGTGCTCTCTGAAATGTTGGTATAAAGGGAGGTGGTTTAAGGATGACCAACAACACTGGAATACTTAGTGCAGTTCCCGGAACTCTTCCAAGTTTAGCATGAAGCTCAGGTCTTCTGCAATAGGAAGTGCTCCTGATGTTTTGAAGAGGGAAACCTTCAACCAATAAAGGGAGGTCTCACCCCACATAAAAGGGAGAACCTCAACCTAAAAATGGAGGTCTCAACCTCCGATGGTTTAAGGATTACCACCAACTCTGGAATGCTTAATGAAATTCCTGTAACTCTTCTAAAACTGGCAAGAAGCTTAAGTCTTCTGCTAGAGGAAGTGTCCCCAATTCTTTGAAGAGGTATCACTGACTGAAGGCATGCTCAGGGGCATCTTTGTCTCTGGCTACAACTATGAATCTAGTATGGCAGGTTGTGGCTCAGGCTCGCTTGATGTGGCTTTGAAGCTTGTAGATGACCATCATTTCCCCCCCTGCCAGATAAAAGGTGAGATGAAGGAGAAAACTGCACTGCAAGACTATTCAATACTCTAGAACAAGTTTTGACATATGACTGGAATATCTTCTTAGCTATTGATGCCCATTGCCAAGAAGCGATGCATCCAAGATGAATCTTTGTTCTTCTAGGAGTTTTGTTTCTAAAGCATCTTTTTTAAGAATGACTTGTTTTATGAGAGTGCTTACATGGATGAATATCAAAAGAATGATCTTTTAGATGGCCAACTTGGTCAAAGTGTTGGCATTTAACAACTTGTTTTGGTTGCTTTGGAAGAGGAGTAGAATCAAGAATAGTTGAAGGTGAACTGTCATGAAGAAATCCAGCACTTTGAAATTGGATTGGCTTGGAGTAGTCTAGAGTATGAAAGGACACATCCTTCTCATATCTGAGACCTGTTCTATGCTTGTTATGGAGAAGCTTTTCCAAAGGTTTGATAACCAACTTGGGAAGTGCAGGCTGAATTTTTGCATCTGCATATACAACTGCTCCTGAGAGGGGCTCAACGATTTGATCAATTTCTAGTTGTTGATAGGAGTGTTTCTGAAACAAAGAATTGTCCTGAACAAAGACAAGTTCAGAATCATGACTACACTTATGTAACTCCTCTTCCTGTAGCTGTGATTCAAGCTGCAAAAAATCAATTTTGTCATGTGCATTTTGTAGACAAGTCTGGATTTCTGAGAGAAAGTCTTTGCTAATTCAGATGGTGTCATCAAAAATAAATTGTATCAAAGTCTTCAAGAACTTTAATACTTCATAAATTTGAGTCATTTTTTAGACAAGTCAAATTTAAAATTAAAGTGTGTCAATTTCTATTGAAAATACACCAATAATAAGGGAATTAATTAGCTTATATTGTCTGTATGAATTGAAGCTCTCTTCCTTGTACTAAGATAAGGTAGCCCAACGAATCTGCAAAAATGGTCCATAAACCCCAACCGAATGTTCAGAGAATAACTGTAGATCCAAATCACTCGGAGAGAAGACCAAAGGGATTTTTTTTTTAATACCGAATAGTGGAAGGGAAGTATTTACTATGCAATGGAGTAGGGGAAACACATTTGTATGGAGGGGCAGCACATTTACATGGTGGGACTGGCGTTGTGGGTTAAGAGGGAGTGGAGGGAGCGCTACGAAGTTTTATAACAACGTGGAGAAACTGGAATATCAACAGAGCAACGACAGGAGTATGGAAAATGGGATGAGGAGTATGACAGGGACTCAAGGCATGGCGTTATGCCAAATAAATAGACAGTCAGGTCATCGAGGAGGCACAATGAGTGGTATGGCAGACACTGCAAAATAAATAGACAGTCAGGCCAGTGAGGAGGGTGTTGAATTATATAACTGAACATATATGGAGGAGGGGCCGAGTATGGGCCAAGGAGCAGCGCAGTGTGGTAAGATTTTAACGCAGCATATGGAGTGATGTGAGCCCCTTTTCAGTCCCTTTAGTATTTATATAATTGACCTGTGTAGCTGTGAGAGAATTGCAGTGAAATTACTCAGAACCCTTACCATTTTTTATCACTCCCAATTCTTTTGCCCAACTAGTTCCCTTCATTCCTTCTGTGGCAATGTCAAATATCATTTCTTTCCTCAAAGAGAAGATGTCGAAATTATTCTCATGTTTGACATCACCATGTTTTCTACACGTTAAACCACTCAGTGAGAATTGAGCGTGCAACCATATCTGCGTGTTGTTTGTAAGCTTTACAAGAGGGGCTGACAAGGTGCCTCAAAAGGGAAATTTGTCTAGCCAAATTCTCTAGGTCTAGCTCATCGGTTACATTGGTGGATTCAATTTCAAAATTTATCTTGGTGCATTCAAAAACTAAAGCCATGCTTCTCAATGTTGTTTCTGGTCCCTTCTCCAATTTCAACCAATTTTACTGCTTCATTCTGAAATCCGTCACAGCGATCTCACAATTTCATGATCAACAATTGCCCGCAACATATTTTGATAAACCCGACAGACATCATTGCAACTTTCAAGGAAAATCCTTTGCAAATTGCTTCAGATGTTCAAGATACTACAGATGAGCTTGAGATTGGAGGAAGATCTGAGTGCAGGCCACTGGAAGGATCAACTGAATGAAAGCCCCTTCTTGCCAATGGAATAGATTCTAATGTCAAGGTCGAGCTTGAGTGGTATAAAGGAGAAATTCAAAGGCTTCAAAATGTTGAATCTGAAATTTAGGCGATTGTGGTCGTGGGTTCAAGCTATCTTCCCTCTGCGTGATAACGCTTCTCACCTGCATAGGTCATTCTCTCAATTGTGCACTGCCCTCTAGAAGTTTGACGAGTTGTGCAACAACATGAAGTCTATTTATTTGTTTCTGATGCCCTCAGCCCTCATCTTTCTTCAAGCTCTGGCTGCCACCTCAGATATTTCTTTCATTATTGTTAATTTAAAGAAGTTAGATAGATATGGGAACTAAGGTAAAGCTGAGCCGAGGGGTATACTATAGAAGGAGGAGTGTTGTCACCATTTCTCATGGTCATGGCTGCAGTGATTCATTCTTAGCTAGGATTGGCATTCCATTAAGATCATGGTGGTATCCAACGTTCTTTTGCTTTGAGGATTTAATGTTTCTTCTTCCCGTGCAACTTTTTCTTCTTCTCCAATAGGCACTGAAAATGGTTTTGGTGGAATTCAACGGTTGAATATACAAGGCTTCAAGGTTTTGTCATGTGGAGTGAAGCATAGGTTTTACAATGTAGTGAATGAGACTAGGCGTTAGAATGCAGCGAATGAATTAATCATATTCGATAATCGGAAAATAATGGAACAATCGCAGAGGTTGCAGCTATAATTTGGTTGAGAAAACATTCATGAAATGTAGAACTGATGGTAGAAATGACCTGCACACAAAGGCCATAAAAGAAGTGGCTCAAATATGAGTAGGGTAGGATATCGCCCGCTCTAATACCATGTCAAACACACACATGGAAAAAACATAATATTAAATATAAGCAGGAGAGTACATCTATTATTTGATAATGATATACTAGTACATTCGTGTGACCATTGTGTTCCACATCCCAAGGTCTCTTGGACTTCCTCAGTCTATTCGGCTTCCACACCAACCCTTAGAGGATTAGGTGTCCAACAGATATACACTTTTTATTTGTAGTGTTGATCATGATCATTGAGCAAGGGCCTCGACTATGGCTTGGAGTTGTAGAAATTCCTTATAGATTCAAAATATAGATTGTAATATGCTAAAAAATTTACTTGAATCTACTCTACTGATTAGCAGAAAAAAATAAAAAAATTGATGAAATCACAAAGCATAAAAGAGAAGTAATTAAATCACACATAACACAATAATTTTCTAGGGAAAGCCACCGCTAAAAACCCTTGTTATATGTATATTTCCTTAATCAACAAATATGATAAGATTACAATGCCTTTCTCAAGCTCGAGAAATTTTTTTACAACGTCAATCTGTCTCACTACTTCACAAACAAGCTCTAACCAATACTTAGGTAGACATGCTACCTCCCAAGCTCCTATTTCCTTGTGCAGTTTCCTAGGAAATTAGCCCGTATTTAAATGGGAAATTCTCATCCATAACTGCGCAATCCATCAATAGGCCTTCTTATGATTACATGCACCATCGGTTTAATTTAGATGATTTTACAATTGATAGTACACTGTCCCTGAACTCTAATCTCAACTGGGTCTCTCTCTAACCTGACATGCATGAGTTAATTATGATTGAATCTTGAGTTTACTAGTTGAGTAGTGCTGGATACACCCCACTATTGGATATCCCACTAATTCCTCCATCAATTGGAACTAGTTTAATTGAATTTAACTCAGCTAAATTGAGTTAAATAATTACAACTAAAAATAACTCAACTTGGGCCCCTAAAATTTAGGAACCATTCTACATGACTAGATAGACTTCCAACTCGAATTAACCAATTCAACTAATTCAAATTAACTTATTTAACTATTACAAGTTTCTATGAGATATAGAATCAGAATGTAATTGCTAATTTAATTCAGGGACAAAATTAAATTAAGATTTTCTTGTTGCATTTTTTAACACTCCCTCTCAACAACAAAATGATTATCTTCTACCCTGATCCTACCTCTGTGAAACTTGAATTTTCAGCTTGAAAATGTCTTTTGTCAAAATATCTACATCCTCCTCCTCTATAGGAATGTACTCTAGCAACATGATTCTCCTTTGAACACAATCTTCTAGATGGTGATATCAGATGTCGATATTCTTGGAATGATCATGAAAAAATGGATTCTTAGAAAGTTTCATACAACTATGATTGTCACAGTAAATCACTGTAGGATCCATATACTAACCAAAAAAACTGAAAAGGATCATCCTCATCCAGATAGCCTCACATGATGCTTGACTAGTAGCCATGTACTCTTCTTCTTCCAAACTGAGTGTAACTAATCTCTAATTCGTACTTTACCAAGAAACTGTTGTTGACCCAATACTGAAGAGCCCCCTTGATGTGCTCTTCCTATCTGATGGACTCCCTACCCTATCTGCATATGTGAAGCCTTGAATATTCACTCCCTCTACTCGAGTGTACCAAAGACCAAACTGAGTGGTGCCTCTGAGGTATCTCAACACATGTTTAACTTCCTTCCAATAAAGTTTGGTTGGTTTAACCATGGCTTGAATAAGCTGGTTAACTGAAGAAGAAATGTCCAGTCATGTGTTCACCAAATACATAAATGAACCCACAAGTTGTCTATAAATAGTAGCCTCCACTACTTCACCTGAAGTAGCACCATCCTTCCTCTAGTTACCTGCTAGAGGAGTCTCCATGGGTTTTCTTCTTGCCATGTGGAACTTTTTTAGTATCTCATTGGCATACCTTCCCTGAGAGAGAAACAATTCCTTGTCTCCTTATTGTACTTCCATACCAAGAAAGTAATGCATGAGCCCCAGGTCTGTCATCTCGATCTCTCTTGCAAGATCCTCTTTGCAAGATTTTATCAACATCTCATCACCTTTTAGAATCAAATCATCAACATATAATATTATAATAAACAATTTACCTTCAACCATAATATGGTAAACTTTCACATCTGCTTCACTTTTGGTGAAGCCCAACCTAGTGAAATAGTTGTCAATCCTCGTGTACCAAACACGGGGTGCTTGTTTCAGTCCATACAGGGCTCGCTTGAGACTAAACACATGCGAATGTCTGTTGAAGGTCTCAAATCCTTCTGGATTCTGAATATACACCTCTTCCTCAATCATGCTATTGAGGAATGATGTCTTCACATCCATCTGTTATATATTCCATCCCATCTACACAGACAGTGCTAGTGTTATACAACAAAATGACGTCCTCATCAAATCAGAGGGGAAAGATAGGATGACTGAAGCAAAGACCACAATTACAGGCCTTGATTCCACACTAACGTTGGTTGCACACTGAAAACCTCCTTTATAAAGCTTGTTACCAAGCCTAAGGGTGCATTAGTGACCCCACTAACTCATGTTGTTAGGCAGGGGGAAACATTAGTGAAACTTGGTGAAGTTTCAAGGGTCAAAGGAATGAATTGACTCACAAATATCTAGATATTTGTTTTGAAAATTACTCAAGAAAAGAAAAGAAACATCCAAATTCGAGATATTTGGAGGATTTCTAAATCTGAAAAAAGGAGGCAAATGGGAAAGAGTTGAAAAGCATGGCAAGTTCATTACTTTTGCCCTAGTGAACTAAAGGAGGACCTTGGCAACCCTAACTCAATTGCTATATAAGAAAGTTGAGGGTTATTGTGAAAGGGGTCAGATCGTTTGAAAGGATAGCCTACTTAGCTGTTGAGAACTATCTCATATCTGAAGAAGTGAGCTAGAAGGGACAGAGAGAGAGAGAGAGAAGCGGAAGGGGCAAAGGAAGACTGATACAACAGATGGTTGTAATCACTCTTCCATTATTAATGCAGAACTGTAGTTGTGTTCCCTACTCCATGGTGTCGGTAACATAGTTCATTAAGTTGTTCAGTCGATACTTGTTTATATGAGTAGTTTAGTTGTATGCAAATATATGTTCGTTGTGTATTCATGTATTGGTTTTCAAGGTTGTATGTGGTGATTGTGTTTGCCTTTCCTTTGGGTAGGAATTTATTTCGAGCCGGCTTTGGGGGATTGCTTCTTGGCTGCATTGTGATCTCCAAACAAATCTAGAAGGAGACTTGAGGTAAAACTCTTTCCATACTTTGTTAATTGATATTTTTCTATGAACATGTGTATAACATGGTAGCATATGCAGATAATCTTATAGTCTGTTGAAGGTCCTGGGAAGGCCTTTGAGGGTAGTTTTCATTCTCCATACACCATGCACTTTACCCCATAGCAACTAGAATAGCTCTTATTGATGAGTACCTTGCTACTAGAGAAAATATTTCATCGTAATAAATTCCCTCCACCGAGAGAATCCTATAGCCACAAATCTGTCCATGTGTTTCTCCACAGTCCCATCTATTGCTTTCTTTACCTTGTAAAGCCATCTGGAACTCACCTCTGACTTGCTTGCTAGTCTTGTGACCACTTCCCAAATATTGTTTCTAATAATGGAGTCATACTCCTCAGCCATGGCATCAACCCATACTAGTTGTTGCACTGCTTCCTCAAACGAGGATGGCTTAACCTCTACACTCTTGCTCATCACAACCATGTAGCCAATGTACCTATCTGGTGATCACCTCTGCCTATGGTGTGATGTGGGTGCTCCCACATTATCTCTAGCATCATGCATCAATATGTCAACTTGTCTGGTGCACTTCCTTTTATCTCTAGAAGTATCTACATGAGTGGGTGCTTCCACTCACTGCTCCTTTGTATGTGGCTGATCCACATCATCTGGAGGTTCCTCCTTTGGAGCTAAAAGCTCCTCATCTGCATGTAACTAAATCTCCCTCTCAAGGGAACATCTCATGGCCTTTTGTTCATCAAACTTCACATCTCTACGAACCACTATCATCTTGTTGGATAATAGGTACACCCTATAGTTGTGAGGTGTATCAGTGTACCCCAAAAATATGCCCAACTAAGCTATCGGCTCTATATTTTTCTGTGCATCCTTGGTAACATGACAGTGGACTGATGAACCAAAGATTGTGAAGTTTGCCACATCTAGCTTCTTACTTGAAAAATCTTCTTCTGGTGTACTGATCCTGGGAATTCGATGAGGGATTCTACTCTGCAGATAAATAGTTGTGTTTCATGATTCAACCCCCAAGTGCAACAATAGGCCTTGATCATGTAACATCACCTATCATGCTTCCATGATACTTTTGTTCTTCCTTTCAACCACCCCATTCTACTATGGGTTATGAGGTGATATTAACTCCCGTCGAATGCCTTCTGATGCACATAATTTCTTGAATTCATTTGACACATATTCACCACTATTATCTCTTCTGAGAGCTTTAGATTTCCTGCAAGTATCTTTCTTGACAAGTTCTTTAAATTCACAAAATTTAGTGAATGTATGATCTTTCTTCAGGATTTAGAAAATATAGCACTTACGGGAAAAATTATCAACAAATATTACATAATACTATGCTTGGTTGTGGATGTTATAGAGAATGGTCTGCACACATCTGAGTGAACTCAATCAAGGGTCACTTGTGCTCAACTTTGTTTATCATGAAAGGAATTTTTGGCGTACTTCCATAAGGTACATCCTTTGCATGTGTCTCTCTGCCCTACTATACCGTTGGGAATTCCTATAGAAATTTGTTGCATGATTTTCAAACCTCCATTGTGTGAGTGACCCAATCTTCTATGCCACAATGCACCGATGTATGGAATCTGTACCTTCTCTGCTTTACTGCTCAAAGCAACACAAACTTCTACAGCCAATTTGTAGAGGTCCTTCACCCAAACCCCTTTCCGCTTCACCTGTCCTAAGGTTATGTGATGAAGGAAAGCCTTTCCATTGCTAAATATCACATCGTAACCTGTTGTAGCAGCTACAACCACCCTCCAAAAGTTTTGCCCATATCCAATTTCAAAGGCTCCTTTGAGAGTTTTACTTGATGACTGCATGCACTCAGGTTTACTCTGTGAGCTCATGTGAGTCCTCACACCCACCTTTCTTGATCATTCCACCCAAGCTTTTGCATGTTGATGTTAATGTCATGCTTGCGACCATGTTCTGCCATACTCAAGGTCTTCTCTTCATGTGTGCATGTTGTGTTCACTATGTAATTATCTGTCGCACCCATACACAAAGTCATATACACTGTCACACAAGTGTCGTCACGGTCGACCAACAATCAATCACAAGTGTCGCGCTTGTCCCTCACACCATCGGTCAGTCATGTGGAGCATGTGTGTCTAGATGGTTTGAGTCATCTCGTCATCTAGTCATGTAAGTGTGTGTATGCAAGATCACACATGCATCTTTCACTCGTTCACACAATTAGTCACTTTTCTAAAGTTCCGATGAATGGATTCCCCCATGATAGTTGGACCATCACCCCACTATTGACTCCATCAGTTGTCACCTAGAACAGAGAAAAAGCACCAAGCAAGAATTTTCAAGCTGCGATGCCCGCAAGCAGATCAATCAGCCTTCATGCTGGTCAATCGGAGAGTTTGACCCGGAAGTTACCCCGGAACTGACTCCCCAAAAAAAATGTGTAGAGGTTGTAGACCTTGCTCACTCCGCTGACTGAGAAAATTGCGTAGACAAATCAGACATATACCCAGTGCCCGTCCTTGTCTCCCTTAGACAATTGCGTAGGTTTTTCAGTCAGCCCTCCACTTAGTCGACCGATTGCTTCCCCGGAAAACTGAACAGTTTTCATGAGCAAGCCCCCTACTGCCCAACAATCTGCTCAGTTCAGAAACTATGCAGAGGTGATTAGCAGGCCAACCTCCCAACATCAGCACAGGTTTTCCACCAGTAGCTCTCATTAGCCAACTATCAGTTCCCTCTAGGAATTGCACAGTTTTTGCTACCAAGCACCGACAACTAACTTCGATTTCCCCCTAAGAATTGCATAGTTTTTGTTGCTAGTGAACCAACAACTGACTGCCAATTCTCCTTAGGAATTGTGCAGTTTTGGTTGCCAAGCTCTTGGTGCTAGCTCCTTTTGGAAATTGCACATATTTTGCCTACATAGCCTTCTCGTAGCCCAAACTATTCCTCCCAAAAACTGTGTAGTTTTTTCCTTGAGCTGAGCTAGACCCCGCTAATAGTCACTGTCGATCCGGATTTCCCATTTCCATCACCTAGTGACTGCTACATAGTTTTCACCAATAGTACCCAAAACCTCCATCTCAGCCCACAACCTTCTCTCATCTCTCAGTCCCCCGCATCTGAAATGATCATGCATAATGGTAGAGTAGGAGTTTATTGATGTGATCTTGTCATGAGTTACTGTAGATACAAGCACACAAACAAACATTGCGCAAAGAAAGATGGGATGAACAAAGGGAGCACATGCAAAAGGAAATGTTCACCGCAGATGAACGAACGATCCATGCAAAGAGGTGCTCATGAATGAATGATCATGCAAAGATGTGTTCACAGATGGACAGACGAGCAAACAATGCAAGATGTGTTCACTAACGGATGAACGGACATGCACTTTTTGCGAATTGACGAACCTATCAAGCTTACCAACATACAATAAAGGATAAACGTGTGAATGCAACATCAGGCAAACCCCACGACCATCGAAGACTCCACATATTTTTCCATGCAGAGGTAAAGTTGTGACACACCATGAGGACATCCACCACGCAACAACATTGTAGCCTAACATGCACACCACCAGCAGCAGGAATGTACTAGCACTGTCATGTTGAGTTTGGTCATGAGTCATGTCATCCACATCTGTACTATGGGCCATACTGTCAATCAATGTAATGTAACGTGGAAGTCCAAGAGACCCACTTCTTGTATGGAGAGTCATGTAAAGTTGAAAAGTCAATGAAGACAAATAGTCTTGAGGGTAGTCAAAAACCCACAAGGGTCAAATTCACCCTTGGCTATAAATACAACCTCATTTTTACATGCAAAGGAATTTTCACCTCGGCTCCTCCCACATAGCCTTGAGAGTTTGTAATATTTTATTTTAAGAGTACGTAGTGGCTCCAATGCCCTGCCCACGGGGTTAGTGATGTATGGTGTAATGATGTGTCTTGGAACTTTCACTTAATTCAGAAGCCTTCTAATAGGCCAACATGTTTTCACACATGGATTATAGCTATTGTAAGACTGATCTTGAACACTGTAATGCATGTTGCTTTAACTCGTGCTTAACACTTGAACTCATTCACTTGTTGTAATACATATCTATTAATGAAAATGTGTTGTATATGCTATTAACGTTGTCTTGCCTATGTTGGTTACCTTGCTAGACATTAGAAAGACCTTTCACATAAAACTTGGTTGAACAACCATTACACTCGTGTGGACTCATCTGTTGAGTGTTGTATGTGTTATATTCCCTTGTGTGTTGTGAGTGTCGTATCTATGTGGACTGTTATTTCGGATTGTGTTGTGTGTTCCTAACAAAGTTTTGGCTTCCTCCCAACTGACTTAGGACTCACTCCCACCCTCTCCCTCTACAATGAAAGAACCGTTGACACAAGTGACACTAGGAATCATTAGGCACACGAACCTCACTTCTCAAAGACAAAGCAGACCGCTCTCCTCTGATGACAAGCAAGAGTTGAGGCAAATAATTAATATAATGGCAACTAGGCCATCATACCGGATGGGACTCCCACACCAAATGGTGTGAGGTCTAGTTGGGACTTCATACCGGGTTGATTCCCTGAATTTTGGTAGGTCCAGCACCATCAACATTTTTGGCTCTAGAAGGAGGGAAGTCAGTTTTATATGGCTGAATGTCCCCTCACACTCACTCATCATCCATCTACTCAAGGTAGTAACTTGCACTCCCTCTCACCTACGCACGACTCTACAGTTGGTTACTTGTCATCTCTGAGGACTGAACACGAAATTCTGTATCACCACCTTCACTCCATTTATCCCATCATTGACTAGTTTTTGAAAGAAGTCAAACTGATCCGAGGCATAGGAGATCTTCCATATGCATCAAGGAAGCCAAAAGCCACTCCCATAGGGGTTGTTGTATCATCAATGGAAGAAGTAGTCCTTGCCACACTTGAATGTCTGATAGAAGCTATTGAATATGGAGAGGAACCTTGGGTCTTCCGACAAAGGGAACAAGACACCTTTGTGATCTTGGGATCAAACTCCAGTACAGGAGGCAGAGGGGAAGGAAGCGAAGGAGGCAGAGGTAGAGATGAACCAATGGACTCAGAGTTGGAACTGTTAGATTTTGAAGGAGAGGAGGAGGATGAAGAAGAAGAAGAGATGGCTGAACAAAATCTAGAATGGATGACTCAAGGACCATTGTCTCTCTTGGGTGCTTTGCACAAGATGCCGAAGCGAGTGGAGAGAATGAAAATCAAGTTCAACCTTGACAGCACAGTGAAGGAAAAAGACCATTTAGACAACTTTTACCTACAGTTGTAGACCCTTGAGGTATGATATGGCGACATAGCATGTAGATTTTTTCCATGTACCTTGGACGGTCACATAGCTGCATGGTATCATAGCCTTCCACAAAACTCCATATAGAACTGGGATGCATTCAAATGCATGTTCCTTGAAAATTTTGATGATGACAAGACCCTAGCTATGTTACTAAAAGAATTGGGAAGACTGAAGATGGAGGGGAAAGAAAAGGTAAAAGACTTCAATAAGATAATTACACGCATATTGAACAAATTTGTAGTGGACACCAAACCTCATGACTCCATCACTGTTGATTACTACACGTCTGCACTGCCGATGAGGGTTGCGCAGTTTGTCAAGCAAGCTACGAAACCAACACTCTTGGAAAAATGCAAAGAGGCTATTATTGTTGAGAAATATCCGCACGCGATTTGAGTCATCGAGGATGATGAACCAACAAAGGACTCCAAAGATGTGAGCAGGAAGTCCCAAGCGATGGCGAGCAAGAGTAGAGACAAGGAAGAAAATGACATTGAAACCCTCAGTTTCCTCATCAAGAACTTGACAACCGAAGTGTCTGAGCTTAAACAATAGAAAATGGACACATCTACAAGTAGCCATCCACCCAGATAGAGACAACGAAGTAGGCCATTAGACAACAACTAGTTCTCTCCAAAAGCTATGTAGAGCTCTATGTTCCATGTTGAGCAGTGCACAGATCCTAATTTTTGTTCATTCCAGAAAGAACATCATCCCATGAACTCATGTTCAGATTGGAAGCGAGTTGCAAGCTGTATATGTAGTCATACATTCGGTGTGGAAAATAGTATGCAGGAGCAGCCAAGAGACACTGATAATGATGAAGGTGTTGCAACTAATGAAGCATCAAGTTATGGGCATGTGGTGAATGCGTATCAGTGCTCATAAGCAATACCCAATACAAACACTAAGAAGCAGCCCCAAAAGAAAAATTATCGTTACAATCTTAGGCGTAAAGGGGCTCCCTTTACACTTGGGGAAGCATAAGAGAAGATGAGACTACTATTGAGGAAGGTTGATCCACCGGCTGCCCCAAAGATAAAACACAAGACAAGTCCGAGAAGACAATAACAAACAAGAGTACGTCAATGAGAAGAAAACCGTAGAACACTTAGCTGGACAACACGAACATCATATCTACCCCGAACACGTTGGTGAGTCTAACACCTCTTGAATATAACATTATAGATGACATGAAGAAAACTAAAGTGAACATTAGTTTTTTAGAGTTAGGTAAGATCTAGAGTCAGCGAGACATCCTTTTTCGTGCATTGCAACAGACAATGATGGACAGTGTAGCCTCTACTAGCAAGGGAGCAAGCACACCTCCCAGATCACTTTCCACTGTGCTTAACACACTCCAAATGGAAGAAGCAAACTCAGGTTACCCTTCATTCTTGTTATCATTTGAAATCTTTAACCACAATGTTCACAAATGCTTGGTTGATTCTGGTGCGGTAGCCAACATCATGCTATTGTCCATCGTTAAAAAGATTAATGCACAATGGAGTGAGACATCTTCACGAATCATCCAACTTGATCGAACATCGATACCAGCCATTGGTGAACTCTGAGATGTGATCATCTGACTATCTCATGACTGTCAAGTACACCAATGCATCAACATAGTTGTTGTGGACATACCGGAAACATACGACCTACTACTCAGCAGAGATTGGTTCGACAAGCTAGACGGATATTTTTCTACAAACTGCTCGCACATGTGACTTATGTACAAGGGCAAATGCAACCAAATCTGGGTGTTACCCAAGAGGAATATAAAGCATAATTTCACTCCCCTTAATGATGAGAATGAACTGTTGGCCTTCACAGGACTCATGTTTGACAACTACCTCCTAGAAACAATGTTGGGTGTTATCCTGCATGCCCAACTCCAACCCCACTAGACACATAGTTGGGACTCCTTCCTTTCCCAACTGATGGTAATGAAACATGTATAGTACATTGTACCAATAGTAGCAGTAGCAGTGGCAGTAGCAACGGTAGTAGCAGCAGTACTAGCATGACAAACGGTACGTATATAGATAAGTTGTGGACCATGTACTTTGACGGATCAAAGACACAGGACGACTCAGGAGTTAGGTGTGTCTTGATCAAACCATACAATAGGAAGCATCTAGTTTCATGTCGCTTGGAGGCAAGTGCATGAACAATGTCACTGAGTATGAAGCACTCATGTTGGGCTTGCAGAAATCCAACAATCTCAACGTGGGCGTGCTCAAAGTAGTCGGTGATTCAGAGATAGTGGTACGACAAGTACCTAACACCATTCAGTGTTTTTCATCACATCTCAAAAGTTACCAGCAAGAGGTATGGTGCCTAATCTCTAACTTCCAAGCCTTTAACATCATTGTTATACCACGTACATGTAATGTAGCTACCAATGTTCTGGCAAACACAACCTCACGAATGTCACCAATTAAGGATAGATTTACTATTGAAATTTTGTACAAACCATCTATCCCGGATAACATAACTCATTTTCAAATGTTTAATGATGATCAATAGATATTGCATTTCATGGCCAACACTGACATCTTCAAAGATGCAGCGATAGATGATGATGAGCACTAGTGCTCTCTGTAAGAAGAAGCTAGTAACAGGAAAGGACACCTTATCATGAAAGGTGTGGCAACATTGGAAAAGCTTTATGACTTGCAAGAACATTTTCAGGGGCCACAAAATAGAAAGACCCACAGTTCCACCATGATGGATGAACTGAACAACCTGAGAACAGAACAAGATCTGAAGTTCATCAATCTCAGTACATGTTGCACACAACAAGAGTGGCAAGCCTTTATTCGCTTTTTCAAATAGTACAGAGAAGTGTTCGTGTGAACCTATGATGATCTGAAAACCTATGACACCCAGATCATCCAACACATCACTCTAATCATATAATGGTTCAAGCCATATCAGCAGAAGCTGAGAAAAGTACTTCTATCACTTGTACCCCACATACAAAAAGTGCTTACCAAGATGTTGGATGCACGGATCATATACAAAGTTCGCCATTCGATCCAGGTTTCAAACCTTGTTCATGTACCCAAGAAGTCCGAGGAAATCCACTTGTGTGTTTATTTCTAGAACATGAACCAAGCCTTGGACAAAGACAACTACCCCATGCCATCTATGGACCACATTCTGCAAACAGTATCTAGGGCACAAATGTTTTCCCTTCTTGATTTTTCAAGATACAATAAGGTTTTAGTAGAAAAACTTGACAGACTTGAGACTACGTTCCATACCATGTGGGGTATGTTCGCTTATAGATGAATGTCATTTGGGCTTGTAAATGTAGGCACAACCTTTCAGCACGCCATGGAAATCCCTTTTCGCGACCTCATTAGATAGAGCATAGTGGTATACCTCAATGACATGACTGTGTTATCAAGAAGACGTAAGGACCACATACGGCATCTAAAGAAAATATTTGAGTGATGCTAGAGATACGGAATTTCCTCGAATAAAAAAGAGAGTGTATTTGCAGTGTCTGAGGGGAACCTTCTCAGACACATTATTTCCAAAAGCGGGATCAAGGTGGATCCAGACTGGGTTTAGACTATTAGATAGATCCTTCACCTAGATAACAAGAAAGCTCTGTAGTCCTTCTTGGGGAAAATAAACTTCCTCCGAAAGTTCATCTTAGATTATGCATAGATATTCAAGCCCATGTAGGACATGATCAAGAATGATGCATGGAAAATTTTGCATTCACCTGGATCAAGCAGGCTATTGCAGAAGTGCCTGTACTCTACAGCCCAGACTTCAAGAAGGATTTCGTGCTATACACCTTCACCTCTGATAACTCTCTCACAGCAATACTCACTTAGAAGGACGAGATGAACCATGGAAGCCCAATCTCCTTCATGAGCGCAAGCATGTAGGGACCAGAACTCAACTACCCCGACATTGACAAGCAAGGATATGTAGTTTACAAGGTGATGAAACACTTTAGGTCGTACTTGCTAAAGAATCACTGCATAGTCTTCATCCCTCACCCAGCAATACACACATTTCTTGTACAACAATAACTGGGTGAACAACATGCGAATTGGATGACAAGCTTGCAGGAGTATGATATTGAAATCAGGCTAGTTCACACAATCAAAGGACATGGGCTCTGCAGACTTACAACTGAAGCAGTACACACATCCAAGAGTGAAGAAGAGCTCACTGGCTGGGAGCAGGAAATTGAGATGTATGATATAAGGTGAGCAACACCCACTGAAGATGGAACCACTTGGTATGTAGATGTGTGCTAGTACCTTGAGCACGGCACTGTACCCTCTCACTTTTCCATCAAATAGAAGAGGGAATTGCACCTCAAAGCCTTAGTATATCATTCGGTGCACGAACTGCTTTACAGGAAGCACGATAATGAAGTTTTTCTCAGGTGCCTAGAGGCACATGAACTAGAGAAGGTACTACAAGATCTACATGACAGTTTCACCGGTGGTCACTCTGTGGGAAACACTACTGCGCACAAAGTTATGCGATCTTGTTTCTACTTGCCCACATTATTCAAGGATGCACATGCTTATGCTCACGAGTGCCCAGTCTATCAGTGATGTGCCGGAAGGACATGAAGATTAGCTACCCCACTGCACCCTGTTACAGTGACTGAACCATTGCAACAATGGGGCCTAGACATCATAGCGGAAATCTACCCACATTCGTCAAAGAAACATCGCTACATCCTAAGAGTAACTGATTACTTCACGTGGTGGACAGAAGCAGTTCCGCTCAAATAAGTGAATGACCAGGAGGTCATGAGCTTCCTCCACCAGAACATCATCTCATGCTTCAGCGTTCCGGTATCACTTATTTTTTATAATGTAATGTACTTTTCATCTTTGAAACTCTATGATTTTGTATTACAAAATGGTATTGTGCTGAAACACTCAGCTAACTACTACCTACAAGGAAATGGTCTCGCAGAATCCACAAATAAAAACCTCATTCTATTAATCAAAAGGACTGTTTTCTCTGAGCAACGCAAATGGCATACCACCCTGATGAATGCATTATGGGATAGCCGTGTAACACCTAAGACCTCTTTGAATACCTCACCATACTTCCTAGTTTATGGTAAATAATTCATCCTTTCACCCAAAATCTACTTGCTTGCACTTCAACTTTCCCAAGAATCCGAAGGAAAACCTTGCCAGCTAGTTCAGCATAGGATGGATGCTCTCCATAAGCTTTAGCAAGAAAGGATGAAAGAAAAAGGAAAATTCACACTCCACCAGAACCGTATCAAGAGATGGTTCGATAAGAAGTCTACAGGGAAAGCTAACTTTGATGTTGGTGACTTGGTTCTGAAATGGGATAAGTCCCATGAAGACAAAGGCAAACATACGAAGTTCCAGTCCCTGTGGATTGGCCTGTACACAGTCCATGACAATATTGGCCCACACACGTACCATTTGAAATCAATTGATGGAGGGTTGACAACCTTCCTGTCAATGTCCAAGATCTCAAGCATTATTTCCAATAGGCCAGGCTGTGCCCCATGCCATGTACATAGTCTTCTTGCTACTTGTTGTTTTCATTTTGTTTTCTTTGCTTACTATATTTGTTTTTATTTGGTTTGTTCTTCTTACTATTTTTGTTTACGTTTATTTTATTTTCTTTATACCTTACTATTTTTGTTTCCAGAAATACGTGCTACCAACTACTACGTTCTAGCTTTTGAATGAGTATGTTGCTGAGATTTGAAGAGACTTGTGACACCGAAGCACTTGGACAGTCTTGTGTTCGTCTTCTCGGTGCTTGGTTATAACCTTCTGATAATGAAGTCTTGATGGAAAATGTTGGAAATAATACTGAGAGGGGGGGCGAGAATCAGTGTTATCAAATCAACCACTTTTCAATTTTCATATTCTGATTCATATACGCTACTTCAGTTAAAGATATCCGCGTATATACGCGACTATGTTAAAAGCAACTAGCATACATCCAGTAAACTTTATGATTTAGTTAGTTCATCTTCAGTGAATGTATCAGAACATTATTAACCATATGAATAGTAAACACAACAGATCATCGCACATAAAAAGCACACATGAACACCATGATATAAGGTGGAAACCCAATGTGGGTGAAAACCACCTGCTGCAATTTGTTTCTATCTTCCTTTAATAAGAAACTTCTTTTACAATGTACTGGTGTAGTCCTTTACTAGCACGCAGGCTGCAACCTGCAGAGGGCTACAACCCTCTCTCGCTCTCCAGCTTCTCCTGGAAGGGAGCTACAATCCCCTTAGCTCTTGCACTAGCCAAGATACTAGTACAGAAGGCTACAACCTTTCTTTATTCCAGGGACCACATTTCATAAATTTTCAGACTAGATCCATAAGTACAAAACAATCACTGCTGCAATACAATCATCAACTTATACTTGCATCATAAATCTCTAAATCACCCAATACTGAATCATTGAAACCCTGTCATCCAAAACACAGAACGCAGACCAGAGCCCAGAACTCTGCAACAACCATTAGAATCAACAGCAACCTGAAACACCAAATCTCATAATGCATATGCTACTTGACTATATCAAAACCGCATGTATACGCGCTTTCACCAGAGACAACCCGCGTACATATCCAAAGATAATTACTTATACCTTCACTGTCATATCCAACCTGAGCCAAGTATTAAAACCCATAACTAGATCTTCCCACTTCCTCATACATCCATTCCTTGCATTCCCCTTTGCCTAATGATCTTCTCCTTATATCGGTTAGGCTTCTCTCAATACCATGGTCCAAAACCATGTGGAAACAATACGATGGACCCAATACTTGGGATCAACACTTCTGACAAGATACCATGGTCCACAACCATAGGTTCAAATACCAAGGTCTAAATACCATAGACCAAAACATAAGTTCACCCACATGTACGCGCTTTTCCTTGCGTGAAAGTGCATGTATACGCATACGCATCTTCGGAACGTCTAACCCGCGTGTATATGCAGCTTTGTCACAATGAACCTGCGTATATCTCTTCTCTTGACCTGTTGTACTAAGATCTGTCCTTTGATTAAGTTTCCATCACCTGTATCAAACCTCTGAGTGAGTTGCCATCAAGGACAACACTCGTATCATAATGCCAAAAATCTCCCCCTTTGGACTTGGTGGCAACCAACAGACCAAGTCAATCTCCCCCTTTGACATCAAGGGCAAAGGGCAGACCAAGAAGTTCTTTCCCTCTGCTGTTCATACCCCCCCTGAGTACCTATTGAAATCTTTGATTGGGCTCCCCTTTGTATATTCCAAGTTATATCAATCCATCCATGCTCCCCCTGAGCAGATGCAAGTTCTAAGACTAGCAATCCATTCAAGACCATGACTATCATACATCATATATGATCTGTACCATAAGCATCAGCATCCAAACCTGCAATACCATTCCTTTGATCAAACAGCAAGATGTATCATTTAGCTTTATAAACTTCATCAACAACTTCTAACCATAATGCCAACAATGCATTATTTGAAGTATATTCTCCCCCTAAGCTTATGCCAACCATTACATATCATGACCGAACCATTTCCTGAGTCTGTTCTACTGCCTTTTCTTCTGATCTCCATATACGCGACTCTGCAACCTGTAACTTGCCTATATACACGACTTATCTTCATTATATCAGCGTATGCAAGATGGAATACTGAATTTCTTCACTTTCAGTTTCCCCTGTGTCTGTTATGTCAGCTAACTGAGTTATGTCACACCTTTCTGTCTCTAATTCTGTCTTCTTCAATTCCTGGAACTGTGATGATGTATGGTCCTCTTGTTTTGAATTTTGAAATTTTCTCCTACATTCCCTTGCTTTATGTCCAAGTTTGTTGCATGTATAACATGTCACATATTTCATGTTCCTTCTATTGCAATCAATTGCTTTGTGTCCAAACGCATTGCAAGCAAAACAATATCCTCTGAAATACCTGGAATGTGATGATCTTTTGTGATGGTCTTGAACCATTCTACTTCTACATCTGGCTGCAACATGTCCAAGATTATGACATACATAACATTCAACATTATTCAGTGGAGGAAATAATCGCCTATCACTTCCATAGTTAGGAGCAAAGGATTTTCTTTGAGGATTTTCTTTCTTTGGCTGTTCTTTTTTTAGCACTTCAGCTTTCTCATTAGAGTTTCTTGGCTCACCTTGTCAGCTAGATTCACCTTCAATAGATTCATAAAAGCCAAGACCAGTTTTAATAATAGGGGATCTTTGACTACCAAGAATGTCATCCAAAATCTTAGTACTATCTTGAAATCGCAACAATTTATCCTTTTCTTCTAATTTACCTTTTAAGATATTTACCTCAACCTGATGTTGTTCTTCCTTTTCTAGATATTGTTTCCTTAGGTCTTCTTCAGCTTTTCTTCCTTCTTCCACTTGCTGCTTTAATTTGATCACTTCATGTTCTTGTTCTTCAAGAGCTTCTTTGTTCTGCTTCTTTGATTTTTCAAGATCTTCTTTTAGAGAGAGGATCTTTGATTCAAGTCTCTGAATTGTTATGCTCTGATCTTTTACTATATCCTGCAATTTCTCCCTTACCCTGGTTACTGACTCCAATTGTTCATTTAATTTGGTAACTTCTTCAGTTTCTGCATCCTTCTTTTCATATGCCATGAGACTTCTAATGTCTTCACTACCATTGAATGAGTCATTACTTTTAACATGGGTATAATAGCTTCTATTACCTTCTTCAGACATCTTTCCTTTGTTATGGGGGCATCTAGCAGCGTAGTGACCAACTCTACCACATGAAAAGCATTTGAAAGGTAGCTTACCTTCGAACCGTCCAGTTCCCCGTTCAAGATTCTTGACAAAATTTACCTCATCTTCTTCTTCTGACATGTATCCTGATGCTTCGAATGCGGCTTTTGATGGTCCCTCTTTTGTCATCTCAAAAGCAGTTAAGATTCTGTGAAGCTGTGACATGGTGATTTTTTGCAGATTCTCCTTTTCTTCTATGGCAGACACTTTGGAATCAAATTTAGCAGACAGGGATCTCAAAACCTTTTCAACTAAGACAACTTCCTTAAATTCTTCACCCAAATTCCTCATACAATTTACAATCTCATCTATACGCAGGAAGTAATTAGCTATGCTTTCATTACTATGCATCTTAAGATTTTCATACTGGATTCTGAGAGTTTGAAGCTTTGCTCTTTTTACCTGTTCATCTCCTTCGTAGCTTAGAATGATTTTGTCCCATATTTCCTTAGCTGATTTGAAATGCATGACCTTCATAAATTCTGATTGTGTCAAACTTCCCAATAAGACAGTAACAACTTTGGCATTGAGCTCATATTGCTTTCTCTCTATTGTATCTGTAGGAATTGCTGATGGGTATTTGTATCCTCCTTCCACGATTCCCCAAACTTCTGCTCCAAGCGATTGTAGATATGCCGTGGTTCTTATCTTCCAGTGGGTAAAGTTGTTCCCGTCAAAGATTGGTGGCCTGATGTGTGCCTCTCTTTCTAGATTAGCCATTCTGATGGATCTTTCCTTCAAGCGATCAAGCTTCTTCTAAAGGACCTGCTCTGATACCAATTGTTGGAAATAATACTGAGAGGGGGGGGGTGAATCAGTATTAGCAAATCAACCACTTTTCAATTTTCATATTCTGATTCATATATGCTACTTCAGTTAAATATATCCGTGTATATATGCGACTGTGTTAAAAGAAACTAACGTACATCCAGTAAACTTTATGATTTAGTTAGTTCATCTTCAGTGAATGTATCAGAACATTATTAACCATATGAATAGTAAACACAACAGATCATCGCACATAAAAAGCACACATGAACACCATGATATAAGGTGGAAACCCAATGTGGGTGAAAACCACCTACTGCAATTTGTTTCTATCTTCCTTTAATAAGAAACTTCTTTTACAATGTACTGGTGCAGTCCTTTACCAGCACGTAGGCTGCAACCTGCAGAGGGCTACAACCCTCTCTCGTTCTCCAGCTTCTCCTGGAAGGGAGCTACAACCCCCTTAGCTCTTGCACTAGCCAAGATACCAGTACAGAAGGCTACAACCTTCTTTTATTCCAGGGACCACGTTTCATAAATTTTCAGATTGGATCCATAAGTATAAAACAATCACTGCTGCAATACAATCATCAACTTATACTTGCATCATAAATCTTTAAATCACCCAATACTGAATCATTGAAACCATGTCATCAAAAACACAGAACACAGACCAGAGCCCAGAACTCTGTAACAACCACTAGAATCAAAAGCAACCTGAAACACCAAATCTCATAATGCATATGCTACTTGACTATATCAAAACCACGTGTATACGTGCTTTCACCAGAGACAACCCGCATACAGATCTAAAGATAATTACTTATACCTTCGCTATCATATCCAACTTGAGCCAAGCATCAAAACCCATAAGTAGATCTTCCCACTTTGTCATACATCCATTCCTTGCATTCCCTTTTGCCTAATGATCTTCTCCTTATATAGGTTAGGCTTCTCTCAATACCATGGACCCAATACTTGGGATCAACACTTCTGACGAGATACCATGGTCCATAACCATAGGTTCAAATACCAAGGTCTAAATACCATGGACCAAAACATAAGTTCTCCCACATGTACGCGCTTTTCCTTTCTTGAAAGTGCGTGTATACGCATACGCGTGTTCGGAACGTCTAACCCGCGTGTATATACGGCCTTGTCACAATGAACCTATGTATATCTCCTCTCTTGACCTGCTGTACTAAGATCTTCCTCTGATTAAGTTGCCATCACCTGTATCAAACCACTGAGTGAATTCCCATCAAGGACAACACTTGTATCATAATGCCAACAGAAAATACGAGCCATCTACAAGGGAAGTTTTGGTCGAACAATGAACCTCTGTCCATACTAGGAAGCCCTATGCCTATAGTCAGCCTTCTGCTCTGTGTGTTCAAGCTCATCCAACTAATAGAAACAGAGAAGGGGAAAATCTAAATGAGAAAACCTATGTCAGATGTCTTACATGCTTCTCTGAAGGAACAACCTCTTCTTCTCTAAATAGTTCAGGATCCCTCTTCTACCCAAAAAATAAATAAGTGCCTATGCAGAGTCCTCTTTAAAAAATACAAAGTCGAAAGAAGAGAAAGGATTCCTTCGTAGAGAGGTGAAGCCTGAAACTCCACCGGGGTACTGACTGGACTCACTGGCAGTGGAACAATGTGTGTGTTCTTGCGTGACATCACTGGGGTACTATCCAAGCCTACTAGCAGTGGAGCAACACCATAGATGAAAAATTATACTCTGAAAATCTTCAACTCATGAGCTAAACTACCCTTCCCGATTTCAAAACACTATGACCAAGATGAATTTTGATTGTGTTTGATTGAGTTGGAAAAAGGTGAACCATGTATGTCCACGGGATAAGTGGGGAAGCCAAAGTAACCTACATAGCAATTCAATACTCCCTGAAAGACCAAGGCTTTGTGTTATCAATGAACCAAAACAAAGAAGTTGGAGTTCTACCAGTGTGTCACTAAGTGTTGTAGTGGCTACAACCACTCTCCAAAATTTTGGCCTGCATCCAATTTCAGAGCCTCCTTTGAGAGTTTTTCTTGATGATTGCATGCAATTAGGTCCACTCTGTGAGTTCGTGTGAGTCCTCGCACCCACCTTGCATGATCATTCCACCCAAGATTTTGCATGTTGATGTTAATGTCATGCTTATGACCATGTTCTGGTCATACTCAAGGTCTTCACTTCATGTGTACATGTTGTGTTCGCTATGGAATCATCTATTGCACTCACACACATAGTCATATACACTGTCGCGCAAGTGTTGTCACGGTCGACCAACGATCAATCACAAGTGCCATGCTTGTTGCTCACACCATTGATCAGTCATGTTGAGCATGCGTATCTGGATGGTTTGACTTGTCTCGTCGTCTAGACATGTAAGTGTGTGTTTGCAAGATCACATATGCATATTTCACTCGTTTAGACACTTAGTCACTTTGTTGAAGTTCTGATGACCGGATTCCCCTCTGATAGTCGGACCATCACCTTGCCATCGACTCAATTGACTATTAGCTAGAATAGAATAGAAGCACCTAGAAAGGCTTTTCAAGATGCACTGCTGGCAAGCAGATCAATCAGCCTTCATGCTGGTCAACCAGAGAGTTTGACCCGAAAGTCACCTCGGGACTGACTCCCCTAAAAAATTGCGCAGAGGCTATAGACCTTGCCCACTCCGCCAATTGAGAAAATTTCAAAGACAGGTTGGACAGACACCCAGTGCATGTCTTTGTCTCCCTAAGAAAATTGTGTTGTTCTTTCAGCCAGCCATTCAGTCAATCGACCAATTTCTCACCCAGAAAACTGTGTAGTTTTCATGAGCAAGTCCTCTGCTACCCAATAGTCCACTCAGCTTAGGAACTCTGTAGAGGTGATCAGCAGGCCAGCCTCCCAGCATCAGCGTATATTTTTCCTCTAGCAACTCCCGATAGCTCACTGCTAGTTCCATCCAGGAATTGAGCAGCTTTTGCTGCCAAGCACTACTAGCTAACTGCCAGTTCTCCTCATGAATTGTACAGTTTTTGGTGCCAGTGAACCAACAGCTGACTACCAGTTCGCCTGAGGAATTGCACAATTTTTTCTTCAAGTGACCAAGCAATTGATTGCCAGTTCCCCTCATGAATTGTGAAGTTTTGGCTGCCATGCTCCTAGTTCTCACTCCATCTGGAAATTCCACATATTTGTCTGCCTAGCCTTCCCACAGCTTAGAATGTTCCTCTCAAAAAATACACAGTTTTTTCCTCCAGGTGAGCTAGAGCCCGCGGAAAGTCACTGTTGATACGAATTTCCCTTCTCCATCACCTAGTGATTGCTGCGCAATTTTCACCAATAGTACCTAGAGCTTCCATCCCACCCTATAATGTTGTCTCCTCTCCCAGCCACCAGCATCCGAAATGATCATGCATCATATGAGACTAGGAGGTTAATAGATTTGATGTCGTCTCATCATGACTGACTACAGATACACGCACACAAACAAACATGGTACAATGATGGATTGGATGAACAAAGGGAGCACATGCAAAAGGACATGTTTGCCACGGATGAACAAACTATGCATGCAAAGAGATGTTCTCGCAAACGGATGATCATGCAAAGATGTGTTTAAAGACGGACGGACGAGCAAACAATGCAAGATGTGTTCACAGATGGAAGGACGAACATGCACTTTTCACGAACAGACGAACCTGTCAAGCTTACCAACATACAAGCAAGGAGCAATGTGCAAATGCGACATCAAGTGAACCCCATGACCATCGAGGACTCCACACATGTTGCCATGCAGAGGTGAAGTCGTGACACACCATGAGGACATCCATCACCCTGTAACTCTGTAGCTTGACATGCACACTAGCAACAGTAGGAATGTACCAGCACTGTCATGTCGAGTCTTGTCATGAGTCATGTCATCCACATCTCTACTATGGGCCATACTGTCAATTAATGTAATGTAACGTGGAAGTCCAAGAGACCCACTTGTTGTATGAAGAGTCATGTAAAGGTGAAAAGTAATGGAAGTCAAACATTCATGAGGGTAGTCAAACAACCACAAGGGTCAAGTTCACCCTTGGCTATAAATAACGCCTCATTTGTACATGCAAAGGAATTTTCACCTCAGCTCCTCCCACATAGCCTTGAGAGTTTGTAATATTTTCTTTGAGGAGTAAGTAGTGGCTCCAATGCCCCACCTACGGGGTTAGTGATGTATGGTGTAACGATGTGTCTTGGAAATTTCGCTTAATTCAGAAGCCTGCTAAGAGGCCAACACGTTTTCACAAATATATTGTAATTGTTGTAAGACTGATCTTAAACACTTGTAATGCATGTTCCTTTAACCTGTGTTTAACACTTGAACTCATTCACTTGTTTTAATACATACGTATTAATGAAAATGTATTGTATATGTTGTTAAAGGTATCTCGCCTGTGTTGGTTACCTCCTTGGACATTAGAGAAAAATTTCACATAAAAATTTCTATAACAACCATTGCACTCATGCAGCCTCATCCGCTGAGTGTTATACATGTTATCTTCCCTTATGTGTTATGATTTCCACATTTGTGTGGACTATTCTTCCAGAGGCTATGCACGTCCTATTCTGTTGTGTGTTCCTAAGAGACTTGGGGCTTCCTCCCAACTAATTTGGGACTCACTCCCACCCTCTCTCTCTAGAGTGAAAGAAACATTGACACAAGTGACACTAGCAATCACTAGGCTCGCGAACCTCACTTCTCAAAGACAAAGTAGACCACTCTCCTATGATGACAAGCAAGAGTTGAGGCAAATATTTAAGATAATGACAACTGTACCATCGTAACGGATGGGATTCCCACACTAAACGGTGTGAGGCCTAGTTGTGACTTCATACCAGGGTGATCCCGTGAATGTTGATGGGTCCAGCACCATCAACATAACCACGGTCCTCAAACATGGAAAATTAAACCAAATTATTTTTCAAAGCCAGAACATACATGACATTTTTTAATGCGAGAGGAGAACCAGAATCCCTTTGAAAGGTAGCAATACTGATGTTGATTGTGCTATACATCCCATCATCTCTCATCTTGATGTGCATCTAAAGGTCCTTCTCCTCCAAGTCACTTAAGAACTCTTTGTTTTCGGTCATATGGAATGAGGTTCTACTATCCAAGTACCACACACTACCCATCACCGATGTCACCGTGCAAGTGATGAGAGTGAAATCTAGTTCAAATTGTGAAGCAAGAGCTTCACCTGGCTCTCCTCTGGAGTGCTTTTTACCGGACTTCTTGTGCAAACAATTTTTAGGACAATGTGTGAGCTCATGACAGTGAAATAATTTACTTTCATCTTACCGCCCTAAATGGAATCTCATTGGGAATAGGATGAATTTCCCTTCCATTTCTTTGACTTCCCAGCTAAGGGTCATTTCTCATCATCATCATGCTTGGATGAGGATCCATCTCTGGTTTTCAATCGAATCTTTTCCTATACCAGGTCGGACCACAATCACTCCCACTCTAGTAGCTTGTCCCTCCCATTCACTAAGTCTTGGTACTTGTGCCAGATCTTGGGAGTCTTAGAAGTGCTAGGCTCACCAGATGTCTTCAGCAACCATAACACTGGCACTTCCAAGCTCATCCCAACATTGGGTGAACTTGGTAAAATACTATGGTATTGTATTGCCCTTCTCCATCTTGATATTTCTGAGCATTTCCTTCAATTCCAGCTTCCTGTGGTCACTACTATTTTGAGACAGGTATGCTAAGGCCTTCCACCTTAAAAATCGATATTCCTTACCATGGAGGTTCGTGAAAATTTTATCTCGAACTCTTTCTAGGATAATCTTCCTCACCTTTTCCACACACTTTATCCACTCTGCCAGATCCTGAGCATCAACTAGCTTAGAGATATCATTGTCTATGAATTCCCTAAGCTTGTTGTCTTCTAGCACTGCCTCCATCCTCTCCTTCCAAGAAATATAGTTCAAACTACCCACAAGGGAATATTTGAGCCTTAATCTGTAGAATGACATCCTGCGGGCTCTGAAGTATGATACTTCAAAGATTTCTCCTACAAAATACAAAATCATATTCTCGTCTTCTATAATGATTTCAACTCTGATACCATGTAGAAATTCCTTGTAGATTCAAACTATAGATTATATTATGTTAAAGCAATTGACTTGAATCTACTCTACTCATTAGCGGAACCAATAAATGATCGATGAAATCACGAAGCATAAAAGAGAAATAATTCAATCACACATAACAAAATTATTATCTAGGGAAAGGCACAACTAAAAACCCCATGCTATATGTATATTTCATTAATAAAAAAATATGATTATTTGTTCAAGCTTGAGTAATCTCTGCACAATCTCAATCTGTCTCACTGCTTCACAAACAAGCTCTAGCCAATACTTAGCCAAATTTGTGGCCTACCAAGCTCCTATTTCATTGTGCAATTTCCTAGGGAATTAGTTCATATTTATTTGGGAAATTTTTCATCCATAACTACACAATCCATCAATAGGCCTTCCTTTGATTGCATACACTGTTGATTTAATTTAGATGATTTTTCAATTGATAGTACGCTATCCCTAAACTCTAATCTCAACTAGATCTTTCTTTGATCTAGATTGCATGAGTTAATAATGAGTGAATCTTCAACTTACTGGCTGAGCAGTGCTAGTTACGCCCCACTACTATAGGTTACACCCCACTACTTGATCTCCAAATAATTCCTACATCAGTTAGAACTAGTTTAATTGAATTTAACTCTGTTAAAGTGAATTAAATAATTATAACTCAAAAGAACTCAATCTAGGCCCATAAACTTTAGGAACCACTCTACATGACTCTAGATAAACTCCCAACTCGAATTAATCGAGTCAACTAAGTGAAATTAACTCAGTTAACTACTACAAGTTGCTATGAGAATTATAATTATAATTTAGTTCAAGGATAAAATTAAATTAACATTTTCTTGTTTCATTTTTCAACAGTGGTTTCCTGTTAATGAGAAAAGCATCGAAGGGCGGTTCCTGTGGTGTATTATAATATTGTGGGCTATGAAAGAAGCTTAGGAACCAAAAGGAAATATCGAAGTGGAAGGGTCCCACAACATGTATTGTTGTGTCAAGTGGTATCAGAGAAGGGAAGCTTTATAGAGCTTGAGGCTCAATAAACATTTTTGAGAAAGGCTAGCAAAAACATGACAACATACATGCCACCCAGAAGAGGACGAGTATAAATTATTAGGTACAAAATTTAGAATGGAGATGAGATGCATCCATGTAAGAATGGACACCATGGAGACAACCCAAAGAAGAGAACCTCATGTGGCAGATATCAGTTAGAGAAAATAAACAAGCCTAGAAGAGAAGATGGAAGAAGATCTAGGAAGAGAGTATATAGACGAATGAATGATACAGTTGGTCATCAAAGTAGGGTCTAGGCAAAAGATGGAGTTGCCACTATATGATGACAATTTAAATGTGGAAGAATTAATTGCCTAGAACAACAAATTGGAGAATTAATTTGATTATGAATATGTGGATAATGACGAGAAGGTCAAATATGTAGTGACCAGGATAAGGGGACACACGACATTATGGCTGGATCAATTGAAGGAAAATAAGAGAAGAAAGGGAAATAAAAATATTAAGAGTTTGGAAAGAATGGTGGCCAAGTTTTAAAAAAAATCATACGCAAGGATTACTAGCTAAATCTGCTTATACATCTACAAAACCTAAGGTAGAAAGCCATCATACTGAAGGAGCACAATAAATAATTCTACAATTTGAATATCAAAGAGGGCCACATAGAGGAATATGTTAATAAAGTGGCCATATGCATAAATGGATTGAGTTATGATATTCAGGATGAAATTGACAATTTTCCCCTGAAGACAATGCATGATTCCAACTAGCAAGCATTAAGAGAAAAATATATATTTTTTTAGAAATCAAAGCCAAAGAAATAGAAGAAGAAGTACAACAAATAGAAAAGGATCTTCCAGCTGAGGAAGAGTCTAAACTCCAAGAGACGAAGTAGGTATTTCTAGTGGCTAATCTCCTAGAGGGGGGAAACAAGGGGAGGAAGATTCCTCTCAAGAGGAAAAGGAGAAGTAAGATAAGTGAGGTGTTATATATGTGGTAAGATAGCATATATGTCATGGAGTTGTCATGAAAAGAAGAGAACCAATAAAAATGAGGATCATATTGTAGAAGCCAAAGAAGGAACATTGAATGCAAAAAAAAAGGAAGAAACTTTTGAGATGGGTGAGTCACAAATGCTAAAGAGAACCTTGGTTAAAGCTGCAAAATAGACTCATGAACCAATAGAAAGGAGAATCTTATTCAAGACATTGTGCAAATATAAATAGAATTGCTGCAAAATGGTCATTCACAACAATAACATTGACAATCTAGTCTCTATAAATATGGTGGAGAAATTAGGATTGGAGAGGATGACACATCCTACTCCATATCGAGTATCCTAGCTACATAAAGGACATCATATTTTGGTAAGTGAACAAAGTAAAGTAGAATTTTATATTGGTATTTATAAACATAAAGTGTTATGTGACATCATGGCTATGGATGTCTATTCATGTTTTGTTTGGAAGGGCATGGTAATATGATAGGAGAGCCATCCACAATGGGAGGAGAAACATATATACCCTTGAAAAGGATGGTCGTAAGCATTGTTGTAATCATTGAATGATGAAAGGATAAAGGAAGAAGCAAACCCAATTGTGGTAATGATGAGTGGGAAAGATATACTGCAAGAAATCAAGGATGAAAAAGAGGTACAATTTGCTTTAATTGGAAAACTGGGGGTAGTTCTTGCTAATACTGCTTTAACTAATTTTCCTAATCAAACTGAAGCATTATTAGATGAATTTGACTATATTATTATTGATGAGTTTCCTAAATAATTACTACTCATAAGGCACATTAGTCACCACATAGCTTTGATCTGAGAAGCCAGTATACCCAATAAGGAAGGCTACAGGATGACACCCAAGGTGAATGAGGAAATCAAAAGTTAGGTCAAGGGTTGTTAGATAATGGAATAATTAGAGAAAGTTTGGGCCCTTATGTTATACCTGTAGTTTTCAGTCCAAATAAAGATGGAGGTTGGAGAATGTGCATCAACCTCAGGGAAAGAAACAAGACAGCAATAAATTATAGATTCCCTTTATACTTCATAGATTATTTAATGGATTGTTTGAGTGGCTCCCATTTCTTTTGAAAAATACATCTAAAGAGTGGGTATCCCCAGATTAAAATGAGAGAAGGTGATGAGTGGAAAACAACCTTCAAAACTAATAATTTGTTGGTTATGCCTTTTGGCTTAACTAGATGCCCCTAGTACATTCATAAGACTCATGAACAAACTTCTTAAATAATTTATTGGTAAATTTGTGATTTTATATGTTGATGACATTCGTGTTTACAAAAAAACAAGAGAAGAACATTTAAGGTTCTTAAAACTAGTGCTGAGAAAGCTATAACAAGAGAAACTTTTAATAAATTTGAAGAGATGTTCCTTCTTGAAAACATAGATAGTCTACTTTGGTTTTGTGATTTCCCCAAAAGGAATGAATATGGATCCATAGAAGGTAAAAGCTATTAATGAGTGGCCTTCTCCAAGGAATGTTTATGAGATAAGGAGTTTTCATGGATTGGCTATGTTTTATAGAAAATTCATTCAAAATTCTAGCTAGATATACGCACCAATAGTTGAAATTATTAAGAAGGAAGAACAACCATTTGCATGGATAGTAGAGATTGAAAGGGGATTTCAATTACTTAAATAAAAGGTAACAAAGCTTCTTATTCTAATCCTACTAAATTTCCAAAAAACTTTTGATGTGAAGTGTGATGTAAGAGGGAAAACTATTTAGGAGTTTTCCTCAATAAAGAAGATAAAATATTTTATTATTACAATGAAAAACTTGATGAGTCCAAGTATAAATACTTGACCTATGACAAGGAGTTTTATGCAATTGTGCAATCAAATTGTGAAATTATCTTATGCCCAAGGAATTCATTCTGTATATTTACAATCACGCATTACAATATATAACCAGGAAGGAGAAGTTGAATATGATACATTCCAAATGGGTGGGGTTTATGAAAAGTTTTAATTTTGTTCTGAAACATAACAATGGAAATGCTAACAAAGTTGGAAATTATTTTACCAAGAGATGCTTAGAGTGGTGTTTTTTGAACAATGAAACAATGAAATTTAAGAAATATTGCTCTAATCAACTTTAGTAAATATGGAGTTAAAATTAAAAGAGAAAAAGTTTTCACTATTAAGTAAACTTTAATTCCCATAAAAACCTAGCCTAAAAGCATAAGTGGATAAAAGATCACCCATGTCCTTCTTTTTCCTGGGCCAAAAGTATTGGATCAATGATCAAGAGAAAAATCAAATGTACCAAGCTGAATTCTTGTAAGGTACTTTAATCATAGGTCATAAGACACATTGATGTAGTGGTGAAAACCTAAAATACTCAAGCAGAAACAACCAAAACAAGTCTCTCGATAATGTGATCTAAGTCAAACATAATCCTCTCCAAATGATTTTAATAATTTAAATATCAAAAACAATTTTAAGCAATCACAAATTAATTACCAAAAATAAGAATTTGTTTCTGCTCATTGTTTGTTTTTATAAGTATTTCTGCTCATTGTTTGCTTTTATTTATTTATAAATTTGATTATTAACACATTATACATCTAGAACTAATATCGACCTACATTGATTTTAATATTAAAATATTGAAAAATAAAACTAATATAAAAGAAAACTTCATTTAGATATATGATTTAGAGTAGGTAAAAGTGATAATGATTACATTTAAATCCAAACATAAAAAAAAAATAATTAAATTTAAATTTCGAAGTACGCTTTATGTATATTGCGTTTTTCTATCTCAGTTTCTTATAAAAATATTTTGATGAAAAATATTTTATAATATTTATAATAATAATTGTTTGTTGGTAAAGATTATGGCTTTGACGGCCTGAAGTATGCCGTAAAACTGTTTCTGCTTGGCTAAGAGCTCGTCTTCCTCGGACGTAACGAAACAGGTTAACGGCCCAAGACCCAGAGGCATCTGGCAGGAGTGAAAGCCTACTCCCTTACGTACCACCAGCGGGTTATTTCAGGTGGCGTGGTTTTCCTTGATAACGGTGATGAGTCAAACCGACATTCGCGGATAGCAGCCAGAGATGGCTGTCCTCACTGTTGGGTTGACACCTGAGTTTGATAGGTTTTGCCACCTTCGGAAAAAAAAAAAAAAAAAAAGGAAAAAGATTATGGCTTTGGGTGAAGGAGAGGCAATTGAATAAGTGGTGGATATGAGTTGTTATTTATCGGAGGTATTTTTGGAATATATAAAAAAGATAAAAAAATTAGATGTATTGGTTTAAATATATTTAAAAATTTTAATAAGATATAATTTTGAAAAAAAATAAAAAAAAAATTAATGTTGTAATTTTTAGATAAGTTTTGTTTACTTGTTTATATAATTTTAAGAATATGATTTATTATTGTTTAAAATGTATTTTTAAAGAAGCAAATAGATTTAATATTTTGAAAATCTTTTAAGCGTTAGAATTATACAAATTAAACAATTTAGATTCTTTTTTATATTTTTGTTAGATTTCAATTAAAATTAATAAAAAAATATTCCACAGAATCGTTTCGCAAATGTTTTAAAATATTCAATTTTATGATTTCAAATTTAAATGAACATTTATATTTTGAAAATAAAAATTATTTTAAATCCAATTAATAAAATATGTATTTAACAAGAAGGTAACTAAATTCATCTTTCAAAGTTTTAGTTATGGTCTGAATTAAAAGCTGAATAAATCAGTTGGAAATACTGAAAATTTTCTTAATAAATCGAGAATTTATAGCTGGGAATCAGAGCGGTTGAAAAGTGGTTCAAATTAGAAAATATGAAATATTTCTTATAAATCGAGATTTTAGAGTGGGAATCAGAGTGGTTGAAATGTGATTCAAATTAATTTTAATAAAATTATTGATCTAGTTCATTATACACGTGTAAAATTGAAATTTATGATCAAACTAAGAATGTCCAGGTACATCTAAGCTCATGCTTTTTGACCTGACACCTTGATATTCTGTATTTCAGAGTAGAGTCACGAGAAATAATATTTTGATTATCATTCTTCTCGAAGTAAGAGAGAAAATAATTTTTTTTACTGACCAGAGAGCAAACTCTATGAAAAATGAGTGGAAACACTAAAATATCATTTAGAAGTATTGCAGGATTGAATGTTTGGGGATTTCTGTGGCGGGAATTTTTAGTTACTTGAGTGCTTGGAATTAATTTTGCAGTGGCTATTTAAAATTATCGAAATTTTGAATTTATAATAAGATTTATCATTAAGATAATAATTACAGAAAAATATAGGGATTAAGTATTAATATAGAATGGAAAGGAAATGAATGAACTAATTAGATAATCAATTATGATATTTGGAAAATTGAATAAACATAAATGTTTAATTATATTCACAAGAATAATAAAGTTAATAACGAAAATTATATTCAGAAGAATAATAAAGTGAATAATGAAAATTATATAATTTCTATTTTTATTATAATTATAATAATAATGTTCGGAGGGTTTTGGATTTACGGCTAATGAGTGTACTGTTATAGCACTCTTTGCTAGTTCAAATCCCCAGTGGGTGCTTACCTATCAAAGAAATATAATTATAATAATAAATATTATCGATTTTTTTTCCAATGGAAAAATGGTAATCTTTCATTAAGTAGAAAAATTACATGTAGTAGATGCCTGTGGGATATGCAAATACTCTTGGTCCATGACCAATTCGAATCAAGCTGTATCAAAATATGAATGGCCAAGCCATTTCCTGTACATATTCAGTTTGTTTGTCTATATATCAGCAGATCTATATATATATATATATATATATATATATATACATATATATATATATATTTGGATGAAAAACTCTAATAAAACAACAAACATATATATAATTAGGGCTTTTCCACCCTACGGTAATCCTAGTCTATATATGCCCTGTGGTGATATTGGTAGAAGTCTTCTTCCATCTGTTCAAAGATTATCCACAAGCCTCGGGGTAGTAGCGAGCCCTCAAGTCTGTCAGCATCTTCATTATATTCCTTGTATATATGATGACAAGAGACTGAGTTAAACACTGCTTTGTAATTGTAGACTTCATCCAAAATATTTTGTAGTGAAATAGCATGATAATGATTTTTGTTGTTGAACCAGTTGATAATAATTTTGGAATCCCCATAGATCTGAATAGAAGTGCAGTCATGTGCTAATGCAAAATGGAGTAGATGTCTGAGGGTAATAAGCTCGACAAAGTTGTTTGTTCCCTCCCCTAGACCTAATTGGACCTTAAAGAAGTGTTGTTCAGAGATGTATAGCATGAAACCCCCTTCACAACCATGTGGTTAGGCAGCTCCATTGAAATAAGCCCATGGCTTGGATTTATCGATCCGACCAGGGGCCGAGGTTCTGCGAATGTGAGGGTTTGCCTCTTGTGGGATGTCATGATAAACTTCCATGACCTTTGCAATGAGAAGAGGCCAGCGAATAGTTTCATTCTTGCATATAATTTTGTTCTGGGTAAGCCATATAGTCCAACAGATGATGAGAGGTAGGCACTGTGTCTTAGCTCCCTGGTGTGCTGCAATCCAGTTGTCCCATGCTTGGAGAATAGAAGTGCCTTGCCATGCATTCTGCATAGAGAGATGTTGTTGGTGAGCACCAGTATTACAACAATAATGCTGCAACTCCTAGACTACCTACTTTACTCTTATCAACCTGGTAGTTCGTAACAAACTTGGAAGCGACGGTGTTGTATGCACAAATACTAGTTCTTACTGCAGGCTGTCACTTGGTTAGCTGGCACAAGACCACTAGGAGCTCAAGCTAACTTCTATGGATTCTAGAAGAAGCTCTATATGTGATGAAAGAAAGGAAAGCTTACCCTACAAAGGCTACTCTAATTGCAGAAAGGAAATAGACTAAAATGTAAAGTAAACCTAGCGAATCCTACTTAACCAACTAATCATACTTTTGCAAAAAAAACTATGAAAACCATGAAATGAATGCCATTACCTACTCAAGGAAGTAAACAACATCTACTCAAGCTATTTCTAGAAGTAAATGAGCAAAAAACATCTTTTTGGATTTTTATGTATTTTTATGTGAAATTGATATGCATGTATTTTATTGTGTGTGAAGGTGGAAGCGAATAGGTGGTGTTGAAGGGAGACTTTGGGGTTTAAGGAGATGTAAGATGGTGTGAATGGTCCTAGGAGGTCTTAGGTGACCTTCTGGAGGCCTTTTCCACACTCGGCCTTCAAAAGAAAGCCTACAACAAAATCTACAAGAGGACACAGGGGATCTACAAGAGGTCTATAGGAGGTTTACAAGAGGATGCTGAGAGCAGTTTTGGAGGTTTTGAGGGTGTGAGAGTGGGTGGAAAGGGTAGGTGAAGGTTGGGATGATGTGTTAGGGCGCCTAGGTGTTATAGACATTTTTGTGCCTTACAGCATTGAGCATGAAATGTCCATAATCTAAGGGATCCAAAGTCCCTAAACATGTTGTTCCTACCCCTAGAGGAACAAGGCTAACAAACCACAGCAATTCACAGAAGTTCTCCACCAGAAACTGCTCAAAAACAAGTCAATTCAGGGTCAATTCAGTGGCTCCACTAGCTGTCTGCGCTGAATGTCAAAGCCAACACTGGCTACCTGCGCTGAATGTCAAAGCCAACACTGGCTACCTACGCTGAGCGAGAGTGGACATGTGGCAAGTTCATTCCACAAGGTGTCAAAACCCAGGAAGCTTCCAAAATGACACTTGCCTCAGGGAATTCGACTATGATGAGTAAGAGGTTCCAAATCTCCAAGTGGAAGCAAGAACCTCCAAGTGGAATCAAGAACTGACAGAGGGAGAGGACACTAGTCAGATCTCAAGCTGACTCATCCTCTCTCCAAACATCTATATATGGATCTCTCCTCCATGATATCTAGAGGCTGGAATTTTGTTATTGCAAAGAATTGCTGTTGGTTTGAGATTGGAATCATTGGGTGCTTAATGCTTTGAAGGGAGGTGAAGATAGGAATTCCTTTTTGCTGGGAAGGAGATGCTGGATTGGAGCCCTCTGGGTTGTATCTCTTCCTGAACCTTGTTATTCATCAATAAAGCTATCTTGGTTTCTCCTATATACTGATGTATCTTTGATGTATGATTGCATTAGTATGTTTAGTTTACTTCTAATCCTGAACTAGTTATGAATATGAATCTATGTCTTGTGTAGTGTTTTTCTCTTGTGATCTTGCAGAAACCTGTTGAAGCTGGGCGAGTGAGAAAGCATGTAGCTGGGAACTCTCCAAGAGAAGGGAAACCGGATCGAGGGACAAACGGAAGACACCGGTTAGTCCATCCATCTCTCTTCATTCTTAATTCATAAAGGAAGAATACTAGAATAGCTGTCTCTGTTTGTTGCTAAGGCACTGTCACACCTTAGGTGGATAGGATCGTCCTGCATAGGCATTTTTCCCCACAACAAATTGGCGACTCCGCTGGGGAGATCTGTTTAGTCATTTTATTTGTGTCTCTATCATTGTTTGTTTCATAGACTCAATAGCAACAATCGAACTGCATCTGCTCTTCTCAGATGCAAAGTAGACAGTTGCTGCTTTGATCCAATCACTGGATTTGTCTATGATCTGAACAATGGACTCACAAATGATTTGATGATTCTTTGTGATAGATCTTAGCCCTCCCTCAAAGCATCCCTTTGATTGTACCTTGCTTGTTGCTTTTATTTGGCCTGAAACCGTAGATTAATCAGCAAACTGTGACCCAGAACCCAGTGAGAAACTCTCGTTTCTCCTTCAGCGCGAACCCTGTGAAGAGGTTCTTCATTTCAACGCAGGTCCCGTGAAGGCTACCTCCGCTGAATGTCAAAACCCCTGTGTTGAGGTTGCGCTGATCCAGTTAGACCTTGTGCAGCTGGGGTTCTCTGCTCTGTTTTGCCTTGTTTTGATCTCTGATTTTTGCAGCCTGTAACCAGCATAGGTACCAGTCAGATAACGCCTTTTCTCTGCTTAAATTACGCATCCTTTTGTACAAAAAGACTGTGAGTGTTTTTATGTGTTTGTGGCGTCACTTACAGTTTTCCTTTGCATGAGTGAAATAATCATCCTGTAGCCCTTGATTCAGATCTATTGATTGTGATCTTAGGAGAGAGTTCATTGGCTATTTACAGTTGATTATACATTTGCTTTTGCTTTTGGTTTGAGTTTGTCTCTTTTAAGTGTCGAAACAAGTGTTCATTTCGAAAGTCGTAAAGTGTTGTATTCTCTTCTACCCTTTCTGATTTCGAAAAAGTAAACTTGTTTGTACTTGTCATTTAAAAGCAAATTCAAAGTTGTACAAAAAGCTTTCTTTGTAGGCATCAATACTAAGAAAGCGGAAAACAAACACCTACATTGGGCATTTGCATCTTGATAGTTTGCATGTTTGATTTATGAAAAGTGCATTAGAGTGTGCTGATTGCTCTTTGAGAAAAGATGGTGTCTTTCTTTTCCCTTTGTAGCTAGGATTTTCATAGTTGAAAAGATATAAAGCTTGCTTATCATCTTTAGACTGCATTTAGGAATTGTACCATACATCTCGTGGTGATCCAGAAAGGCAAACTTCTAAAAAGATCAACCTAAAATAAACTGAATGAACTTAACAACGCTTTGCAACATAACGCACAACATAGAGGTCTAGGCTAGAGACGTGTTCCGGCGTCGTAAAGCCTGGTGACTGTCGATCTCGTTGAAGGTGGGTGATTCCTCCTGAGGGGCGATAGCGCCAGTACGGATTGTGCTCCCACGTACCGTCGCGTATATATTGGGAGACCCCTATAGGAATATAACCTTTAGCCTTAGGAAGCCGTGTCGGCCGCCCTACTGATCGCAATGCACTGAACACAACATTCAGGAAGATCGACCGCCCGTACCCTAAAAAGTATTCTGCGGTTTTGCGAAAAGTTTAGCACACCCTCTGCCTAGAACTCCAGAGCAGTTCCTTTTGGCCTTTTTCAGACTCTATAATGGAAAAAGTCCATCCGAGCATTTGTCACTTCGGGCTCGTTAAAACATCGAAGGAGACTAGAGTCATCTTTAGCTTTTTCTCGACTCTTTAAAATTGAAAAAGCGAGTTGTGTCCAAGCGTCGTTAAAATTTATTTTAAATGGAATAATCATCACCTTTCCCTCGTTGATCTTCGAAGTTAGTCTACCTTCATCACAAAGTTCTTGTAGAATCGCTAAGAAATCTTTTGGATAGACTAAATATGTTTGAACAACCGTCGACATCCAGGACTGTGTCATCCGACACAGCAGCGGCAGAGCCTCCTGCTGCTACTCCAACGATGTTCGCTGGTATACCATCTGTCCCAGCAAATTGTCAACAACAAGCTGGAGTCCAATCAGTGACTGTTTCGATGACATGGTTAGTTCTTATTTCTTCATCCGGATTATCATCTGGTATTTCTTATGTTGAAACTCAACAAATTGATCCAATGTGTCTTCAAAGGCCAATCTACCCTTTAAGTACTGGATTGCCACCATATGGAGGGCAGTATGCCTTTTCATTGTTCCCCCCCGGAGAACAACCATATGGGAGTTTACAACAAAGTTCAGGTCAAACTGGAATTACATCCAGCGGATGGGTACCGATACTGCCTCAGCAACCAAGGGTTGCATATTCAATGCAACCAGTCCACCCTGTGTCGAATGTTGCCACTATACCTGGTATGGTGATTGCATCGCAAGTACAAGCGCTACCTGTTGTATGTCAACCCCAAGTTTCTCAGGTTGCCATACAATAGCCTCTTGTCTCGACAACTCAATCACAACCTCCGGTTAGTGCCTCCTTATCTGGAGCGACTCAGGCTCAAACAAGTACTATGACTCCTCATCTTGGTCCATCATCCAGTATTGGACAACAGCAAATGGTCCAACAACCAGAGCTGGTTCAAACTCATCAACCCCCATTCCAGCAATCATATCGAGGACCTGAGCAACAAGTCTTTGTAAGTAATGGGCAATCGCATTTACAAAACGGTTACCAACAACCATATTATAATGGTTATGCCCATCAACCTTATCAAAGTTGCCAGCATCAAATACATTATGTTGGTATGCAAAGACCCACTGCTCAGGCGATTCCATCTTATCCTGGGTATGCTTCGCCTAACCTGAATCAATAGTTGCCCTTTGTAGCAACTCTAGAATTACCAGATCTAAACCGGCTGACGAATGATCCAATTGCTTATGCCCCTTGGTGGCCAGCGATTCCGCATAAACTTCCGTCAGATATTCCTAAATTTAATGGAAATCCGGGTGAAGATCCGTCGAATCATGTGATGACCTTTCATCTATGGTGTTCATCAAACACCCTAAATGATGATTCAATTAGGCTTCGCCTTTTTCAGAGGACGTTAACTAGTCCGGCAGCAAAATGGTATATCGAATTGCCTAGAGCTTCATTCGACAACTTCAGTACCCTAGCCACGACTTTCTTAACCCATTTTCAATTACCCATAAGGTATGAAACGGGAACGGAACTCCTAACCAACTTCAAACAGACAACGGCCACTCACATATCTGATCATATACATGAGTGGCGACGTCGTCGTAGGATGGTAAAAATGTACATTCCCGATTAGCTATTAGCTGAATGGTTTATCAAGTCATTACTTCCTGCCATCACGGAAGATGTGGCAAAGGGGGGAGTCGTAACGGAAGAGCAAGTCATCGCTCGTGCGCAATATCTGGACTTGGTTTACACTCAGTCCGGCACGCTCTACGACAAAATACCTGATGCCCCTAGACCGGAATTCTCAATTCCTCCTCCTAAATCAAACAATGACTCTCATGCCGGCGATGGCGTGATTGGTGCAACAGACATGAAATCGACAAAGGCTATATCTAAAAAGGCCCGTAAGATTTCCGGTCAAAATGCAAATGAGGAACTTCTTGCCTCGGAAGTAAGTGTCGTGTCGGACGACAAGGGCAAACAACTGAAGCAACCAGGGGGCAAGAAGAAAAAGAAAGGGAGAAAAAGGAAACCCCCTGTGGGGTGTCATATATGCGATGAGGATCATTGGACAGCAGATTGTCCATACAAAGCTGAGCTTAAAAGATTCTTTAAGAGTTCGAAAACCTCAGCTGTGTTGACTGATCCGTTTCCAAGCCCGGGAACCGAACTGGTTGCTAATCAAAATGCTTCCCGATCCCAAGTGCTTATGTTGTCTATATCAAAGCAGCAAAATGATGCTTTGACGAGGAATAAAGATTACAGGAATCCAAAGCTGTCGAATAACAAGGCTAATGAACAACCTAGTAGTTCGACAACAACTTTGACCGAAGTTGTGCCACCCATCGTTCCTGAGCCAATGATAAAGTCGCAAAAGGGAGCAGTACACAAATCGACATTTAATCCTTGTGCGAAAATAGCAAAGAATTATAATATAATAGAGGACCTGGCCCAATCGTCGTCTGCTATGTCGACACTTGAGGTACCGCAAAATTGCCTCTCCCAAGAGCAAGCTTTATTATCAGCAATAGGTGGGATTGACCCAATGGATTCCAATCTTGTGGCCTTTAATCATAAAGGATATGACCCTCAGTTACCAGCTCAACTAGCTTTCCTTATTCAAGTGAAAGCCCTCAACAAAACGGTTCATCGAACAATTATTGATGAGGGGGCATCTACATGCATTATGTCGATGAGTTGCTGGAAAACTTTAGGATCTCCAACCTTGTCGCGATCTTCGACGACATTAAAAGCATTTGACGGAAGGACATATACACCATATGGTATCCTAAATAACTTGAAAGTTGAACTAGGAGGGAAAACAGTAGAAATTGATGTTGAAGTAATCGACGAAAACCTTGATTACAACATCCTATTGGGAAGACCCTGGATATATGCCATGGCCGCAGTTGTGTCGACCTACTTCAGGAAGATTGCATTTCCATTTCAAGGAGGAATTACAATCGTCGACCAACAAACATTTCTCCGCAATGGTTCCCAAGTTACTGGAAGCATTCCAATGATCCATGGAAGCAATCATTCGCTCCAAAATATCGGAGTAGGTCTCCTAAAAGACCCTGCCTTAATGGGTACTTTTGCCCTACCGCCTCCGAGTAATCTGGCGGAAGTGGCCACAGTGGAATATGAAACCTTCTATATCTAATGGATTTGGATTCCGAGGACGGTTCTTATCTCGTGTCAACCTCGTTAAAAAATGAAACAAGGAGTCATGAGGATAGTTCTTTTACTGTGTCAACCTCATTAAAAAAATGAAACAAATCCCCTTTTCAAATCTCAAAGGTAAACCTTCATCCCAACCACCGAGTTGAATGCAATGAAGCTTGGGGGGCATGCACCTCGATTTGCGTTATTATGCTGGGGGAATGCAAACTTATCACCGAGCAGTTTTAGCGCATAGTTCATGCTCGTTAAAAAATAAACATAAGATTGAGCAGTGTTCTTCCGCGTTCAAGCTCGTTAAAAAATGAACTATCTTCCGGTAAATAACCACTGTGAATGTAACCTTATCAGCCATTAAAGCCTTGGTCATGTTTGCACCGTCACCTCCACTTTTCATTTGGCCGATCGTTCACCTCCATATGATTGTTTACCCGTTTTCGAGGAACAGCTGCGAAGAGTGATTGCACCTAGCCATCCTTGCGACACTGCCGTGATTGGAAAATTCCAACCTGTACCTGGAATCAGCTGCTAACCCTGTTTATCACTCGTTCCTCAAAAAACGAGTCTTCTTTAAGCTCTTTTCAACTGACTCGTAAAATATGAAAAGATTGTCGAGTTTTGGCCTTCCAGCTCGTTAAAGCAACCGGAAGTGCTATCCCTCCTCTAGATTTTAATCTTTTTGGACCTGAGGGATTATTGCACAAAAAGATCGAGCGCTTGTTTTGTTCGGCTCGTTAAAACTATCGAAAACTCATCCCTTCTGTATTGTTTTATACTTTTTCGAACTTAAGGGATTAGATGATGAAAAAGGACTTTTGGAGTTAACTTTATGTACCTTTTCAGACTCTCTAAAAATGAAAAGGACCGAGTTATCTTTGTCGTTAGACTCGTTAAAATCCTTAAATAGCGACAAACTTGTCTTTAGACGAGAACGAGTTTCACTATCGCTAGGCTCGTAAAAACATAGCGATGGGCTTGCTCGAAGGGCAGGTTATAGAACAAGCATATGTTATCCTCCTCAAGCTTGACAAAAATAAAGAGGTACTGGTCAGCAATGACTGGGGAAAAATTGGGAGAAACTCAAGAAAACTTTGATGGTAGCAACTCGCTCTTGAACATGACACTTTTCCTCCGTACCACAATCGGGTTGGGTTGTTTCATTCACCGGTCACATCACCATGGTCTCGCCATACCATCCATATTTGGGGTAATGCTACCAATCCATCGCATCAGTGTCGCCATATGTTCAAGAGAAGTCATTCAGAGAAGTCAACCGTGTCCCATCCACTGCCATACATTATCATTCATCCTTTCATGACTGCCACCCTGAATCATATGTCACAGATCGTTTTCACCTCCATCAAAATCATTAGCTCCGTTCCGTGTCACTGATGTGGGATTCATTAAGGCCCTCCTTTGACGGATCGCTTCTTGTCGACATCAGCTCATTATCCAAGAAGTTGATCTAGGAACAACCCCTTCAGTACTTTGAAGCTTGCATGCCTCAATGGCAAGTTTCTCACTTCCGGCGACAGGTATACATCAATGACCTTCGACCAAAAGATTTTGCGTGGTGTTCGACGCCAAGTTTTTTATTCACACCACATGAATTGTACTGCAGTACCTTGAGGGTCATTATCATTATCGGTGATTCCTCTCGCGCTTGTTAACGGTTTACCTCATTGACCGGTAATCAAGCGATGTCTTTCCATGTTCGACTTCAGAACATTTCTCACATGGATTGACTTGTACTTAGAGTGAAGATCGAATGAGTTTGAAGACCCTGGATCTAGTTTCATCCATCCGGGCTGCGATATATATTCAGGAAAAATAAAGACATTGACATGTACATCATTGCAGCAGATAATCATCCTACCCAAAGGATGATAATTTCATCAAAATTATCAGTCTACCATCAGACGATTGTCTACTCTATGTACAGAAAAATGAATTTATAAAGCTGAGCATGGGAATGCCCGCCTCAGCTAGATCATGAAAGCAGTATGAAAAATAATGTATTGTATTGTATCTTATTACAGGTCTCCTCCCAGCATTGGATGAACTTCGGATCCTCCTGGATAAAGCATTTCACCCGATAAACGGCCTCATACTTTAGGGGGCAACTGTTATAGACATTTTTGTGCCTTACAGCATTGAGCATGAAATGCCCATAATCTAAGGGATCCAAAGTCCCTAAACATGTTGTTCCTACCCCTAGAGGAACAAGGCTAACAAACCACATCAATTCACAGAAGTTCTCCACCAGAAACTGATCAAAAACAAGTCAATTCAGGGTCAATTCAGTGGCTCCACTAGCTGTCTGCGCTGAATGTCAAAGCCAACACTGCCTACCTGCGCTGAATGTCAAAGCCAACACTGGCTACCTGCGCTGAGCGAGAGTGGACATGTGGCAAGTTCATTCCACAAGGTGTCAAAACCCAGGAAGCTTCCAAAATGACACTTGCCTCAGGGAATTCGACTATGATGAGTAAGAGGTTCCAAATCTCCAAGTGGAAGCAAGAACCTCCAAGTGGAATCAAGAACTGACAGAGGGAGAGGACACTAGTCAGATCTCAAGCTGACTCATCCTCTCTCCAAACATCTATATATGGATCTCTCCTCCATGAGATCTAGAGGCTGAAATTTTGTTATTGCAAAGAATTGTTGTTGGTTTGAGATTGGAATCATTGGGTGCTTAATGCTTTGAAGGGAGGTGAAGATAGGAATTCCTTTTTACTGGGAAGGAGATGCTGGATTGGAGCCCTCTGGGTTGTATCTCTTCCTGAACATTGTTATTCATCAATAAAGCTATCTTGGTTTCTCCTATATACTGATGTATCTTTGATGTATGATTGCATTAGTATGTTTAGTTTACTTCTAATCCTGAACTAGTTATGAATATGAATCTATGTCTTGTGTAGTGTTTTTCTCTTGTGATCTTGCAGAAACCTGTTGAAGCTGGGCGAGCGAGAAAGCAAGTAGCTGGGAACTCTCCAAGAGAAGGGAAACCGGATCGAGGGACAAACGGAAGACGCCGGTTAGTCCATCCATCTCTCTTCATTCTTAATTCATAAAGGAAGAATACTAGAATAGCTGTCTATGTTTGTTGCTAAGGCACTGTCACACCTTAGGTGGATAGGATCGTCCTGCATAGACATTTTTCCCCACAACACTAGGGTCCACCAAGAATCACTAGGAGATGGAAAGATGATTGGGAGAGAGGAAGAAGTCCTATGGAAAAATGCAAAAAACTAAGGCAGATTTGAGGTGAACTTTTAGTGTGATCTATAAGGCATGGATCAAAGAGAGAATGTGATGACTGAAGGCTGACCTGCTGTGAGGAGAGATCTGGTGCAAAAGAATTGACAGTCAACCAATAAGATCAAGCAATCAAGGAAGTGAACACATTTAAAAAATAGAATTTTGCATCAAGCTAGTCTAAACTATGATCTATAGAAGTGAATGCTGAGAAATTCTACAAGAAAATAAAGCATGGAAGAAGACTTATTGCAAATACAGAAATGAGCATGGTGGAAGAGATCTAAAGCAAAGCATTAACCTTCTAACAAACTGCAAACACTAGAAATCCTATGGAGAAGGAAAATCTGTGTTTTTGGGGCAGCAAGAGGGTCTTTGCCTCAATTCATAGTCCCAAAGGGAGGAAAAGAGGCCAAGGCACTGTTGCTAGCCTTTTGAATCTTCTTTCTATCACTGCTTAACCTACTATGGGAAACACAAATGGAAACAACCTTCTAAATCACCAAAAGCAACCTATTCTTAACCAAGAAAGAAATTCATCTAACAGAAACTAATCCATAAACTGAAACAAAGCATATAAATACAAACAAGAGGAGCTTAGCTACTTAGATTGGGCCCTAAACCAAGAGCTTCAGCCCTCTGAGGTAACTCAGTGCTAGCTCAAAAAATCTCATCTTTATTATCAAAATAGTAATAGGATTACATGAAACTGTCATCAAAAGTAAGCTCGAAGTTGAGAAGAGTTTTACAATAACAAAATTACAACAAAAAATCAACAAAAGTTCGACTCTAGTGAGGCCCTAGGCCTCTCTACTTATACAACTGAAGCTCCCAACAACTTCCTTAAAATCAGGGAGGCTTGGCTCCCCAAAACTCGAGATAAACATAAGTTATCCTCAACTTGCTCGGCTGCCTCCTAGTGCATTGATTTGGTTGTTTGTACTCTAAGCTGCATGAAAGGGAATTCGAAGTGGGGAGTAATAAATGAGGGGTATTCCCTCCTATAAATCCTCTCCTTTGTCCACTTCGAATTATTGTTGCCAATTGTCAATTGAATCTTTGACTTTGTCTTCAAAATTCAACAAAAATATGCATTAAACACATATTAGACCTCATGGGATCACAACCTACTCAACTCACTCTATAAGCATAAATATAATCAAAAAACATGTAATAAGGTAAGAGAATGGTTGATTTAACTTTGTTAGGAGGTAAAATGAGCCCATATAATTACCCATTTATGGGGCTCATCATCACCCCCTACTGAAGGTGTTGCTCATCCTCTCAGCAACTTAGTCCATCTCCTCATCTTTGATGGCCTTGGTGGCCTCTCTAGCATCCCAAGCTTCTGATGTTGTTTCCTCTTCCTTATCATAGAAGCCTGCTTTCCTGTCTATCTCTTCCCATTGCCTCTGCTCTTCTTCTTTGGTTCTCCCTTCTAGCATGCCTAACAGTAGTGGTGGACGTAGTTTGAGGCCAATCCAATTGACCTGCAGCCTCTGCATTGAGTGCTTATACATAGGCACTATCCTTAGTGCCTCCTTCATCCTCATTAGGGAATGATATTCCCTAATCTTCAGACTATGTGGTAAGGTGTTCCATCTCCTCATACAAGCATGCACACAGTCATCCCCAAGTAACCTTTCCATGTCCTCAAAATGTGCAATGGCCTGTGTTTGATCACTTATATATACAGGGTCAATTTGATAATTATTTGCAAGGAGCTGGTGTGTGTTGATGAGAGCCATGGGATCTTATGGCTTAACTCTGATCATTAGTGGCTCATTCTACCCTCTGATCATCAACCTTTTTACTTCAGCTGCCCTTAACTCCTCATGGTTCATCTAGGAAGCCATGGCCATTAGTTGTAGGTCCCCTAGCCTAGCATTGGAGTCCCACACATTCATGTCTGTGAGGGCCATATTATGCAGGTAAAGTTCTACCATTTTTTCCTTATCTTCTGCTGTACTTTGGTCACACATGTACATAGATTGTCTGTAATCTTGAAAAGGCATTGTGCCTCTTTGTGCCAAAGTCTTTATCTGAAACTATAGCCATTGGTCCTTAACATATAATCCATAGGATTTTGTTGGTGTTCTACATTGTAGTTCCTCCATGGATAAGCTAGCCATACATGCTAGCTAAGTTTCTTTCTCCTTTAGATGCCTTCTTAGCAATTCATTTTCTATTTCAAGGTGAGTTCTTGTGATTACTTCTCTATGTCTAACAACACTTAATTCTTTGTCCATTTCTCTGAGTTGATTCTCCATGTGGCCAATGTCCTCAAATCCCTTGGATTTGGCTATTTGAATCCACCTATGGGTCCTTATTCTTCCTTTCTCCAACTCAAAGAATAGTGGGATTGCAGATTTTTGTGGAATGATTCTCCCCCATCAAGAAGATTTTAGTAAGAGCCAAGACTAGGACGGGGGTTAGGTTCTTATGCCTCTGTTGCTTCCTCCTTCCCCTGTGGCTATCCTTCTACCCATTTTTCAAGTTTTTTGGTCTCCTGTAGTCTTAACAGGATCTCCTATAGAACAGTCTATGCCTCATGTAGAACTATTTTTAAGTCTTGTAGTTCTACTTTTTCCTTCCATGTGGGAGATCTAGGAGTCCCCTTTTCATAGGTGATAGGTGCCTTGGAAGGGGATTCCTTTCCTTGGGCAGAGGGTGAATCTTCAATAACAATAGGCACTTTAGAAGAAGGCTAGGGTTTCCCTGTTTTGATCCTTGTGCTCTTCCTAGCCCTGAAATACATTGAGGTCTACCTCTTCCTCTTTTGTTTTGGTTTAATTGGGGTGTTGAGGAGACACTTCTATATTTTCTGCCCCTTTTTCTCCTCCTTCTGTCTTTTCCTCTACCTCTGTTTGTTTTGTTTCTCCCTACTCTATTTTGGTTTCTTTCTTATCCCCTTCTTGTTCCTCAGTTTCTTCTCCTTCTCCCCCTTGCTGCTCTTCCTCCTCACTATCAGAAGGATTGATATCATAGGTGAGGGCCTTTATGTCATCTTCTACTATCATGTTTCGGAAAATTTCCCATGTTATGGGGATTGTGAATGTATGGAGGGCTTCTTCCACCAAAATTTTGATTAACCCATGGTGAGCCAGCTGATCTGGACTCCCTGCCTTAAACTTAATGCTGGAGTCTATGAGGGACTGTAGGAAGAAATAGGGGATGCTAATTTTCTGGGGTGTTGGAGTGTCCATGCCATATCTCAGATCATGAAAGATTCTAAAATGGTAGCCGTAGACTATGCTATACCTCCACTCAAAGGAAATATATTTTATGATTTGGTAACTAACCTCATCCCAAGGGTAGGGTATGCTTGTCCTTCTAATGCCATTTTTATCTTCTATAGGATGTTCATTGCTTTGGAAGAAGTTTTTCTTAGCAGCCTGTCCAATTGGTTTTTCATCTTTGCTCCAATGTAATCCAAGAGGAAGGGTAGTAACCCTACTGATAAATTCTGGAGTGATTTCCATGGACAGACCTCTAAAAGTGACAGTGGCATGGGTTCTTGAGTGAGGGACTAAAGAAAGGGAAAATTCCTGAGCAACCTCCTCATCAAACCCTCAGAATTTCTCAAAAAATGTCATCCAATTTGCCCTGGTGAATATGGCTACTACTTGGGGATGTTCATGGAGCCTGATTGAATTAGTGGGCTCATTCCTCATGAATCCTCCTATCATTGTGCTTATACCCCTTTTGAACACCAAATGTAGAGATGGAGACAAGAATTTTGAAGAAAATAGGAAAACAGAGGAAAACTGTGTTTTTTAAAAAAACAGGCAGAATTGTTTTTATGTAATTCCTCTTCTTCTATGGACTCAATTCCTCCTTAAAATGATATCATTCCTTGCACATATTGATAACCAAGGTGGGTATGCATGGAACCTATCTTCTCGAGCTAGAAATCGAGCAAAAAAAACCGTGTTTTCTCCTTAAAAACAACTCACTACCCCTCCTATAGAGCTGTTTGTAGGTGCTCCTGTAGAACCTGTAAGTGCTCCTATAGAACGCCAATAGCAGGAGGATGGATGAGAGAGATGGAGAACGATGGTTTCGAGGCTATGCGGTGACAAGGAGCTTACTACAGCTAAGTGGAAGAGGATAGAATAAAAGAAAGGTTGGTGAGAGTGCTTCGAGGAGAGTACTTATTACTTCTTTTAGATATTTCCGGTGATGGGGGTGAGCTGGTAGAAATTTATGTTGGCCATATTTGGGCCATTGGTCCCCACCTGCCTTGTCATCATGGTTTCTTCCTACATCACCTGTCATCATTGCATCAAAGTTTGCATACCCTCCACTGTCTGTCATTGGTATCCTTCTCTGAGTTGACTATGCACACGTGTGGGTGACATCTTCGGATGAGTGCAGTCAACTAGATGAAAGTGGCCAAGTTAACTGGCCACCTCTTCCTCATTCAACCTCAACCATCTCATTTTCTCATGCATATCTTTCAATTACACAAATGAAAACAAAGGACTAGGTTAGTCACTTACCTGTGAGTCGAATGTATGTGCTGTGAGGTATTTTGGCTCCTTTTACTGCTACATGCTTGTATTTCCTTTGCTGCATGCTATATTCTTTCTGATGTATGGTTGTTTGCATGAAGGTTTCCTCTGGCTGGATCTAAGCTTCAGATGTCTCCTTCAATCCTCATGGTCGCACTTCTTTTGCTGTTGTGGCTTGATTTTAATGGGATTAGCTGCTACAGGAATTCATATAGGAGCTCCTGTAGTTGCTTCTCCTTTTGAAATTCCAGCTTATTTTTGTGCTAGGAGCTATGAGGATGATGCTAGAGATGCTGATGGAGATGGAGAGGTACTAGGTAAGCTGCAGGTGAGATTTGAGGTGCTGCTTCCTCTCTTATTTTTGTTTTTTTCTTTTTATTAAAAATTGGTTTTCTGTGTTTTTCTGTGATAGGAAGGGAAAAAAATTATGATGATGATGTGATGTAGGTGTGGAATGGATGGAAAGGAGGGTTGATAGCTGTAAGAGGGTTTACATGTCCTTCATAAAGCTTCCTAGCCCCTCAAACTATTTTTTGGAACCATTTCGGGCTCTCTGTAATTCCTATAGGAGCCTCCTATAGAAAACACAGGGCCTCTTGTAGAACACACAGTTTCTGAAAAAAGAGCACAGTGGGGTGGAAGAAAGGTTAGAAATGAGGGAGAAGAGTGTGGAGGAGATGAAATAGGTTCTGTTGTGAGTATCAGGGCTATGTGGCATCTTCTCTTGCTCCTTGTGGTCCTCTTGCAAACCTGCAACGCACATTAAAATTCAATTTTCTTTTTCTTCTTTTTCTCTCTCTCTCTCTCTCTTTTTCTTGAAAACAACTAGGGTGCCTCAAGGAGGTTTTCACCCTAATTTCCTACCCTGGGTGCCTCCAAGGGGGGTTTTCACCCAGGGATCTTATTCTCTTTTTTTTCTCTCATTTTTTTTTTGGCATCACTAGGCCGCCTTAGAAGAGGTTTTCAACCCAATGATGAGACTCAAGCGCCTCATGGAGGTTTTCACTTGAGTCCTTATTTTTATTTCCCATTTTTGTTTCTTCAGTGAGTGGGTGAAGTGGAGGCTAAGACATGCTCCACTACCATCACTGTCTTATTCATATCTTCAATGAACTCTCACTTGGAGAGGGGCTTCTTGTAAATTTTCAACCTATGTCCATTGACAATCATGGGGATGGCTTCCTCATCAATGGTTCTGATCAGAACTGAACCATTGTCATTGAATTTTTCCACAGTGTAGGGTTCCAGCCATCTTGTCCTCAGCTTGCCTTTGAAGTCTGTATACCTTGAATCATAGAGCAGTGCCCAATATCACTTTTGGAATTGCTTCTCCTTGATATTTTTGTCATGCCATATTTTCCTCTGAAGCTGAACTACCTTTGTGTGGAGAAGGGATTGCAATATTTGTTCATCTAATCCACTGAGCTGGAGTAATATTTCCTTCTGTGCATGGCTGAGGTCTAGGTCCAGCTTAGCTGCCATCCTTGGTGTATTGAATTCAAATTCTATTGACAACAAAGCCTTATTCCCATAGACCAGTTCATAGGGTGTGAACCCTGTAGTGGTCTTCCATGTTGTGTTGTAGGCCCAAGTGGCTTGAACTAATCTATTTACCCAATCTTTTCTGCTGCTTCTCACTACCTTGGTCAGAATTCCTTCCAAATCTCTATTAGTGACTTCCACCTACCCATTGGCTTGTGGATGGTAAGGGGTGGAAGTCCTGTGCTTGATTTTATGATGTGTGAGCAGGTATTCAATCAAATTGGAAGTGAACTAACTGCCTTGATCTGTGACCAATTCTCTTGGATACCCAAACTTGTAGAATATGTTTTCTCTAAAAAACTCAACTACCTTTTCCTCTATTGCTGCTCTGATTGCTTTTGTTTCTGCCCACTTTGTCAGGTAATCGGTGCACACAATGATGTATTTTTTCTGTCTTGAAGGAGGGCTAATAGGACCCACAAATTCCATGCCCCACTTCTCAAATGGCTCAAAGGTCAGTTGAGGTTGCATGGGCATCTCATCCATTGGAGTAGGTTTCCCCATCTTTTGACATTGATCACATTGGCTAGTGTATCTCCTCACATCTTTATGAAGAGTGGGCCAATAGTAGCCTTCTTGCAAGATTTTGAAGGCAGTTCTCTTTGCTGCAAAATGACCTCCACAAGGCCCATCATGACAGGTCAGGAGGATGTCAAAAACTTCCTCCTCCCTGACCCATCTTCTCATGATTTGATCTGGGCCAAGTTTGAAGAGATTACCCCTAATCCAGGTGAAAAGGGTGCTTTTCCTCACTATCTTGCTCTTATCCTTTAAGGACAAGTGTGGTGGGAACTGTGCTGAAACCAAGTAGTTTGCTATATCCGCAAACCATGGAGAGAGTATCGAGATAGAAAATAGGTGTTCATCTGGCATTTGATCATCCACCATTCCTTCTTCACTTGCAGACAAATTTACTCTAGATAAAAAGTCAGCAACAACATTTTCTTTGCCAGGCTTATTAAAAATGGTCAAATCAAACTGTTGTAGTAAAAGCAACCATCTAATAAGGCGAGCATTTACATCTGGTTTGTTCATTAAATATCTAATTGCAACATGATCAGTGTAAACAAAGGTTTGATAGCCTGTGATATAATGTCTGAATTTGTTTAAGGAATGCACTACAGCTAGGAGTTCCTTCTCGGTTACCGTATAGTTCAACTCCGCCTTTGACAAGTTTTTTCTTATAAAGTATATGGAATAAGGTAACTTTTCATCAATTTGTCCTAAGGCTGCTCCTATTGCTTTTTTCGAGGCATCTGTGTGAATGTGGAGAGATAGGGCCCAGTTTGGGCCTCTCAAAATTGGGGCAATCACAAGTTTACTCTTCAAGGTATCTAAGGCTTCTTGACAGTTTTCTGACGAAATAAATTCAGCATCTTTACCTAAAAGACTAAACAATGAAGAAGCTAGCTTACTTAAATATTTAATGAATCTTTGATAATACCCGGCTAAGCCTAGGAAAATTCTGACATCTCTCACCTTTTGAGCAGGTGGGACCCTTTGGATGATGGCAATTTTGTTAGGGTCCACCTGCAATCCTTGTTGAGATATTGGATGACCTAGTATGATCCCTTCAGTCATAAAAAATTCACAATTTTCCAGACTGGGGGACAGGTTCATTTCAATACACTTGTCTAGAACTTTTCCTAGGTTAGATAAAGCTTTCTGAAAGTCAAAACCATAAGGAGTAAAATCATCCATATATATTTCCACTGCATCATGGAGCAGTTCAGAAAATATACTCAATACTGCTCTCTGGAAAGTGGCTGGAGCATTACACAAACCAAAAGGAAGGACCCAGTATGCAAACGTACCCCAAGGACAAGTGAAAGTGGTCTTATCTTGGCCTTCTGGGCTGATTTGAATCTGATTGTACCTGCTGAACCCATCTAGAAAGGAGAAAAACTTTTTCTCCACGAGACCATTTAACACTTGATCTATGAACGGTAAAGGAAAATGGTCCTTTTTAGTGGCTTTGTTCAATTCCCGATAGTCGACATAGATTCTCCACTTTCCATTTTTCTTTGGCACTAGCACCAAAGGAGAGACCCATTCACTGTCAGAGATGGGGTAGATGAATCCTGCATCTAGTAATTTTTGCAATTCTTCCTTAACAATGTCTTTAAGTGCTGGATTCAACCTCCTTTGAGGCCGCTTGACTCGTTTGCAATCTTCCTTAATTTATATATGATGAGTACATACCGAAGGATGCACTCCCTTCATCTCCTTATAACTCCAGGCGAAGGCATCTAAATGTTTTCTCAATAAGTTGCACAACTCCTTCTCCTGGGAAGTGGATAAGGATGGATTGATTTTCAAGGTTCTTTCTGGGCCGAACTCTATATTCTTAACACAGAGAGAGGCCGGGTTTGCCAGAAAGAGATTAGTTAAGGGGTTTTTTTGGGTTTCTCTCACTATGTCCTCTAATGGTAAGATACTGGGGGGTGGATTTTGAATCAAATTCTCAATTATATCATCCTCATCTTGCAATTTCCCCCCCATGGCGGTTTCTAATGCACAAAGTGGTGTAGAATAGACTTCATCCACATCCTCCTCCAACCAGAGAGGTAGATCATGTTCTAGCAAGGGTTGGGCAGGAGGGTATAGGATTAACAGCTTGGACATATGATTGTTCTTGATGGTCATGTTCCCAGCTCAATAGCTGATGTAGGCATTGGCAGTAGCCAGCCAAGGTCTTCCAAGGATGAGAGGATACCCAATGAGCTTTGCCTTCGGCTGGAGAACTAAGAAATCAACAGGGTACTCCCAAGAATCAATGGAGACCATCACATCTTCCATAATCCCTTCAGGGGTCATGGTGGAGCGGTCTGCTAGCTGCAGTACTGTCGTGGTCTTCTTCAAGGAACCCTGGAGGTTAAGTTTGAGCATTGTGTCCTTTTTCATCACATTAATGGTAGCTCCTAAATCAATCAAGGTATGTGGGATCACAGTGCCATTGATGTGGACATCCACTACTGGGCTTCCAATGTGTAGATATTTTGGACAGATTACCTGCCCCAACATTAGGTCGGACAGTTGTCCTATGAAATTAATGTTTGGGGCATCTCTCTTGTGCCTTCCTGGATGCCTAAAGCACTTCTCTTTGATCAACCTATTGTAGATAGGCACATCTTTTATAGCTTGGAGAAGTGGTATCTTCACACATAACTGTTTCAATTCTCCTAGAAGTTCAGTTTCTTCTGGGGTAGGTTGTGTTGTCCCGGATAATCTCTCAGGAAAGGGTGGAATTGCTTTAGGTTCAATTTCCTCTTTATCTTCCTCAACCTCCCTAGGTGGAGGCTGGCTATCTGGGAGAAGCTTCCCAGATCAGAGGTTAATCTCTTGAATCTCCATAGCATAAGTTTGGCATGATGGTTCCCCACTATATACTTGCTGAGCCTATCTGTTGCTCAGGTTCAGGTTCGTCTGGGCAGGCATTTGGGGTTGCCTTGGTGGAGCCAGAGGCAATGGTTGTGGTTGAGCAGGTGGTGGAGGCAAAAGAGCGGGAGGAGAGTTGTACTGGGGCCTTCACTCCTGATGATATGCATTCCATTGAGGTTGCGGCTGAACATAGGATTGAAATGAATGAGCGGCTGGTTGGGCATGATATTGAGATGGAAAGGACCAAGGAGGAGGCATGGACTAGGAAGGATGAGTAGGAGGGCTCCAAGAAGGTATAGAAGTGACTTGGTTTGGGTTGTAGTATGCTTGGGATGTCCCTTGCATCCCTTGCTGGTATGGTCTGTGCCCATGCGGTCTCCTTTGGTTCATGAAATAGAGTGGCTCAGTGGCTCCTTCGGCCCCTTGGTATACAAGTTTAAGTCCAGGCAAGGGAGGGCACTTATCTGTAGAATGATCTTCTTCACAGACTGAACAAACCTCTATAGAGTTCAATGGATACTCGTTCCTAGGATGCCTCCTGGTGCATCTAGGACAAAATATGGCCAAAGCCCTCTCTACCTCCTCTTGTTTCCTTTTGATATGCAAGGTATCCATTTGCATGGCAAGAGTCTATAGCATCTCACTTTTGACGTCTTCCAGCATGTTTCCAATTTCACCTTTAATGGATGAATTGGAAGAGGAGGTACTGCCTATGGGTTGATTCCCCCTACCTTTCTTTCTGGCTGCTCTAGAATGGTTTCTAAAACCACTCTTTATGTCCTCATAAGATAGTTGGTAGATGTCTCCCCCAGCCAGCAGATGGAGGGTGTCTAGAAGGTCTTCCAGAATTCCCCTAAGCAAGACCAACTTCAGAGATTTTGGGTCAAGTGTACACTTGGCCCTTTTGTAGCTGAGCTGGAACCTCTCTTCATAATCTTCCAAGGATTCATCACTTCCCATGGTCATCCAAAAGATTTCTTCTTTGGTATCTTTTGACCTATAGTAGTCTCGATATTTGTCATTAAAGGCCTGCTGCATCTGAGCCCAAGTTGTGATGCTATTTCCAGGTAACCCCATGAACTAGCATAATGCTGCATCCTTGAGAGTAGAAGGGAATAATTTCAACTTTTTCTCATCTTCTGCATAGTCATAGGTTCGACAGATGACAACAAACTCAAACAAGAAGGTGTCAGGATCTTTTGTAGTAAAACCATGGAAGTGAGGTATGGCTGAAGGGCCTATATTCTTCATTTTGGTGTCCCCATTAGTCTCCCTAATGGGAAAGGTACCCTCTATTCTCTCTCCATCCCCCCTAGCATTTCTGTTTTCAGCCATTGGCTCAGGAGGGATGTTTTCTTCTTCTTCTTCCCCTATAGGTTCTTCAAATATCTCTAGTTGTTCACCTAAAGGTTCTTCTTGATCACTGCCACCGAAGAAGAGTGAAGGTTGGCTGTGTGAGGTAGTGGGGGTGTTGGGCAAGAATCTTCCTGAATTATCTCTATTCCTACGAGGCATGAAAGGAAATCTTTTTGGTTGGCTTTTGTTTTTTTCACTGGTTGTACCTGTAAAACTGAAATGGATTGAATACCAAAAATTGCAACTAACTGAAATGAACTTTTCTGAAATGAAATTTGCGGAATTAAAAAGGAAAGCAAGAAAATGCAGAAACTAAAAGAAATAACTATTCTACTTTTGCTGAAATAAACTACTTAGCAGAATGTTGCGATAGGAAATAGAAGAAAGCAGTAATCACAAAATACTCTGACACTTCCCTGGAAATGGTGCCACAAAGTGGTGAGCACCAGTATTGTAGCAATAATGCTGCAACTCTTGGGCTGCCTACTTTACTATTATCAACCTGGTAGTTCGTAACAAACTTGCAAGCGACAATGATGTATTCACAAGAACTAGTTCTTACTGCAGGCTGTCATTTGGTCAGCTGGCGCAAGATCACTAGGAGCTCAAGCCAACTTCTATGGATTCCAAAAGAAGCTCTATATGTGATGAAAGAAAGGAAAGCTTACCCTATAGAAGCTACTCTAATTTCAAAAAGGAAAAAGACTGAAATCTAAAGTAAACATAGCAAATCCTACTTAACCAACTAATCCTACTTTTGTAGAAAGCACTATGAAAACAATGAAATGAATGCCATTACCTACTCACGGAAGTAAACAACATCTACTCAAGCTATTTCTAGAAGTAAATGAGCAAAAAACATCTTTTTGGATTTTTATATATTTTTAAGTGAAATTGATATGCATGTATTTTATTGTGTGTGAAGGTGAAAGTGAATAGGTGGTGTTGAAGGGTGACTTTGGGGTTTGAGGAGATGTAGGATGGTGTGGATGGGTCCTAAGAGGTCTCGGGTGGCCTTCTGGAGGCTTTTCCCGCACTCGGCCTTCAAAAGAAAGCCTACAGCAAAATCTATAGGAGGACACAGGAGGTCTACATGAGGTCTATAGGAGGATGCAGAGAGAAATTTTGGAGGTTTTGAGGGTGTGAGAGTGGGTGGAAAGGGTAGGTGAAGGTTGGGATGATGTGCTAGGGCACCTAGGGTGCACCAAGAATCACTAGGAGAGGGAAAGATGATTGGGAGAGAGGAAGAAGTCCTATGGAAAAATGCAAAAAACTAAGGCAGATTTGAGGTGAACTTTTGGGGCGACTTGTAGGGCATGGATCAAAGAGAGAATGTGACAACTAAAGGCTGACCTACTGTGAGGAGAGATCTGGTGCAAAAGAACTGACAGTCAACCAATAAGATCAAGAAAGCAAGGAAGTGAACACATCTAAAGAATAGAATTGTTCATCAAGCTAGTCTAAACTATGATCTATAGAAGTGAATGCTGAGCAATGCTACAAGAAAAGAAAGCATGGAAGAATACTTATTGTAAATACATAAATGATCACTATGGAAGAGATCTAAAGTAAAGCATTAACCTTCTAACAAACTGCAAACACTAGAAATCTTATGGAGAAGGAAAATCTATGTTTTTGGGGCAGGGGGAGGGTCTTTGCCTCAATTCATAGTCCCAAAGGGAGGAAGAGAGTCCAAGTCACTATTGCTATCCTTTTGAATCTTCTTTCTATCACTTCTTAACCTGCTATGGGAAACACAAAAGGAAATAACCTTCTAAGTCACCAAAAGCAACCTATTCTTAACCAAGAAAGAAATTCATCTATCAACAACTAATCCATAAACTGAAACAAAGCATATAAATAAAAAAAAGAGGAGCTTGGCTGCTTGGATTGGGACCTAATCCAAGAGCTTCAGCCCTCTGAGGTAACTCAGTGCTAGCTCAAAAATAATCTCATCTTTATTATCAGAATAGTAATAGGATTACATGAAACTATCACCTAAAGTAAGCTCGAAGTTAAGCAAAGTTTTACAATAGAAAAATTACAACAAAAATTCAACAAAAGTTCAACCCTAGTGAGGCCCTAGGCCTCTCTACTTATACAACTGAAGCTTCCAACATCTTCCTTAAAATCAGGGAGGCTTGGCTCCCAAAAACTCGAGATAAACATAAGTTATCGTCCACTTGCTCGGCTGCCTCCTAGTGCATTGATTTGACTGTTTGTACTCTGAGCTGCATGAAGGGGAATTCAAAGTGAGGAGTAATAAATGAGGGGGATTCCCTCTTATAAATCCTCTCCTTTGTCCACTTTGAATTATTGCTGCCAATTTTCTATTAAATCTTTGACTTTGTCTTCAAAATTCAACAAAAATCTGCATTAAACAGATATTAGACCTCATGGCATCATAAACAACTCAACTCACTCTATGAGCATAAATATAATAAAAAACATGCAATAAGCTAAGAGAATGGTTGATTTAACTATGTTAGGAGGCAAAACGAGCCCATATAATTACCCATTTATGGGGCTCATCAGTTGTGTTGTAGCTTGCCAAAATTGTATGATAGTCAGACAGAGCAGAAATAGGTGCTCATTGTTTTCAAAGTCTTCTTTGCAGAGAACACACCAGATCAGGCAGTGAATAAATCTATGCATAAGAGCATCGCCTGTAGGAGTTTTGTTACATAAAACACTCCACATGAAGAGGCGTGCCCGGGGAGGAGTTTTCATTTTCCAGATCTGTTGCCACCATGCTTTAGAGTGTGTAGGCTTGTGATCAAAGAGAAGTTGATTGTATCCCTTTTTTGGGGTGTATTTCCCATGATCAGCTGGAATCCAAACTAGTACATCTGTGTCATGATTTAGATATACATGAGCTTGAGACAGAGCCGATAGATATGAATCCCAGGATTGATGCCATTGTGCAGGAATGTCCAATTCAGGTGTTGTCCTCCAATTTTGTCTAAAAATAGTATTGTGCTCGGGATCAATGATGTGTGCAATCATCGTGGTATTCCTATGATGAAGGTATTGTATGAGATCAGGTGGCAATTGATATCTATTTCCCCCTCCTATCCAGGGGTCCATACCAATGCGAAGCGATGCTCTGTTGTTAATGCGCCATGCCAAAAATGATTCGATGAAAGGCATCGATTGTAGGATTGCTTTCCATACTATGGAAATGCCCACACAAGGCCAGTTTGGTAATCCAACCCAGTCCAATAATTGCTGCGGCCATATATATTTGTGGTATGACACAGTCATCCATAGATTCTGTGAAGTGAGAAGGGACTAGCTCATCTTGGCTGCAAGAGCTTGGGAAAAAACAGACAGGTCTTTTAGTCCCCATCCCCCCCATTTTTTTGGCAATGCAATTTTCTTCCAGCTTACCCAAGCAAAAGTTTTTCCTTGCTTTTGTCCGTTCCATAGATATCGACAGCATATCTGTTGGATGCACCCTAGTATTCCTCGAGGGATCCAGGAGAGTGACATCCAATATACATGAGTGGCTTCCTGGACTGATTTTATTAGGACAAGGCGCCCAACTCTTGATAGAAATCTATGATTCCAAGTTTTCAATCTCTTCTCAATTTTAATCACTAACCAGATGCAGTCAACAATCTAGTAACTATGCGGTTTGATCCTAAAACCCAAGTATTTTAGATCGTCTGAGAGATTATGCAATTGATAGTGTAAAAAATGGAGGGCTGCTCTATCCTCCTTAGGGGTGGTGTGAGACAAAGTTATAGTAGATTTGGTCTTATTTGCATCCATACTAGTGGCTTTTTCAATGAGAATAAGTATGTCATGGAAGGAGGTATAATCCCTGATGCTACCATCCAAGAATATCATAACATCATCAATGGAAAGAAGATGTGTGAGATGACAAAGTTCGTTCATTTTCAATCCTTTTAGTTTGCCTTCGCCTTTTGTGGTGCCAATGAGCTTGCTAAGACCTTCCATCACTATTAGAAATAGAAGGGGAGATAGGGGGCATCCTTGCCAGAGTCCACGTTCGCCATGAAAGAAATGGGATGCAGAGTCATTAATAAGTACATTGAAGGATGCTGAGGTTATGTAACACATAATCCAGTCTATGAAAGCCAGAGGGAATCCTAAATGGATCAAGATCATCTTGATGAAGAGCCAGCTGACACGATCAAAAGCCTTTGCAAGATCTATCTTGAGGATAATGATTTTCAGATTTTTAGCTTTGATAGAGTAAATGGCTTCCTAGGCTGTGCCTATGGCCTCATGGATCTATCTATTTTGGAGAAAGGCAAATTTCTCAGGAGAAATGTGATGGGAGAGTATAGGGCAAACCCAATTTGTAATGATTTTGTATAGGGTATTGCAGAGTGTGATGGGTCGGAAATCATTGAAGGATATAGGAGAGTCAAATTTTGGGATGAGAGAAATAAAGGTGGCATTGATAGCCTCATACATTGTTAGACTCCTATACTACCAGTGTAACCCCTTATTGTTATTAGTACAACCCCCTTATTATATTTTTGTACCCATGTAGTCCCCACATTGTTATTATTATGGCCCACAGAAGCCCACTATTGTTATTATTGTGCCCTTACATTATTACTGTTATGTCGGCTCTGATTATATTATGACCCCTTAGACTCCTATATATATAAAGGGGGCATTGTCATTTGTATCATCGAAAAATTATTCATTTGTGTAATGTAAAGGAGGTTTCCCCCTCGAAGAGGCTGAATTTTAAGGCATTGATCTATCTTTTTGTGAGCTGGTTTCATAACATTTGGTATCATAGCTTTGGATTCTAGGGTTTTGCTGCTCCAAATAGGTCATCATGGAATTTTTGTTATAACTTGTTTTCTGTGAGGTTTCATAAGTTAAAAAGAAAATCCATTTGAGAGGAAATCTTGCTGAATCTCGGGTCTGAATTTCAGATCTTTTCTCGCTATATTTTTAGCGATATGATTTGAGGACGTTAGAGTTTTTGCAAGCTCCAGAATTTCATCTAAAACAGGTCATCATTGACGTTTCACAATAAATTGTTGGCTACGAAGTTTCAAAAGCTAAAAAAAAACCCATTTGAGAAGAAAGCGGTCTGAACCTTAGGTCCAAATTTCAAATCTTTTCTCGCTATATTTTAGGATATATGATCTAAGGAAGTTAGGGTTTTTGCAGACTCCTGAATTACATCTTAAACAAGCAACCATGGGAAAAGCGTCATAACATTCTCTCTGAGCATCAGATTGAAATTTCGTAAGAACTTTTAGAAAGAGAAATTCCTGTAGTTTTCTGTATATTAGTTTCAGGTGATAAGGTAGAAATAGTGAGACGTGGCACGTCGTACAAGTTCGCTCTACTAAACTAGTCTATAATCAGGTCACCATGGGAGATTTGGCATAACTCTTTCTTAGATAATAAAATTCTAATAAGACTTGCGGGATTAGAAAGCAAACTCATAGAGCTACCATAGGAAGAAATTTTAGAACTTGGAGATCTGAAATTATTGAGTTACAGTCGTTTCAAGATCGAGCTCCTAAAATCAAGAAAAATTGAGATGAGGATGTTTGATGGCAGGGATCTGGTAAATTGGATACTATAGATGGAGAAATATTTTGATCTACATGGTGTACCACTGTTACAAAAGGTATGTATTACATCTTCATATTTAGGCCAAGATCAATTTTTATGGTATAAAGGGCTTTTTTCTCTTAAACCACTTGTTACATGGTAAATTTTCACAGAGGAAATTATAGCACATTATGAGGATATAAAGAGCAACACCTTCTTTAGAGAAACACCACAACAATTGGAAGAAAAAAGAGAAAAAGGGCTCTGTTACAAAGTGGAAAGGAAAATTAGGGCAACAAGGAAGTCTACCCCTCACAACTATAAAGATGGAAGTGTTGTTTCCCCTAGCCTTCCACGACCTAGAAGGGTTACACCACAAAAATTGGAAGAAAAAAGAAAAAAAGGGCTTTGTTACAATTGTGATAACAAATACATTAAAGGTCATAAGTGTGCTGAGAAGAAATTATTTTACATTGATTGTGGATAGGAGGAAGAAAAGGATCAAGAAACATCAAAAGAAGAGTATATACACCAAGAAGCAACCCCAGAGAAAGAAGAAATGAATCCAACCATATCATGTAAAGCATTAGAAAGAATTACTACTCAAACTCTTAAGATAGAAGGACATATCAAGAAGAAAAAGGTTCAAGAAGTGAAAGACCACATCAAGAAAGAAGAAATGAATCCAACCATATCTTGTAATGCAATGGTTGGAATTACCACTCCTCAAACTCCTAAGATAGAAGGACATATCAAGAAGAAAAAGGTTCAAGAAATGAAAGACCACATCAAGAAAGAAGAAATGAATCCGACCATATCTTGTAATGCAATGGTCGGAATTACCACTCCTAAAACTATCAAGATAGAAGGAGATATCAAGAAGATAAATGTTCAAGAAGTGAAAGATCACATAGAGCATCAAGAAATGAATCCGACCATATCTTGTAATGCACTGGAAGAAATTACCACTCCTAAAACTCTCAAGATAGAAGGACATATCAAGAAGAAAAATATTCAAGCAGTGAAAGATCACATCAAGCATCAACAACAAGTTCTCCAACTTTTAAAGGATAATGCCACTTTAGTGCAAAATCAAATGAAACAACAGGTAGATCAACATCGCAATGAAAGAAGTTTTGATGTAGGCGATTGAGTATTTTTATGGTTACATACATACAAACAAATGTCCCTCAGGAAAGCTATTTATGAGAAGGAAATGTTGGCAATACTACACGCACTTGAGAAATGGCGACCTCACCTAATGGGAAGACACTTCAAGGTAAAAATGGATCATGATAGTATTAATTACTTTTTATAACAAAGATTATCCTCTGAAGAGCAACAAAAATGGGTCACAAAGATGTTGGGTTATGACTTTGAAATCATCTACAAAAAAGGGAAGCAAAATGTTGTGGGAGATGCGCTCTCAAGAAAGGATGAGGATATGGAAGCATTTTTGTGCGCCATTTCTATTATCCAACTAGATTGGATAAACGAAACAAGCTATGAATGGAAGAAGGATGAAGAAGTGTGGAAACTCATTCAAAAGTTGTAGAATGTCCCAGTTCAAACAATATTTCTAGAACTTTACGAGGAAGGAAAAATCATATTGGAGCCTGGAGAAGTCACAAAAACAAGAACCCGAAAGCTACGAAATCAATCAATTTCATAGTATCTCATCAAGTGGAAGAACTTACCTACTGAAGATTCGACATGCGAGGATAAGAATTTTATACACGAGCATCAAGAACTACTCAAGCATTGAGGACAACACTTTTTGAAGGAGAGGGGCATGTTAGGCCCCTATACTACTAGTGTAACCCCTTACTGTTATTAGTACAACCACCTTATTATATTGTTGTACCCATGTAGTCCCCATATTGTTATTATTGTTCCCTTACATTATTATTGTTATGTCGGCTCTAATTATATTATGACCTGTTAGACTCCTATATATAGAAAGGAGGTCTTGTCATTTGTATCATCCAAGAATTGTTCATTTCTGTAATGTAAAGGAGGTTGCCCCTTCAAAGAGGCTTATTTATAAGGCATTTATCTATCTTTTCTAACTTTTTGTGAGCTAGTTTCATAACATACATCTTTCCAGAGATCCGACACTCTTCTACTACATTGAGAAGGTCATTCCCAATGAGGTTGAAAAAAGCTAAGTAGAATTCAATGGGCCAACCATCTGGGCCAGGGCTTTTATCTTTCTGAAACCATTTTAAAGTCCCTTCAAGTTCATCTCTGGTGACGGGAGAGGTTAGCTCAACTGCCTCTTCCAGATCAACAAAGCTTGGGAAGTGCCCTGCTACTTAAATGATATCAACTAGGTTTGAGGCAGGTGGCTCCTTGTAGAGCTGTTTGAAATGTGGGATACCCCACTGTGATATTTGATTTAAGGTTTTTGCAATACTTCCATTTGGTGTGGGCATTTGCCAGATGGTGTTGGAGGCTTTTCTTCCCTTGGCAAAGTTCTGGAAGTACATTATGTTCTCATCCAGAGATGAACTTGGCTTCAAATTTAACTTGGCTTCAACACTTAAGAATCCCCTGTTGTGTTTATCCATAAGGTGTGCCAAGGATGATTCAACGGAGGTGAGGGTATGGGAATCCCTTTGGAGTTTTTCCTTTGTCCATTTGATAGTGAGATTCTTGAGATGTAGAAGGTTTTGACAGAAGCCCAAAACCCAAGTGTGCCCTTGGGAGGTAGGATTTTGCATCCAGAAGTCTGTAACCAGATTAATATAGGAGGGATCTAGAAGCCAAGATGAATTGAACTTGAACGGGGCTTTGGGCTTTATAGGAGGACCAAATATTTCAAGGTAGATAGGCGAGTGGTCAGAGATGCCACTGGTTCCAACCCACTATCTATATTGAGATAATCGTTGCATCATCGGATTTTTAAGAATGAAATGGTCCAGTCTTATAGTGAGGGTAGCCTCTCCAACTCTTCTATTCCTCGATGTTGGTAGGGGTCTATTCATAGGAATATCTGTGAGGTGAGCTTAATTAAGGAGGTTTTCCATGATATCAGAGAGTGGGTCAATCTGTGCCGATGATCCCCAAGACTCACTATATCCAATGGAAAAATTTAGGTCCTCGCCTAAGATGAGATTGTCTGGTGAGGTAAGAGAGAGATTTAGGAGTTGATTCCAGAAAGCGTCGCATCCTTGACACAACCCATAAACATTCATGACACGAAGATCTATCCCCAGCTCAACAAAAAAAAATTGATGCCAATGAACCCCTTTCCTCCCTAGACCGAAATTAGGTTTATGGTTCGGGGATTGTATCCCAAAGCCAATCCACCTGATAATCCAACAACATCAAGTGCAAGGAATTCCCATCCTAGGCTTAAATTCTGCAGAATCCAAATGATGTGTTGGGCTTCATCGAGGGTTTCTTGAAGAAGGATAATGTCTACAGGCTCAATAGTAAATAGCCTACGCAGGGCTAGCTTTTTGGGCGAGCTAGCCATACCCCTACAATTGAAGGATAGGAATTTCATGGGGGAACCATATCAAGGGTATTCTTCGCTCTAAGAACCTGATCTAATGAAGTTTTCCTACCCGAGACCACCTCAGCACCAGCCTAGAGAATTGCATGTGAAAGGTAAGATTTGCACCCACGAAGGGGTTTGATGGTTGATGAGGGGAGGGACAGCCCAAGACCAGAGAGTGTTGAATGGGAGCCCCCAGAGGGAGGGCAAGATCGCAGGTTATAAGGATTAGGGGGATTCGGGGAAGGTGATGATGGGGAAGAGGTGGTCTTCGGGTGGATGGTAGGGGCAGTGGTGGAGTAAACCAGGTGATGGGGGAGAAGGGGGCAAGGAATTGATGAGGGAGAGGTGGAGTGATCCTGAACCAGTGCATTATGCAGATGTTGTGTAGAAGATAGAACATGGGAAGAGGGGAGAGGAGTATCCAATGATCGAGCTGCTTCAACTGCTACCCTGGCTCCAGTCAGAGGTGAAGATCGGGTCTCGAAGAGTTTCCTGTAGTTTGCTGGACTGGATGGGATGGGGTCACCATCCGAGATGTTGCAGGTACTGTAGATGGAGCCTTCTTAGGGATGTCAAGGGTATCCTTACCACTACGTGCCTCCTTTTCCATTGCTACTTCATGGGGTTTCGAGACTAGAGGAAATTACTTATATAGATGCCCGACCTTGTGGTAGCGTTGGCATCTAAATGGCACACCCTCGTGTTGGCTTGTTGGGGCCTGACCCAGGTTCATAAGTGATTTAGCTAAACAAATCCTGAAACTACCGGCCCTTTCGACAACAGTCTGCGGTGCGTGGACTGAGGTCTCACTCGAGGTAGTATGGGAGGGTGTTCGAACTAGGTTTCCACACCCTAGGGATGTCTTAATGAAATCTAGGTAGTTCGTGAACCAATCCTGTGCGCTTGCGCTACTCTGCGCAACTGCCTGTCCATCGCAACTTGTGTAACTGCTTCTGCACAGCTCTGTAAAGAGCGTGAAGAGGAGCGGTCTAGATCCTTTGTCCTTACTGTGCTATTATTATAGATCTTAACTTAATTGTGTGGGCCCAATATTCTCATTAATCATTCAAGATTCATAACAAGTGTGTGCAATAAAAAAACTATAAAGAGATGCATAAATATAACAGAAGCATAGACACACAATATTTCAGAATGAACTTATCTTTTATTAATTCTTTGTTCAAGTAGAATCCTAACTCCGCCTTGCACACTCAGCCGCAGGGGTCTGCGCACACAGCTGCGAACTCTACCAGGCCTCTGCGCGCTTAGCTTCAGAGCCTCTTCCCACTACTACAACCCAAGCCTTGGACTTACAGACTCAGAGCTAATTTATCATCCAAAACACATGTCCCTTACATCTTAGAGTAGCGCTTTATTTATATAATCCCATGGTCTATGGACCATGGGTAGGCCAGCATACTTTACATTAAATTACATTATCTTAGGGCGGACAACCCTAGACTCTTGCGCTTTGCGCCCGCATTTCACGGGGTCTTTATATTACGTTTGACCAAAATTCAGTCTTCAAGCCCCAAAAACATGTTATGGGGGATCTGTTGCCCAACAGGCCCCCAACAAAATCATCGTGACTTGTCCTAAGTCACTCTACTTGTGCGGCGATATTTGTGCGAATTCCATCCAACTGAGCCTATGCTGTGTGAAGGTTCGTAACGCATCATGATGTTGCCATCTGGATCTGCTCCATCTCTGCTTCTGAATCATCTGCATCTGACTTGATTCTCTACTATGATGTTGGTTTCTAATACCTGTGTTTATGGTCCCGCGCCTTTTTCCGGCTTGTCGGGTCGTGAAGACTGTGCTTTGGTCGGTTAGTCAGATAGTCGGCCCACCCATGTAGGGCTTCAGGCGACTGCCATTTAATCTTCCTGGGAAGGGTTCTCCATTAAGTTTCACTAGTTGGACCACGCCTTCGTCTGCGACTTCTTTTACCACATATGGTCATAACCAATGCATTCTGAGTTTCCCAGGAAATTTTTCGAACTCGTTGTCATACAATAACACTAAATCATTTACCTTGAATGTGCACAACTTGATATGGCAATCGTGCCAGTATTTCGCGCACTGTTTCTATACCGTTGATGGAATCCCACCAGAAATCGTTCTTCCTTGAGTTCTTCTAATTGTGCAAGTCTCTCTTCCAAGGCTTCGCGGTCTGACATGCCTGTAATTGCTGCTATCCGCAAACTGAGTATGATGTATTCTATTGGCATGATTGCTTCTGTGCCATAGACTAAGCTGAAAGGTGTCTGACCCGTCAATTTTTTGCACGTGGTTCTGTATGCCCATAATACGGTAGGTATGCACAGGTCTTAGTTGTTTCACTACATGTTACATACTTTGGTTAGCACAGTCTGTAGAATTTTGTTGAATGATTCTACTGTCCCATTGGCTTGTAGATGGTACAGTGTACTTTGCTGATGATACACCTGGAATTCCTCGGTGAGTGCGCTGATGGTTTTACTCAGGAAGTGCGTCCCGCGGTAACTCATTAAAATTTCCGGGCAACCAAACCATGTCAACATGTTGTTGAACAAAAATTTCACAGTTGTAGCGGCTGTGCAATCCTTAACTGGTTGTTCTTCTGCCCATCGAGTCAGGTATTCTATCGTGATGATGATGTAGCACGTACCCGTCTTCCCCTGAGGTTTGATCGGTCCCACAAAGTCGATTTCCCATTTTTCAAATGACTGCAATGTCATCTGTGGATTGAGCGGCATCTCATCCCTTCGTGATGGTTTCCCAGTCCTTTGGCATATGTCACAGGCCCAACAATGTGCTTTCGAATCTTGTTGTAGGGTTGGCCACCATAGGCCAGTGCGAAGAATCTTCTATTTCATCGTGCATCCTGCATAGTGTCCTCCTGCAGTCCCTCCATGTGCTTCTGCAAGGATCTGTCCTCGTTCAAATTCAAGTACATATCTTTGCAATATCTCATCGTTTCCCATTTTGTAGAGGTTCCTTGCGATGACAGAAAAGTCCGCTGCGTGCACCACCAATTCCTTCTTCTGCTGGATTGAATATTCCTTCGGTGTAGTCCATGTGGTCAAAAAATGGATTATATTTTCGAAGTGGCTATCTGTGACGTGCACTGCAAAGAGCTGTGCATCAGGTAGTCCTTCCTCCAAATTTGTTGGCTCCTCACCTATCTCAATTCGTGATAAGTGATCTAGTCTTGCATTTAGGCGTCCTGGCTTTACAATGATCTCAAAGTCATATTCTTGAAATAGTAACATCCATTTGCATATTCGCCCCCAAGCACAGGGTTTTTCACCAGGTATTTCAATGCAGAATGATCGATATACATCTTGAAGTTCCCACCAAGTAAATAGTGTTGGTATTTTTGGAGCACGTATACCATTGCCAACCCTTCGTGCTCAGTAGTAGAGTAGCTCTTTTCAGCTTTGGATAGCTACCGACTCGCAAATGTGATCAGCTGATCCACGCCTTCCGCACCTTCCTGTGTAAGTACAGGTCCCAGCGCAATACATGAAGCATCAACATGTACATGAAATTCTACGTCCCATCTTGGGAAGACCAGGATGGGAGCGGATGCCATTTTCTCGTTGAGAACATCCAGACTTTTCCTACAATCATCATTCCAACAATATGTAGCGTCCTTTTCCAATAGCTTTTCCATTGGTGCTATTATTTGTGCATAGCTCTTGATAAACTTTCTATAGTAACCAGTGTGCCCCAACTGAGTGCGTAGTTGTTTGACAGTTCGCGACACTTTCCGATTGAGAATAACAATAATCTTTGCAAGATCCACCATCAGGCCTTGTTTGTAGACCACATGGCCGAGCAAGTTTCCAAAGGGGACGAGGAAGGTGCACTTTTTAAGATTTAGTGCAATCTGGTGTCGCCAGCAAGTATCCAACATTAAACATAAGCTTGCTATATGGTGTTTAACTAACCCAAATATATTCCAATTGTCCAGATAGACCTCCAAGAACTTGTGGATGTACTCTTTGAACATGGCCACCACTACGCGCGAAAATATCGTTGGCGCATTCTTCAGTCCAAAGGGCATAACGGTGTATTGAAAACAACCCCATTTGGTTGTGAAGGTTGTCTTGCTCCTATCTTTCGGAGCGATCTTGATCTAATGGTACCCTGAGAAGCCATCTGTGAATAAGCTTCTTGACCACCACCATTCTGCAATACTCCATCTGTAAAAGGTATCGGTAATGGATCATGAACACAGGTGTCATTAGGCTTCCTGAGGTCCACGCATATTCTAATTTCGCCCTTCTGTTTTTTCTCTTGTACTACCATGGGACTCACCCAGTCAGATTCTTCCACTGGTTCAATAATTCCGACTGCAAGCATTTTGTCTAATTTGTCGCAGACCTTTTCTTTATACTTTGGTTTAAAACGGTAAGGTCGCTATTTAACTGGTTTCATTCCCTGTTTCAAAGTAATCTTCATCATCCCTAAGTTGCAAATGATCCCCTTTAAGTCCGTGATTTTGGTCAAGAACAAATCTTGATATTCGTAGAGTAGCTCGACGACCTTATCTACCATAGCATCATCCCAATAGTCCCCAAGCGTTGCATACTTCGGTTTTGCGCCTATGCCAATGTTTACCTGCTTTGTTTTTAGTGGTACAGTGATGTCGAGATGCTCAATTGATGGTCCTCAAACTTCGCGACACCCTTCAGCTTCTAGAATATTAATATTTCGGGCTTCGTCATCATCCTCCTCTACTTACATGTTATAACATTCTATGGCACTGCTTAACTAGGTTGCCCATGCTAGTTGAACTACTTGCTGTGGTTCTTGTGGTATTTTGAAGGTGACGGATTTTACAGCTTGCAATGCGTCGTCAACAGTATCCAGCCATCAGTCTTCAAATGTGAATGTTAATAGAAATCCCTCGTGCAAGACATCCCATTCGCCCGTACCATGTCGGATTTCTATCTCAGTATACCAATTCATCGGTATGACATCCAGGGTATGGTAGAATAAGTATACCCATTTAGGCTGAGGTTCTTCCCCATAGGTCTTGGTCTATTTCGCGAGGTACGTGCGCGGGTCATCTCATCCATTGTATTTATCTTATATCCGTAGTTGCGGTTTCCTAAATCGTAGGTGCATCATCCTTCTACATCCGTGCCAGTTTTCAAAATTTCCTTGACATGTTCCCCACCAGCATGTAGGTGTCACGCATAGTGCCCACTTCGACACATCTAACCGCTGTTGTTCCGGTATTGCACTTTCAAATTTGCTCAACAATTCATCCACCGCTGTCAATCCATCATATGTTGGCAGATCTTGGGCCTGGGTTGTTACGGAACGTAGTGATCTAATCATCATGTTGCAATTCAGCGTTGTCACTTCGTTCAACCTGTTAGCGCTTGAAATTTCACCTCAGGATGAGAAAGGTAAACCTCAAGGCCACATCAAACCATTTAGCCTCGTAGCTAGCCCTACGGGGCAGGAGAAGGCTCTCTCCGGTCTATCTCAGTAAAATCTTCAATGGATGAGATGAACAATATGTCAACACTGATTTTAGGCTAGTAAACTAATCAAAAAGATTGTTTTAGGGTTTTTAGGGTTTTTTGGTGGCAATTTGAGGAGAGGGCAATTTTGGGTGCGGGGATTGGACACAGTTTCTGCAGGGGGTTCCTTGGGGCGAGGTAGGAAACAGTATTGATGCCTTAAATTAAGATGGATGATCAGGAATGAAAGACGAGGAGCTAAAGAGAGCAAAAATGACTTTGAATTCCCTTTAGACAGTAGAAAACATTGAAATTAAACAAATTTAAAAGCAGAGCATGGCTAACATGAATTCATACTTTAACACTTCATTTGTTTAATGTGCAGCAGTAAAGGAAAGGAAATGATTCACATAAACACACTTACAATAACATTGAGAAACACACCATCAACACATGAGTCCACAAGAATCCCAAAGAGGACTGCAAAACCCTGGTCTTCCTTAGCCAAAAATTGCAGAGATACAGTGAAATAATACAATGATAGCTTCTCCCTCAAGAGTCCAACCATGAAAATGAGCAAGAAAGTACATAATATAGATGATCTAACCTCTTTCCCTGCCTCCATGGGTCGAGCTCACTATCCTAGGAGCTGTTTCAACCACTTCTAAACTAAGCACTACAAACTAGGCAGTCAAAACAACTTGCCTCTATAAACTTGGAAACCAATTCATTCATTTAATATTTACCCTTTTCATGAATGAATGTTCTAGAAGTGTTACATAAGAGTAAAAGTGTCTAAAAAGTACAATAATTACATCAATGAGGATCACATTTCATCTCAAAAATTCAAACTGAGTCAAATCTGTGTTTTCTGGGCTGTACAGTGCATTTCTGGACAAAACTGCCTGACAGGTCGCGCGCCACTGCCTGACGGGTCACGCGCCTTTGGAGCCATGTTTGGGGAACTTGTAGGTGGCCAAATTGAGCAAAAGTGGGCTTGTTGGAAAGGTCTATGAGTCTACTTTCCAACCCAACTGGAATTTCTGAATTTGGAGTTCATTTTCCCTGTCAAACCTCAAATATCCCAAGACTGCTTTCTGTAATTCAAAAAAGTGGCAGAAAGTCAATTTTTGCATGTATTTTGACTTTCTGGAGGCCTAAAACTTCACCAAATCTCAAGTCCATCCATGAGAATATGTAACTTTGCATGAAAAATCTGGAAATGCTGAGTTTTGGTCAAAAGGAGTTGCCCTGATGTAGGGTCGCGCGGGGGGTGAGACCTGTTAATGGGAAAAACCTGCAAATTGCCAAAAAATGCCAAAATTCACCCAAAATTCTCAAAATTTCTTGGGTTTTGTGCTGTGGCTGGGCTATTTGGTGCCTTGATCCTTGAGTGAAGCCTCAGCCAAGATACGGAGGGGATTGAGCCTCTTTCTCCGTTTCAGTGCCTCGGTCAACCGCCTTTGAAACATTTTCATCTTTGCCTTGCACACATGCATTCTTGCCCAGTAATGGTTCTTCATGTTCATCAGCAATCTCTTCCCTTGGTTGGCCTTAGCCAACAGCCTCTCCAAGTGTGCATTGACCCGGATGAGCATGGACTCTCTCTCAGCAGGCAATAGGTCACCGGGTCTTCTTCGGTTCAAGATTCGGTCACTACGAATCCTCCACAGCTCATCAAGTGCTTTCTCATCCTACAACTATTTGTTGCGCTGCTCCAGGTATGAGATTGTCCATTGTGCTCCCTCTAACCTCCTCTACAAGGCATCATTTTCAGCTCTGAGATGCTGAATGATCTCCTTTGCCTCTCGGCTAGGAGAACTGGCCTCAAGATCCACAAGCTCAATATGTAGAACTCCTGATGGCCCCTCATGAATCATGGGCTGCTTGCCCCTTCCTGGTACCTGTGCTGGTGAAGAAAGCGAGACCCCTTCCACCTGCTGTGGAGATAGTACTCACCGAGCTGCTGCAAATAAGGCCCTGTGGCCTCTCTGATAAGTGACCAATGGAGAAGAGCTGACATGGCTAGTCCCGGGGATATCATGTTGCTGTGATGGTCCTCCCTCCTCATGAACAATCTCTGGATGTGGTGGTGGTGATGGTGCTGTGAAAAACTCACGAGAGATAAACTCCTCCCATGGGATGCCCTGCTGTTTTGACTGTTTGAGATGCTGTTTCAAGGGGACAAATAACACAAGGGAGAAGTTAGGGAGGGGGACTTTTGAGGGGACTTAGGGAAAATATATGTAAGAGGGAATTTAGGGAAGAAATTATGACATATACAGCATCACATAATCATAATATGCAAGGGTTTTATGGGAAGTAGGGTTTAGGGCTATGTTATTGATTTTTAGGGGTAGGGGTAGGGTTTTAGGGCTTTTAGTATTTTTGGTAGGGAGATTGGGTAAAAATGATAAGGGAGGTGGTAATAGGATGTGGGGAAAAAGTGGGGATGAAAAGGATGACCTTGAGCACAGCAAAACAAAACCCTAGCTTTACTTGCACTTTGACCTTTTTAAGCACAATACACATGAATTTCCCATTTCATCTTGATAGCATTTGACACATCTTCCATGCTCATTTTTTCTTTGCCAAGCAAAATCACCATGATTTAGAGGCCTACCTGAAGAAATTTAGGAGAAAGAAGTTGATTTGTGGTTCACTGGAAAATTTCTGTAGGTGAATCCTAATGGGTCGTGCGCACTTCCCAACAGGTCGCGCGCCCTCAACGGGTCGCACCAGTGTAATTTTTACACTGCTGGAGGTGCCCTGACAGGTCGCGCGCCTTCAACGGGTCGCGCGCAAGGCTCAACGGGTCGCGGTTTGTAGGAGGCTTTTGGAGGCCTTCCTGGTGTCGGAATTGGGTGTAGGATAGCTCGTTGGAAAGGTATTTGAGTCTACTTTCCAACCCAAATATAATTTTTCAATTTGGAGTTCATTTGACCTGTAAAAAATCAAATCTCCCAATACTAATCAAAAAGTGCCAAATGAGGCTGCCTCAAGGAAGAGTGCTGTTGCAGTCAACTTTTGAATGCCTTCATCAACCACAAATTTAGCTCATGATAGCTCATTGGAAAGATCTTTGTGTCTAGTTATAATTTTACCCATCAAGAAAATCATTTGGCCAACCAAGCTAGGAGAAAACTTGATTTTCCCAAGGTCACTTCAGAGATGTCTTTGATTCTCCTGAGGCAATGGTATTCTTGACATTTCTCTCAAACCATGACACCTGTACAAAAAGTGAAGGAGGTTTTCCTTCCTTGGCATGTTTTGGACAGAAACCTCTCTCATTTTTCAAAAATTCATCTTTTATTTCTCTAAAACATCTTTTGAGTGAAACTTACCCCGATGTGTGAAACAAGGAATTCTGTCGAAATGAAGCGAAATGAAGGGGATAGGGGGTTTCTAAATTCTTGAGGAAATTTTTGGGAGTAGGGAGGGATGTTAGGAAGTAGGGGAAAGTGGAATATCAGAGATTGAGTGAGGGGAAGGGGTCGAAAAGGGAAAAACACAGGCCCAACCTAGAAAATTGCCAGGTTGTAGCTAGAAACTAGGGTTTGTGCAAAAATGAGGATTTGGGGGATCTAAGGGATGGGAAGCATTTGATAGGGTATTTTAAGGATAGGGGAAGGTGTATGAACATCTGGATACAAGTTTTGCCGATGACTTGACCGTCCAAGAGAAATTGCCTTTTAAAACCCTAGGAGAGGGAAATGACCTTGCCTGGGCACAACTGAAGCATGAACAAGGTGTAAAATGACTCATTAGACACTATCATGATAATGAAAACCCTATGAATGATGATAGAATTAGCTGAATAGTGACATAGACTGACATTTGGACCACTTTAGAAGGAGTGAAAGCAAACCCTAGACCTAATGCCTAGTGACCAAATTTTGCTTGAAACCTCTTTGAAATGACAAAATTTGACCTTGACACTCTGAGATCACTTTGTAAGAGCATATTTGATCACTGGAGGAAGGCTGGAAAGACTGACACTAACATTGGCTCCAATGGGGATGGTAGCTCCTTGGAGGTGCCAAGAACCTTAGACCTCTGGGAGAGCAGACCAGTGCTTTATCATCATTGGGCAATGGAGTCAATATTTACACATGTGACCCAAATTTGGACAACTTTATTGACTTTGACAATTGACTGGACTTTGACAATTGACTGAAAATTGAACTAACTTTGACACAAACTAACTCAATGGAAAACTGAAATAACTTGAAAAAACTCACTCAACAGACCAAACACAAATGACTCATGACCGACTTAAAACAAAACTTTACAAAGCTTTTGGAAAAACGGCAGCAATCCATCAAGATTTGGAATCATGATGACAACCACCTGCATACTAATGAAATATGTACAATCATGTATAATGAGCTTTCCAATGTAACCAATCCAGCAGATGGCTACATACCAAATTTCTGCTCTCGCTTATCTCGAGCAGGCGAAACGATGAACCTGTAGGAAACTCAAAATAACCACTGAAACCAAAGCTTATGATAATGAACCAGGCAACATTTATCTTTTCTAATGCTTGCAGAAGAATGCCAAAGGGATCTTGATAATCCTGAAGCACTACCTTGTTTGGAGATCCAGCTGTAAAAATATAAGTACTCGCTTCATTCTGATCTGAAAGAACAATGGTTTGCTGATTGATAGGAAGGCACAGAGAAGTATAAGCTTCTGCCATATGAGTGTTGGCTATAAATTCCTTGACCGTGAGAAATTTTGACATATTGTCTCTCTCAAGCTTATATTCCTCAATTTCATGGTCTAGGTCATTCTTAAATAGAAAACAATCCTCAAGATCATCAAACATGACAGCCTCATCATCTTCATGAAAGAAAATATTATCTGTTTGTTGATCTATAAAACTAATTACAAGACTGTCATCATTTTCAAAAGAGGAAGAAGTTTCACCAACACTTTCGTGACCATGTGCACACTGCCGATTTGCTTTAGCTTGGGTTGTAGCATGACCTTTCAAAAGCTGATCTATCTCCTCTTCAGACAAAGGAGATAAGACTTTCTGTTTCCCTTTGCTCAAACAAGTCTTGTCTTCTTGAAATAACATTTCAAAACATGAAAAATCTGAATGACAGTCCTGATCTTCTGAAACTTGGAAACATTGTTGATCATCTTCATATGAAATGGCAATCAAACTATCCAAATTATGATTGAAAGAAGAGTTTTCACTTACTTGAACAAAGATCTCATCTTGCTGTTCATGAGCTGGCTGAATTACCTCCTCATGCAGGCTCTGTTCTGATGGCATAAGGACATTTGGATCAAGAACTTTGTCCATGATCTCAACAACAAAACTCTCCTTTTCAGGATTCGGCACAAGGTATGCTTGGTCATCACAATCTGAATCTAGAACTGAAATAGTTGTCCTAACATTATCACATTCTGCAACCTGGTTTTCTTCTGTGGACAGATCTGAAACAAGCTCTTCTCTTTCCTCAATTACAGCCATATGACCATCTTCAACCTGCTGATCTTGATTCTGCTGCAAAATATCCTGATCATCTGGACAAGTATCCTCTAAGTTTTCTTTATGCTGCTGAAATGGATTCTCATACAGAGCCTCCATGATCTCAACGTCCATAAAATTATCATCTTCATAATATGTCTCAAGGCTTTCAATAAAATTATGTACATGGCTACAACAGTTCTAAACTAAAATCAAAGATGGATATGATTCTTTATACTTTTCAAAGAACACGGTATGAAAATCCCTTAAACAATAAATTGACGCAGATGGCAAACTTTCATACTAGGATTGGGCTTCATCTTCCAAAGTAGCCATAAACATTTTCATCAAACAGTCCTCAGGAAAATTGATCTTTAACTTGCGAATATGCATATGAAATCTAACCAGATGTAAAGCAGCATCCTTCTTACTATCAGCGTTAAATGTGGGCAGATTCCTTGACCAATCTACCTTGGGCATCTTATTCGGAAAACCTGTAATGTGATCTCGGCTCAAGGGAGCATATATTCTTGCAATCCGATCCATCTTGAGAAATGTCAAAGCTACTGATCTCTCTGCAGTGAAGTCACCATGAAGCACAGGTTGCTGGATTCTTCAGTGAAAGGAGTCGCCAAGTGAATGATTTCAGCCTGTGAAAACTCTCAACCTATCATCAACGGCTCAGAGTTAACAAATATACTGGGATAAAGTGTCAATGAAGCGCTACATCCACAAGCTCACGGAGATTGACTGAAGCAGCGTTTATCTACTAACGCTGATGTAAAACAAGAGCGTTTTCAAAGGCTACCTGGCGTAACTTCAGGCTCCGTCTAAGACTTATGAAATAACACGTTAATGAGCAAATGATTAGTTTGTTCTCCCCAGTATGGTCGCCAGTATGTTAGCGCTTGAAATTTCACCTCAGGCTGAGAAAGGTAAACCTCAAGGCCACATCAAACCATTTAGCCTCGTAGCTAGCCCTACGGGGCAGGAGAAGGCTCTCTCCGGTCTATCTCGGTAAAATCTTCAATGGATGAGATGACCAATATGTCAACACTGATTTTAGGCTAGTAAACTGATCAAAAAGATTGTTTTAGGGTTTTTAGGGTTTTTGGTGGCAATTTGAGGAGAGGGCAATTTTGGGTGCGGGGATTGGACACAGTTTCTGCAGGGGGTTCCTTGGGGCGAGGTAGGAAACAGTATTGATGCCTTAAATTGAGATGGATGATCAGGAATGAAAGACAAGGAGCTAAAGAGAGCAAACAATGACTTTGAATTCCCTTTAGACAGTAGAAAACATTGAAATTAAACAAATTTAAAAGCAGAGCATGGCTAGCATGAATTCATACTTTAACACTTCATTTGTTTAATGTGCAGCAGTAAAGGAAAGGAAATGATTCACATAAACACACTTACAAGAACATTGAGAAACACACCATCAACACATGAGTCCATAAGAATCCCAAAGAGGACTGCAAAACCCTGGTCTTCCTTAGCCAAAAATTGCAGAGATACAGTGAAATAATACAATGATAGCTTCTCCCTCAAGAGTCCAACCATGAAAATGAGCAAGAAAGTACATAATATAGATGATCTAACCTCTTTCCTTGCCTCCATGGGTCGAGCTCACTATCCTAGGAGCTGTTTCAACCACTTCTAAACTAAGCACTACAAACTAGGCAGTCAAAACAACTTGCCTCTATAAACTTGGAAACTAATTCATTCATTTAATATTTACCCTTTTCATGAATGAATGTTCTAGAAGTGTTACATAAGAGTAAAAGTGTCTAAAAAGTACAATAATTACATCAATGAGGATCACATTTCATCTCAAAAAGTCAAACTGAGTCAAATCTGCGTTTTCTGGGCTGTACAGTGCATTTCTGGACAAAACTGCCTGACAGGTCGCGCGCCACTGCCTGACGGGTCACGCGCCTTTGGAGCCATGTTTGGGGCACTTGCAGGTGGTCAAATTGCGCAACAGTGGGCTTGTTGGAAAGGTCTATGAGTCTACTTTCCAACCCAACTGGAATTTCTGAATTTGGAGTTCATTTGCCCTGTCAAAACTCAAATCTCCCACGACTGCTTTTTGCAATTCAAAAAAGTGGCAGAAAGTCAATTTTTGCATGTATTTTGACTTTCTGGAGGCCTAAAACTTCACCAAATCTCAAGTCCATCCATGAGCATATGTAACTTTGCATGAAAAATCTGGAAATGCTGAGTTTTGGTCAAAAGGAGTTGCCCTGATGTAGGGTCGCGCGGGGGGTGAGACCCGTTAATGGGAAAAACCTGCAAATTGCCAAAAAATGCCAAAATTCACCCAAAATTCTCAAAATTTCTTGGGTTTTGTGCTGTGGCTGGGCTATTTAGTGCCTTGATCCTTGAGTGAAGCCTCAGCCAAGATACGGAGAGGATTGGGCCTCTTTCTCCGTTTCAGTGCCTCAGTCAACCGCCTTTGAAACATTTTCATCTTTGCCTTGCACACATGCATTCTTGCCCAGTAATGGTTCTTCATGTTCCTCAGCAATCTCTTCCCTTCGTTGGCCTTAGCCAATAGCCTCTCCAAGCATGCATTGACCCAGATGAGCATGGACTCTCTCTCAGCAAGCAATAGGTCACCGGGTCTTCTTCGGTTCAAGATTCGGTCACTACAAATCCTCCACAGCTCATCAAGTGCTTTCTCATCCTTCAACTGTTTGTTGCGCTGCTCCAGGTATGAGATTGTCCATTGTGCTCCCTCTAACCTCCTCTGCAAGGCATCATTTTCAGCTCTGATATGCTGAATGATCTCCTTTGCCTCTCGGCTAGGAGAACTGGCCTCAAGATCCACAAGCTCAATATCTGGAACTCCTGATGGCCCCTCATGAACCATGGGTTGCTTGCCCCTTCCTGGTACCTGTGCTGGTGAAGAAAGCGAGACCCCTTCCACCTGCTGTGGAGATAGTACTCGCCGAGCTGCTGCAAATAAGGCCCTGTGGCCTCTCTGATAAGTGACCAATGGAGAAGAGCTGACATGGCTAGTCCCGGGGATATCATGCTGCTGTGATGGTCCTCCCTCCTCATGAACAATCTCCGGATGTGGTGGTGGTGATGGCGCTGTGAAAAACTCACGAGAGATAAACTCCTCCCATGGGATGCCCTGCTGTTTTGACTGTTTGAGATGCTGTTTCAATGGGACAAATAACACAAGGGAGAAGTGAGGGAGGGGGACTTTTGAGGGGACTTAGGGAAAATATATGTAAGAGGGAATTTAGGGAAGAAATTATGACATATACAACATCACATAATCATAATATGCAAGGGTTTTATGGGAAGTAGGGTTTAGGGCTATGTTATTGATTTTTAGGGGTAGGGGTAGGGTTTTAGGGCTTTTAGTATTTTTGGTAGGGAGATTGGGTAAAAATGATAAGGGAGGTGGTAATAGGATGTGGGGAAAAAGTGGGGATGAAAAGGATGACCTTGAGCACAGCAAAACAAAACCCTAGCTTTACTTGCACTTTGACCTTTTTAAGCACAATACACATGAATTTCCCATTTCATCTTGATAGCATTTGACACATCTTCCATGCTCATTTTTTCTTTGCCAAGCAAAATCACCATGATTTAGAGGCCTACCTGAAGAAATTTAGGAGAAAGAAGTTGATTTGTGGTTCACCGGAAAATTTCTGTAGGTGAATCCTGATGGGTCGCGCGCACTGTCCAACGGGTCGTGCGCCCTCAACGGGTCGCACCAGTGTACTTTTTACACTGCTGGAGGTTCCCTGATGGGTCGCGCACCTTCAACGGGTCGCGCGCCAGGCTCAACGGGTCACGTTTTGCAGGAGGCTTTTGGAGGCCTTCCTGGTGTCGGAATTGGGTGCAGGATAGCTCGTTCGAAAGGTATTTGAGTCTAATTTCCAACCCGACTGGAAGTTTTCAATTTGGAGTTCATTTGACCTGTCAAAAATCAAATCTCCCAAGACTGGTCAAAAAGTGCCAAATGAGGCTGCCTCAAGGAAGAGTGCTGTTGTAGTCAACTTTTGAATGCCTTCCTCAACCCCAAATTTAGCTCATGATAGCTCATTGGAAAGCTCTTTGTGTCTAGTTATCATTTTACCCATCAAAAAAATCATTTGGCCAAAAAAGCTAGGAGAAAACTTGATTTTTCCAAGGTCACTTCAGAGATGTCTTTGATTCTCCTGAGGCAACGGTATTCTTGACATTTCTCTCAAACCATGACACCTGTACAAAAAGTGAAGGAGGGTTTTCTTCTTTGGCATGTTTTGGACAAAAACCTCTCTCAGTTTCCCAAAATTCATCTTTTATTTCTCTAAAACATCTTTTGAGTGAAACTTACCCCGATGTGTGAAACAAGGAATTCTGTCGAAATGAAGCGAAATGAAGGGGATAGGGGGTTTCTAAATTCTTGAGGAAATTTTTGGGAGTAGGGAGGGATGTTAGGAAGTAGGGGAAAGTGGAATCTTAGAGATTGAGGAAGGGGAAAGGGTCCAAAAGGGCAAAACACAGGCCCAACCTAGAAAATTGCCAAGTTGTAGCTAGAAACTAGGGTTTGTGCAAAAATGAGGATTTGGGGGATCTAAGGGATGGGAAGAATTTGATAGGGTATTTTAAGGATAGGGGAAGGTGTATGAACATCTGGATACAAGTTTTGCTGATGACTTGACCGTCCAAGAGAAATTGGCTTTCAAAACCCTAGGAGAGGGAAATGACCTTGCCTGGGCGGAACTGAAGCATGAACAAGGTGTAAAATGACTCATTAGACACTATCATGATAATGAAAACCCTATGAATGATGATAGACGCAGCTGAATAGTGACATAGACTGACATTTGGACCACTTTAGAAGGAGTGAAAGCAAACCCTAGACCTAATGCCTAGTGACCAAATTTTGCTTGAAACCTCTTTGAAATGACAAAATTTGACCTTGACACTCTGAGATCACTTTGTAAGAGCATATTTGATCACTGGAGGAAGGCTGGAAAGACTGACAATAACACAACCGATTGTGCCATTGTTCATCTTCTTCGTCTGAATCCAAGGTGCAAGAACTTGCATGCTCCCATGAGATCCTTCCATCTGCAGTCGAATTCACCCAATCCTGATCTCGCGCAGTTATCTTGTAGATACAATCCAACTCATCATCACTTCCATCGTCACGCACAGGTTCAGTGTAGCACACTCCTTCGGTTGGATCTAGTGGAACTACTATGCATAGGGACTTTTTCTCAAATATCATCTTCCGCTTCTTCAGGTTGATGACTCCATTCATATCAGTGGCCCAGTCTATTCCTAGCAACATGGGATAAGGATTGCTGTCATCGACAATCTCTATTACTTCAAAGTTTGTCTGTGTGTTCATGCCTTCGATATCAACTGTTACCCCTTGCAACCTTCCCATGGGAAAAATCTTCTGTTGGTTCGCCATTCGTAACTGAATAGGGGACCACTGTAACGCAGGCCTGCCCATACATTCCCATGTCTACTTTGGTAATACATTCACGTCTGAACCTAGGTCTAGGATTACTTGATCCATTTCATATTCACCAATCTGTGCCATCAATCTCATTTCCCTCCTAGTGCACAATGTATACTTCCCTAATTTCCAGACTATGTGCAGTTCCCCTGATGCCGTGCACCTGGTGATCAGCTCCTGTAGTCCCTTAATTGCCTTATTGTCGCGTAGCAGTTTCATGCATGTGTCCAAAAAGGTAGTAAGCATAGAAAGATCCATCCCTAGCTCTGGTTGATCCTTACTACTGAAGTAGAGGCCTCCGCGAAGCTCTTCTTAACTTCCATGAACGTGTCCTTTGTGCGTTCTAAGTCAAACTCAGGTTCCTTTGTAGGAGCCTTTCGAACCCATGTATCTTCCTCGGGCTGCTTCCCCTTATCTTCCCCTGTAGTCGCACCACTTATGAGAAACATGTTCACATTTGGGTCTTCTTCGCATGGTTCAGACCTCATCATTTGGATATTTTGAGGCGGAGGAGGCTAGAGTACCCCTTTCTTGTGCATCTGTGCGATCAACGTAGGACAATCTATCATTTCGTGATCAAACTGAGCATAGTATGAATAGGATATTCTCGTCGGGATGGTACAATCATGGGCGTAGTGCCCTGGTCCCTTGCAATTGTAGCAAATTAACTGTCTGTGGCCCCTTCCCGGCCCCATTCCTCCTCATCCTCGACCTCACCCTTGAAATCCAGTGCGTGCCATCCCTGGAGCAGGGTCAATGGCTCGCGTTTCTGTCTGCATCCGATATGCTAGGGTTCGATCCATCATTAGCTCGTAGCTATGATAAGTACATTTGTTGTGGCCCACTGACCTGCATAAATTACAAAACAACTGCTGGGGAGTTTGTTTTCCTCCTATTTGATAGATTGTGCACCATAACGTAGGTGTCACACTCGGCCCTGCCTATGCCTCCAGTCTAAACGGCATTGTCCCCCCTCCTTCCAAGTAGTTCACGAATACTAGACAGTGGTCCTTATCATGGCCCTGGCCATTGCATTTTATGCACCACACTTCCTCGCGTGCCTCTAGCCACGGTGCCCTATCCTGCTTCAAGCTCTACATTTCCAGGCATATATTTTGTAGTTGTGTGTGAATTTTGTTGAACTCCTAGCCCCAGATCTTGTATTGATGTTTCATGCAACTTCATCACCATTTCCAACACTTCGGCCTGGGTTGAAAGCTTCTGTTGTGATAGCGCCATCCTCAGGTGTGGTGTCAAAGATAACACAAACCATGCGTGGTGCTACGCATTCGTTAGTGTCATATTAGCCTCACAAATTGTTCTCTTTAGTTGCTGATCCAGATCCCATGGGGTCTCGCCTGGAAGCATCGCGATCTCTTTAAACCTGATGATTGACTATGTCTCTGATTTCGGTCGGCTAAATTCTCTATTCAGCGCATTCAAGATCTCTATTATTCCTGCATTTGTGTGATCATTAGAGTGCTTGATATACCATGTCAACGCGTGATCCTGCGGTGCGCTCACCAATGTAGCCTTCTTAATGTTGTCGTCCGTGACCCCTTACACTTCCCACACTACTCTTACCATTAACTAGAGCTGGTCCAGATCCTCATCCTCTACTCCTCTGAATACAGGTAGCTTGATCGTGCTCACCATGCTGAACTGCGGGGTTGGTGGAGGTGGAGTGGGTGGAGATGGAGGTGAAGGAGGTGACGTGGGTGGTGGCGTGGGCAGAGGTGGTAACTGTGGAATGCACTACCTTATCAAACTGACCACACTTCTCGGAGAGACCCGAGCGAGCTCTTCCTCGCTCTCTCACAAAGGTGAAATTAAGGGACTGTTTCCTAATTCCCCACTACCTTTGTAGATCTTTCCGCTCCGCATCGTCCCAAACATTAATGTATTCACATAACCCACTTTTCACATAATAACATCTTAATCCAGGTATTCAAAGATTTAATGTACTTACCTCGCGGTCCCTTGAGAAAATGTCGTTCTGCTTCGCTGTAGCTCACAGTCGTGTCTATCACAAACTCAGTGATAAATCCCCCTATTATCTGGTCAAGCCAATGGTCCACAGCTTGCACAATCTTCTCTTCTAATGCCTCTAGTCTGCACACCATTTCTGGAGTCCACACTATCGGTTGGTTGAGCTTACACTTTCCTTAGCTATCGGCTAACCTCATGATCCACTCATACAGTTCAGAAGGAAAGGACACAAAGAAGATCTCATGGATTTCTTTATACACGTAGCGATCCAGCCGCATTTTCTCGAATACCTGCGGAGTTCTGTTTTCCTGTGTCATGAACTCGTGAATCTTCTTGTCCAACCACTCTTCAATTTCCTTCTTTGTTGGGTTCTAATGGCATGACATCAAACATCCCTTAGGCAGATCCCGGTCCCTACAATGGAACCATTTGTTAGCTTGTTGGGGCCTCACCCAGGTTCAGAAGTGATTTAGCTAAACAAATCCCAAAACTACTGGCCCCTTCGGCAACAATCCACGGTGCATGGACTAAGGTCTCACCTGAGGTAGTCTGGGAGGGTGTTGGAACTAGGTTTCCACACCCTAGGGATGTATTGATGAAATCTAGGTAGTTTGTGAACCGATCCTACGCGCTTGCGCTGCTCTGCGTAGCCATATGTCTTTCGCAACTTGTGTAACTGCTTCCACACAACTTTGTAAAGAGTGCGAAGAGGGGTGGTCTAGATCCTTTATCCTTATTGTGTTATTATTATAAATCTTAACTTAATTGTGTGGGCCCAATATTCTCATTAATCCCTCAACATTCATAACAAGTGCGTGCAATCATAACACTGTAAAGAGATGCATAAATATAACAGAAGCATAGACACACAATATTTCAGAATCAACTTATCTTTTATTAATTCTTTGCTCAAGTACAATCCCAACTCCGCCCTGCTCACTCAGCTGCAGGGGTCCACACACATACTATGGACTCTACCAGGTCTCTGCGCACTCAACTGCAGAGCCTCTTCCTACTACTACAACCCAAGGCTCGGACTTACAGACTCAGAGCTAATTTATCGTCCAAAACACATGTCCCTTACATCTTAGAGTCGCGCTCTATTTATACAATCCCATGGTCCACGGACCATGGGTAGGCCAACATACTTTACATTAAATTACATAATCTTAGGGCGGATAACCCTAGACTCTTGCACTTCACCCCCGCATTTTGTGGGGTCTTTATATTACGCTTGACCAAAATTTGGGCTTCAATCCCGAAAAAAATGCTATGGGGGGATCTACTGCCAAACACCTAGTAACCCAGTATTTGAACCCTAGTAAAATTTCACCATTGCAGGGTTATTTTTTCTTCCAAGCCCTCTTGGGTGTCGAGATGAACTAGAACGCGGGCTAGGGTTTGATTTTTGGACTGTACTATGGATTTGTTGTAATCCAGGAATGTGCCAAGGGTATTCCCAATCTGCATGAACACTTTTTTGGACCAGTACTGGAGAGGTAACCCTGGTAACTGTACCCATAGAGGTCCAGCTCCTATCTACTATCTTTCCGGATCGAAGAGAGGGCTCCATATTTTGAGCAGCACCAAAGCCATTTCGATATGCCAATATCGTGCAAGAGCCAGGTTCGTGTATTCCTCAAGGGAAAAATGAAGCGCAAACCATCCTCGAGGCAGTATCTGAACCTCTGGGAGCTGTATGAAAATTTGTCCCTAGATCTCTTTAACCCACAACCCCAATCGCTCCACCGTATAGGTTCTTCCACGAACCCTGCCCACCAGAACTTTCCCTTCTTTGTCGGCAACTTCACCCATGGTGAGTCCTTCGCCAAACTTTATGGTGTAATCCTTGCTAGATGCCTTGACGCACCTTGTTTTCCTCTTCCCTGTACGTGGAGTAGTAGGGTGGTCCTGTAATGGATCCGAGTGGCTATTTGCTTCTGGGTGTGGCTCCACCGACCTAGCTCGGATTACTGGGGTATCGAAATAGCCAGAAGGAGGAGCTATGTCCTGAGTCGCCTCACAGCCTCCGGGGTGGTCGAGAGTCTTCCGTGTCTCTACGGTCACATCACGGTCAGTGCCCGTACGAGATGTTGGATTCTTGGAAAAACAGAGGTCTGCAGCAGGCACAAGGTTGAATAGAGGGGATGAACAAGTATCCATGAGGTTTAGGGTACCAGGAGATAGCGACGGGTAGTCTAGAGTAGGTGAGTCGATGGCGAGGGTCCCAATGTGTAGGGTGGAGGTCGTAAGCCTAGGGAGGGAAACAACCGACATCGAATACGAGTTGGACGGTGCTGAGGAGGCAAGAACCGATTTAAGGTTAGGGTTACAAAAGATGGCCTACTCTGGGTAGGGACCCGACGAGTAATCTATGGCGTCCAGCTCCATACCCTCCATGATATACCTTGGAACGGTAGACAAACCGTTACCGTTGATAGTTGGACGCAGATGCAGGTGAGAAACAACGAGATGCGAATGCTGTTCAGAGGTTATGGTGACTGCGGCTAACCATGATCAGAATTACGGCTAGGGTTTGTGCAGGTGGAGCTGCAGCGCGCCATCCCTCACCAGTCAAATTGTTGGACAGACATACAATCAAAAGACTTATTATCAATGTTAATTAATTAATTAAAAAAATTAATAATAATAAATTTAATTATTAATTATCATAATAATAATTATTATATTTTATTATTATTATAGAAAAAAATATTTTTAATTTAATTTTTTATTATTTCTATCATTTTTTGAATTTTGAATATAATTACTAAAAATGATAATATAAATTATAATTATCATTATTACTAACTTATTATTATTAATTGTAAAATTAAAAATAAAAAAAGTTAATTAATAATAATAATAATAATAATTAATCTTAAATTAATTTTAAAATTATTATGATATTTTTTTGTTTGTAGTTGTTATTCTTAATCTTGCTATAAACTTGAAAAGTAGATAATTTTAAATGACCACTGTGGAATTAGTTCGTAACACTCAAATAACTATTCCTAACACTCAAATAGCTATTACAAAATTATTTAGCATTACAAACTCGTTTTAAGGGTAAAGCATGAGACTTTTATTATACATATTATTAAATAAAACATAAGACTTTTCACAATATCTTATTTTATGAATTATGAAGAAAATAATTATATTATTTTAATTATTTGAATTCAATTACCTAAAACACATTGATACACAAATTAGAGAGAAATGAGCATTGGCATTAGAAAATAATATATGTTCTGTGTAATTTTATTCAAAGAGACTGCCTGTTGGACCTGACACCAAGTGTTTGGAGTCCGTGAGTGGTCTGTCTTATAATCACGATAGCTTGAAATTAGGAAGGATTCCACCCTTAAAATATGCTTTCGCAGGCCCACTGAAGGATGATTACGACCTCATCGCAAGCGGTAATTTTCGCAAAACCCTGGTTGCCAGTTGAAGAGAAATGACTACGGCAAATACAGATATTATGAGTTTGTGACCTTATGCTGAGACTAGCTTTTCCTCCGCCGGTTTTGCTGATATTAATCCAAAATTATTTTGAACCTAAAACTTTAGCGATGTTAAGTTTGGATGTACTTTAGTAGGTGCTGCCGTAGGAGAGGGTTCATGTTTCCATTTTTTTTTGGTTGGCTGTTTATCAGATTTCCTCACCGTTTTGATTTTATATATTTATATTAATATTAATATTAGTTTTACAAAGTTTTTTTCCTTAAACCATCTCTTAACTAAAAAACATTATAAAATTTAGGGGACCAAATATATCTTATGTTATTTATTAGTGGGTTTATGTTTTCAGGGTTTAGTGGTGTACATTCTATTTATTATTTTTATTTTAATATGATAAATTTAAAAATATATATACAATATTTAAAAGAAACAACGATCTAATGATATTTCAATTAATAGTTATATATATAAATAATTATAATGGTGTATTGTTTTTTTTATTATTATGTAATTAATTTGTAATAATATATGTACGTTAAAATAGTTGAAATATAAACTTTTTAAATATTTAGTAATATAAGTCAACCATCTTGTTTTTTTCAGGTTGAAAGAATGAGATTTAGAAATTTCTATCTTAGCATTTTCTCAAGATAAAGTTTATTTTTGTAACCTAGGTTGAAAAACCTAGGTTTACAATTATTTTTAGATAAATAAATGCGGTAAATGCTCTATCCAATTTCTCATTTTCTTTTTTAATATAATAAAATTAAAATAAATAATGTTAATATTACTTAAGTTATGATATTATATATATTATAATTATATATCTATCTATCTCTCTCTCTCTATATATATATATATAAATTAGTTTTAATGTCACGATCAAGTCAAATTAAATATAAAGTTTTTGTATGAGATCTTTTTATTTGTAAGACCAAGGACCCACTTTCATATAATCATTTGATTGCTAATGTCTATCTTGGTGTAAATACTTTGTGGAGGCATATATAGTAGTAGCTTGCTATTCTCTATAGTTGGGACAATTCGCATACTCTCTATCTCAATTGCAAAAGAAACTAGAAGAAAATGGACGAGTCACGTTGACACTCTTGACAAAAATAGTAGTTATTTCGACAAAAATCAAGGCATAGAAGTCACAATTAAGTATAAGAGTTCCACTACATCTTTTGTGCATACTATCACTTCTACGAGATGGTTCCCATCTTCCATAGTTTATTGAATTCTCGCAACATGAGATGCTAATCATACTCTTAAACAAGCACACTTCACTAAGAGGGGATTCCTATCTCTATGAACTACCTTTGGTGGTGATTCACATGTAGCTAAAGTGTTAGTGAAAGCTTCAAAAATTTACAGCAAATCCACTCAGTGATGTGTATTGGAAGGTATGTAGCCTTTAATGTGCAATTATTTGTTTCCATGAAAAGCGATTCTTTCTCATCTATAAAGAAGTCCAATATGCATATCATTAATCATACATTTAATCTTGGTATAAATATAGTGCAAAGGATAGATGATTTGTTGGGACAAGTGCATCATACACCTTGCAATCCTCTAGTGGAGTAGAAGATGATTGTTAACTAATGATAGAAAATAAATATAAAGAAATAGTAACGAATCATTTTTTAGTAGCCATATGGAATAAATGTGTATCACATTAAGTGAATTTTGAGGTTTAAAATAATTCTCAAAAGGAAAATAATGAAATAATAGTAAAAATCATAAAAGAAGAGTTTTGAATTTTTATACTGTGGGTATTCCATTAGAAAGTTCATCACGATAGATCTAATAAAACTATATTTAAAAATATGAAATATACACTATTAGGGTTTTATTTATTTTTAGATTTATGGATGTGTATATTATTCTTAATTGTGTATGCATGAAAATTAACATTATGTAGATAATAAAGAATGGTGAAATTAAAACTCATAAACAATGATTTGACATAATATATTACCTAGGAAACCCTTTTTTGACAAAACCTAGCTAGAAGGTGAGGTCTCTCTACTCTCTTTCTCTAAATAGAAAATGGTTGTGAGTAGAAAGAAGTATGACCTATGATCCATGGGATACTATAGTGGAAAAAACCTCCTTGTGTTCTCTATCTCCTATCTGTATTAACTATTTTTTTCACCCATTGAACAAATGCACTCGAAAGAATGGAACCCCTTTTCCTCTTAGTGTCTGAGTTACAACATAGCTTGATATCCTACTAATGGTAAGGTTTGAATACCTCAAATATTAACCAAAGTTACAATCTGGACTCTTATATAGTCTTATTCATCATAATCATGTGACTATCCCCATTTCCATGAATAATTGGGGCTGACATGACATCCTCTCAAACTATGGTGGTGAAAACAGGAAGGTCAACTTTTGAGTGACATAATTTTTTTATACAAACTCTGATTGAGGCAATTCTTGCATCGTTGGAAAGGTATTTATATGTAGAATATGAAAAGAAGGAGTGGCACCAAAGAGGAAACTTTCTACCCCAAATAAGCCTCATTTTTTGCCTCTAAATGTGCTTGAAATGTTTCATACCCTAATTTTCCAAATGGGTTTCCACTGGTAAAATGGCCCTCTAAGTTGATTCCTCCACTTTTTCCACTCTAAAATCATCGACATTGATGAAAAATAATATAATAATCCAATATAAATAATTTTTTTTAGTAAACCAATTTAAACCCAACAATATAAAGTTTTCAATTAATTGTTTGGAGGTAACTCAAAATGATTATCATTTGTGATACATTGATGGTTACCTCCTCTGGTCCAAGGAGTAGCGTAGGACCTAAAATGGGTAGGTTTCTAGCTTCGAAAATATAAATTGGCATCAATCCTTAACCAGTTTCACGTAATGAACAATAGGTAGATAGATAAATATTTCCTATACATTTTGAAAAAAAATTAGAACCTAACTCCAAATATTGGTTGCATTCAAGCAAAAACATGAAACCCTTTTGTTGGAAATTCTGGGTGTTATATATTAGAAAAGTGCTCCTTGTAGTATTTAAAGTAAATATGTTTTTATGAAAGTTTCTAATAAGATACATAAATGTACCCTCTACAACGTATCCAAACTTTAGAGTCGGAGCACACACTGTTTGAAATGCCAATCCTTTATCAACACAAGAATAAAGTATTTAACTTAGTGCATGGTGATTTTATATAGATATACTGCATCCACTTTTACATATCATGTATATGTCTTTAATATCCTTACAAAATTTTAAAACTTGATTCTAAAACATGAGTGCACATTGATCAAGATACTAATCCATTGTCCTTGTAGAAATTTCTCTATTTGTTAGTCCTATGTTTGGTATAGTTTCTAAATTGATTTTTATTTTAATTTTTTTGTGCATGGAGCATAATATATATTCTACAACATTTCTCGAATTCATCTTATAATTCCACTCTCTAATAGAGTGTTTATTAAAACATTAAACCATTATCTATGTGACAAATGTTCGAAAAAACTTGAAACCAAACTATAAATATTCTTGAACAATGTAGAATTTCTAAAACCCCAAGGATTCTCATATATTAGTCTCTCATGGTTGAGAAAATGTGAACATATTTCTGACAAGCTAATTAATAAATTGATAAATATTGAATGTCTAATTACTTCCCGCCTTTCATACATTTTTTTTTCCACAATTTTCTCTACTTATCATTCTATTTTATCTATTCATTATTTTTTTTTCATCATTTTAGTCCCCTCCTTTTTAACCACCCTTTTAATCTGTCAGTTTGGGTAATTTTCGAAATTCACACTCAAACCTCCCACTATTTTCACATCCTTTTCATTTATCATAATTATCGTCATCTCTTCCACCTTTGCCTACCATTATTTCATTTATCCAATCTACTACAACTTTCAACCAATGGGTCTCACTACTTCAAACTCTTTCCACATAATGTGTCACCATCAACACGTGTTTGAAAAACCCACAGTGGCTTCACTCGATGAACCTAAGACATATCATGTGCATTCGTGGCATATTAAACAATACCCTTAATTTGACATTGGAAAATACCTCCAAAAATTTGATTATAGAACTCTACCAATACAAACCCAATACACTTTCCTAATTAAAAAATGCCTATTTTCACTATACATTGTAGGCATCCATTTTTTTCATTAACATTTTTTATACCCCTTTTATTTTTTCATTAACTTTGAGCTCCATTTTTTTATAACTGACATTATAAAAACCCTTTATGCCCTATATATCCCCCAATATATTATGTGATTCTTTCCTCAATATATATCCCCAATATGAAACCATGTGCTATGGTATTTCCCCCTCAGTGATGCACCCATGGAAATACCCAAGGAACGACCCCCCTCTCGAGGTGAGAATGATCATAGTATCCCTTTAATTCCGAGTATCAAGGTACCCAATGTACGAACATACACGTACCTAATTGCACAAAAGAATTAAATTGAAAATATTATTAAGGAGCTACTAGAAGCATGCATGATTCGTCCCAACACCATCCCTTATTCATCCCAGTGGTCATTGTCTTGATGAGGGATGGGGATTGGTGCATGTATCCAAATTTCAGGGCCCTTAATAAGCTCACCATCAAGGACAGATTTCCTATGCTAGTAGTTTATGATCTCCTGGATGAACTCTCTAGTGCCCAATTCTTTACCAAGTTGGATATTTGTTTAGGTTATCACCAGATAAGAATGGAAATACCATACGTCCCCAAGAAAAACTTCAAAATCCACAAAGGTCACTATGAATTTTGTTTTATGCCCTTTTTTCTTTGTAATGCACTATCCACCTTCTAAAGTCTCATGAATCACCTTCTCAAGCCCTATCTCATAACATATGTTCTATTAATTTTTGATGATATACTCATCTAAAAAAAAATTGGGAAATACATCTGCAACATGTTGACTAAATATTGAAATTTCTAAAGGATAATAAATTATTTGTCAATTTATCTAAGTGTTATTTTGGAATGGAAGAAGTGGAGTACTTGGGACATAGTGTTAGTCATGTACGAGTATGATTGGACCCAAAAAATATTTAGGCAATGCAAGATTAGCCACAACCTCATACTTTAAAAAGTCTACGGGGATTTGTTAGAAATTTTTTACCCCTAATAAGCCTCATTTGTTGCCTCAAAATGTGCTTGAAATGTTTCATACCCTGATTTTCCAAATGGGTTTCCACTGGTAAAATGGTCCTCTGAGTTTATTCCTACACTTTTTCCACTCTAAAATCATCAAGATGGATGAAAAAAATATAATGGTCCAATCTAAATCTTTTTTTTAATAAAACAATTTAAACCCAACAATATACATTTTTAAATGAATTTTTTGGAGGTAACTCAAAATGATTATCATTTGTGATACATTGATGGTTACCTCCTCTGGTCCAAGAAGTAGCTTAGGACCTAATCTGGGTAAGTTTCTAGCTTCGAAAATATAAATTGGCATAAATCCTTAACCATTTTGACCTAATGAACAATAGGTAGATAGATAAATATTTCCTATACATCTTGCAAAAATTTTAGAACCTAACTCCAAATATTGGTTGTATGTAAGCCAAAACACGGAACCCTTTTTTTGGAAATTCTATGTGTTATATCTTAGGAAAGTGATCCTTGTAGTATTTAAAGTAAATATTTTTTTTTTGAAAGTTCCTAAGAAGATACATAAATTTACCCTCTACAACATATCCAAACTCTAGAGTAGGAGCACACACTGGTTGAAATACCAATCCTCTATCAGCACAAGAATAAAGTATTGAACTTAGTTCATGGTGGTCTTATATAGATATACTACATCCACTTTTACAGAGCATGTATATGTATTTAATATCCTTACAAAAGTTCAAAACTTGATTATGAAACATGAGTGCACATTGATCAAGATACTAATCCATTGCCCTTGTAGAAATTTCTCTATTTGTTAGTTCTATGTTTGGTATAGTTTCTAAATTAAATTTTTATTTTAAGTTTTTTGTGGATAGAGCATAATATATATTCTACTACATTTCCCAAATTCATCTTATAATTCCACTCTCTAAGAGAGTGTTGATTAAAACACTAAACCATTATCTATGTGACAAATGTTCGAAAAAACTTTAAACCAAACTATAAATATTCTTGAACGATGTAGAATTGACAAAACCCAAAGGATTCCCATATATTATACTTTCATGGTTGAGAAAATGTGTACATCTTTCTTACAATATAATTAATAAATTGATAAATATTGAATGTCTAATTATTCCCCCCTTTCATTGATTTTCTTTTCCATAATTTTCTCTATTTATCATTCTATTTTGTCCATTCATTATTAATTTTTTCATCATTCTAATCCCCTCCTTTTTAATCACCCTTTTAATCTATCACTTTGGGTAATTATTGAAATGCACACTCAAACCTCCCACTGTTTTCACATCCTTTTCATTTATCATAATTATCATCATCTGTTCCACCTTTCCCTACCGTTATTTCATTTATCCCAACTAGTAAAACTTTCAATCCAATGGGCCTCACTACTTGAAACTCTTGCCACATAATGATAGTTGGTATTTCAAGTTATTCACTCTCAATGGTTCTGAGTACCTTCCCATCCTTCCTTTAATACACCGTCACCTCTATCTCAACATAAACCACTGATGCTTTCCACTCAAGCCTCTTCCAATTTTGATTTTCGTTCATTGCAATAACCTTTATGTTGTAATCATCCTCAACTTGCAATTGTATTGGTTCAATACCACTCATCCCTACAACACCATGAATTTTTGGAACATCATTTATTTGTACAAAATTTCATGTTTTAACCTTCCATATTATAGAGACATTGATGAAAGTACTATATTGCAAAAAATACACAAGACACATGCATACTTAAGAAATATATGTGGTAAGGTTTCCAATGTATATCTTATTTGCTCTTGATGAGTACTTATGAAATAAATTCATGGTTAAAGGGTTGTGTCCACCCCAACCAACCAATCATATAGGATCTTTTATAATATTGTATTTTACCATTTACATTTACATATACGTTTGTGTACTTATGATATTACCTTAATATAATGTATGAAATTTTTACATGACCTGAAAGATCTCACAACATCCTCTCTAAACTCAAACTATTAGTTCATCTTGAATAAACTATCTAGTGACAACTTTTTGCTCATACCAAAATTTTCTTACTATGCATCAAAACATAATTATCAATTGACATAGGATTGCAATATCCACCATCTATATATAAAGATACACATATGCAATGTTTCACTATGACCTATTATAATTTACCTCCATCTTCAATCTAGTATGTTCATGTGCCATTGGTGGGTCTTTAGTTTAGCTCACCCTCTCAACCTTTAGAACACCTACAATGGAAGTCACTGAGTTTTCAATTTTGATAGCTAATTCTTTTATGCCATATGGACTTCTTTTTCCACGTCACAAGGAACTACTCTAGAACTCATATACCAAGGGGCTCAATCATTTCAATAATTCTTTTGTCATTGTCTTGTACTTTAATATCCTTATGTGTTATTTTCATACTCTTTCTCAGATGCCTTCTTCTATTGTCATTATAGAAATAATCTTTAAAGTCATGCTTTCCAAAAGATAGTGCTCAAATCCTATTGCTCAATTGAATGCTATGGAGCTTTGTGATGAATGCTCCTTTTCAAATCTCTATGATGTTCAATATGCCCTTTCATTATGTGCTTTATATTCCTAATGGGAATTCTCTTCGTGTTCAATATTCTGATGAATCTTTATGCTTTGTAAAAATGTATTCTCTACTACTTGGTCTCAATCCCTTATCTTACTTATTCAATCATGGACACTCTCAAGGTCTTTCACACTACGAAATATTCTTATTTTTTATTAAATGAAAGACTATCTATACTTAAATTGAAATAATTATTAATTAAAACTTTACTTGACCAAGGCACAAATTAATTACTAAGCTTTCTTAATATGACACTCTAACTATTAGTAAGACACACCAACTCTTTTCTTCTTTTTCACCATCATTGTAATTTTACCGACCAAAGAGAAATTTTATTGGTTAAATATTCAATAATATTAATGAGGAACTTATCTCATTAGCTAAAAAAAAACTTACCTCAAAATGATGAGGGATTACATGTGTTAAAAGTAAAGGATTTAACCACCTAGTTCTTTTCTTTTAATACAATATTTTTCTTTATTAACTCAATTAACTTATCATGTACTTTCAAATACTTTTCTAAGTAATAAGTCTCAACGAAATGAGTAAAAATGACTCAGGTAAGAATCAAACTAAATTAACTTACATTTCACTTTTAATTACTCCATTTCCATTTACATATTTAAAACACAAAAAAGTGTTACTTTGTTTTTGTTAAATGGCTCACTTATATAAAATTTTCAACCCAACATAGATTAGTACAATTCCTCTTAATTGTTTAAATGGATCATTTGTATAAAATTTTCAACCCAACATAAATTAGCACAATTCCTCTTAACTTGTCCAACTAACTACACTATGATTTGAAACCTTATACTAAATGTGTGCTCTACATGCATATTCATTTGAGAATTTTATAAACTTTATTAAGAAATCATTAAGGGATTCCAACAAATTATTTTAAATAATTCAAACATTAAAATTTTCAACTCAGCATAAATTAGCACAATTCCTCTTAACTTGTCCAACTAACTACACTATGATTTGAAACCTTATACTAAATGTGTGCTCAACATGCATATTCATTTGAAAATTTTATAAACTTTATTAAGAAATCATTAAGGGATTCCAACAAATTATTTTAAATAATTCAAACATTATCAACGTTCTAGATGGAAAGTAGTAATAGGGACCAAGTAAAAGTAACTCATATTTTTTCAATTTAACTCTAGAAAATCAATCTTGAACCAATTTCTTCTTCTTTTTTTTCTTCATTTTCATTTCTCTTTATTAACAAGGATGGGAAAATATTAAAGAAAAATCCGCTCCCACCATCACATGTTATTAGTAGTCGACTAATCTTATTAGTAGTCGACTAATCATTACATTCGATGTTATTAGAAGTAACTAATCATTACATTCGATCCACACATAGATGAACGGCAAACACACTTATGTGAGACAAAAATAATCATTGCACCTCAACACCATGCTAGAAGCACACATGGACTAGATGTAAATCAAAACAGACATGCTCATAGCATTTTTATCTCATAGTGGGTATTAGGTTTAATGTAGTCTATATCAGGTATTTGGATTTCATCACATTGTAAATTTGGAGCAAGTTAATGTCTTTGGAGTTTATCACATTGTAAATTTGGAGCAAGTTAATGTCTTTGGAGTTCATCACATTGTAAATTTGGAGCAAGTTAATGTCTTTCGAGTTTATCACATTGTAAATTTGGAGCTGTGCTTGTAGCAATTGTTTTTGAGAATCTATTTCTAATTGGGATTTTCGGGATGTTCTCAATTTTTTTTAATATTCATTGTGAGCATTACATTATATCTTTCCATGTATTTTATTTTTCAACCTGACGGAAATGTTCTCTTGATTGTTGTTATTAGTCTCTAATAACACATTCATGGAATATGTCGACGCCTCAAATTTAAGGAAGTCTCACACATTCATAGGTTTTATTAGTTATCCAGAGAGAACAATCCATGTATCTAAATTTAATGAATTCCTTTTGAAACATATTTAATCTTTTTATTAGTTAGGTGTGGGTAATTAAATACTTGAGATTATATTAAATAGAAGCATTGGCTAAGAATATATGCATACCTTTTTGTGATGATTTAATGATCATTTCAAGATTAGTACAACATCTACCATTGATATATATATCTATTTTGGTGGGCACAAGTTGCACCATCAATTTTTACAAATGCTTCATATTCTTCCAATAAAAATATTTAGCAGAAAATCAATTCCATAAATAACATAGTTTTTTCTATTATAGAATACATATAAAGTCAATTCCATAAACAACATAGTTTTTTCTATTATAGAATACATTGTTCCAATCTACATAATATCTTTACCTCATTTTTTTTTATAATTTTCTTTGGTGTATGTAATTTCCTCCCATGTTGTTGCCACCAATCTAAATAAGCTTTCTCTAAGATCCATTTCAACTAAATATTGTTCTTGCAATAGAGACAAAAGAAATGGTGTATTATTCAACTTACACAAGCATTCAGGGACAACTTACATTGTAGTAAATACACATGCACATGCATACTCAATAAATGTATGTGGGAAGGTTAACCAACTACATTATTATTCAACGTTCATGAATATTTATATAATAAAGAAATCGTTAGAGAGGTTGTATATACTATAACTAATATTTAGAGACTCTTAAAAGCATGGCTTTTACCATTTACTTTTACATATACATACATATACATAGGCTATTATATTAATATAATTCATGATGTTTCTTACATGGTTTAATGTACCACCCAACACTTGCATTTTTTTGTAAGATCATGTGCTACTATAAAATCTTTTTAAAAATCATATGTTTACTCTTCCCCATACATCTCAGTCAATTGTATTTTCTCAACTTCATACACACCATTCTCACTTTTATCAATCTTTTTAGCAACCTATACAACAATCTCTTATTCTTTCTCCTACTTTTTCTTTTTCTCTAACATTTCATTCATCTATTTTTTCCTTTTTTAAGGATAAATGATTACCCTAGTTCAAGGAGGCTAAATTCTCTACAAAAACCCTTTTACTAATGGAAAACCCAAAAAAATTACAAAATTCATAAATTATTCTTCACTATTTCCCATGAAGCTATCTCTCATGGCCATTTGATAAAATTCTCCAAAGTCATTTTCTACACATCAATTTTTTTTCTCTAGTTTCCCTATTATCCTAAGCATTTTGATAGCACTTTCATAAGTCAAAAAATTACCTAGACATAGTTTTATTGCCATATTATCCTATTATTGAGTATGGAACTTTTCTCTTATTTTTACCAATCTTCAATTGTTCCCACTACCCTTTGCAATATTTTTTTTTCCCTTTCATATACATTTTTAACAAAAACAATCATCAAATCAATCATATTTATTTCTAGAGATTATCTATCCTCAAGAAAATAATCCTTGGTAATAGCCACCAATTTCCAACTATTGTTATATCTCCTATAGAAACATTCAAACTAGTAATTTCTTCCATTGGAATTTCCCTCATAAAGTCCATGTGTACCTAGGTGCTTGCGAAAAAATGATGGTAAAAAAGATGGTAACGGGATCAACCTGAATGTGCTCATGCATGAATCATGAGCTCACATATTATGAAAGAATTCATGTTTTTAGGAACGTGCACACATTCCTAAGTGTCCATCTTTGACATTTCCCTAATTGCCATTAAATATTCCAAATTAGTGTTAGGTAGCCTAGAAACAGAGTGAACAGACATACCAAGAACATGCAAACATTCCTACTCAGATTTTTTTAAAATTCCCATAGTGGGTCAATTTCACGAACATATTGTGTCATGTGTTTTAGGGAATATTGAGAAAATTTAGGAGAAATAATTGAACAGAAATTGACAAATCACTACTAAACTCTATTGACCTAGTCTCTAATCCATTCCAAGTGTCTTAATGGAATATATTTTTTCTTCCATAGATTTTTTAATTAAGAAAAATTAAACCTAAATCTAATTTTTTGTTATTAAATTATAACACACTTTATTATATGGAGCTTAAAGGAAATCCAGATGAAAAATTGCCTCAGAATGACATGAAACCAAAAACACAATCAACATAAACATGGTAATTAATGCAAGGTTGAGGTCTTTGAGAACCTTGCTACAATACTTATAAAACACTAGAGGGCTATTAAGACTATCACTAACCACTTCCCTATATAGTATTGTATCCTCATTGCAAATTCCTAAAGCTAATTAACTCATGCTTTATATTACAAGGCCATTGTGTATGAATACTATAGGGTATGGATAAAAAAATTCAAAACAATAATTGATGACATTATTTGTTGAATTAGCAATTAGATTACAACCACCATTCATTAAGAAATTCATTTATGTTTACAGGTGCACCTATGAATCAATTCTAAGCCATTCAATGGATAATTGGTTTATGGTGTTTGATAAGCCACCTTCAAATTATAGGAAGGTGCCTTCCTAGTTCCTTAGGAAATTATGGTTAGATGTCATTTTAGGTTGGCATGCCAATTACTTTGACATTGATGTATTTTAGGGGGCAAGTCATGGATCTCTACAGGAGAAGAAAATGCTAGGTCTGATCCATTGCTAGCTCCTCATTCTTTTAGGTGAAGGCCAAAACTCCCTATCCAACACCTACCCATATTAGAGAACATTGGCCAAAGGATGACATCTATATCCACTTTGACTCATGGCCTAGTCTGATATAGTACTTTCATATAATTATATGAATAACCCAACCGTATAAATTAAATGGAGGATGAACTGTAATGTGCCTAGGATACTAATGTAAGAAAGAAAATTGTTGCATCAGAGTTGAAAATAATTCAAATATTTGGGATGAAATTCATCTAGAGAGGTTGGTATATTTTAAGAACATAGATAATCAGAAATCCCCATTTATAAAATGCAAGTAACTTCATAATTTAATCGAAACAGTTCATTAAATGGTGATGAAAATGAATACTCTTTTATATTAAATCTTGAACATAATGTAATATATGTATTCTAGGAGCTCCAATGTATGGAACTATAGTGACACATTTGGATGCAACTAGGAATGACCTATAGATGGTGTTGTTTCATGAAAACTTAGTTGTTCCATGATTTTAGATTTTTTTCATTGTTATGTGTTTCGAAGTTTTTTTTTTTTTTTTTTTTTTTAATGTTGACAATCTCATTTATTTAAAAAAAATTAAAATATCTAAAACCAAGTTTTTTAGGCATCTCTATTTTGTAATAAGACTTCCAAAATTTTAATTAAGGAAATAGGTGTGTTAATTATAAAATACGACTTCCAGAATTTTGATTTAATTATCAATAATTGGATAATAGGGATTTAATCTCTATAGAATATAACCAGTTATTTTTAGCAGTAGTTGGGATAAAGGATTGAGATTTATTTAAAAGGTAGTTGTATGCTTTTTACTTTTCAATTTAATGAAAAATTTGTCCTAGGGATATGGTATTGATAAGGCATGGTATTGGTCCATGGTATATTTATAGGTTAAGGATCTCCATGCTAATATGAGGGTGAATCTCCATAGATAAAGGTATTCTTGCATGTTTTTTATAAATGTATACATGTTTAATTATATATATTAATTCCTTTTGTAATTTATAATATAATAATAAAGACACAAGGGCCTGGTTAAACTACTGGGAGATCAATGAGAATGATGCAATGCAAAACATTAATAACATTAAAGATATTGTTACTTCTAAGTTCAAAGATAAAATGTGTTGTGAGAAACATTTAGCGGCTAAAAGAAAACTAAGTTATTATAAGAAGGTCATCAACGCCACCCTAGAAGATCAAAAGTATCTCTCTATTTTAACTAGCTCAAAGAAGAAAATTAATATAGCAAAGATTAGAATGAATTTTGATGAGCTCCATAGTGAAACAGGTTGTTGGGAAGTTCCTAAAACACCATGGATGGAAAGGATCTGCTATATATGTGAGAATAGGAACATCGAGGATGAAAACGACTTCCTCTTAGAGTGCCCCGTGTACAACCACATTAGATCTCAGTTTCACAATTTTTGTTACAATACTGACCTTCCTAGCCTTTTACAATGTCAAAATTATAGTGAGCTCGGGAGGCTTCTCTCCAAGCTTTTTGAGCATAGGAATAAAATCTTAAATAATAATAAAAAAATGTTTCTTTAGGTCCGATAGAACAATGTTTGGTCTCAGCGAACGTTAACCATCATCATCATCAATAATCTAAAAAAATCTATGATTTAGTTATTTTTTATATTTTTTTTACCTTGTCAATGTGAGATGTATCATGAGGTAAGTGTTTATCATGTTGATTCTTCAAGTGAAATATATACAAGAGAAATATTTTTGAAAAGTGATAATTACTTCTAATGATGTTGATCTTCTTTTAGTTTTTCTAGTGTATCATTAATAAATTATATGTTAGAAATTCAACCATATAAAAGTAGTAGGACAATAGAGATCAAAAGGCATAAAGAGAGAAAAAGATTTACAGTGGGAAAACCCACTAAGGAGAATTCCCAGCAACCTTTTCAATAGAGAAATACTTCTCTTCAATAAGAGACACACCTAGACGTTTAGTCAAAAACTAGGTTAAAATCAAATTCAAAAAATCTATGGTCAAACTTGGTCAAACCCACCAAGTGAAGCCTTCTTATCTGATTAAGAAACTGTACTAATATTCCCTGGGTTGAATTTTTCCCTCCCAAAAAAGCTACCAAAACCCATCATTGTTATCACTTGCAATTGCCTAGAAATTTCGGCCCATTGAAACAAAAACTATCCAAAAATTATGCAAACTAGAGAGAGAGAGGGATTCCTTCCACATGTGCGAGCTATAATAGAGAGGGAGATAAGTTTCACCCTTTTTTTCATCCTCCTTGTCCTCCTTGTCCTTCTGTTATAGATCTAACCCAAAAATATACGATAATAGAAGTAAATCCAAGAATAATAAGATCAAAATAGATAGAAATGATTCTCTTTATTGATCAAACCCTTAAGGTAGGGCAACACCACACATTCACTCCTTAAGGAAGGAGAACACTCCACAAGCCATATGCCTGTTCATACAATAATCCTTGACAATATTCCTTAACATCTCTCCATGTGGAGTCTCTAGCGTCTATATAGGCCTCATACATACACTACCATGGGTCATTACCATGGTTCCCTCATACCATTGAACTAATACCATGGGCCCATTACAATATTACTAACTACTTGTGGTCTCTTACATGATATGGGTTAACCACCTTATTTATTACTATGGCCCATCCCATTATTACATTATTACCTTGGGTACCTCCCTTTGTACCCCATATTATCCCCCCTAGGTATATAACACCTTCGCTTAGATTTCTAGAAGATACTTACTTAAGAGAGTGAAATTTGGTGCCTTGAGGAGGGGGTCAAATTGTCTTTATATATTATTCTACTAGTTCGAATGGGTGTGACTCTACCTAGGCTAACTTGACATGGAGTGAGGATGACTTGATAATATTTGGAGCCAAAACATCAAATTCAAAAAATTTAAATTTTCTTCTTTTAAAAATCCAAATGGACATGCACCAAATATATAATTTTATTTTGACTCTACCATGAAGAACATGCTTTACAATAATTAATATAAATATATCACGTGACAAAATTTTTATCAGTACTTACCATAGTTACAAAATTTAGCACTTCCTCTTAACTAGGGAGGTATTCATAATGACTGTCATAGGTGCTTTGAAGTTGGAAAATTTCTGTATAAAAAATTTAATAAAAAATAATCATCATTCCATCAACATCTCTAACATCATTCATATCATCATCAATATCAACATCAACTAATTAGAATTTCTGGCATTGTCATAATCAACTAGTAACCACAATTGGTTAGTACCACTAACTCATACTCGTTGGTACTCCTGACACATGGAACAACATTTAGCATCAACTAGTCATAACAACTTCGGTCACTACCACTGACCCATTCTTGTTGATAATCCTAACCTAGACTAGTCTTGGTTCACCAACCTAGTGAAACTCCAAAGGCCACACTCTATCTAAGAAATTGGTCATGATGCTAAATGATCTCCTCATGCAATCTAGAGAGATTGAGCTTGATGTTCAAAGCCACACACTCAATGAAGTGCACCTAGGATTCTAGGACTAATCTTTCCAACTAGTCAACATCTTTAAGACAGGGAAAATAATTATCCATGATGTTATCATATCAACACTCCCTCTCAACTAGCAAGTAAATCTCCACAAGCCCTAGCTTGTCTCTGAAGTATATGAAATTCTCTTTGGATAATATTTTTTCCAAAATAATAGTTATCTAATCATCAATGGAGATGTATGTTGAAAATTATGTAACTAGATTCAATATTCATAAACATGAAATGTACTTTTGATTCTTGTATATAGTAAAATGAAATAAAAATTATTATTGTTATTGAGTTTCATGCTCAAGGTTTTTTATTTTAGAGGTCAAGCACCCATTGAGTGATTTTAGGGTTTTTCCTAGGACAATAAGTCAAAAGAGTCATTTTCATATGTTGAAGACTTTATCCTGCACATTGCAACTTGTAAAAAGAATTATTTTTGTGTTTAGAAGTGTCAAAATACCCTCTAAGACCAAGTTGGTATGCCAGATAAGAAGTCAACCTAATTTGAGGTACTTCATGTGTAATGAAAGCATATATATAGGAGGGAACTCTACCTCCTATGGACACAATTCATTCTCTCATCAAGAAAGCGAAGGAGAAGAAGAAATAGGATAGAGAAGGAAGAAGAGGGACAAATGTCTATTGATTGGATAATTTATCTCTCTCCCTTCACACATGCAAAAGAAGGAGACTAGGGTTTCTACTACTGCGTTAGGGTTTTTCTGCTGCAAGATTGAACTTGGAGAAATTCTAAAAAGAAGGTCGAAGGAAGGCTCATTAGGTCATCCTCAAGCCCTAGAAGAAGGAGAAATTCAAGTGAAGGTCTCAAAAACTCTTTTAAGCTTCAAATAAGCTCACACATGTGAAAGAAGTTGTTGTTGGGAGGACCAACAATTTCAAGATTGTAGTAGAGGGAAAAATTCTGTGGTTGGGGATCAAAGTTGTGCTACTGGAAAATATTTGATAGGGTTTGACTTGGACAAGGGAAGCACATCATCAAGAAGGTCAGACTTAGTCTTGGAGAGGTATTGGTATTAGTCTAAAGGTCTTGGAATTCGTTAGTTGGAGAATCTATAAGGAGAGAAGAGATTTGTGGGTTTTCATCTCAAGTGGAGAGGTTTTGTCCTTAGCTTATAGCCTATATCTTGTGTTCTTGTGTATTATTTATCTTCTTGTTTTGGTAAACGTTTGTTGATAAGAATAACATAATAATACAATAATAAGCTAAAGAGTAAGAACAATTAAAAAGACATCATAGAAAATTATCAAACTAAAGAGAAATCATCCTATCTATTTCCCTTTGGATTTCTCAACATGGTATTAGAGCTGAGGTTGGCTAAGGGCATGATGAATATCACTAGTCCCTTGAAGAAGTTTCTAAAGAATTTTTCTATGGTAGAAAGTCATCTCAAGAAGGGTGTCAAGGCATTATCGAATCTCATGTTTATCAAGAATGATATGACCAAGATATCTACAAAGGATGAAGGATTATTCTTAGCACTTACTGGTACATTTTAAGATTAAAAAATCTGTGTAATTAATAGTGGAGCATCAAGACATATGACTGGTGAGAACAAGCAACTAAAGACTTTATCAAGAGAGAAATATTCTTACTCCATTGAGCTTGGTGACAAGAAGAGCTATCGTGTAAGAGGAATTGGATCAAACTAATTGGAGATAGAGAATGGAGGAAGAATTCATCTCAACAACATCCTATTTGTTCCACATTTGAAAAATAATCTACCTTTTATTTCATATCTAGACAATAAGGAAGATAACTTTGTTTTTATAGATGGAAAGCTTGTAGTATGTGATAAAAACTCTAGCATCGGAAATGCAAAGATGATTGTGATTCATGAAGGAAGACTTTATAGATTGTTGACTCCTCTCTCTCAAGCTTTGGTTCACATTGAAGTAAGCACATGTGAACTTTGGCACATAAGGTTTGGTCACGTTCACTACAAAATCTTATCAATTCTAAATTCAATGGTGAATGGTATCCTTGAACTCAATGAGGATCATGAAGGAGTATGCAAGGGACGTGCATTACATAAAAATGTCAAAAGACTATTTGGAAGCAGTGCTTCAAGATCAAAAGAAATTATGGATCTCATTTGTTCCGATGTGTACAGTCCTACGTCCACAAAGTCTCTTGGATGTCATCTATATTATGTGACATTAATCGATGGCCATTCAAGGGAAACTTGGGTTTATTTGTTGAAATCCAAGGATGAAGTATTAATCAAATTTCAATAATTCAAAGCTGAAATGGAGAACCTTATAGGAAGAAGAATAAAGATTGTAAGGTTTGATAATGGAGGAAAATATACTTCAAAGGAAATCATATCTTTTTGTAAGGAATATTGGATTAAGAGGGAGATAACAATCCCATACAATCTTAAACAAAATGGAGTTTCATAACGAAATAAACAATCTATTGAAGCAAGTGTAAGAGCCATGTTACATGATCAAGATTTGCCAAAATTTTTGTGGGGTGAATTAAAAAAGATTGTTGTATATATTCAAAATAGAAGTCATCACAGATCACTAGACAACATCACTCTTGAAGACTCACATTCATTGGGAAGAATCGAAGAATGGACCATCTCTAAATATTTGATTGTCCCATTTATATTAACATACTAAAGGATAAGAGAAAGAAGTTGGATCCTACAAGCATGAAAGGAACATTTGTTGGCTATAGTAATAATAAAAAGGAATATAGGATCTATATAAATAAAGGACACCAAATAAAAATTAGTAGAGACATGATATTGATTAAAGTATTTCATTTTAGAAATAAAAATAAATCTTGATGGAATTTGATGATAAAGAACTTCCTATATTTGAAGAGGAAGGTATCAGGGAGGAAGAATATTCAAATCATGAAGTTGAAGGTCCTAGTGAACCTGTGCAAACTATTGTCATCCCTGAAAATAGAAAGAGACCTAATTGGTTAGAATCTACTATTTTAGATGCAAAAGGACATGGAGCAACCAAAGGCACAGTTAGGGAAAGTAAGAAGCCAAAAATATATTATGGTTATGTAGCCTATATGACAAAACTAATAGAAACATAACCATCCACATTTTAACAAGTTGTCAAACATCAAGAATGGAAAGATGCCATGAATGAAGAGTATTAATCAATAATGAAAAATGGAGTTTGGGAGATTGTACCTAGGCTTGAAGACAAATTTTTGTTAACTTCCAGGTGGCTCTACAATATTAAACATGTAGTAGATGGAAGTATTGATAAATATAAGGAAAGATTTGTGGCTAGGGGCTCCTCTCAATAGAAATGCATCAATCATGAGGATACATTTGCACATATACCAAGGTATACAACTATACATTCATTGGTCTATTTGGCAGCATCGATGGGATGGAACATCTATCAAATGGATGTCAAGAATGCATGCTTGAATGGCACTATTGATGAAGAAGTTTATGTAGATAAACCCTTCAGATTTGAATTAAAAATAGAGAACCGTATGTCTTCAAGTTAAAGAAGGAATTATATGGCCTTAAGAAAGCACCAAGGGCATGGTATGCAAGTATAGATACATACCTACAAATATCGGGCTTCTCGAGGAGTTTTTCTGATCCAAACCACTATATCAAGGTTGTGAAGGATGATCTCGTAATCATTCTTCTATACGTGGATGATCCTCTCATGACATGTGTGCAAGGTCGAATTCAAGAATGAAAGAAGAAACTAAAATCATAATTTAACATGAAGGATCTAGAGTTGCTACAATATTACTTGGGACTCAAAATCTAGGAGGGACCTATTGAAATTTATCTAGATCAAGGAAAGTATGTGATCGAGATGCTGAAGAGGTTTGACATGATGGATTGCCAACTTATGACAACTCCCATGATCACAAACTTGAAGAGGATAAGAAGTTCTAATTCAAAACTGGTGGATCTGACCAGGTATAGATAATTGATTGGCTCACTAATGTAATTGGTGAATACTTGACCAAACATATGTTTTGCAGTGAATGTTCTTAGTCAATTCTAGGTAGGTCTCAAGCATGATCATTGGATAGCATCCAAACATATATTGAGATGTCTACAAAGAAAAATCAACGACTACTTGAAGCATGATTAGAGGAATGATGTCCACTTGATTAGATAAACAGATTCTGATATGAGAGGTAGTGAGTAGGATGGAAGAAGAACTACTAGAGGATGCTTTATTTTGGGATCCTCCATGATCTCCTAGATGATGAGAAAGAAAGAATTGGTTTCTTTAAGTAGTGTTGAGGATAAATATATTGTAGCATGTGAATTAAGTAGAGAAGTTGTTTGGTTGAGGAAGTTGATGTCTGAACTTTTGAAGGACCAATGAAACCTACAATGATACATTATGACAACACCAACTGTATAAGGTTTTATGAAGACCCAGTGCTTCTTGGAAAGACAAAGCACATAAATAATAAGTAGATCACTACATTCAAAAGCTAGTGTAGGATGGAGTGTTGCAGCTATGGTATATCTCCACTCATGAAGAGTTATCTGACATCTTGACAAAATCTCTTCCTAACAAGAAGCTTATGTACCTAAGAAACAAGCTTGGACTGGTTGATATATCCTCCCTAGTTGAGAGGAAGAGATAGACACATCATTCATGTCTTCAATATGGAATGAAAGAATGGAGGATTGGGTAAGCATCTCACATCCGATACTCTTTGAGGATGAGGTAGGGTATCCAAGATACGAGTAGTCGTAGAGGAACAATATACTTTGAGGACTAGGAATCCAAGATAAGAATAGTCCTGGAAGGGCATACCCCATGAACACCCAGGTGGGGTATGTTCCTTGAGAGACAATGATGATGGTGTCTATTAGTCATTGGTCTTGCCAGCATTGTTCTCTGATCTTGTGCAGAGACAAAGTTGTTAGTCAAGGCCTTTCTATGTGACAATGTTGGATGGTATGATGGTAAATAGACATATTACCAATCTGACTCTTTATATGACTCTCTTCAAATTGAGAATGTCCATGTGCCATTTATGAATACCTCCCTAGTTAAGAGGGAGTAATGAAAAATGTGTAACTAGGATCAGTCTTCATAAATATGAAATTTAATTTTGATTCTTGTATATTGTTAAATGAAAGAAAATTTATTATTGTTATTGACTTTCAAGCTCGAGGTATTTTATTTTATATTTTAGGCACCCATTGAGTGCTTATAGGATTTGTACTAGGTTAAGAAGTCAAAAGAGTCATTTTCATATGTTGAAGACCCCATGAGGCACATTATAACTTGTAAAAAGAATTATTTTTGACTTTAAAAATGTCAAAATACCCCCCAAGACCAATTCAACCTGTGAGCTAAGAAGTTGTCCTAATTTGAAGTACTTTGTCCACCTTGAAAGACTATATATAGGAAGGAACTCGACCTCATATGGACAAAATTCATCAAACAAGTGAAGGAGAAGAAGGAATAGGCTAGCAAAGGAAGAATAAGGACAAAGATCAAGTGATTGGGTAATTTATCTCTCTCTCTTCACAAGTGCGAAGGAAGGAGACTAATGTTTTTTTTGTTCCTCTTGGGTTAGGAAGGAGACTAGAAGAAGGATAAATTCAATCGATGGTTTCAAGAAGTATTGGAAGCCCGAAATAAGCTCACACATGTGGAAGCAGTTATTGTTAGGAGGACCAAAAATTTTAGGCTTGGAGTAGAGGCCGAAATTCTATTGCTAGGGGTCAAAGTTGTGCTACTGGAATATATTTGACTGGGTTTGACTTGGAAAAGGGAAGCACATAATCAAGAATGTCAAACTTGGTCTTGGAGAGGTATTGATCTTGGCCTAGAGGCCTTGGAAATCGTCAATTGAAGAATATATAAGAAGAGAAGATATTTGTGGGTTTTCCTATCAAGTGGACATGTTTTGGCCTATATACTATGTTGTTGTGTATTGTTTATCTTCTTGTTTTGGTAATTGTTCGATTACAAGAATAAAATAATAATACAAGAAGAAGCTAATAAGTAAGAAAAAGTAAAAATACATCATAAGAAATTATCAAGCTAAAGAGAAATCATCATATCTATTGCCCTCTAGATTTCTTAACAATGTACTTGAGCCTTACTGTTCTCCTCAACACCATGTCACAGATGTAGTGGTACTTTATTTCGATGTGCTTCAACCTATCATGGAAAAAAATATTTTATAAAAGCTTCACATAGCTTTGATTATTGCAATATATCATAGTTTGTTCTAGCTCCTCGTTAAATGATCATGCACACAACTTTTGAAATCACGCTGCTTTGGTACAAGCTTCATTGGTTGCAATATATTATGCTTCTGCGGTACTGAGTGTGACATATTTATGCTTCCTACTAATCCAATATGTCATAGCAGAGCCAAAACTAAAGTATATTCTTGAAGTACTCTTCTTTTCATCTACACTCCCTTCCCAATTAGAATTTATATATCCCTGTAACTTTCCATCATTGTTTGAGACATATCTCAAACTATAATTCATAGTATCACATAGATATCTCAATATGTGGTTTTTTGTAATCGAATACTCATGTCTTCATCCCAACTAGAAATGGTTCAATGTGTTCACTACGAAATAAATGTCCAACCTGGCATGAACCAAATACATCAATGAGCCAATCAACCACCGGTACATGAATGAATCTACTAAAAATTCTCTCAACGTCCTCAAATTAGTCACCATGGGAGTTGTCATGGATTTACAGTCCATGATGCCAAACTTTTGAAGGATCCTAATAACATACTTTACTTGACCAAGGAGGATTTCATTAGGCTTTTTCCATACTTTTAGTCCCAAATAATAGTGTATCAAGAAAAGATCTTTCATATCAAACTCAACAGCCAACTGCCTCTATTGGCTTGTTGAGGCCTGACCCAGGTTCGGAGTTAATTAGCGAAACAAATCCCTGTACTACTGGCCCTTTTGGCAATAGTCCAGAGCGTGGACTGAGGTCTCACCCAAAGTAGTATGGGAGGGTGCTAGAACCAGGTTTCCACACCCTTGAGATGTCTGATAGGTACGACTGGTCGCTTTATGCACTTCCTGTTCCTCGTGGCCTGATACACTGGCTTTGTGCAGCTCTAACCAAGTGCCATGCTCTGCGCTATTACCTGAGATCTTACTTATCTCTCATTGTTAATTAATTACCTTTGCCTACTTGAATGTGTTAAGTTATAATTAGCAATACAAAATATTCATACACGATTGCGCAGTAAATAAATAGTATACTTGCAAATTATATCCAATCATGCATTAAACTAGGAAAATATACACAAAATTATAACAAAACTTCTCTTTATTGATTCTCCTAATGGTTAGAGACTGGACTTGGCTTGTGCACTCAATTCCAGGGGTCCACGCACTCAGCTGTGAACTACTAGGCCTCTGCACACTCAGCTACAGAGCCTTCTCCAACTCTATGACCCACAAACACACTTTACACTTCGACTCAATCACTTAGATTTCTCATGATTTCTTCTATTAGTTATTTAGTTATTTTCTACACTTAGAGCCTTGCTCTATTTATACAATCCCATGGTCCGTGGACCATGGGTAGGTCTATCCAACTGACATTACATTACAAAAACTAGTGTGGACAACCCTGCGACTCTATTATGCTTTCCCGCCTTGCGCCCGCAATTCACGGAGTTTTTCTAAAAAGATTTGGTAAAAAATTGGGCTTTAAGCCCCAAAACGTGCCATGGGGGATTTCATGACCAACAGACCCCCAACACAAACTTTGTGACTTGCCCTCGAGTCACTCAGTCAATGCGGAGATCTTTGCGCATAGTCCATCCAACTCTGCTCGTACTGCTACCAGGTTGGCAACACACTGAGTTGTTGCTTGGTAGATCTGTTGCATACGTTATTCTGAGACCTTTGTGTCGGAAGTGCTTCTTTGTATCAGTGTGTGCATCCCCTACATGTGTGTGAGCTTGGCTTCAATTTTTGTTGTGATGGTGAAGGCCTCGTCGATCCAAGGCTGAACGCACATCTTCAGGACTGCTTCTTTGTGTCGTGTCGTGTCCACCTACTCTTTCAGCGCTTTAACCTATTGCATCCATGCGAGCCTTTGATTGAGGGCCACCATCTACGTAGTTCCTTTGACGTTGGCATACTACTATTGGAGTTCTCGTGCCTCTATCTCTAAAATATGGATGTTGGGATCCTCCAGCATATTTGTGAGGACATCATATGATTCTTTCAACATGTTGGTGTAGTCTCGCACTGCACTGCTAATTTCGTCTAGTCTCGCTGTGATAGTGCTAGTGCGCTATTCTTTGAATTTCGGAGGGGTGGACAGCTGTGCCTTTAACCGCAACTCGGCGATCTGAAGGTTTAGCTCCAACTAAACCTTTGTCATTTCCTCTCGTGCCTTATGCACCCCTGTTGCTAACTTGTAGATGCGTGCCTCTACTAGTATGTCTGCTGGGATGGCCAGCTCCAGGACGCTTCAGCAAGCTTCGTGTGTTACCTATGCCAGTTGTTGATCTTGTGACACCACTTCATCGTGTTGCAAGCTCAATTGTTCCATATTGATTTTCTGCTCAGTGAGGACTTGCAGTGCGCGACTTTCCCTATCTCACAGCTCTGTAGTTATTCCATCCTACATAACATAAGGACCTCTTGCGATAATGCAGCCATATTGATACCGAGACCCTTCAGCGCACTAACCATAGGCCTATTGGCCTCATTTGTTGTCACTAGTGCCCCTTTCAACAACACTATGGTATTCATCATCCGCACATGAAACATTTGTTTTGTTGTCATTGTTCCGACTGCGAGGCTAGTCAAAAGGGTACCAGCCTAAGGAGGGCGCACTTGTAATTCTTGCAACTGTGCTCTGAGGGCCCCCAACACAATCTGGTTGTCTTGCATGAAATTTTGGAGGGCCTCAAAGGTGACATTGAGCACTGTCTCGATCATTTCATGAAGATCACCCTCCGTTAGGGTGATTGGGTCAATAGAGAACTTTGATGCCTTAACCTTCTTGCGCGACCCTGTTCGCTCAGTTCAGTGCTTGTGCTTCAACTGTATTGACACGGTTTATGGGTCCGCTCCTCCCTCTTCTTCCTCTAATTTCTTTCCATGCAAAGGCAATGTTTGGCCCTCGTGCACCTTCACGGTTGCCTCCTGTGATGTTGTTTTTGCTGCTACGGCCTTTTCCTCCTCAATTTCTATCTGTGCAGTGTCCCGCACCGCCCACACTTCTATTGTCATTTCTTCCTTCCTTCTATTTTCTGCCAACTCTGCGATGTGCAGCTTGGCCTCATCTTTCTTCCTCTGTGTCACTGACTTCTCTATCTCCGCGATGTATAGAACGCACCACTCTGGCGGACATGTCTCCAGGATGTTAAAGATGACATCGTTTGTGGCTACAAAGGGTAGCTTCCTCCATTGTTTGGTCGGGTTGCGCGCTCTAATGTAATTGTTATGGATATCCACTTTAAATTCCACAAAACTCTGAAGACTATTGTAGACAGTGGGCAACAACTACAGCTTGCAGTTGATCACCATTCTAAGGTTCATCTCCATGAATGCCCAGAATTTTTTGCTGTCATGGATCCTAGTGGCATCCTTTATGGCGAGGAGTGAATCATACTTCGCAGCCTCCGGAAAATCTCTGCCAATTGTGGGAAATTCACTATCCTCCGGTAATTCCCCTGCCATGAGCACTATGGACAAGAGAAGCCATGCATAGTGGAACCTTTTTCCCTATTCCTCAGCTTCGAAATAATTTTCTAAAAACTCCTTGTAGAGGAACTCAGACCAGTTAAACTGGACCCCCACCACACATTGCTCAGCCAATGCTACCACCTGCGTGGGTACCTCATATGCACGATACTTGCACATAAACTTATCGGCCAGTATTTGGGTTGCCACTTTCACTGCTTTGTCACTGATGTTGGATATGGCATAGCCCCTTTCCTTCTTTGCAGCTTGTATTTTTTCTTTATGGCCTTCGCGATGGCCAAGTCAATGCTATTCCTCTCCGAGATGTTTGCGGGGTTCTCTCCTTTGCATGGAAGCCGAGAAATGCGGTGATCAAGTCTATCGTGATGGGGATGGGCTCCTCCAGCCACAAACACCCCTCATGCACCAGGAAAAGCAACTGCTTGATGATGAAAATGGTTATTGCGATGCAGTGGAAATGCGGCACCTAGAGCAGGTTCAGTAGCCCAGCCTTTTCAACATTAGGCAACCACTTTCATAGCTCTAATTATGTAAGCCCCACCGTGGTGTTCTGCTTGCGCTTCATGAGGTGCGAGGTCTCAAGGTGAGGGAACTTCTCGTGGTCAGTGAGGTCCCAATCTTTGAACTTTAGGCTCGACACCCGTCCTAGGTGCGTGCCCTAAAAAATAGTGTTGTCTGGTAGGAGCAAGGTTTGGAGTGAGCTCTTGGTCTCGTCAAGGTCCTTGGGCACTTTAGCCTTCCCTTTCTGCGGGGAGACATGGGCGGGCAACTTTGTTGGGGGGTGCACAAGCTGAGTTTCCTCCTCCATGCTTTCATCCTCGTCCTCTATGATGATAAGATCCTCTAGGTCTTCTTCTTCTTCATCGGTCTCTATGGTGATGGCTTTCCCCTTCTCCTCCATTGACAGCTTGGTGCGCAGCGGGTTCCGTTGGGACACATGTACAAGAACCATCGCTTATTTGTTTGTATTGGGTTTTAGCATGCGCGTTGATTTTAGGATTTCTTCCACAATCCCCACACCTTCCAGAGCATCCCCCACAATCAGGACCTACACAGCCTCTTTGGCGATCAGTTCTATTATCTCCATAATGTTCTCAGTTGTTCCCATTGTGCCGGTCTAGAAATCTAGCACTCGTGAACCCAGGGGCTTAATCAACACTTGACACACAACAATTAGGGCTCTACTTAATAGCTCAATTCGTAAATGACCAAGTGTTGTTTGCTGGGTAGCCCTTTGTAACTTATAGCACTTTTTGAATTTGAATTCGACCGTTCCCCCCAAATCCGGTTCATTAATGCTTCCTTGGCGACAAATTTTCCCAAATCTTGCCCATAAATCATGTCTTAAATACCTGACACCCACTCCATTTGGTCTTAAGTTGAGCATCCCATCATGAATAGTGATTTTAACAGTCACGTTCTAGCCAACCCACGTGGCAGTGTAGCCCCCCTATGCGCGCGCGTGAACCTTGTGACTCTTTGCTTCTGCGCACAACTCCAACATCGTGCAGCTCCCGGGCAGAATAGCTTATAGTCCTGTGCTTCCTTCCAACTGCCTGGAGTTCTAAGACTATACTTCCTTCAGCTAGTCAGGTGGTTGCACTACCCGTGTAAAGCTTGATCCTGCCATCCAGTGCGTTTTCTAGAAAATATCCACCTTTTCTTACAATCAGCGTCGTGCACTTTAACATCTGCAATGCGCTACCCTGGTCAATATGCTTAGCAATGTGTGGTCCAAGCCAAGGAATCAAACTAATTAATTCATGAAGATATGCCTGAAACCTGTCATCGCGATCGTACGCATCGTGCCTTATCACCATGATCGTTTTTCTGAGAAAATCTTCCTTTATCTTGTCCTCTAGCTTCTTGACTTCCGCATCCACCAGAGTGCTTTTATTCCTTAATCATACCCTTTCTTCTTCAAGTTCTTGGAGTCTAAAATTTCCTTGTTGGATTTCTGCTTCTAAGGTTCCGCGAATCGTCATATCTACTGGTGCTATCATGCACGGTCTAATCTCTTCAAGTACTATAGGGCTTATTGTGGTTGCTTCATACTCCAGCCTTAGCGGTGCATGCACAGTTAGGTTTTTGCACGCGGTCCTATAAGCCCAGAGAACTGCTGGTACACGCAGGTCCCAGTCAGTCTGCTTCACATTATGGACCTTGCTCAGCGCTTCAGGTACTTTGTTAAAAGCTTCTATTCTTCTGTGCACTTGGTCTTTCCATACTTCATGGTCCCAAGCGGAGGGGTCATTTGCACCATTGCCTTACTCGCACCTACTTATTGATCGTGTCTCCTACCACAAGGATGGTGTGCATTTGTGTAGGTTTCGCACCATATGCCTGCATCCACCTGGATAGGTGGGTGTGCAAGCCATTTTGTCTGTCATACTTGTCATACTTGTCCCAAATAGCATGCACATCATCTTTCTGCATTTGCTCCAGTCCTCAGAACTTCTTTGGTGCATACCCCAGCTCCTTGCAGGCGTAGCTCGTAGTACCCATTTTAGAACATCGAAACGCTGCTGTTATGGTACTTCTCTTTCAAATTTTTTCAAGAAGTCATTCACCTCGCTTAACCCATCATACGTAGGCAGATTTCTTACCTCTATTGCTACGCAATGTAATGACCTTTTCATCAAGTTACAGTTGAGCATGGTTACCTTGTGTAACTGGTTCTGCCATCGTTCTATCTTCTTGTCAGAAGTGGATGTGTAGGAGCTTTCGCACTCCCATGAGATTTGGCCATCCGCGGTTGGATTTACCTAGTCCTGATCCCGTGCGGTTATCTTGTAGATGCAGTCCAAGTCATCATCGCTATCATAGTCGCACATCGGCTCCGTGTAGTGCGATCCCTCTGCAGGGTCTAAAGTTACCACTATGCCCAAAGACATTTTATCAAAGATCATCTTGCACTTCTTTAGATTTATCACTCCATTCATGTCAGTGGCCCAATCTACTCCCAATAGTGTGGGGTAGGGATTATTGTCATCAACAATATCTATCACTTCGAAATCTGCTAGCGCGCTTGCTCCTTCGATATCTACTATGATTCCTTGCAATCTCCTCATGGGTAGAATCTTTTGTTGGTTCGCCATTTGCAGTTGGATAGGAGACCATTGTAGCGCCGACCTTCCCATGCGCTCCCATGTCTACTTTGGCAGGACATTCGTGTCCGATCCTAGATCCAGAATCACTTGGTCCATCTCATATTCCCCAATCTGCGTGGCCAATCTCATCTCATTTCCTGTTCATGTTGTGTGCTTCCCGAGCTTCCGGACTACATGTGGTTCTCTTGTCATGGTCCCATCACATCTAGGTATGAGTTCTTGTAGCCCATTTACAACTTTTTTGTCACGCAACAGCTTCATGCATGTCTCCAAGAATGTAGTGAGCATCGATGGGTCCATTTTTGGCTCCAGTCTATCTTTACTTTCTGAAGTGGAGGCATCAGCTAAGCTCCTCTTAGCTTCCATGAAGGTCTCCATAGTGCACTCCAAATCAAATTCCGGTTCCTTCGTTGGCACCTTGCGAACCCAGGTGCTTTCTTCAGGTTGCTTGCCTTTGTGATATCCTATTGCGATACCACTCTAGAGCATGATATCTACATTAGGGTCTTCCTCGCGTGGCTCAGACCTTATCATTTGGAAGTTCTGAGTCAAGGGAGGTTGAAGTGCTCCTTTATCGCACAACCTCACTATCAGTGTGGAAGAATCCTCCATCTCATGATCAAACAATGTAAAATACAAGCATGATGGTCACGTTGGATTCGTACAATCGAGGGCATAATTCTCTAGCCCTCTGCAATTGTAACATATCAATTATCTACGACCTCTTACTGGCCCCCCTCCACCTTGGCCTCATTTGCACCCTTGAAATCCAGTCCACGCCATTCCTACATTTTGATCGAGGGGTTGTGTTTCAGCCTAAACTCTGTAGGTGGGAGTACAATCCATCATCAGGTTGTAACTTCTACAGATGTGCTCAACATGTCCTATTGACCTGCAGAAATTCCAGAACAACTGATGTGAATTATGCGTATACTTCTATAATAGACGATAGTTATTTGTGGCATGCTTTCCTCCAATTTGACAAATCGTGCACCATAGTGCAAGCGCCGCACTTGGTCCTGCTTGTGCCTTTGGTCTTGGTGGCATTGGCCCTCCTCCCGCAAGATAATTCGTGAACGCCAAGCAATGATCCTTGTCGTGCCCCTGGCCATTGCATGTTATGCACCATACCTCATCGCACGTCTCTGGGCAGGTTGTCTTGTCTTGTTTCAAACTCTGCATCTCCATGCATAAGTTTTTCAACTATGTGTGAATCTGTTGAACTCCTAGGTTAGGATCTTGTATTGGAGTCTCGTGAAATCTCATCGCGACCCACAAAGCCTCAGCCTAAGTGGTTAGCTTTTTTTGCGACAACACGTTCCTTAGATACAACATTAACGATGCTACAAATCATTCGTAGTGTTGCCCATTTGTTAATGTCATGTTTGCTTCGTGAAATGTGCAATTCAGCCTTTGATCCAACTCCCACGGGGTCTCGTCTGGTAGCATTGTGATTTCCTTGAATCCAATGATCGACTGTGCTTCTGACTTTGGTCTGCTAAATTCTTTGTTTAGCACAGCTTGCATATCCACCATCCCCACATTCGAATTGTCGTTGGAATGCTTAATGTACCAGGTCAGCGCGCGATCTTACAGAGCACTGACCAATGTTGCCTCCTTTATATTGTCATCTGTGACACCCTGTGCTTCCCATACAGCTTTTATTATGAACCAAAACTAGTTCGGATCTTCATTCCCTACTCCATTGAACACTGGTAGCTTTATCGCCTTGTCATACTGCTTCGCGGTGGTGGCGGAGGTGGTATGGGCGAAGACGTGGGTGAAGACAGTGAAACTAGTGGTGGTGTGGGTGGGGGTGGTATGCAAAATTCTCTGTCTTATCAGATAGATAGCACTTCTTGGCGAGACCTTAGTGAGCTCTTCTTTGCCCCCTCATGGAGGTGAAATCAAGGGGCTAGTTTCTAGTTGTATGCTACCTTCATTTCTGTAGATTCTCCCACTCTGCGTAGCCCCAAGTATCAATTTATTCGCATAACCTGCTTTTCACATAGTAGCATTTTAATCCAAGTGTTCAAAGATTTAACGTACTTACCTCTCAGTCCCTTGAGGAAGTGTCGTTCTACCTTGCTATAGCTGACTGAAGTATCTACTGTGAATTCAGTGATGAATCCTCCTATGATTCGATCGACCTAGTGATCGTGAATGTGCGTGATCTCATCTTCCGATGCTTCAAGTCTGCACACCAATTCTAGATTCCACACAATAGATTTGTTGAGTTTACACCTTCCTTGGATATCTGCTAGCTTTGCGATCCACTCATACAACTCAGTGGGGAAGGATGTAAAGAAAATTTCATGGATCTCCATATACAAGTAGCAATCTAACCACTCTTCCTTTGATAGTCGCGGATTCCTATTTTCCTGCGCCGCGAACTCGTGAATCCTTTTGTCTAACAAATCTTCAATCCCTTTCTTTGTCGGATTCCTGTGATATGACATTTGACATCTCTATGTAGATCCTGGTCCCAGCAACAAAACCATTTGTTGCCTTGTTGGGGCTTGAACCAGGTTTGGAGTTAATTAGCCAAATAAATCCCTGTACTACTGGCCCTTTTGGCAACAATATGTAGAGCACGAACTGAGGTCTCACCCGAACTAGTATGGGAGGGTGATAGAACCAGGTTTCCGCACCCTTGGGATGTCTGAGAGATACGACTAGTCCTCGGTTTGTTCCTACACATAGGTCGCCTTGCACACTTACCATTCCTCATGGCCTGATACACTACATTCATGCAACCCTAACCAAGGGTTGTGTTGTGCTCTACACTATTACCCTAGATCTTACTTATCTTCCACTGTTAATTAATTACCTTTGCCTACTTGAATGTCTTAAGTTATAATTAGCAATACAAAACATTCATACATGATCGCACAGTAAATAAACAGTATACTTGCAAATTATATCCAATCATGCATTAAACCAGGAAAATATACACAGAATTATAGAAAAACTTCTCTTTATTGATTCTCCCAATGGTTACAAACTCGACCTACCCTGCGCACTTAACTACAAGGATCCGCGCACTCAGCTACGGATGACTAGGCCTCTGCACACTCAGCTGCAGAGCTTACTCCTACTCTATGACCCACATACACACTTTACACTTCTACTCATTCAATTAGACTTCTCATGCTTTTCTTCTATTAGTTCTTTAGTTATTTTCTACAATTCACGTAGCTTTACAAAACTATTCGGTCAAAACTTGGGCTTTAAGCCCCAAAACATGCCTTGGGTGGATTCCATGCCCAACATCCTCTTACATTGAATGATGAGAGACTCAACACCTATCAAATATAATTCATCAACTTATAGTAATAAAATCATAGGCGCATTCTTCACAACCTTGAAATAATGGTTTGGATCAGCTTCAGTCTTGGAGAATTCAAGTCATTCTAGATGGCTATGAATTCAAGCATACCAAGATCTTGGAGCATGCTTGAGTCCATACAAGGACTTCTTCAACCTGCAAACGTGAGAATCCTTTCCATGCACCTCAAATCCTTGAGGCTACTCTATGGACACCTCTTCCCCAATTACACCATTGACGAAAGAAGTGTTTAAATCTATCTGATCTAAATTTCAACCTAATGAAGTAGCAAGAGAAATAATAGATCTAATAGAGGTGTACCTGGAAACTCAAGCATAGGTCTCATCATAGTCTTATCCCTCTTTATTGGAGAACCTTATAGCGAAAAATCACAACTTGTATTTCTCAATACTTCCTTATATAACATGTTTGATCTTGTTTATCAATTTGGAGGTCACTATTGACTTCCCTTCATGTCTTGGCAAAGTGTCCTAGACAAAATTATTCATGATGGATTGGTATTCTTTACTCATATCATCCTTCCAGAGTTTTTAGCTAGTTTCTTATTCATAAGTGGAAGGTTTTCCATCAATAATATTAGTCATAAGAGTTACGTAACTAGAGAACCTTCTATGTTTCTTACCTTCTCTATATTTTCCATGTGGAGTTGCATGTCCTTCTGTGTCTTCCAAGGTAGATCTAAGCAGTGCTAGTATCTTCATGATCTGAGGAATAATCATTGGTTCAACAAGTTCACAAAGCCCTTCTAGATATTTAGGATATCCTATCGAACTTGAATTTTCTTCCTTGTAAGTCTCATGTTTTTTTTTCATCATTGAAGTCCATGGAAAATTCCTTATATTTCCAATATGTAATATTTTCATCGAAGGTAACATCCTTGTTGAACTCAACTCGTCACTATTATGGAATGTGAATCCTATAGGCCTTTTATGATTTGTTGTAATCAATAAATATTCCTTTATTCTTGAAGGTTCTAGCTTCTCCCTCCTATCCTTAGGAACACGAATGTAAACTAGGAAACCAAATACTCTGAAATGGCTAACCTTTGGCTTTTGTCATGTGAACATTTCTTCAAGAGTCATGTCCTCTAGAATTTGATGAGGACTTATATTCTAAATGTACACAATTGTTAGTGATGACTATTCCCATAAGAACATATGAAAATATTTATCATGCATCATAGCCTTAACAGATTCTTTGATGAACCTATTATTTCTTTATGCTACTCCATTTTGTTATGGATTATAGGGAACAATCAGCTCCCTCTTAATCCCAGATTCTTTATAGAATGCACCAAGTTCTTTCTTAGGTGTATTCTCCTCCATTGTCAGATCTCAAATTATTGATCTTCCTTCATGTCAATTTATCTACTTCAACCTTGAATTCTTGAAACTTCGTGAAGAACTTGGTCTTCATAAGATAGTTCCACATCTTATGAGAAAAGTTGTCAATAAAACTTACATAGTATAAAGATCATCCAAGTGGTTTTACTAACATAGGACCACATACATCAAAATGAATTAGATTGGATCTACAAAGATTAGCTTGGTTAGGGCATCATACATCTAATATAGGGGATTAAGTGATCTCTAATACAATCCACAATAAGATCCAAGGAAATATTGTGGAAGTAATTTTGTAACATAGGGGATCAAATGATCTCTAATAGAATCCACAATAAGACTCATGGTAGTGATGTCATCCTCCTTGAACTTCTTTTTCCTGCATTATTTGTTGGTTCTACCACCTTCCCTATCATAGTATCCAAAACTTTGTTCTTTGCAAGTATAAAATCAATCCTAGTTTTCCAACCTCTCGAATCTGAAGCCCCTTATAACTTGTTCCTTTCTTTCATAGAAGAACCCATAGATGTAGATTAACAAAAAGGATTTAGCAATAGTGATCTCAATGTTGGGTTTTCTTCAAGAGTGATCTCATTGTACGCTGCTTCACCAAAGGTTTAATAACATGTTGATTTTTCAAGTGCAATATATACAAGCACGGCATTTTTAAAAATTAATAATTACTTCTAATTATGTTGATCCTCTTTTAGTTCTTCAAGTGTATCATTAAGAAATTATACTCCGAAAATTAAACCATTTAAAAGAAGTAGAACAATAGAGGTCACAATCCCCAAAGGGAGCACAAGAGTTAACCTGGGAAAACCCACTAAGGGGAAAAACCAAACAACCTTTTCAATAGAGAAATTATATTGTTCAACAAGAGACATGCCTAGACTTGTAGTCAGCAACTAGGTCAAATTGACCTTCAACAAATCTATGGTCAAACTTGGGCAAATCCTCCAATTCAAGCCTTCTAATATGATCCAACAACTCACTTCACTGAGTTGCCCTAGGCTAAAGTTTAGCTTCCTAGAAAAATTACTAATATCCTAAAATTTCATCCCCCTACAACTGCCTAAAAATTTCGACCGCTTGTAATAGAAACTACCGAGAGAATATGGAAACTTGAGAAAGAGAGTCCTTCCACATACGTGAGCTATAAAAAAGAGAGAGAGATAAATTTCATCCTTTTCATCCTCCTTCTCCTTCATGTCCTTCACTTGGATGCCCATAAGATACTTGCTTGAGAGAGTGTGAATTGGTGACTTGAGGAGGGGTCAAATTGTCTTTATATAGTCTTTCGCTAGGTCAAATGGGTGTCACTTTGCCTGGGCCAAATTGACTTGAAAAGGAGGCTGACTTGACTAACTTCGGAGCAAAAACTTCAAATTCAAAAATTTAAATTTTCTTCTTTTAAAAATCCGAATAAACATGACTCAAAAATATAATTTTCTTTCAATTCTAAGTTGAAGAACATGATCTATAATAAGCAATATAAGTACATCAAGGACAAAAAAATCATATAGAGTGACAATAGTTACAAAATTCACTGTATGGGTCATTTCAGTTATATAACCATCCTAATTACAATAATTAAAAGATACATGATAGAGCTTTAACCTTTATAATTATTCACAAAATATTTTTAGTAATATTTAAGATTAAAAAATTGAAAATCATTTTAAAAATAGTTATATGGTTTTATTTTTTAATTTAATTAAAAAAGATTATAAAATTAAATTAAATTAAAATATGTATATTTCAAAAGCTATTTTTTTTAATATTGTTACATTTTTTCTCTCACATGTATAATATTTGTTTTATAATTAATAATATTTGTTTTATAATTAATAATGCCGTAGTCTAGCTAGAGTGGCTTTTTGCCCAGAAAATCATGGAAATTCCAGCCATATTTTGATCAAATCCGGCATCAATTTTTCTAAATCAGAATTATAGCTCTCAAACTTCAATATTTTGGGTGTCCTAGAAGTTTTTGATGACATCAAAAACTGTTACTACAAGATTTTAAAAAAAAAATTTACCCCATTCCAACTACTTTTAAGGCAACTCTTTCTCCTCGGTGGACGACTCCATTAATAATAGTTATTATTATCTTAAATAGAATTATAAAATAATTTATTTTTATGATTTCTTAAATATCAATAAAATTAATTTTATAATAAATTCTGAATGGATGCGTATTTAAAGTTTACCGTGATAAGCTGCCAAGAAGACATTTAGAAAGTCAAGCTCGAACTTTTGACCTCATTCAAAACAGATGTAGAAAGAACCCAAAGATCCCACTCACGCTCTCTTTGCGCTGATAAATTCGCGGCTTCATCCCTGGAATCATAACGGACTAAAACAATTGTAGCGATCAAAATTGGAGCCCTTTTCAGTATTACGAATCAATTTTAACTGGATTTCAGCATGAGAAGTATGAGCGTACATGTGGAACCAGACAATCTCTTGCACCAAGAAAGCCTCTTGTCAGTTCTGATAAATCTTGCTCCATTTCTCCATTCAGCCGACCAGATACCTCTGCTGTAGCTGCCTCGTCCTCAAAAATCATGTTAATGGATTGTTGGATGGTTGTCCCCTCTAATAGGAAGAAATGAAGAATTACCCAACATTCAAGAAAGATTGAGTATTCTTTTCACAAAAGATAGAGCAACACAATCCCACAGAAACCGCTCATAACCAATCTCATAAAATCCGAACCATATACCAAAATATATAACGTGCACTGAAAAATTTATTGACATATTTCATTGAAAATATGATACGGTAGATTTGAAGTTATGCAAAAGATTTGCGGACTGCGGAGAGAGATCGTGCCACGTTGGGATTATAGGATCACCATATTTCGAAAACCAATTTTATATATATATATAGATATATATATATTGTTTGACGATAGAAATTCTATCTTCAAACAATCACTGAACAAATCTCTCAGCTAAATTTGAAACTATTATTTCTATTATTTGATGGTGCAACGATGAATCACTAGACTCGATATGCAGATATGAGGGAATCTGATATCGAGCGATAGAGCGGATTAATATGCAGGGATCAAGGCATCCAGTGGATTTGATTATGTAGCGATATAGGGTTTAGCGATCTACCAGATTTAATATGCAGCGATCTAGGGTTTAGCGATCCACCATATTTGATATGCAGCGATTAGGGAATTTGATATCCACTTATTTATGGAGATTTTGAAATGGAGATATTGCCACATAAAGTAGGTTAGATTAGTTAGATTAGTATGCGGAGGAAGAGGTTACTTAATCGAGATTGATTGTTTTGTTTTTAGAGTACTATAGATTTATTTTAAATATTAATTCAATATGAGTTTAAAAGATCTAAAAAATTTTACGTGTAAATTTCAATTTTGATGATAGACCAACAAAGTTACAGAACTGTAAAATAAATCTCTATGCCCAAAAATCATAAAAAGAAAATAACAGAAATGAAATTTCAAAACGGTCATTATGGATGGAGGAGAACGTTTAAAGTAAAATGAATCTGCGGCATCCACTTAATATTTTTAATTAGAAAAACCCATATCGTGGAAACACAATTACCGTCCAACACTTCGTAAATTGGGGTAATGGATATTCTTCTAAAAACATTCACTGTGCGGATGTTGCTCTTCTTAAGATATTTAACTGTAAAGACGGGTTTAAGAGGGTTTTCCCGAGCTTAGGACGAATCTTTTACAGAGCCTGCATATACTATTCGATGTGATTTTTCAGATATTTTGAATATGGACAAAAATCTTGTAAAAGCTTACATCGCATGTTATTGGCCTATTTTAACATTTTTAATTGAGTAATAAGTTTAGTTTAGTTGAGTTTAGTCACATTTTAATTGAGTATTACTCCACTTATTTATTACTATTGTTTTCTTGTTTCTTATTTATTTTATTAGTCCCTGCCATCTGGCATCCGGCAGGGACTATTGTAATCGTTTCATCCCGACTTAGCATTAGTTCGGTGGTGCTTTCCCTGTCTGTTATGCGCTTATAACAAAGTTCTGTGAGGTGTTATGTGCGGTGTTATGTGCAAATAACCAAAGTGGGATTCGGCTTTAACCTTCGCCATCTTATTTGGCCTCTTCCCGAGGCGGAAGAGGCCGGACCATAGGTTAAACTCGTATTTACGCACAATCAAGTGGCCCTGACCGTGTGCGGTTTCGTTTTAATGCTAACATTAATTCCTTAATGTTTAATGTTAAGTGCGAATGGGCATACATATGCTAATGTTGTTTTGCAGGTGTCCGGCTGTCCGTGGATGCTGGCAGGTGTCATGACAGCCGGCAGGTGTCATGAACCTGCTTTGCCTCTGTACGAGCCCGGGAGAGTTCTGGAGCAGCGATAAATATCGCCTGCTGAGCAACCCAATTGCCAAACCTCTGCAAGTCATCCCCTCTTTCGTCTTCCACCTGCTCTTTTGTGCGTCTGGAGCTTTCCACCTGCTCTTTTGTGCGTCTGGAGATTTCCCATTGCAGGCTTCAGATGCTTGCCGTTTTGTTGCAGAGGCTTTCTTTTCTGAACTCGGCCATCTCTGAGACTGTCTCGGCTGTGGCGGGATTTCTTGAATCCGCGCGAATTAGAAGGCTATCGATGGTAAGAGCAGTTTTGAACGGAGTCGTTTCTTGCGCAGACATTCTTGCTATTGCTGCACGCGATTCTGTTGTGGAAGTAAGCTCTGTTGTTGTCGTTCTGTTTTGAATAATTTCTTAGAACTGAAACCCTCCTGAGAATACGTTAAAATAAGCTATGGTGTTGTCGTTCTTGTTTTGAATAATTTCTTGGAACTGAACCGCTCCTGATTATATCAAGTAATAATGAATATGTTATATAAAATTGTCAATTACCAGTTGGGTGGGCCTTCATGGACGGTGATGCTGGGGAGGCGAGACTCGACAACAGCAAACTTAAGCGCCGCAAACGCTAACATTCCACCCCCCACTTCCAATCTAAGCACCATCATCTCACTATTCAGAGCGCAGGGGCTATCCGCAACGGAAATGGTTACACTTGCTGGTAATATTATTTTTCCCCATACAATAACAGTATAATGCATTAATTATCATAAATAAAATTGTAATTAGGAGAAAATATATAATTTTGGGGAGTGTTTTTAATATTTTGCAATGACATCTATTCTCACAATAACACAAAATTAATCAAATATTATCGCATTTAACTACGGTTATTGCTTTTCAATCAAGTTTGAGTCCAATAGATGCAAATAAACTCACTGCTCTTTCCAATACTTCTTAAGTTTTTCAATGCTAAATACATATCTTGTTAAATGCTTGGACACCGTAGGCAAATGAGGACTCGGTGCAGATGCCGGGGGAAAATCCAGCAGGAGGGTGGATAGCAAATCGAAAACGAATTGCAAGGCACTGATTTCCTTTCTGGAAAAAAAGACCACCCAGGACTTGAGGTTTGCAAGACGAGATCGATACCTACAGAAAGGCATGGGGACGAGCGAACCAGAACCCCTAACCAGTTCCGAAGAAAGGCCAGTAATTACGAGAATTCGAAGTCGAGCAAAGAGACATGGGTTCGTGACCCGGGTGTTCAATCTTCTTTGTGCAGTGACAGGCACCCGTGGAGCCACTGTTTGCAGGGACGCTTCCGAAGGTTTCTCCTCCCTCCGATCCTGTAAAAAGAACAGGGCAAATTGCTCCGAGAAGCAGAGAAGCAATAGACACCGGCCCAACTGCAAGATCCCTGGAGCTACCAAGTACCGAATAGATTAAGGGTGGAACGAAGCTTGAATCTGATGGGTGGCAAGCTAGCTAGCTTGGCATAACTGATGCCCTGAAACATCCAGGTCACGCGTTAAGCGAAGGCGATAATGGCAACGCTAAGGCGATAAAGCCGGTTTGACATGTTACACTATCTGTGCATGCGTTTGACACGCGTCGGGTATTCGGCATGTTTCTTCGCCACGAGACGATTTACCATTCCCTTGCCAATTTGGCAGAGACCTAAATCTTTTACTCACGTTTGAAAGATAATTGTCGTGATTTTAATGGTTTGGTATTGAAATGTGATTTTAGTTATTCACATGTGACGGTTCCAGAATACTTTGAAATACTAGTTTGGTTACAGGCATATAAATGTACTATTACCTTTTTGAACTGATTCGAGTGAATGAAAACATTGAACGCAAAATCGAACCGCGTGTTGTAATTCGCTTTATGTCTTTTCAGTGAAGGTTTTTGTAAATCACGGCATTTGTAAATTTTGATGGTTCTACGTCTTCCTTTTCTTCTTCTCGCTCGTAATCTCTGCGGGAGCCCTTACTGACCACGTGCGCAGAAGTCAAGAAAACGTCAATCTTACACAGTACACTGTAGTCGATGCAATTTCAATTAGGTTGAACGATTAAATCTTTTCAAGCATTCGGTTAGTCCACAATGATTATTTTAAAGCTGCATTTCAAAGATAATGCAAGATCAGAATCTTAATTATTGTGACTAATACCACATAAAATCAAAAGATACGCGATTCGTTTTGTCTTTTGTTCCGGTATAAAGTCATATGCCAGGTTGAAATTAGGTCGACCATATATTGTAAAAAAGTAGACACCAGGACTTACCCATACATTTTGTGAAAGCACACTGACTTTTGCGATAGAGGCGGTTGATAGATGCACAGATGCTGTGTAAATTGATCGACTTCATTTTGGTAGGAATAATAAACGTGCTAAACTCTCTTTGCAACCTTGATTTTTCGTTTCAATCCAATTGATTTGGGCATCGACAAATAGTCTCAATGGAATCTGGTCTTTTTTTAATTTGGTTATTTTGGCTCTGCGACATAAGAATGGTCCAGGAGGCTGCAAGCACTTGTCAACTGGTTCCCACTGCTTGTGACAACTGTCTTGCTTTGTGCTAGTTGATCTTGATGAGTCTTTCTGAAGTTTGAGATGGTAGTGATGGTTATACTTGTATGAGGTGATCCGATGGCGGAGGAGGTTTACGGCTTAATCCCCTAACCAACTTTCAGCGCTCGGCAGCGGGTAGACTCATTGTTGTCGTTTTGAGGTTTCTTGTTGCTCTGCGATGGTTTGAACTAGTGAGGGTTTCAGTCCGCCTTCTGGTCTTTCTGAAGTTTGAGATGGTAGTGATGGTTATACTTGCGGTGGCAGGTAACTCCTACAGGCTGATAGTATATGATTTCTTTTGTCTGCATAGTATGAAACCAGCTGCTGCTTGGGGTTTCTGTCTGGTACCGAGCTTAACGTTTCGCCTACGCTGCACAAGGATAGTTCGAGGGACTTCTGATGTTGAAAGGAACACTATGTTCCAAGGGCCACTTCCGGAACGTAAACCCTCATCAGCATAATCCCAAATTTTGTAAAGCTTTGCCTCTTATTTCTAAAAGGCTTTAGATTTTTAAATTGTTTCTTTCTTTTCCTTATTGAAGATTGTTCGCTGTCACATAGGTGGGCTACTCAAAGAGGAAACCCTCCCAACTCATGTAAAAGCTCCTGCTTTGGCAGCGTTCTTTAGCATATACTGTAGAATCGCTTCTGGCGTTTGTAACATGTACTCACATATCATTTCTCAGATAGTTTTTTCATAAAGTTTATAATTTCAAGCTCCTCCTTTGGCAGCGTTCTTTAGCATATACTGTAGAATCGCTTCTGGCATTTGTAACATGTACTCACATATCATTTCTCAGATAGTTTTTTCATAAAGTTTATAATTTCAAGCTCCTCCTTTGGCAGCGTTCTTTAGCATATACTGTAGAATCGCTTCTGGCGTTTGTAACATGTACTCACATATCATTTCTCAGATAGTTTTTTCATAAAGTTTATAATTTCAACTTGCTTTAGCAAAGAGATATTTTCTGAATGCCTTTCATTCGGCTCCAAGCTCGTCTTAGTCATCTCTTCTCATGACATGGCACAGTACATTGTTGCTGGGCAACTCTTTAATGCAGTGGAACTAACTTGTAAAAGTAACTTGGCAGGGACTTGCTGCGATGCAGCTTCCCTGTAACATGTACTCACATATCATTTCTCAGATAGTTTTTTCATAAAGTTTATAATTTCAACTTGCTTTAGCAAAGAGATATTTTCTGAATGCCTTTCATTCGGCTCCAAGCTCGTCTTAGTCATCTCTTGTCATGACATGGCACAGTACATTGTTGCTGGGCAACTCTTTAATGCAGTGGAACTAACTTGTAAAAGTAACTTGGCAGGGACTTGCTGCGATGCAGCTTCTCTTGTTTAACAGTTATTCAATGATGAGAAGAGCTGTTTGCTCTATTACTAATTTTGACCCTGACACCCCAATTTTTGTCATTATATTCCAGCGCAAAATTGTATAACTCCTTGAGAGAAGCATTTGAATTTCGCTGAAGAGCAGAAATCAAGAGCTCGAGAAAGAAACAAAGAAAACACCCATTTTTGTCATAGTATTAGAGCGCGAAATTGTATAAAACTCCTTGAGAGAAGCATTTGAATTTCGCTGAAATGCAGAGATCCAGAGCTCGAGAAAGAAACAAAGAAGGCTGAGTCGTTGAAGAGCAAAAAGAAACTAGAACTCGGAATTTCCCCCCCCTTTTTTTTTTAATTTCGTGAGGGGCTTCACGGTAACACAAAGCCTCATACGCGGCCCACAAGTTCAGAAATCGCCTTAAAACTAGAAAACTTGCACCCTCGGAGTAGTGAACTCCGTATTACAGTGAAAAAGGTACCCCAAAAAAAAACTAAGCCTCCAATTAAAAATGAGCTTCCTTTTCTTTGAAAAGTCAAAGACGACCACGAATTGCTTTCATTGGAAAAGAATTCGTTCTCGTTGAAGGCCTATTTCTTAAAAGAAAAAAAGTTGATAATTTTTTTTGGAGTATTATGTATTATTGAGAAAAAGGGTTTTATTCACATTAAAAAAAAAAAAAAGGGTCGAAAAGAAGTTGTTTTATTTGAATTTTTTTTTTTTAATTAAAAAAAATCAAAATGGTTTTATTTAAGGAACTTTGAAAAACAGCTTGTGACCAAAAAGCATTCATCTCTATTTAAAAAAATAGATTCTTTCGGTGCTTTGCCACACTTTTCCTTGACAAAAACTATGAATTTTGATCTTTATTCATGAAGATAATTTTGCAAGCCCAAGATGGTTGGGATACCCAATAGAACCACTATGTAGTGCCAACCTAAGAGGCATTAGTAGCCATGAATAATAATCAAAGAAATGGATTAATTGGACTAAGAAAGAAAGAACTTAGAGCCAAATTTTGGATCCAAAACATCAATTGTGAAAGAAGCTCAGTGTATTGTCAAATTTGCATATCATGGTAATGATACAATGAAGATTGTTAAATTGCAGACATTACAGACTCCAATTGAAACCCTAAAGATGTCTAATAGAGAGAATGTTGATCAGTTCATGGCTAGAGTCATAGGCATCGTAAATAAAATTAGACTAGTTGGTCACTAGTGAAACAATTATAGATCAAAAGACTATTGAAAAAGTCCTATGAAGCCCACCGAAGAAATTTGAAATGGTTGTAACAACCATTCTAGAGTATAAAGATCTTAAAACTCTATCAGTAGATCAGTTGACTAAATTGCTTCTTTCACATGAAATACGACTTAACTTGGGAGAAGATTCCATAGAACACGCTTCCAAGGTAGAAGTCTCTGTCAGCAGAGGCACAAACAGAGAATATAGAGGCAGAAGCAAGTGAGGTGGAGGCAGGGGCATATCTAGAGAACATCACCATGCATAAAAGAAGTTGAGATCTTCACAGAACCAAACACAAAGAAGCAGAACATGGAGCAAATCTAATGTCGAGTGCTATTACTACAAGAAATTTGGACACTATGAACATGAACGCGAAAAGAAACAATCAAATCAACAAAGAGGAAACATCAATATCTGTAATAATACAGGAGAATTTTCTATAGCCATGTTACTTTCCTACCATCTTTCTAAAGACAATCACAATGAGGACCTTTGGTTGATGGATAGTGGTTGTAGCAACCATATGATGGGTAACAAAAATCTGATTTCCTGCATTGATGCTTACATCACATCTAAAATTACTCTTGGAGGTTGTTCTCATATAACAATTGAAGGGAAATATATTATTCCTATTCTAACAAAACAAAATCTGCAGAAATTTATACTTGGTTTTTATTATGTTTCACACCTTAAGCACAATTTCATTAGTGTAGGTAATATTCTAAGGGACAACTTGTTATATATGTTAGCATTCTGTAGTTTCAGGGCTAAAGAAAAAATCATGGAGGCAACATCAAAACCACTTTCAAGTTTAGGATATAGCCCTCCTAGACTCAGAGAGGCATCTCTATGTGAGATTTAGCTTTATTTTGATTAGATTTTTAGGCTAGTTATTGGGCTCAGAGTTTGGTTTTTGAATTGGTTTGGTTGGAACATCAAGGGAAGGCCATTAGGCAATGGAGTGAGAAGAGCTCGATGCTACACTAAAAATTCAAAGGAGTAATCACAGGGCAAGCTAGCTATGTTTCCGGGATCTTTAAATTGAATTATGGAATGGAGAAAAGGTGTGATTCCATAGGGATTGAGAATCATTTAAGAATTTCTCAATGAGACTTTCATAAGAAAACATATAGATTGTAAACGCAGTACAAATAGGGTGTTCAAAAACATATCCTATTTTTCACAAATACTGTTTAGCAATTAGATTTCAGATGATAAACATACAGATAATAATAGTGGAAACACAATTACACTAAGAAAAACATCACCAGTATATCACAACACAAGTATCTTGTGAAGACTCTTTATATTATTGATCAACCCATTTGAGCTCAATGAGAAGCTTTACATCGGACAATAAATTTCTTCATACAAAACCCCAACATCTATTACTTCAAATGATGAAGTATATATACAAATTCTAAAATAAAATATCTTGATAAAAATCTCAAGATCTTTTTACAAATATCCTAAACTATTTTACACAAATAGAAATGAAATGTAGGACATTCAAAACTAATGTATCTACTTGGCACTATCATTATGGATTTATGTTGACAAAGAAGAGAAATTTGAATTTGATTGCAACTCTTAGTTGATGAGGTGGCTAACTGTCTTTGAGCATTTTCCTCTTGAAATTATGCAAAATAGGGTCCAATCATCCCTTTGTATATCTCAATCCAAGATAGCTATGTAAAATGTGAGAGAGGTTATTGTAGATAAATATGTTCTTGAGATAAACCTCTCTCAAATTCCCAAAATTCAGCTCCAACTATTCCCAATATTCTCTGCAAAAAGGTGACTAAAACAGGACTTTGCACAATCCAAAACATATGCTGTAAAGATGTACATTTATCTCTCGTTCTATAATAGATGTGTAATATATGAAGTAGCTTATTGTACATTAGAAGCTGAGGAACACAAACCTCCTCCATTTAATCAAGATTCGTCTCTGATTGGCCATAATATGTTCTGCAAAGGTATGTCTAAACAGGAAAATTTGGGAAAATATGTTTGCAAAGCTTCATTTATATATCCAAAACCATAATAGAAACCTCTTTCAGTTTCTGAAAATTTGTCATCATTGGTTTGGAAACCATGTTTTAAGTGAATGTGGTGTATAGGAAAATGCATAGTTTCAACTGGTCATGAGACATATGAATGACATGGATGTAGGAGATGACATGGCAGTGTGCATAGATGCGGGAGTAATGGGCGAAGGTACATGGAGGAATAGGAGTGGCAGAGGCGATGAAGTGGGGACATTGTAAGCAGATGAGGGGAAGTGGTTTTTCTTGGCGGAGAAACCACTTTTCAGAGGGTGGGGAAATTATTAATGGTTTCGCCTGAGGGGGGTGCGAAATCACCTTGTGTTGACACATTGGTGGGGGGGGGGATGTACTGTGGGTCATTGATCATGTGCGGGATCAAATCCCAATGTTTTCAACCTGTCAGACATTAACCATTAAACGACAAAGAACTTCGTCCGCTTGCGCCTCTTAATATTTTCTTTTGAACTTAGGATAAGGTGAAATAATAGGTATACAAAACATTTTATCTTATCATGTGCCTTATTACAATTTATTTAATCACATTTAAATGATGTGATTATTTTAATCTAAACACACTTAATTATTCCCTAATGTTGCATTTTGACTTGCAAGCATATTTTTTTTTCTCAAGGTTTTGACTTTTTTTTTTAAATAATTTACAATATGGAATATTATTTACAACGAAATGTAATAATGATCAGCTATAATCAAGAAATCCTATAAAAATTATAGGACCCTAACAGTGACTCCAGCTAGGGATGGCACTTTCTGGTGAAGTGTCAAGAACATCATAGACTAGTATCCTGATCCATTGTTCTCATCCCAAAACCTACAACTTGTTCTGCCATAAAATATTTGCTACTGAAGAACTCTTAAACTGAAATCAATACCATTCTACACATTGAAATCTGAAATATGCGCTGAACTGATAGTTGTACTACAATTTGAAACTGAAACTAGAAAGAATGCGTTGAGAAACAAAAATGCTCAAAGTATGGAGCTTAGTTGCACTTTGCTACCAACTTTAATCTGATAAAATGAATGCCATATCAAGTGATAACAAACATCCAACACAACCATTGAAGCAAATGGATACTTAACTGAAGTTTGCATTCCACTTTTTTAGGTGGAAAAATAAATTCAAAAAATTGCAACTTGACTTTTCCACTGGATCCAATAGCTGTATTGATGAATCTGCAAAATTATACCTTCACCAATGAATGCAATAAATTGACCAAAGGATCATGGAAAACATGCAACATAAGATCTTCATCATGTAAATATGATTGGTCTTTAATCACTGAAGAAAACACTACTTGTTGAAAATGTTCTTGTGGATCAAGAGGATTAAGCTCTGCTGGTTCTTCTTTCGGATCACAAGACTGTTGTAAATGAACAAATGAATGTTCAACAATATGCTCAATTACCTTTACTTGCTGATTAGTACAAGGAATTTGTTCTTTAATTTGATCTTCTACACTTGAGACAACCACAATGTTAATGTGTTCATCCATGGTATCTGAAATATCTTGTTGATTTTCATTGTTGTACTCTTCTTGATCATGTTCAGTCTGCTAAATTTCGTCCTTTACCTCTGTCTAATTAGTTTGTCATGGTGCTACAAGAATTATTTCCCGTGGGGAATCTTCATGATCATATAGACAACATATATCCTTTTTTTCTTCCTGAGGGGAAGACAATTCAAACAAGACCTCTACCTTTTGTTCATAATGTTGAAAAGGATTTCCATCTAAAGCCTCTAGTATTTCATCATTTGTGAACTGATCATCATCATAGAAATCTTCTAGATATTGAGTAAAACTTTCAAAATGACCACAATAGTTTTGAATCATCAACAAAGATAGATAATCCCCTCTGTAGTTCTCACAAAAAATAGTATGAAATTTTTTTAATGAGCATACACTAGTAGCAAGTAGATTTTCATACCAAGATCTAACCTTTTCCTCCAAAGTTGCCATAAAAATGTTCATAAGAAAATGTTCATGAAATTTGATTTTAAGCTTATGGATGTGCATATGAAACCTCAATAAATTTACAACAACATCATCTCCTTTTTTATCTTTAAATAATGGAAGATTAGTTAACCAATCACAACTAGGCATGGGATTTGGAAAACTTGGAATTCTTGATCTGTCCATAGGAGTATATCTGCATTGTATTCTTGAACTCATTTTGAAAACAATCAAAAATGAAATGGAGTCACCATAAGTGCTTTACAACTCTAGATTCTTTGATAAGAGAGTCGCTGTCTAGTCAATTTAATGTCTTAAATTGCTCTACATAGATTATCAATCCGGGTATCGTAAACTGATGAAGTGTGGTGCACCATATGTGGTTAGTTAACCTTTCTCTTACTTCGTTGTTTTATAGTTTATGTTGTTTTTTTGGGGTTTTGTTTTTGTTGGTTTTCTAAAGTGTTTAATGCAAATGGAAATCCTATTCTAAGGTCTTAAGAATACTTTTAAAGGACAAGTATGGATAAAGATTTCAAGACAAAGCCTATGTCCCTAATGGTAACTTCCAAAACTTAGCACTTCAAAAGAACTTAAAACATGTTATTGATGGAATTAGTATTTAAACAAAAGTGTAAATATACAGCTAGTTCAATCAAGATAAAATGCAATAACCAAACAATGAGCTAGTGACTATGAGACCCAGTATCCTTGCTGCTTCAGCAGAAGGACAAGATGATTCTATCATGTCATTAGTCATTAAAAGGCTATGTGCATCACTAATATACAATCAAAATAAAATGCAACAACCAAACAATGAGCTAGTGACTATGAGACCCAGTATCCTTGCTGCTTCAGCAGAAGGACAAGATGATTCTATCATGTCATTAGTCATTAAAAGGCTATGTGCATCACTAATCTACAATCAAAATAGAATGCAACAACCAAACAATGAGCTAGTGACTATGAGACCCAGTATCCTTGCTGCTTCAGCAGAAGGACAAGATGATTCTATCATGTCATTAGTCATTAAAAGGCTATGTGCATCACTAATCTACAATCAACCGGTTGAACACACTTGCATGAATTAAAATTACATGAATGAAAAATCTAATCTATCAAACTTGAAAGCAATCAAATAACATATTGAAATCAAAGAAAAATTGAACACACTTGAATGAATTAAAATTGCATGAATGAAAAATCTAATCTATCAAACTTGAAAGCAATCAAATAACATAATGAAATCAAAGCAAAATTGAACACACTTGCATGAATTAAAATTTCATGAATGAAAAATCTAATCTATCAAACTTGAAAGCAATCAAATAACATAATGAAATCAAAGCAAAATTGAACACACTTGCATGAATTAAAATTGCATGAATGAAAAATCTAATTTATCAAACTTGAAAGCAATCAAATAACATAATGAAATCAAAGCAATATTTACAAAATGAAATCTACTCTACCTTACATTCTACAAAGCAATATTTACAAAATGAAATCTACTCTACCTTACATTCTGATATGCTCCATGACATCTACTTCACATCTCCTTCCATGTTGAGAACATCAAAGCTTTATTCAAATTCTTCAAAAGTACAAAGTACAACAAAGTTCTCCAAAGCTTTCAAAAACCATCAAGGAAGAATTACAAACTTAAGAACTAGGGACTAAAAAGCTTAAGCGAAATAGACTAACTAATGAAGGAGAGAGATCTCCTATTTATACAAAAGATGAGAAACCATCTCATTAATTAGAGTCCATGAATCTCTCCCTCTACCTCTAGAGTCCTAATCAAAATAGGAACTGATAAGACACATGTCTTCTTAGAGTTACAATACAATTAGGAGATGTGACACATATCCTCATGATCCCATGATTCTTTCCAACGAAAACGAATTTGGCCTTAGAGTGCCACATAAGGGTCTTCTAGAAGTCTCCTTTCAACCTACACATGTCAACAACCTCAACCCATTTGTTAGGTATAAGCATATGCACATTATTTTCTAATGTTTAACCACAAATTCACTTAAAAGGCTTAGAAATAATAAAGATTGGAAAAACATAAAGGTGGCCCAATGATAATGAAAGTGGGATGAATGTGGTGACATAGTAGTGAAATGGAGGTGAAATGGAGGTGATATAATGGACATAATAGTGAAAGTGTAATGGAAATGAATGACATTTTCAAGACTCAACATACCCCCCAACTGAAGCTATTGCATGTCCTCATAGAATATATATTACATTAACTCTTTTGATCCTTGAGCTTTGGCTTAACTTTGCATGATATCATTTGATAACTTCATATTTCTACAAAGCGTTTTACTTGAATTGCAACATGGTTGGTTCTTGTGTTACAACCATTTTTTTTTTTTTTTTTTTTGTTGCCTTCTATTTTGATCTTTGAACTTTGCATAATGATATTTTGATTATTGTTTCAAAGTATATCTTTATTGGATTGCATGATGGTTGGTTCTTGTGTGACAACCATGATTTTGTTTGTATCCAATTTATCCTTTAAGCACTTTTTCAAAAGCCATTGTATGCTCATAATAGAAATGTAATAACTAATATATGTTGGAAGTATGTGGGCTCCTGAATATGATATGAACATGGCAATGTATGAATATAAATGTATTCCCCCCCAACTGATGGTATTGGAAATTTTATGAAATGAGGAAGAGAAATGTTTTTCCAACAATTATCATTCTAGCTTTTTATGGAATTCTATGGTCAAAAGTTAGAAAATGACGTACCTTCACTTACCCTTTGGAATGGATGAGTTGTATGTGTAGTGGCTGAAAATTTCTCATCATATTCTTCTTCAGGTGGCTGAACAAGAGGAATCATGGATAGAGAGATAAGATGACTTTTTATTGCTTCTATTAAAACTTGCTGAATCTACTCCAAAATGCTGAAAATAATAGTCTTCATGTCTTCAAAACTCATTGGCACAATTCCTACTATGTGAAAAGATGTTCTGATGTCGAACATAGTAGGAAATTGTTGGCTTAGTGGCCATTAATGGATGCCACTAGTCAACACGAGAACTCTCACCATTGATGACAATGAGAGTCAAGATGCCCAAACACATCTTGCTAGGTACGAATGAATTTGCTGAAGTCGAGTCACCTAGAAGATTTGATGAACAAGGGACATTAATGTATTCCCATTGTTTGTTAGCATGAGGGCTTGCCATTAAGGCATGCAAGCCTCAAGGTGTTTTTACAAAGAACTTAGACTCAAAGGACTATGGACTCAATAATTTGCATTGAAGCAGGGCTTATTTGCGGAATGAAAATGACAAGGAATGGAAGATGAAAATGGAAGATGGCAATGGAGAACAAGAATGAAAATGGGCAATAAGCATGTGAATGAGCCTCTTGCTTTTATTTGTGGGTTATGAATGGACAAAAAGAGATGGAAAGTGTATGTGAATGTAAATGGAAAATATGGAGTGAAATGAGGTGAATGGTTTATTATGAAGTATGGATGTGATGGAGACAATAATATCTGAAAGTTTTTCAAGTGTTTGGATCTGAATTTACATCAGCATATTTCCTCTTTGTTGTTGATCAGCCTCTTATGAAACAAATTGGTCTCTTAGAGAGACACCATTCTCTTGTAGTCATTTGTCCTTCCTCCTGAAACCTGCAAAAAAACTAATACTTCTTCTGCAATGGAATGTAAGATTATCAAAGGAGAGAGGTGATCAATCTCTCTAGTTATGATATTTACACACAAAACTAAGAATTTGTATTAATGAAACAAGTTCTCAAAGGAAAAATCAAAAGAATTTATACCTGCTTTGGAATTAGTGCCTCAATTTGATGTTGCTTCCTTTCAGCAATTTATTTCATTATTTGCCATTTAAAACTCAAATGATGGATTTCTCATTGTGTAGATCTTGTTGAGATATTTCCAATGGTACTTAAATCATCAAAATCTGATTTTGTATGAAAAAGTTAGGCTGATTTGAACAATGAGGTTTTTCTGGCTGCGGAATTGGAGAACAGCTGCGGAATTGGACTTTAGCTGTGGAATGTGCACAGTTCTGTAGCTAAAAATCTTGGATACAAAGTTAGCCATTCATCTTTCATCATAAATCCAAAATTAATCAATACCTTGAGAAAAGTGAGCAAATAACTTATTCATTTCATTGATTCAAAAATATTTATTTTTTCTTGATATGCAGCGACTTAGTGTGGCGACTCAGTGTGGCGACTTAGTGATAACACTCAACTTGACTTCCCTTTGACCGGGGTCTTTTTCAACAAATTTGACTGAATGAATAAGACACCATCCATGTACTGACATTCCCCCAACTACCCATGTGGCTTGTTTTGCTTGATGACACCTGCAACCTAGAGTTTAACAAAACAGTTGCGGAAAGTTAAGCCAGCTGCGGAAAGTTGGGCCAGCTGCGGAAAGTTAAATCAGCTGCGGAAAGTGGCTTGTTTCCGTAGCTAATGAAAACAGAGTGTGGAAAGCACTGTGAAATGGAGTGTCTGTGTGCGTGGAAGAGAAAAAAAATGTGGAGGAGTGAAGGCTGTAACAAATTGCTGTCCAACCTCAATAGATACTTCATATCCAACAAGATCTTGCAATCATTCCAAAACTTGTGATGACTTTGTCTATTCTATAAATATCTGCACCAAGAATTGCCAACATATGAGTTGATTGAGTGTATGGAAAGAACATTTGATTGATAGCAAAGCCGATGAAATTTCCCACCACTATAGGGACTTTCTTTATATTCTTTCCAACATTTATAAGGTCAACAATAATCTGTGGTGAAGTTTTCTCTGTTCAAACGATTTCAAGGAGTGGCATCACATGTGCAGGACTGAAAAAAAAAATGTGCCCCTACTATACGGTCTTGAACATATGTTTTTGCACTAATGGGATTGAGATCAATCATGGACGTATTAGAGGCTAAGATGCAGTGTTCAGGACAAATATTTTCCAGGTCAATAAATATTTCTCGCTTCAATGGAAATTTTCTCTCTTACAACCTCTATCACCATATCAACATTCCTAAATTCTGCATAATCTACAACTCCCATGCATTTAAATTATTGAAATCATTTACTATTGTCATCTCCCATTGATGGAACCAACCGACAAACTTCCCTCTTGCTTGGCGGAGTACTATGGACACGTCTTTGTTGTGAAGAGCCATATGAGTTTAAAACACATCTTTATTGCTGGTCGTAAAACTGAAACACAGTCACACGTTGCATGGAACTGTTAGTTATTAAAGACATGTAATTAAGCTTGAATAACAGCACATAGTTGATTCCTATTTGGATTTCTCTTCCTTAGGCATGCGGAATTGAATCACACATCAAACTATCAGTTAATTAACTCAAATTCTGTTTTTCTTCACGCGGCGGCAAAAAAGAGGCTCCAAAGAACCGAGGATTTCTCCCAGACCGCCACAAATTTCTTCAAACGGTTTCTGGGTTATCTAATTGACCCACCTGGAAAAAAAACCCATGTTTTATTTTCTTGAAATTCGTCTTTGTTTGGGCAAATCGAGCGTTTTAAATTTGACATTTTTCTGCTGTTTACGTTTTTCTAAGTTATCAGTTTTGCATTCGGCCTGTAAAATTTTGGAATTAGTGGTTGGATGATACGAATTTGTGCATTCTTATACATGTCAAGCTGTCCACCACAATTTTCACCTTTTCGCAGCAATGAAAAGAAGAGTGAATCCTCAAAAAGAGTTCGAGTACTTGCCTGTTAAGCCTCTGCTGTTTATGTATTTTTCTGAGTTTTTCTTTCAATGTATTTACTAATCTTTTCTGACAGAGGTTGATAATCCTCCTCTATGGATTGCTCGGGGGATGGATAGACTTCTTGAATGGTTCTTTTGCCTTTTTCTTTCTTCTGTTTCTTATTTTTAGCTCTATCTTCTCCTTCGTTTTGGACAGTTTCTCGAATTTCTATTGCAGGGGAGTCTTGGACTGTAATGTTCTTTTCTTTCTTCCTAGTTTTCCTTGGAATTTTTGGTGGACTGCTTCCAGAGGCCTCAGACGGCTCTTGGAAGTGGTTTCTTGTCAATAATTGCTCCCAGGTATCCTTAGTTTTCTTCAACTGGTCCTTAATAAGGATTTTTATGAATCCATGATGGTAGAGATGAGATTCAATGTTGCCTACGTGTTTTTGAACTGTAAAACTCATCTTTTTCAAACTCAATAGCAGAAAATGAGGAAAATTGAGAGTGTGACCCTCTGTTTCTGATTGATAATGTAGTTATCCAAAGGTGAAATCAACTCAGAAATCTGCCACTAAATGATGAATGCCTCCTACAAGAATCAACCTCCAAAAATGCACAATTCGGTCCTCAAACAAGGAGCACAATCCACCTGAACAATAATAAATTTCAGCCTCTAAAAAGAAATTTCGAGGCCCCTTGATTTCATTCACCTCCTCGTTGTTACCTAATCATTTTAACATTCGATCCCCCTTCTTTTCTCACATATACAATGCATTTTTTTTATGTTGCAGGTTTATTTCAGGCCAAACCCTAATCAAGGAGGTAGATTTTTTTTTTTTGAAGCCACAGTGAAAGCTAAGAATGGAGATAGCTATATAAGCTGTTTTTTTTTTTTTTTTTATCTGAGCTGGGTGACTAGGATAGGATCAATGTCCGGAATATTCTGGAGATGCCCATGTGGTTAATTTTTTCAATGGATGCTTGTAACCTGCTAAATCTTAAAACAGCTGCGGAATTCTCAGCTAGCTGCGGAATCAGGGCAGTTTCCGCAGCTAAGTTGCAAAACCTTATTAAAACAGGATACAATGTTTTGAAGACCACTACAAACCATAACCAAAAAATTTTGGACAATTTGAACCTATCAAAGCAGTTGAGTTTTTTTTTTTTTCATTTTTTTTTTATTGAATCAATTGAAATGTTGAAGTTTATTTTGTCTCTTTTTTTCTTTTACATAACAATTCTTTTTCTGATCCTCCAAATCACACAAAGTGCAGGAGGAGAGCATACTCAAGAATTATTAATTTTTTTTTTTTACTTAACAATCATTTTTCTGATCCTCTAGATCACATGAAGTGCAGGAGGAGAGCATACTCAAGAATTATTAATTTTTTTTTCAGATGTAAGAAATAAGGTCTCCTAATTACACTTCCCTGGCAACGGCGCCAAAATGTCTAGTCAATTTAATGTCTTAAATTGCTCTACATAAATTATCAATCCGGGTATCGTAAACTGATGAAGTGTGGTGCACCATATGTGCTTAGTTAATCTTTTTCTTACTTCGTTGTTTTATAGTTTATGTTGTTTTTTTGGGGTTTTGTTATTGTTGGTTTTCTAAAGTGTTTAATGCAAATGGAAATCCTATTCTAAGGTCTTAAGAATACTTTTAAAGGACAAGTATGGATAAAGATTTCAAGACAAGGCCTATGTCCCTAATGGTAACTTCCAAAACTTAGCACTTCAAAAGAACTTAAAACATGTTATTGATGGAATTAGTATTTAAACAAAAGTGTAAATATACAGCTAGTTCAATCAAGATAAAATGAAATAACCAAACAATGAGCTAGTGACCATGAGACCCAGTATCCTTGCTGCTTCAGCAGAAGGACAAGATGATTCTATCATGTCATTAGTTATTAAAAGGCTATGTGCATCACTAATATATAATCAAAATAGAATGCAACAACCAAACAATGAGCTAGTGACTATGAGACTCAGTATCCTTGCTGCTTCAGTAGAAGGACAAGATGATTCTATCAGGTCATTAGTCATTAAAAGGCTATGTGCATCACTAATCTACAATCAAAATAGAATGCAACAACCAAACAATGAGCTAGTGACTATGAGACCCAGTATCCTTACTGCTTCAGCAGAAGGACAAGATGATTCTATCATGTCATTAGTCATTAAAAGGCTATGTGCATCACTAATCTACAATCAACCGGTTGAACACACTTGCATGAATTAAAATTGCATGAATGAAAAATCTAATCTATCAAACTTGAAAGCAATCAAATAACATAATGAAATCAAAGCAAAATTGAACACACTTGCATGAATTAAAATTGCATGAATGAAAAATCTAATCTATCAAACTTGAAAGCAATCAAATAACATAATGAAATCAAAGCAAAATTGAACACACTTGCATGAATTAAAATTGTATGAATGAAAAATCTAATCTATCAGACTTGAAAGCAATCAAATAACATAATGAAATCAAAGCAAAATTGAACACACTTGCATGAATTAAAATTGCATGAATGAAAAATCTAATTTATCAAACTTGAAAGCAATCAAATAACATAATGAAATCAAAGCAATATTTACAAAATGAAATTTGCTCTACCTTACATTCTACAAAGCAATATTTACAAAATGAAATCTACTCTACCTTACATTCTGATATGCTCCATGACATCTACTTCACATCTCCTTCCATGTTGAGAACATCAAAGCTTTATTCAAATTCTTCAAAAGTACAAAGTACAACAAAGTTTTCCAAAGCTTTCAAAAGCCATCAAGGAAGAATTACAAACTTAAGAACTAGGGACTAAAAATCTTAAGCGAAATAGACTAACTAATGAAGGAGAGAGATCTCCTATTTATACAAAAGATGAGAAGCCATCTCATTAATTAGAATCCATGAATCTCTCCCTCTACCTCTAGAGTCCTAATCAAAATAGGAACTGATAAGACACATGCCTTCTTAGAGTTACAATACAATTAGGAGATGTGACACATATCCTCATGATCCCATGATTCTTTCCAACCAAATTCGAATTTGTCCTTAGAGTGCCACATAAGGGTCTTCTAGAAGTATCCTTTCAACCTACACATGTCAACAACCTCAACCCATTTGTTAGGTATAAGCATATGCACATTATTTTCTAATGTTTAACCACAAATTCTCTTAAAAGGCCTAGAAAAAATAAAGATTGGAAAAACATAAAGGTGGCCCAATGATAATGAAAGTGGGATGAATGTGGTGACATAGTAGTGAAATGGAGGTGATATAATGGACATAATAGTGAAAGTGTAATGGAAATGAATGACATTTTCAAGACTCAACAGTCGCCATGCAAACTTTGAGCTTTGATTGTTGAAACATGGAGTCGCCAGGAGAATAATTTAGCCTTCTTTTGTCTAATCATTGTTTACCATCCGCAATCAGATCTGGAAGAGGATACACTTTTCTGAGGAAGATGAAATGTCCTTCCAGAGTATGGTCGCCACTATGTTAGTGTTCCGTAATTTCAAGGTTGAAGAAAAAACCACGATGGCAACATCAAAACCACTTTCGAGTTTAGGATATAGCACTCCTAAACTTAGAGAAGGATCTCTCTATTATATTTAGCGTTATTTTGATTAGATTTTTAGGCTACTTATTGGGCTCAGAGTTTGGTTTTTTAATTTGTTTTGTTGGAACAGTAAGGGAAGGCCATTGGGCAATGGAGATAGAAGATATCGATGCTACACCAAAAAGTCAAAGGAGTAATCACAGGGCAAGCTAGCTACATTTCCTAGATCTTTAAATTGAATAATGGAATGGAGAAAAGGTGTGATTCAGTAGGGATTGAGAAGAGTTTAAGGTTTTCTCAATCAGACTTTCAGAAGAAAACATACATATTGTAAATGCAGTCCAAATAGGGTGCTCAAAAACATATCATATTTTTCACATCTCCTATTTTACAATTAGATTTCATATGATAAACATACAAAGAATAATAGTGGAAACACAATTACACTAAGGAAAACATCACCAGTATATCGCAACAAAAGTATCCCATGAAGAGCCTTTGTATTATTGATCAACCAATTTGAGCTCAATGAGCAGCTTTATGTTGGACAATAGATTTCTTCATACAAAACCCCAACATCTATTACTTCAAATGATGAAGTATTTATACAAATTCTAAACTAAAATATCATGATAAAAATCTCAAGATCTTTTTACAAATATCCTAAATTGTTTTACACAAATATAAATGAAATGTAGGACATTCAAAACTAATGTATCTACTTGGAACTATCATTATGGATTTATGTTTCGAAAAACAAGAGAAATTCAAATTTGATTGCAACTCTTAGTTGATGAGGTGGTTGATTGTCTTTGAGCATTTTCCTCCTGAAATTTTGCAAAATAGGGTCCAGTCATCCCTTTGTATATCTCAATACAAGATAACTATGTAAAATGTGAGAGAGGTCGTTGTATATAAATATGTTCTTGATATAAGCCTCTCTTCGATCCTCAAAATTCAGCTCCAGCTGTTCCCAATATTCTTTCAAAAATGTGACGAAAATAGGACTTTGCACTGTCCAAAAAATAGGCTATAAAGATGTACATGTATCTCTCCTTTTGTAATAAAATTTTTCCATGTTCTCAAGAGTCATCTCTGATTGGCCACAATATGTTCTTCAAACATATGACTAAACAAGAAAATTTCGGAAAATATGCCTGTAAAGCTTCCTCTGTATATTTAGAACCATAATAGCTGTTAGAAAACTGAGACAAATTTTTGTAGACGAGGATGTTGGTAGAAAAACCTCTTTCAGTTTCTGAAAATTTGTCATCATTGGTTTGGAAACCATGTTTAAAGTTAATTTTATGTATAGGAAAAAGCATAGTTTCAACTGATCATGAGAAATATGAACGACGTTGATGTGGGAGATGACATGGCAATGTCTGTTGGTGCAGGAGTAATGGGTGAAGGATACGTGGCAGAATAGGAGTGGCGAACGTGATGAAGTGGGGACATGGTAAGCGGATGAGGGGAAGTGGTTTCACTTGGCAGAGAAACCACTTTTCAGAGGGAGCGGGAAATAGTTAATGGTTTTGCCTGAGGGGGTGCGAAATCACCTAGTGTTGACACATTACAGTAGGCGCAGTTTTGAATACCGCCCATTTCGGACCCCGCCCCCCAATGGTAAAGTTTGGATGGTTGTTGGGGGGGGGGGGGGGGGGGGGGGCGTAACACACTGTCAGCTGTTGATCATGTTCAGGATCAAATTCTGATGTTTTCAACTTGTTAGACATTAACCATTAAATGACAAAGAACTTCGTCTACTTGCGCCTCTTAATATTTTATTTTGAACTTAGGATAAGGTGAAATAGGAGATATACAAAACATTTTAGCCTATCATGTGCCTTATTGCAATTTATTTAATCACATTTAAATGATGTGATTATTTTAATATAAACACACTTAATTATTCCCTAACAATGCATTTTGGCTTACAAGCATATTTTTTTATTTTCTCAAGGTTTTGACCTTTTTTGAAAATAATTTACAATATGGAATATTATTTACAATGAAATATAATAATGATCAACTATAATCAAGCAATCCTATAAAAATTATAGGACCCTAACAATATATATGAGAAACCTCTCAATAGAAGACTTATATCCAATGTAGAAAAACCATGAATATGATGTTTCTCTTGACTCTTATAAGCTAAAATATCTCACAGTCTTTTGCACACAATGTGTCAAGGATAGATGAGTCACAATTATGGAATTCTAGGTATCATCATATTCCCTTCAAAAATCTTATTCTTCTTAAAAAAAAATTATGGTCACTCGTCTCCCTTTTGTGAATGAAAAATATTGTAAATGTGAAATATTTATTCTAGAAAAACACAAAAGAGACAAATTTTCCACATCTTTTAATAGAGAAAAATAATGGGCTTAGAGTTAGTCCACATAGATATTTGTTGTCAAATGAAAACATAGTCGATTGGTGGTGGTTTATATTTTCGCACCTTTATTAATGACTATACCAGGAAAATATGGATTTATTTTCTCAAAGATAAGCCTAATACTTTCTCAAGGTTCAAAGAGTTTAAAGCAGAAGAAGAAAAGAAAAGTGGCAAGATTTTGAAAGAACTTAGCTCAGAGAAAGAAACAGAATACAGTTCCAATGATTTCAAACCATTTTTTCAATAGCAAGGCATCATCATGTAGAATAGAACCAGATACATTCCATAACAGAATGAAGTAGCAGAAAGAAAAAAAAACAGTTAATCATGATAATGTCAGTATGCATGCATCATGAAAATAAGTTGTCCAATGAGTATTGGGTTGAATTTGTTGCTAGTGTATTATATATTCTTACATAAATCTATAACAACCAGTGTTAAAGATAGAGTTCCTTAAGGGACGTAGTGGTAAGAAGGTGAATATATCTACCTTTGGAATATTTAGTTGTGCAACATTTTCACATGTTTCAGAGAAGCTCCAAACTAAAATTGATGATAGAAGTGAAAAACACATCTTTCTAGGCTACAGTGAATAGTCAAAAGACTATAGACTCTATGATCTTCTCACTAATTTTTTTTTGTTACAGAGAGATGTTAAGTTTTTTGAAAACAAATCCTGGTGGGAGAAAATTGATGAAGCTTCAAATCAACGTGTTCATCCACCAAGGATTCCAAGATTGTAGTTACAAGAAGAGCCACACCACTCTGAAAATGGTACCTCTTCCAACAATGAATCTAGTAGTGAATTGTCATCCTCAAAAGATAATAAGAAAATTAGTAGCATTAGGGGTATGTATGAGTAGCAGCATGATTTTGATTACCATAATATTTTTACGCTTCTTTCGTGTCAACCAACCCACTTTGAAGAGGCAGTAAAAAATAAATGTTGGTTTGATGTAATGAATTAGAAAATCATATCCATAAAGGAACGAAACTTGTGAATTGGTTGATCTCTCAGAAGATAAAACCCGCATTGGTCTCAAGTTGGTGTACAAGGCCAAACTTAATGAAAAAGAGAAATCGAGAAACATAAGGCAAGACTGGTTGTCAAAGGGTTTTGTGAACAACTTGTTGTAGATTATGGCAAAACCTTTTGCCTAGTAGCAAGGTTAGATACAGTTAGAACTATTATGGCCAATGCAACTTAAAATAAATGGAATTTTTTTCAACTAGATGTGAAATTTGTTTTTTAAATCATGAACGTAAAATTCTCATTATTTTTCTTTATGTTGATGATTCGCTTTGTACTAGTAATATGATGCTAGAAGAATTCAAAGATGTCAGGCAAAAAAAATTTGGCATGACTGATCTTGGCCATATCAAGTATTTCCTAGGAAATGAAATTCAATAATTTGTCAATGACATTTCTTTTTGTCAACAAAAATATGCCACTGAGATCCTACAAAAGTTCAAAATGATCATATGCAAACTAGCTGACACTCCAATTTCTCTAGGCACCAAGCTGAGAAAATAAGACGAAGGACCATTACTTGATTATACTTTGTATACAAGTTTTGTTGGTAGTCTCTTATATCTCACTACAACTAGAATTGACATAATGTTTGCAGCTATTTTTATTTACATATTTATGGAATTACCTAAGAATTCCTATTGTAAAGTTGCAGAAAAAACATTAAGATATGCCACTCAGAACTATGGTTTTTTCTACAATAATTCTGAAGAATGGTCACTCTCAGGATACACAAATAGTGACATTTCAAGCAACTTAAATTATTAGAAAAGCACCTCAAGATATGATTTTCACTTGGGAACAAATCTGAATTCATGGGAATCCAAGAAATAATCCATTGTTTCAATATATTCTATAATATGTCATTGCAACTTCAACAACTTGTCATGCACTATAGCTAGGAAAGCTATTAAATGATCTTTTAGATTTCAAAAGGAGCCAACTCCTATTTTTTGTGATAACAACTCTATCATTGCCTTATCCAAAAATAATGTGTTTCATAAAAAGAACAAACATATTGACACACACTTTTACTTCATTCGAGAGCTTGTCAATAATAGAGATATTTTTCTTAATTTTTATGGATGATGAGATCAACTTGTAAACATTTTTACGAAAGCATTGGGAAAAACTATATTGGAATTTCAAAGAGAACACTTATGCATTGTAAGGTGTCAATAATTTTTACAATTGAAATTATGAAAGGGTGTTGAGAGCATTAAACTCATAGTCCCGAGTTTCTCGACTATGTGTCATAGCGAGTTTGAATTCAATTCACTTTAGTTGAGTTTAGTTAAATTCTACTTGAGTCTTATTCTAGTTATTTATTGTTTGTTTCCTTGTCTTTTATGTAATATATTTAGCAATTACTCAATAATGAGAAGGCTTATTCAATGCATTGCTAATTATGAGTTTATTCTCTATTTTTTCTGCCAATGCAATCTTTGTCATTTATCAATTCCAAATTTATATTTATCACAGAATATTCAAACAGAGGCCACATGCACAACCATGTTCGACTTGGTCCATAAGCTTCCCCTTTGGATTTGATCTAGAATTTCCTTTTGTTTCTATGGTCTATTTGTTCATTTTGATAGATATTTCTTAAAAAAATTAATCAAAACCAATAAATTAAAAGGTATCAAGTTATTATTTGGATTTATTATTTTCCACTTCTATAATACCAAATAATCTTTAAACGCAGGTTACATGCATACCCATGTTCGAGCATGCTCCAGGCACTTCGTTCTGCTTGGTTTTGATCTTATTTTGAACATACTGATGTTTCTATGCTCTATCAAAAGGCTCTTCTTCATTTCTTTCTTAACAAATATTGAGATCAAGTCTCCAAAGCCTTCGTCTGAATGAAGGTTAAATCTACAATTTATTTTTTGCAAACGAAGTCTGTGTTGGAAGAATCACCGCACCTCTATAGAATCCGTAATTTCCACCCTAGGGATCCTAGTTATTGGTTTGGAATGTTTACCAACACCTGCGGGTTTTGGTGTAATGACAAACCTCCACATGGTATCAGAGCTAGGACCCAGGTTCGATTCCCCTAAGTTTCGTTTGAGGCGGGGTGTTGGAAGAATCACCACACCTCTATAGAATCTGTAATTTCCACCCTGGGGATCCTAGTTACTGGTTTGGAATGTTTACCAACACCTGCAGGTTTTGGTGTAACGACAAACCTCCACATTTTTTTATTTTCTTTTGAACAAAAGAATGATTCATTAGAAAATAGGTTACAATGCTCATGATGTAGCATTACTAGGTGAAGATCCCAAGGTAATTCACCATAGTGGTGATCAGTGAGAAGACTCAACACCTACAACAAGTTTCGCAAAGAACTAGCTACTTGTGGAGTGAAAAAAGGAGCGAATCAGGGAGTAAATCATGCAGAAGAACTAACCAGTTGGGGAGTTAAAGAAGGAGCAAATCAAGGAGTAAATCATGCAGAAGGAATCTTGTATTTAGTCCCATGCTCTAACTAAGAGTCTGCATTTAGGTGTGTAGTAGTTCCAACACCCCCCCTGAACACCACTATGGGGAAAAATAGAAAATGGGCCCTGGCAACTAAGGCCAAAGGTCACCCAAAATATAGTGAAACTTGTACTAAAATTGACGAAAGAGGGAAAACCTCGTGGAAACCCCCCCCCCTCAACATATGATATAATCAAAAGGAAAGAGGAAGAAAAGACAGTTGCTAAGCAACTGTGTCCTTCACTCCAAGACGATCGTGCAGAGAGCTAAACTTCTGCTCAGTGAATGTCTTGGTGAATATGTCTGTAGTCTATTCTGCTGAAGGACAGAACTGCAAATCAATGACCCGATCATGTACTAAGTCTCTAATGTAGTGCATATGGATCTCTATGTGCTTCGTCCATTGCCGCTGTACTGGATCCTTGCAAAATTTGAGAGTGCTCTGGTTGTCACACCAGATGACAATGGGATGGTGGAACTGGATGCCCAAATCAGTGAGGAAGTGCTATAGCCACAGAGCCTGAATGGTGATGTTGACTACTCCTTTGTACTCGGCCTCAACTGAAGAGAGAGAAATAGCAGCCTGCTTCTTGCTCAACCAACAGATAGGGCTAGATCGTAAACTGAGTGAATATCCGGAGGTGGACTTGCGATCAATGTTGTCTCCCACACAATCAGAATCTGTGAAGCCAAGGAGATTCAATGTAGTGCCTACTGCATAGTGAATCCCGAAGGTGATGGTGCCCTGCACATATCGGAGGATGCGCTTGGTAGCATTCCAGTGTAGCTCATGCAGCTCTTGCATGTATCTGGAAACTGCCCCTACTGCATATGAGAGATCTGGTATGGAGTGGGTGAGGTACAATAAGCTCCCCACTAGCTGTTGGTAGAGAGTGCTGTCAACTAATGAAGTGGCACCTCCATCCTCAAGGTGAACCCCAGACAGAAAAGGAGTCGGTGCTGGCTTGCAGTTAGTCATGAAATCTCTCGAGGAGATCCTGTGCATACTTAGCCTGAGAGAGTTTGATGCCTGTGGCATCCTGGCTGATCTCAAGACCAAGAAAGCAGTGTAATGGACCCATGTCTGTCATCAAGAACCTATGATGCAAGGCCCTCTTGACTGTGGCAATGGCTGAAGGCAAGTTGCCAGTGATTAGGAGATCATCCACATACAAAACTAGGATAAGAAGAGAATCATGTGTCTTGAGCATGTAAACATTCAGATCAGACTTACATCTTTCAAAGTTTTGTGACAAGAGAAAAGAATCCATCTTCGCATACCAAGCTCTCGAGGCCTGCTTAAGGCCATAGAGAGATTTCTTCAGTCTCCAAACCAAAGATGAATCCTGAATGAAACCATGTTGCTGCTCCATGTAGATCTCCTCAGATAGGTCTCCATGAAGAAAGGCATTCTTCACATCCATCTGATGTACTTCCCACCCCTGGGCAACCACAACGGAAAGTGTAAGGCATATGGAATCCATCTTTGCTACTGGAGCAAAGGTCTCGTCATAATCAATGCCATGCACTTGTTGGAAGCCTTTGGCTACTAGCCTTGCTTTCCGTCTGGTCATTTGCGCATATGCAACACCCTTGGTCATGTAGAACCATTTGCAATGGACAAGTTTCCTTCCTAAAGGAAGGGGGACCAAATCCCAGGTTTGGTTCTCGAGGAGGGAGTTATACTCCTCCTCCTGCATGGCGGACTCCCAAGATGGATGCCCAACAGCCTCAACATAAGACTGTGGATCAGAAGACTGAACCAAATGACAATGCCAAGATGGCGATGGTTCAGTGGAAGTGAGGACAAGAGGAGGCTCAATAAACTCTAAGCTAGTCCTCTGCAGATTAGAATTATCCCCCACAAAAACATTTCTAGCAGCTAGGTGGTCTTGTGCATATATCTCACGTAAACTCCTTGTTCTCTGATTTATGACAGGGGAATTTTATTCACTGCTGGAAGCCCAATCTAGGCTTGGATGTGGATCATCATATGCATGCACTGGATTTGTATCTGAAGACTCTACCTCTACATCTGCATGCTCTACTGCAGCATCTGCATGCTCTGTATCTGCATCTGAGTGTACTGAGTCATCATCTTAGACATGAGGTAGATAAAAGGTGTCTGCATGCGGCAATTGAGGTGCATGTGAGAGATTTTCCTCAAATTTGACACTTTTCTCAATGATGAGCTTGTCTGTAGAGGAAATCAGGAGTCGGTATCCCTTCACACCATCAGGGTATCCAACAAAGATGCACTCAATGCTCTGTGGATCAAGAGCTTTCCTCTTTTTAGAGGGGATCCTGGCCCATGCTCGGGAGCCGAAAACATGGAAGTGGGTGACCTCTGGTTTAGTGCCGCTCCAGCCTCAAAGGGGGTCTGATCCTTGACAGAGCTATGAGAAGATCTGTTCTAGATGTAGTTAGCACGATTAAGTGCTTCAGCCCATAGCTTATGAGGCAATGACTTAGCATGCAACATGCAGGAAGCCATCTCTTTGAGAGATCGGTTCTTTCTCTCAGCAACTCCATTATGTTGCGGAGTGTATGGAACTGTTTACTGAAACTATATGCCAAACTGAAGGCAAAGTTTCTGAAGTGCTGTGTTAACATATTCCCCCCCATTTTTGGTACGGAGGGCTTTGATCTTTCTCTCTGACTGTGTCTCAACTAGTGCTTTGAAATCTTCAAATTCCGCAAAACTTCAGATTTGTTCCTGAGAAGATACACCCAAGTATAATATGAGAAATCATCAATAAATGTAGGCACATACCTTGCTTTTTTGATGGAAGGATGAGGAAAAGGCCCCATGAGATAACTGTGGATCAGATCTAGAGGAGAGGATGCTCTGTGAGTCTTGCCAGTGTCAAACTTTTCTCTAGGATGTTTGCCAAGGACACACCCTTCACAAACTCCTTTGGAGAAACTGATATTTGGCAAGCCTTCCACCATCTCATGCTTTCTTAGTTGCTGCATATACCTGTAATTTAAGTGACCAAACCTCTCGTGCCAAAGCCTACTACTATCATCAGCATGTGCAAGCAATAAGGAGGATTCAGATTCAATAAATTCATAAAATGTATACAGTCTGGCTCCATTGTTTACCTCACCAGTTGCAATTTTGGAGCTGCTATGTAGGTCATATATGTTCACTCCATCTAGAGTGAATTCCACTCTCTTTCTAGTGCTAGAATGAGTGATCTGATAAACTGAAAGCAGGTTTACCGAAAGTTTTGGAACAAGAAGCACATCTTCAAAGCTTTTGTGTAAAAGTTCCACTCTACCTTTTCCAGTGACCTCAATATGTGAGTCATCTCCCATGAGGATGGGAGGTCCTTTGCATGCATCGAAAGAGGAATAGACTTCCTTTGCACCAGTCATATGATTTGATACACTAGAATCTATAATCCATGCATCAAGGGAAGAATTAATTGCTACTAAAGCATGAAAATTGTTACCTTTCCTATGTGGCGGATCCTCAGTTTTCTTCTTGGCGCCCTGAGGGATGTGGTCCCCAAGGTTGTGCTTCTGAAGGATTTCTACCATTTGGTCAATTTTTTTCTTCATGCAAGAGGATTTTGGATGGAATCCTCTTTGACAATAAGTGCATCTGTTTCCTTTCTTCCCTTTCTCATTTCTCGAGCTGGAGGAGTCATTGAAGGGCTTGGTGTACCCTTCCATCTTTGAATGGGAATGCACCTTTCCCTTATCTTTTTGCTACTGATTTTTCTGATTTGAATCAGATCTATGATTTTTATTGTGGCTACCATCATGCACAGCAAGTGCATGCACTTTTGGAGGTTTGATTTTCCCCATTCCAATGAGTTTATCTTGCTCAAAAGTAAGGGACTCCATGAAATCTTTGAGAGAAGGCATAGTGTAGGATTTACCTGTTGCGAGCCTTATCGAATGAAATGTAGACACAAAGATGGAGTATTCAGGTCCAAGCTTTGACATGATAGAGATAAATTGGCTACTCTCCTCCTTGGATTTGTCAATTCCAGAACCCTTGAGTTGAAGTAATAGATCATTATATTTGGTGAAGATGTCTTGAATTCTCTCATAGTTTTGTGGACCCGATGACAGCAGCTCCACTTCGAGCAAATGTCATTTCATCTCACCCTGTTTCCCGTAGAGTTCTTCAACTTTTTTCCAAATCTCATTGGGAGTATTGTAGGCAAATAGATGAAACTGCAACTCTGGAGAGATGCACATGCATATGGATCTGTGGGCCTCATCCATACGGTTGAGGTACTTGGATTTCTCTATGGCTAAAGTGGGTTCCACTTTTGCAGCCATGGTAATCCTGTACAACCCTTTTTGACAAAGGTATCAAGCCATTTGGTCCTTCGATTCGTGATAGTTGTACAGTGTTAGGATCGATGCTTTGGGAAACTCCATTTTTCTGTCAATCTGCGATCTCCAAGTTGTAATACCTGCAAAATAAAGTACTAGTGCATCTTTTATCTAGCAACCTATGGGCTTTGGTACCATGTAAATGTGTTAGAAAACCTGGACAGATGAATCTAGCTAGTAAAGGTTGAACACATAGTTTTGCAAAGCAAAAACACTAAAAGAAAATTGAAATAACAAAAGAATGATTCATTAGAAAATAGGTTACAATGCTCATGATATAGAATTACTAGGTGAAGATCCCAAGGTAATGCACCATGGTGGTGATCAATGAGAAGACTAGGAATGCCCATTTCTCATCAGTATAGTAAAATTCTGCAACGTTAATAAATAAAACATGTCATTAGATGTTGAATAATTATATACATCAGTAGCAATGATTGAACCCTTCAGTTCATCTGAAATATTGCTAATTCTTACATTAACACGATCTTTACTCCTGTTATTCTAATACTGCTGCTATAATATCCTTTAACATTAGGCATGCGAAGGTTCTTTATAATCTAGGATGCAACAATTGTCACTACAAATTTTTCAATGGAGTACTTCTCGCTACTAAAGCCTTGCAACTTTCAGCATTCCCAAACTTTCACAATTTGATGGTGAAGTGTTGTAGCAATGCAACTCGCAGAGATTGCTCTCAGGCATTAGAAGATTTCACCCAATGGTTTTTGAAATTTAAACGCAAATTACAGTTAGTGAGAAGGATGCAGGTATGACATGTCAACCTCGTGTACTCAGAAAGCAACTCGTGGTATCAATTTGCTCACAACTACCCTACCTGTTTAGCCATTTAAGATAGGAATACTGGCTAAATTAATGCCATTACCCACCCAATACCTGGGTTGTTTTCTAGACCATAGGGAATATGGAACAATAAACATAGAGGAAAATGTAATATTAGGAAGTCTGCTGGTACCAAGTAAACTAAATTAATGTTTTTATTTGCATAATATATGAGTAATTTTCATTCTACACTTCGTTCATGTATAATTTTGACACATGTCCCTAAAAAATATACTTTAAATGAACAAATATGATGAGCTGTAATAAAAATATAAATGATTAGAAATATTTTATTAGTTTTAATTAAAAGCATTATAAAACATTAATAATGTAATTCCCATTTTGCTCACTTGGTTAATTGTTATTTCACTTTCAGTTGTCTTTCGAGTAATAAATAGAATATTTCGATGTATATGTTAAATAATATAGTTTTATATAATTTTATAGATATAAAATAATTAAAATAAAACAAAAATAAAATAAGCTTCTATTTCTCTTATAAATATTTCGATATAGAACTTAAATAAACTCTTTGAATATTAGTGTTAACTAATATATATGTGTGTATATATACTAGTATGTTAGCGTTTACCTTAGTAAAATGTTTCAATGTTCAAAAGGAAAAAGTAATTAAAGGTTAAATAAATTAGTTTTAAGAAGACGAAAATGTGTAACTCATTCAATTTTTAATATAAAATATTATTAATAATAAATTATTTAAAAATATAATTGAAACAATGAAAAAATACACATAGTCTATATAGAGAGACACAAAATCACTATAGATCTATCTTAATAACTGATTTATCAATCACTAAAAGGGATTAGGTCCCTTGATGTGTAACTCTTTTTTCAATTTTCGCATTCTAAAACAGAGTTTGCATATAATGAGATATGATCCCTTGTGTCTCTTGGTAGATCTGTGGCTAGGATGGATCTATATTGGTTATTAATTAGTCTAGATCCATCTTAATTCCAGATCTAGTGTTGAGAGGGATCACAACTCTTGAGATGGAAACTTCTTTTAGAGTGAAAAGTGATTTGATCTGGTTTAATTTTCCTTTTCAAATAAGCTATATTGCACATGAATACCATGGGTTCTCATAAGCATGGAGCTCAAAAACCACTAATACCTTGACTAAGTAAAATTTTCCTTAACTACTTAATAAAAATTAATAAAAAAAATAATAACTTGTAATTTATTATTATTATTATTTTAATTTAAAGTTATTTTATTTTAACATAGTATTATTTTTACTTTCACTAATATTACTTTTAGTTTTACTTTATTTTTGCTGAGTCAAATGTGTATAAGACATCACAACTACGCTAAAGAGAAACCCACCCACAAAGTAGGTATTCATTCGAAAGAACTTAAATCATTAGCCTAATCCTATCCCTCTCATGCATAAGCCTAGATTACGTTGAAAGGGGTGACTGTGCAACCAATTAGCATTAGCAATAGATAACCATACCATAAGAAATTATCCTTTATTATAGTACAAGGAAATAAAAAAAAGTAGATATTCATTCCAAAGAACTTAGATCATTAGCCTAACCCTATCCCTCTCATGGATAAGCCTAGATTACCTTAAGGGCTGATTGTGCAACAAATTAGCATTAGCAATAGATAACCATAACATAAGAAATTATTCTTTATTATAGTACAAGGAAATAAAAACAAATATTACATCATCCATATAAATAGTATAAGGAAATAGAAAACAAATATTGCAACATCAAAATAAATAGTTGTCTTTTCTAAAAGGTGGTAAGATGGCTTTAGAGACATCATGCCAGCTACATATTATTTAATTGATATGACAATAATATTTTGGATACCATTCAAAAGGAGGGAGCTAGAATATGGAAAACTAACAATGCTCGATATCTTCATAGCATCAAGCTACCCGTATGGAAGGATAACCTATTGATGGTGTATAAGGGATACTTATTATGGTCTCATGGAGTGAAAGAACTTCCCACTGACATTGTATTCCAAATCTCAAAGTTAACAAAACATTCCCCTTATATTTTTGTATATGATAAAATACAGCTAGAGAACACCACAAAAAGTTTCTAGACAATTCCTCATCTGAAAACACTAAGGATTGCTGCTTATTGTCTCATAGAGTGAATTCACATACTAACACCATTGTATTTTCCTTCTCAAAATCACCAAAACATTCCATTTTTATTTTAGTATCTGGTACAAGAATTCTAGAAAACACCATGAAATGTTTCCTTGGTAGTTTCCTCAGTAGGACACTGGCCATAACAAATATAATATATAGAATGCTTGAATTGATTTACTGTTTCTAAAGTTCTACTGTTAGGTCCCTATGATACTAGTGGTTCCCCCATTATTATTTTCATTATAGCCCTTATTGTTATTATTGTGCCCATATTTTCCCCATATTGTTATTATTGTGCCCCATAGTGTTGGGAATAATGCTGAGAGGGGAGAGGGAGGGGTGGGGGATGAATCAGTGTTTACAAAAAATAAAATTTTCCATTTCATAATTAGATTTATATACGCTACTTCGGTGAAGGGAACTCGCATGTGCATGCAACTATTCTTAAGGCAAAGAACATATATCCGATGAACTTTTGATTTAGTTAACTCATCATATGTTGATCTTTAATTAGACCATCAGTACTTTATTAAACATTAAACAATATCCATGTGCAGTAGTAACAAAATAAACAATCACACATAAGAAACACACGTGAACACTAAGATTTAAGGTGGAAACCCAATACGGGAGAAAAACCATGTGCTCTTGTTGTCTCTTCCTTCTTTTTAATATAAATAATAATCTTTTTAGAATCTTGTACTGGTGTAGACTCATACCAGTACGCAGGCACCCACCTGGAGAAGGCTACAATCTTCTCTCGTTCTCCAGCTTCTACTGGAAGGGAGCTACAACCCCCTAGCTCTTGTACTAGCTGATATGTTTACTAGTATGTAGGCACCGGCCTACAGAAGGCTACAACCTTCACTCATTCTCCAACTACTACTAGAAGGGAGCTCTAACCCCCTGATCAAAACACCAGCCACTACTCGCAGGAAGCTTCAATTTCCTCACTGAATGTTCCAACCATCAGTATCCTCCTGGGACCATGTTTCATAAATTTTCATACTAGATACTCCTGGTACACAACAACACAATATGAAGGCGACATTTCATCAAATTTTCACAATGGACCCATCAGTAACATTGAAGCTCAAAATCAGTCACCACTGTAATACACCCAAAAAATACATCTGCATCAACCAATCACTGAAACCCAATCATCAATCTTTGAATCAACCATAATTGACATACTGAATCAAACAATCAATGAACTTATGACACAACTAAATCAACCCTTCATTCCAACTTAGTCAAATTCAACCAATAAACTGGAATAGACATATCATTGTAACCAGTACAAATATTTGAACCCAGAACACTGCATCAACAACCAGACAAATTGTAACCTCAAAAATCATATGTCAAAATGTATACGCTCCTTCAATGAAGCCAACCTACGTGTATACACTACTTAATTTAGCCCAACCTACGTATACCTCTAAATATACTTAATCATAAAACCTCTGAACCACAAACTGTACCAATTAGTGACATTCTAAAGATCTACTTTCAATTTACAAAGTTCTAAATAGATAGCATCAATGACACCCTTCTTACTCAACCAATCAATCAACCAGACTCAATCTCCTTATACATTAAATTTTACTTTCAGATCTGATGAAGACATCATTGACAAACAATAGTAAAACATCAACATTAATCAGACAGATTAGTCATCTCTGAACAACAAACTTTTATTTTGCATATGCTACTTGGACATGTCGAACCAATGTGTATACGCACCTTAACCAAAGCAAACCAGCATATATATCTGTAATTACTTACTTATAACTTCGCATCCATTCCATACTTCAGACATACCCAAATCATCAAATATAAAGGATAAAACATTCATTAGCATTCAGATATAGCCTATCCATTATCGTATCACATAATGATAAGTCATTATTATCCCGATCCATTATTAGATCTCATCCATCATCAAACACTTAGGTGCATACTTAGTTTAGATCAAGAAAAGCATCAGAAACACATAACATGAATAATTTCTTTTGATCTAACACTTCATAAGATATTCATTACATGTGCACTTAGCCCTTTGATCTTCTCCTAGTTATATAGTTTTAGCCTTTCTCAATACCTCAGACCAAAACAATACTTAAAACATGTGGTATTATTGGATGGGATCAGATAACCATTACTCCGCTCAATATTGTGGGATAATACCATGGTATTGACCCTTAGTATTCTTTAATCTTGAATTTCCTTTATTTTCCAACCCACGTGCTTTTCCTCTTGTGAAAGTGCATGCATACGTATACGCTCTTTTTGTTTTGTTAACCCACATGTATATGTTGTTTTGTCAAATTGAACCTACGTATAAAGCTTAAACTACCTTACAACATCCTTTTCCTTCTACTTCTTGATCATGATCAGTAGACCTTTGTTCCTTCATCTTGTTCTTTTTTAGCATGACTTTGTTACCTCTAAATATACCTATTATACTGTGAGAGTTGTCATCATACATCATTTCTAATTGATTCCTCTGAATTTCCCTGCATTCTATCTATCCATCATTCTGTCATCTCTGACTTATGGATTCATCCTTGTTCCATCATTATGTCACCTCTGATCTATCTTGTAGATTCATCTAGTTACTATATACTTGTTTTGCTACACACAAGTTGCCATAAAGTACAACACATGTATCATAATGCCAACAATACCCCCCTTTTGACTTGATGACAACCATATTTGTGTTGATTAATACAAGCTATAGAAACTGTTAGATATATCAAGCAACATCAAAATACTCTCCCCCTTTGACATCAAGGGCGAAGGGCGAACCAAGATATTCTCCCCTTTTTTGATCAAGGGAAAAGGGCTGACCAAAATGAAGATTTCCATATTTGAACTACTGAATATGAACACTAATTGCGCTCCCCCTAGGCATATGTTGAATTATCTTAATTGAACTCCCCCTTATTACATGCTGGGATGCACTATACTATCCATGCTCCCCCTGAGCACATGTAGAGTCTCCAGAAATATTTTTCAAAAGAATAACATGACTCTATAACTCAACTATGTGAGTATGTGCTTCCTATCACCAATGAGTCATACATACATCAATCACCAAACCAAGTGGGGATACACCAAATTTGACTCATCCACCCAACCAAGTGGGTATATATCAATTGTTTATACATGACCGAAATATGACAAATATTACATCATATGACTTTACATGACCTTTACATCAAACGATATACATGACATTTATAATAAAGACCAAAGATCTAAACATGACCATGAGAGTCATCAGCAACTATCATACACCATATATGATTTGCACCATAAGCATCTGTCAGTAGCATCCAGACCATCAACCTGTATATGCCCATCATTAGTTCCCAAGACATGACAATGTAAATATCATCAACATGTGACAAATTATACTGCACATAGATATCAATCATCCTCTTGATCTCATTAAGATCAACTTGCTCTATTTCCTTAGTAGAAAGAGCATTATAATAACCTTCCATAAATCAACTAAGAATATGTCATATCTCCAAGTAGTAACACAAAATCATTCACATCATATCATATGTATGTGAAAACACCATAGTCATCATCTATGATTATAACATCATCATCAAGAACTGCATGATATTTTCACAAGAACCCTCAATATATCAACCATGTATCACCACTAGGGAACATCCTACATCTGGTAGGCATCAACCATGATAATCAACATCTGTGAATATCAAACCTATCATCATAAAGTAATAAGTCGTCATCATTATGTGACTAACTAATCCATGTCTCTGAATATCCATGTCTTCAAATAGCTATGTCTTCAAGTGACCTACAATAACACCATTCTCTTGGACAACCAACAATATTTATCAATATGCAACTTAAGTAATCATCCATGTATCCAGCATAATGTGTATCCATCAAAGAGATAGAAATATGTATTTAGCAAACCATGAGCTCATATCCATTTGTCAAGCTTTCTTGATATCATCAACAATAGCAATCCTCAACCATGTGAGAGGCAAGAACTATATGAATCCTCATCCATAACTGCACCATATGAAGTTTATTCATCTTTGAAGGCATGATGACAACAACATAAAAGAAATGACACTTATCAAATAATGAAGTTGTGTATTCATGCTTGTTTCTTCTCTTTGTCCTTATGAAGATCACCATCTAAGAAACATACCATATGTACTATATGCAACATCAAAAGAGTCATCCACAATCATCCATAAATTTTATCTACATAACAACTATGTGTCTCAAGTAATATAAGTATCATCTAAGATTTCATCATAGGAAACTCATGATTACAACATAGCATGATGTATCATTTAAACACTTCATCAACATAAGAATCTTCACCATTGATAAGAATTGATATGTACCAAAGACTCCTAAACATAATGTAAATAATGCATTATTAGAAGCATAGCATATTCTCCCCCTGAACCTGTGCCAACAGTTCACTTGTTAGATCTGATCATTGCATATATAATCAGAATCATCAAGGCATCATCATCAACCAGTAATACATCAAGTCATCAACCATTTATGACAATCAAAAGAAATTACAAATAACACCCATAGACTATAATCATCAATCATCAAGACAGAAAATACAATTGATAATTGACTCAACCATATCAGACCCCTTTTCTAATTCTGTCCCACAACTTCTTCACTAATCCAACACATACGCGACTGTGTAGCTTCTAACTCACATATATACGCAACTTGTCTTCATCATAACTGCATATCAGAATTAGAACACTGAAATTTCATACTTTTTGTTCCTCTTGACTCTGTTTTATGTATACTAAGCTACCCACATCTTTTCGACTGTGATTTCTTCTTCTTCCATACCTTGGAGTGTGATGATGTTTGCTCCTTTTGGTATGTTGGCTGAAATTTTCACCTGCATTCTTTTGCTATATGCCCAAATTTGTTACAAGTATAACATCTTATATGTTTCATATTCCTTCTAAAGCAATCAATGCCTTTGTGACCAAACATATTGCAAGAAAATAAATATACCTTAAAGTACCTAGAAGCTGATGATCTTTCTATGTGATGATTATTAGTTTGAACCATTCTACTTCTGCATCTTGCTGCAACATGTCCAAAATTATGACATACAAAACATTCAACATTATTCATCAGAGGAAAGAAGTGATTATCACTTCCATATTTAGGAGTAAATGATTTTCTTTGAAGTCTTTATTTCCTTGGTTGTTTATGGGGTTGATCTTTTATCTCCTTGTTTAGCATTTCATATTTTACATTAGAGTTCTTTGCCTCATCTTGTGAGCTAGATTCACCTTTAACAGTTTCATGAAAACCAAGACCAGATTTGATGATAGGAGACCTTTGATTACTAAGAATGTTATCTACAATATTAGTACTATCTTGAAAGCATAATAGTTTATTCTTGTCTTCTAATTTACCTTTTAATATATTTACTTCAAACTGATATTTCTCTTCCTTTTCCAGATATTGCTTCTTCATGATTTCTTCAGCCTTTCTACCTTCTTCAACTTGTTTCCTTAATTTGAGAATCTCACTTTATTTTTCTTCATCTGCCTGCGGTAGTTCTTCATTTTGCTTATTTGAATTTTCAACATCTTCTTTTAGAGAGACCATCTCAACTTTAATACTTTTATAGTAACTGGATCTTTATATAAGTTTCTTGATTGTTGTATCCTTTTCATTTACTTCATTTCTTAATGATGTCACTTCATCCTGCAGCCTTTGACATTGATCTTCCTTTTCCTTGTACTCCTTCCTTACTTTGTTTCCTTCCTCCAACTGAACTTTTAATCCAGTAAGTTCTTCTTTGTAGGAACATTCCCTTTTGTCAGTTAGATATTTTTGATCTCTAATTGTGTCTATGAGCTTTCTAAATTATGCCTCTATTTTATTTTTTCTCTTTCATCCATAAGAGCAAATTCAGTTGTTTCACTGTCACATTCATTATCTTCAAATGAATAGAGAAATGTATCACCAGAGGACAAAAAATTCATACCTGATAATTCTTTTGCTTATTCATATTCATTCTGAGGTGATTATGAATATGAAGAGTTGCTTCAACATAATTGTTATAGGGAAAAGTGTCTATATAGAACTGCTCTATGCCACTAAGGTGTGACAGCTGGCTTAGAAACAAATAGAGTAAAGCTACTTTCGTTTTTCCTTTATGAATTATAAATAGAGAGGAACAAGAAGACCAACCTCTGTCTTGCGCTAATCTCCTGATTTGATTCCTCTCTTCTTTGATAGTCTTTCGCTACCTGCTCCCTTGCACGCCTAGCTTCACAAAGTACCTATAAGATCACAGTAGCATAGCACTATACAAAGACATGGATCTATAATCATAAACAATCTAGGATCAGATGTAAATTGACCATACAAATGCAACAAATATCAGTGACACAAGAGTATGGAGGAAAACTAGAATAGCGTTTATTGATAAACAAGAAAGAGAGAAGAGGAGTTACAACCAGTTGTTCTGACCCAGCATCAACCTCTCAGCAAAGAAGCCCCTCTTCACCTCATACAAAGCTTAGATCACCCAACAATCTGATGTTTGTCTCAAGAAACCAACAACAATTCCTTACAATATGCAAAATTCCAGCCTCTGGATCTCTGGGATGAGGGATCCATATATAGATATCTATAATGGAGATGAGTCAGCTTATGATTTGATTAGTGTCTTCCCTCTGATAGTTCTTGCTTCCACTTGGATATTGATGATCTCTTACTCATCCTTGGTCAAATTCAGTGAGGCAAGTGTCACAAGACAAGTTTCTGGAAGCTTCCATTGCCTCTCCACCTCACGGAATGACACTGCCATTTGTCATTTCTCACCCATCTCACCCCATAGAAGGGCTTTTTGGAATGCAGCACACGCACACAGTGTATTTAGGTGAGATGCAACGCACCTGGCCAGTGGAGCAGCTGAAATGATCTTGTTTTGAGCAATTCTGAGCAGTTTTTCATGGAGAACTTCTGGGAGAAGCTGTAATCTGTTGACCTTGTTCCTTTAGGGGTTAGTACAACACCTTTAGGGACTTAGGAGCCCTTGGTTTATGGACATTTCATGCTTGGGGTTATAGTTCCCAAAAATGTCTATAACAGTTGCCCCCTAAAGCATGAGGTCATTAATCTTTTGATGTCGGGTGAAATGCTTTATTATGAGGATCTGAAGTTCTTTCAATGCTGGGAGGAGACCTGTAATAAGATACAATACAATACATTATCTTCATAATATTTTCATGATCTAGGTGAGGCAGGCATTCCCATGCTCAGCTTTATAAATTCATTTTCATGTCCATAGGAGAGACAATCGTCTGAGTGAAGACTGATGATTCTGATAGAGCCATCATCCCTTTGATTGGATGATTATCTGTGCAGCCATGATGTACATTTGATGTTTTTATTTTCCTGAATGTATATCGCAGCCCGGATGGATGAAACTAGATCCGAGGTCTTCAATCTCGTTCGATCTTCACTCGAAGTACAAGCTGATCCATGTGAAGGATGTTCTGGAGTCGAACATGGAAAGACATCGCCTAATTACCAGCCAATGATGTAAGCTGTTAAGAGGCGCGAGAGGAATCACCAACAATGATAATGACACTCAAGGTACTGCAGTACAATTCACGTGGTGTGAATAAAGGACTTGGCATCGAACACCACGCAAAATCTTTCGGTTGAAGGCCATTGATGTAAACCTGTCGCCGGAAGTGAGAAGCTTGCCATGGAGGCATCCAAGCTTCAAAGTACTGAATGGGGTGTTCCTAGATCGACTTCTTGGATAATGAGCTGATGTCGACAAGAAGCGATCCGTCATAGGAGGGCCTTAATGAAGCCCACATCAATGACACGGAACGGAGCAAATGATTTTAATGGAGGTGAAAACGATCTGGTGATATAAGGTTCAGGGTGGCGGTCATGAAAGAATGGAGTATAAATGTATGGTAGTGGGTGAGACACAGGTGAATTCTCTGAATAACTTCTCTTGAACATATCGGCGACACTGATGTAATGGATTGGTAGCATTAACCCCAAATGTGGATGGTATGAAGGGACCATGGTGATGTGACTGGTGAATGAAACAACCCAACCCGACTCGGACGCGGAGTTGAAGTGTCATGTTCAAGAGCGACTTGCTACCAACAAAGTTTCTTCAAGTTTTCTTCCCAATTTTCCCCAGTCATTGCTAACCAATACCTCTTTATTTTTGTCAAGCTTGAGGAGGATAACATATGCTTGTTCTATAATTTTCCCTTTGGGCAAACCCATCGCTATGTTTTAACGAGCCTAGTGATAGAGAAACTCGTTCTCGTCTATAGACAAGTTTGTCACTATTAAAATTTTAACGAGTTTAATGACAAAGATAACTCGGTCCTTTTCAATTTTAGAGAGTCTGAAAAGGAACGTAAGGGTAACTGCAAAATTCCTTTTTCGTCATCTAACCCCTTAAGTCCGAAAAAGTATAAAACAATACAGAAGGGATGAATTTTCGATACTTTTAACGAGCCGAACAAAACAAGCGCTCGATCTTTTTGTGTAATAATCTCTCAGGTCCAAAATGATTAAAATTTAGAGGAGAGATAGCACTTCTGGTCCCTTTAACGAGCTGGAGAGGCCAATGGCTCGGCAATCTTTTCATATTTTATGAGTCAGTTGAAAAGATCTTAAAGGAGACTCGTCTTTTGAGGAATGAGTGATAAAATGGGTAGCAGCTAATTCCAGGTAAGGTTTGGAATTTTCCAATCACGACAGTGTTACACGGATGGCTAGTGAGATCACTCTTCGCAGCTGTTCTTCAAAATGGGTAAACAATCAAATGGAGGTGAATGATCGGCCAATGCAAAAGTGGAGGTGATGGTGCAAACACGAACAAGGCTTTAAAGGCTGAAGTACTACATTCATGATGGTTATTTACCTAGGAATAGTTCATTTTTTAATGAGCTTAAACGCGAGGGGAAACATTTTCTCATGCCTTATCTTTATTTTTTAACGAGCTTTAACTATGTGCTAAAACTGCTCGATTAATCCAGTCGTGTGATAAGAATGTCTCATATATAAAAATGACAATTTTTAGAGTTTTGCCCCACATCCTTTCTTTATGCAAGTTAGGAAACGACCAATCCAAAAAATAGATAAATGATCACTCTTTGCTTGCACTCCAAAAGGTTTGCATGCCCCTAGGTATAAAACAGAGTTTCAAGGTTACCCCTTCTTTATTCCATTAAAACATTTGTTTTACCGGGAGAGGTCTACCTCTTACAGGTCACCCAAAGATTGTTCTATTTACAGTGCAAACAAAACACTTCTTCGGTGATGTCTACCGAAATAGACAAAGGTGAGTGAAGGAGGCTACTCCACTCACGTGACTTTGACAGGAGAATCTTGTTCTAGAATAACCCCCTCTTCCAATCGCGGATGGGAGTACAGACTAGTCATATTCTCTCGCGGAAACCTACCCTATACCCGAAGTTTTCCTACCTAAGCAGACCAGGGTGCATGCCCCCTAGGTTTCAGTCATGTCCCCCGAATCACTTGCGCTCATCAGGCGGGCGGACTGGAGATTGAGACATTTCTTGCGTGAAAAGACCATTCAGGGATGGTATATGACTATTTGCTATGCGTGATCCGAGGAATGAAAGCTGGTCCACGAGCTTGACCACTCTTCCTGCATGCAGAAAACACATTACTCTAAAGAGTGAGGAGACAATGGCTCCCATGCAATAAATATAGTTTCGTCCAAGAAGTAGATTATAATCTAGGGGTCCTTGAACTACCATTACGTTCATTTGAACGGTTTTCCCCCTCAATGTTATGGGCACATTGGGAAGGATCCCTAACGGTCGACTGGTTCCTTTATTAAAGCCTGTTAGATTTCTCATCTTAGGCAAAAGCGATGGTGAACCAAGCACTTTCCAAGCAATTGAGGAAAGGATACTCACAGAAGCCCCTTCATCTATGATGGTACCGGCCATAACCATTCTATATGTTTGAACAATGATTCGGAATGGTATACTAGCTGGTAAATGGGGTCTGCCTAGTTGATTCCAGTCGAAGGAGACAACTAGGTTGCTTGAAGGTGGGACCGAATAGACGGTCGGGTACAACTCTGACGAACTTCCTTCCTGCGGTAAAGGAACGGGTAAATCGCCCCCATGTTCATTGGATTCTGTGCTTATGAAAAGAATTTGGACGGTGTCATCCTTGTTCTCTTCGGTAACTGTATCATCTGAAGATGGAACCTCTGAAGGCAAGACCCGGTTAACTACCGTCTCGACCTTTTGACTTTCATCTGGTATGGGTTCAGATGGTTTGTCTTCAATGATAGATGCTTCAGCCGACCACTTGAGCGGGCCAGCTGGATTTTCAACTAGTGACGGACTCGGCAAGAGTTTTTTTATATCCAGGAGGAAGTTGTAACGGTGAAACCGGACGATCGTCCAAAAATCTTTTAGCCTCTTCTAAGAAGGGACAACGGTGGACGGCATGATCACCTTCGCATAGTTTACAAGGAAATCTATTTTCCTTTTTGTCCTAGGGCTTCACTTTCACTAGTTGACGGTGTGTTTTCAACATGATCATCAAAGGTTGACGACACCGGGTTGTGCAAACGAGGAGACCAGTCCCTTAAGATCCACGGGATACAAGGAAAATCTCTATGATAGTGGTCTCCTTTGCAAATGACACATGGCGATTTAGGCCTGGTCGGTGCAGTGTGTGGATTTTCGCTAGACGACACTCATTTGCCCCCATTCGCTTTTGGCTCCTTCTTCTTCTTCTCTTTCTTCTTCTTTTCCTTCTTCTTCTCAGGTACTTGAATTTTGGCTTTACCAGCCCCATCAAGCGAAGAGGAAGGAGGAGAGGAAGAATTAGAGGAAGTAGAAGGTTGGTGGGTAAATCTAGACTCGTCTAGTTGCTGATTCGATTGTTCAGGAATTGTGGTGTTCTGAACGACAGAGGTTGAGAAGAGCCATACAGGCAAGCCGATTGTCAGTCCTAGAAGCGACAATGTGGCCATATGGGGTGCACCAACATCTCCCCAAGAGGAGAAGGGACTAGGATTTCCTCCACGGGGGATTCCTTAGTTGGTGGATTCCATTTTCTCAACCGAAGATCAACGTAGGAAAGGGGTAATGAATATTTTGTTTAAAATAAATTTTAGACGCTTTGACACAACTTGTTTTTTCAATTTTTAAGAGTCGAGAAAAAACAAAAGATGACTCTGGTCTCCTTCGATTTTTAATGAGCCTGAAGTGACAAGTGCTCAGATGGACCTTTTCTGTTAAAGATTCTGAAAAGGAATGAAAGGGACTGCTTTGGAAATCTAGGTGGAGGGATTACCAAACCAATCGCAAAACTGCAGAATACTTTTTGTGGTACGGCAGTGAATCTTCCCGAATGTTGTGTTCAGTGCATTGTGATCGATAGCGTGGTAGACACAGCTTCCTATGGGTAAAGGATTAAGCCTATTGGGGTCTCCCAAAATATACTCGACGGTACATGGGAGCACAAGTCCATACTGGCACTTATCGTCTCAAAGTGGAGGAATCACCCAACCATCAGTGAGAACAACAGTTACCAGGCTTTACGACGCCGGAATACGTCTCTAGCCTAGACTTCTAAATGTTGTGCGTTAAGTTCCAAAGCGTTGTTAGATTCATTGAATTTATTTTATAGTTGATCTTGTTTATGAAGTTTGTCTTTCAGGTTCACCGCGAGATGTAGATGTAATTCCTAAAATGCAATCTAAGATGATAAACAATCTTTTATCTTCTTTGTGCAATGAAAATCCTAGCTACTAAGGAAAGAAAGACATAATCTTTTCACAAAGAGCAAAGAGCACACTCTAAATGCACTTTCCTAAATCAAACCAATCAGACTCTCTATATGCAAATGCACATGCATGTATTTTTTTCGACTTTCTTAGTATATGAATGACAAGAAGAAAGTTGATGCACAAATCTGAATTTCTTTTCAAGCGAAAAATATTAACAAGTCTCTTTTCAAAATCAAAAATGGAGACGATCACAACACCTTATGATTTTGAAATGAATACTCATTTTTGACACTGGAAAAATACAAATTCAGACCAAAAACAATAGTAACAGGATAATCGACCATCAACAGCAATCAAACTCTTTCCGACGATTGAAATCGACACTTGCGACAGTTTCAAATCAAAGGACGATAGTATGATTATGCTACTTTTGCAAAGGAGAACTGAAAATGACTCAACAAACACACAAAAGCATTTACAGTTCTTTTGTACAAAGGAGGCGGAATAACAACAAGGAAAAGGGGTTTCAAACAGACATATACTGATCATAAGCAGCAAAATTCAGGAATAAAACTGGAAAGAATGAATCACAGAAACCAACAATGCACAAAGCCTAGTCTGATCAGCGCACCTTCTCCACTCGGGAAGTGCACTGAAGTTCAAATTCTCTGAACAGTACCTGCGCTAGGCCAGAAACGAGACTTTGTTTGGGTTCCGGGTCACAGTTTGCAGTTCAGTTCATGGGTTTTGGCCGAGCAAAAGGTAATCAGTAATGCAACAATTAGGGGTAGATCTAAGGAGGATCTAAGAGCTATCACAAGGGCAGTCATAGAGTTTGTGAATCAGTTGTTTAAATAATAAACAGATCCAGTAGATGGACTGAAGTAGCAACTATCTACTTTGCATTTGCTATGGAAAATGCAGTTCGAATGCTACCTGTAAGTTTATGAAATAGACAACAAAGAATGATAAACAAACAAACTAAAACTTCCCCAGTGGAGTCGCCATTTTGTTACAGGGAAAAGTGTATATATAGAACTGCTCTATCCCACTAAGGTGTGACAGCTGCCTTAGAAACAAACAGAGTAAATCTACTTTTGTTTTTCCTTTATGAATTATAAATAGAGAGGAACAAGAAGACCAACCTCTATCTTATGCTAATCTCTTGATTTGATTCCTCTCTTCTTTGATAGTCCTTCGCTACCTCCTCCCTTGCACGCCTAGCTTCACAAAGTACCTGTAAGATCACAGTAGCATAGCACTATACAAAGACATGGATCTATAATCATAAACAATCTAGGATCATATGTAAATTGACCATACAAATGCAACAATATCAGTGACACAAGAGTATGGAGGAAAACTAGAATAGCTTTTATTGATAAACAAGAAAGAGCCAAGAAGAGTTACAACCAGTTGTTCTGAACTAGCATCAACCTCTCAACAAAGAATCCCCTCTCCACCTCATGCAAAGCTTAGATCACCCAACAATCTGATGTTTGTCTCAAGAAACCAACAACAATTCCTTACAATATGCAAAATTCCAGCCTCTGGATCTCTGGGATGAGGGATCCATATATAGATATCTGTAATGGAGATGAGTCAGCTTATGATTTGATTAGTGTCTTCCCTCTGATAGTTCTTGCTTCCACTTGGAGATTGATGATCTCTTACTCATCCTTGGTCGAATTCAGTGAGGCAAGTGTCATAGGAGAAGTTTCTGGAAGCTTCCATTGCCTCTCCACCTCGCGGAATGACACTGCCATTTGTCATTTCTCACCCATCGTACCCCATAGAAGGGCTTTTTGGAATGCAACGCACCCACACAATGTATTTAGGTGAGATGCAATGCACCTGGCCAGTGGAGCAGCTGAAATGATCCTGTTTTGACCAATTCTGAGTAGTTTTTCATGGAGAACTTCTAGAAGAAGCTGTAATCTATTGACGTTGTTCCTTTAGGGGTTAGAACAACACTTTTAGGGACTTAGGAGCCCTTGGTTTATGGACATTTCATGCTTGGGGTTGTAGTGCCCAAAAATGTTTATAACAATAATGGCCAATTGTCTCTCCCACTGTCACATTTCCTTTGAGATGCCTTCTTCTTTTGAGGTGCTTTCCTCTTTTGCTTCTTTCCCATTGTTACTATGGATCTCCTTTAAGAGATCTAGCTTTTGGCAAAGGACCTGCTTCGATACCAATTGTTGGGAATAATCCTGAGAGGGGGGGGGGGGTGAATCAGTATTTACAAGTCAATAAATGTTTCCATTTCATAATTAGATTTATATATGGTACTTCAGTGAAAGGAACTTGCATGTGCACACAATTGTTTTTAAGGCAACCAACATATATCCAACAAACTTTTGATTTAGTTAATTCATCATACGTTGATCCTTAATCAATGCGTTAGTACTTTATTAAACATCAAATAGTAACCATGTGCATTAATAACATAATAAACCATCACACATAAGAAACACAGATGAACACACATGAACACCAAGATTTAACATGGATACCCAATGTGGGAGAAAAACCACCTGTTGTTGTTGTCTCTATATTCTTTTTAATATAAAGAATAATCTATTTACAATCTTGTACTGGTGCAGACTCATACCAGTATGCAGGAACCCACCTGTAGAAGGCTACAACCTTCTCTCGTTCTCCAGCTTCTACTAGAAGGGAGCTACAACCCCCTAGCTCTTGTACTATCTGATATGTTTACTAGTACATAGGCCCCGACCTACAGAGGGCAACCACCTTCACTTGTTCTCCAGCTATTCCTAGAAGGGAGCTCCAATCCCCTGATTAAAAGACTAGCCACTACTTACAGGAATCTTTGACTTCCTCACTAAAAGCTCGAACAATTAGTATCCTCCATGGACCACGTTTCATAAATTTTCATACTGGATACTCCTAGTACACAACAACACAATATGAAGGCCATGTTTCATCAAATTTTGACACTGGACCCATTAGTAATATTGAAGCTTAAAATCAATCACCAATGCAATACACCCAATAAATACATCTGTGTCAACCAATCACTGAAACTCAATCATCAATCTTTGAATCAACCATAACTGATATAATGAATCAAACAATCAATGAACCTCTGACACAACTAAATCAGCAATTCATTAAAACTTAGTCAAATTCAAAAAATCAACTTGAACATACAAAGCACTATAACCAGTACACAAATCTGAACCCAAAACACTACATCAACAACTCGACCGACTGTAACCTCAAAATTCATATGTCAGAATGTATACGCTCCTTCAATGAAGCCAACTAGTGTGTATACACTACTTACTTTAGCCCAACCTGTTTATACCTCTAAGGATATTGAATCACAAAGCCTCTGAACCACAAACTTTACCAATCAATGACATTCTGAAGATCTACTATCAATTTATAGAGTTCTAAACAGATAGCAGCAATGACAGTCTTCTTACTCACTCAATCAATCAAGCAGACTCAATCTCCTTATACAATCAATTTTACTTTCAGATTTGATGAAGACATCATTGACACACATCATTAAACAACAAATAGATCAGTCATCTCTGAACAACAAATGTTTCTTTCTCATACACTACTTGCAAATGTTGAACCATCGTGTATACGCACCTTAAACAAGACAAACTGGTGTATATATCTGTAATTACTTACTTATAACTTCGCATCCATTCCAGACTTCAGACATACCCATATCATGACATATAAAGGATAAAACATTCGTTAGCATTCTGATCTAGCCTATCCATTATGATATCACATAATGATAAGTCATTATAATCTTGATCCATTATTAGATCTCATCCATCATCAAATGCTTAGGTTCATACTTAGTTCAGATCAAGAAAAGCATCAAAAACCCATAACATGCATAATTTATTTTGATCTAACACTTCATAAGATATTCATTACATGTGCACTTAGCCGTTTGATATTCTCCTCCTTATATAGTTTTAGCTTCTCTCAATACCTTGGACCAAAACAACACTTAGAACCTCTAGTATTCTTGGATGGTATTAAATAATTGTTACTCCAGTCAATACTATGGGCTAATAACATGGTATTGACCCTTGGTATTCTTTAATATTGAATTTCCTTGATTTTCCAACCCATGTGCGATTTTCCTCTTGTGAAACTGCTTGCATACATATACACTCTTTTTGTTCTGTTAACCCGCATGTATACGTTTCTTTGTCAAAGTGAACTTGCATATATAGCTTAAACTACCTTACAGCATCCTTTTTCTTCTACTTTTTTATTTTGATCATTAAACCTTTGTTGCTTCATCATGTTCATTTGTACCATGACTTTGTCACCTACGAATAGACCTATTATAATGTGAGAGTTGTCCTCATACATCACTTTTAAACTGATTCCTCTTAACTGACCTGCATTCTGTTTGTCCATCATTCTGTCATCTCCAACTTATGGATTCATCTTTATTCCATCATTCTGTCACCTCTGATCTGTTCTGTAGATTCATCTAGTTACTATATATTTTCCAACAAAGGAGGAATGACCTGTTATAGAGTTTTATGAACTCGACATTTCGGACTACCAAGTGAGTCCATCATCAAGGGATGTGACAATATATATTCTAGAGATATTCATGATGTATCCATGAGCTATATTTTAAGTTATATATATATATATATATATATATATATATATATGTTATGAAGGAGTTTATCTAAGAAATTAGGTCGGTCAATATCCACTTAGTTGTTAATATTCAGATTTATTTATTTATTTATTTATACTATATACTTGTTTTTCTACAAGTGACTTGCCATCAAGTATTATACTATATACTTATTCTACTACAAGTGACTCGCCTTCAAGTACAACATAGGTATCATAATGCCAACACATAGAAGCCCACTATTGTTATTTTTGTGTCCTTATATTATTATTGTTATGTCGACTTTGATTATATTGTGACCCATTAGACTCCTATATATAGAAATGAGGTTTTTTCATTTGTGTAATGTAAATGAGGTTTCCCCCTCAAAGAGGCTGATTTCTAAGACATTGATCTATCTTTTCTATCTTTTTGTGCGCTATCTTCATAACATTTGGTATGAGAGCCCTTTGGATTCTAAGGTTTCACTACTCCAAATAGGTCATCGTGGAATTTTCACTATAACCTTTTTTCAGCGACGTTTTAGAAGCTAAAAAAAACCCATTTGAGCCAAGATCTCTCTGAAACTCTGGTCGAAACTTCAGATCTGTTCTTGCTATATTTTTGGAGATATTGTTGAGTCTTGAAAATGTCATTCATTTTGCATTATACTTTCACTATTATGTCCATTATATCACCTCCATTTCACCTCCATTTCACTACTATGTCACCACATTCATCCCACTTTCATTATCATTGGGCCACCTTTATGTTTTTCCAATATTTATTATTTCTAAGCCTTTTAAGTGAATTTGTGGTTAAACATTAGAAAATAATATGCATATGCTTATACCTAACAAATGGGTTGAGATTGTTGACATGTGTAGGTTGAAAGGAGGCTTCTAGAAGACCCTTATGTGGCACTCTAAGGCCAAATTCGAATTTGGTTGGAAAGAATCATGGGATCATGAGGATATGTGTCACATCTCCTAATTGTATTGTAACTCTAAGAAGACATGTGTCTTATCAGTTCCTATTTTGATTAGGACTCTAGAGGTAGAGGGAGAGATTCATGGACTATCATTAATGAGATGGCTCTCATCTTTTTGTATAAATAGGAGATCTCTCTCCTTCATTTGTTAGTCTTTCCTTTAGTCTTTCCTTAGTCCTTTTAGCTTGTTAGTCCCATGGCTTTTGAAAGCTTTTGTACTTTGTACTTTTGAAGAAATGGAATAAAGCTTTGATGTTCTCAACATGGAAGGAGATGTGAAGTAGATGTCATGGATCATATTAGGATGTAAGTAGAGTAGATTTCATTTTGTAAATATTGCTTTGTAGAATGTAAGGTAGATTAGATTTTTCATTCATGCAATTTTAATTCATGCAAGTGTGTTTAATTTTGCTTTGATTTTATGACTAATGGCATATGTGATCATCTTGTCTATGTTGCTGACCTTTATTTTTCTAGTTTGATTTTCATTAGTATCATTTCTTTAACTTGCACTTTACTTTCTGCTCTTAGATATCAAGTTGTTCATCTATTGATGGTTCTTTTTCCATAATCAAATAACTTTATTGGAGCCAAAATATCACTTAGTATAGCTTGGTTTAGTTTGCTTTAAGACTCACATTGCTGACTTGTTCATAACTGTTATCACATGATAAATCTAGCTGGAAGGCAAAAAGGTTAAGAAAAGGTTAAAGTAGTGTGATTTGTCTCCTTTATTTAGTGTCACTTAGATTTCACATTTCATTTTCATTTTAAATCAGCAGCATAGATACTGGAACGATGTCATTAGTTCTTTATTTGATGTCTTTATTTTCCTTTAAGCATTTGATTTCATAGGTGGTAGGGGGCCCCTGCCTTGTATAGTTGTCACTTTAATTTCTTGTATTTCTTTTTCTGATTTTCATGTATATTAATGTACAGTTTGAATTACTGCATTTTATTTTCTTTTTAACATGTATATTATTGTACATAAATTGCTTTCAAGTTGATTGTAGATTAGTGATGCACATAGCCTTTTAATGAACTAATGACGTGATAGAATCATCTTGTCCTTTTGCTGAAGCAGCAAGGATACTGGGTCTCATAGTCATTCTCTCATTATTTGATTATTGCATTTTATTTCGATTGAACTAGTTGCATTAAACACTTTAGAAAAGCAACAAGAACAAAACCTCAAAAACAACATAAACTATAAAACAACGAAGTAAGAAAAAGGTTAACTAAGCACATATAGTGCACCACACTTCATCAGTTTACGATACCCGGATTGATAATTTATGTAGAGCAATTTAAGACGTTAAATTGACTAGACAGATATGATCCAAGGATGTTAGGACTTTTACAATATATCGAATTATATCTCGAATAGGTGACCTCCATAAAATCGTCATAACTTGTTTTCTGAGCATTATATTGAAATTACATAAGAAGTTATAGAAATATGATGGTCTGTAGTTTTCTGTGTATCAGTTTCAGGTCCTAAGGTTAACACGGTGACTCATGGAACTTCATACAAGTTCGCCTTAATGAACCAGTCTATAATAAGGTCATCGTGTGAGATTTGGCATAATGCCTCCTCGGAGAATCCAATATTCCTCAGACTTGAGGTGTTAGAAATAGGACTCAAAGGGCTACCACATGACGCAATTTCAAACCTTGGAGATCAATTACAGAGATAAAACAGATTCAATATCAATCTCCTACAAAGTGAAAAAAAGGTGTGTAGTTTTTTTCCCCTAAGTTTCATTTGAAAAATTAGTTTGAAGGAATTCAAAGTGCATAGTGAATCATTATTATCATTAATTGATGTCCCGAAGAAAGAAAATGGGAATACCTTGTAAGAAACCTAAAATCTCTAGCATGACTCATGAAGAAGAGGAAGAAATGCAACATGATATATCAAAATTACGAGACCAAGTGCAACAAATTTCATTCTCACAAAAAGTAACACAAGCTAAGATCGATGGTTTAAGGAAAGTAATGAAAGCTAAAATGAATGGCGTGGAAACTAATATGAATGGAATGGAAGCTAAGATGGATGGTTTAAAGAAAGATGTGGAAGCTGAGATAGATGGTATGAAAGAAAACATTGAAGATTGGAAGAAAGAGATAGAAGATTGGTAGGAAGTTTTAACAAAGTTGCTACAAGAAACGTTTTCTAATGGTGAAAAGGTAGTAGAGGCAAATCATAATGAGAACAAGATAAAAGTTAATCATGATTTGAAGAATGACAACATTGAAGATTTGAAGAAAGATGTGGAAGGTTTGAAGGAAGGTTTGACAAAGTTGCTACAAGAAAGGCTTCTTAATGGCAAAAAGGTAGTAGAGGAAACTTATGATGAGAACAAAATAAATGTTAATCATGATTTCATAGAATCTAATGTTGGAACAAAGACCCATTACATTCCAAAAATTGCTATGAGGAAGTTTGATGGCAAGGATCCCATAAGTTGGATACTACGGATGGAACAATATTTCGATCTCCGTAATGTGAAAAACACACAAAAGGTATGCATTGCAGCTTTATATTTTGAACCAAATCAGTTTGTATGGTATCGATGGCTTTTCTCACGTAAACAAATTGTCACTTGGGAAATTTTTACGGAAGAAATGATCAAGGATAATTTTAGGGGCGAATGTTCGCCCTTTGGCGAAATTAAGGGGTTTTAAATTTTTAGTGGGCGAATATTTTGTATCATAGTAAATTTTTACAAATCACCTCAAATAGCCCACCTTATTTTAAGGGAGAGGGTAAAAAAGGTAAATTTAGCCCTTGAAATTAGGACTTACAACCTTCCATTCGCCCATTTTCAAGAATAGGTTTTATTTAAGTGAATCCATTCGCCCATTTTCAAGAACAGGTTTTATTTAAGTGAATCATATGGGCCAAATACCATATTTATAAAAGAGGTATGGTAAATTAATAAAAATATAAATAAATGAGAGGTATGGTAAATAAATAAAACATTTTTTATATTTACTCCATAAGTCACCTTATATACATGTAAGGGTGTAAACAAATAAAAATATAAGTAAAGTGGAGGTATGGTAAATAAATAAAATGTTTTTTATATTTACTCCATAAGTCACCTTATATACATGTAAGGGTGTAAACAAATAAAAATATAAGTAAAGTGGAGGTATGGTAAATAAATAAAACTTCTTTTTATACTTACTCAAAAGGTATGGTAAATAAATAAAAATATAAATAAACTAGACGTATCGTAAATAAATAAAACCTCTTTTATATTTAGTCCATAACCCTCGTTCTATTTATGAAGGCTCAAGAAAGAGGTTTTATTTAAGTGAATCCTATGGGCCAAATAGGTATGGTAAATAAATAAAAATATAAATAAACTAGACGTATCGTAAATAAATAAAACCTCTTTTTATATTTAGTCCATAACCCTCGTTCTATTTATGAAGGCTCAAGAAAGAGGTTTTATTTAAGTGAATCCTATGGGCCAAATACCATATTTGTAAAAGAGGTATGGTAAATTAATATTTATGAAGGCTCAAGAAAGAGGTTTTATTTAAGTGAATCCTATGGGCCAAATACCATATTTGTAAAAGAGGTATGGTAAATTAATAAAAATATAAATAAACGAGAGGTATGGTAAACAAATAAAACATTTTTTAATATTTACTCCATAAGTCACCTTATATTTAAGTACACTCAAAAAATGGGTTATATTTAGGTGAAACCTATGGCCAAAATACTATGGGACAAATACCATGGACTAGATTGTTATTAATACCATGCAAAAAACCACTATTAACCCTAATATTAGAATTAATAAAAACAAAAATGGCACATGGTATTGACCCATGGTATTCACCAAAATGGCACATGGTATTGACCCATGGTATTCACCTAGAATGTAGCCTACATAAATGGGGGAATTAAACCAGCATGTAGCCTATGCTAAGATTCACTAGGACTTTACAAAGTTTTATTATTTAGTGAAAGACTCGCCAAGATCTTACAAGATTTTATAATTGAGTAAAATATTCGCCATGCCTGGTGAGAGATTCGCCAAAAAATTATATATACATATTATATTATTGATAAAATCGCCTTCCATTTTTCCTATATACCATGGAGATTCGCCCATTTATTATATTTATAAATTTAGGGGGGGTTCTTAAAATTTTCCTTGGAAATGATAGCACATTATGAGGATACAAAAAGCAACACCTTTTTTAGCCAATTGATAAATTTCAAACAAAAGTGATCAATGATGGAGCACATTGAGGACTTCTAAAAATTGAATATAAGGGTAAAATATATTCGAGAGGAGCATAGGATTGATATGTTCATAGGGAGTTTAAAGGATAACCAACGCGAGCTTCGCCTTTGGGAACCTGATTCATTGAAGAAGGCATTGAGGTTGGCAAGAAAAATGGAAAGCAAAATTATGGAAACAAGGAAGCCTACCACTCATAACTATAAAGATGGAAGTGTTGTTGCTAATAGCCTTCCATAACCTACAAGGTTGACACCGCAATAATTGGAAGAAAAAAGAGAAAAGGGGATTTGTTACACTTGTGATTACAAATACACTAAAGGTCATAAGTGTGCCGAGAAGAATTTATTTTACATAGATTGTGAAGAGGAGGATGAAAAGGAATAGGAAAGGTCAAAAGAAGAGGATATACACCATGAAAAAACCTCGGAGAAAGAAGAAATGAATTCGACCATATCTTTTAATGTATTGGATAGAATTACCACTCCTCAAACTATCAATATAGAAGGATAGATAGAGAAGAAAAAGGTAATAGTGTTGAATGAGTCGTGAAATACCCATAATTTTATTCATTGTAAGATAGCCAAGGAATTGAATTACTTCCTATATCCAACACCAAAGTGTCAAGTGATGGCTGCAAGTGGAGGAACCATAAATTTCTCTAGAAAGTTCCATAATATCAAGCTATCAATGGGCGAATATGTATTGAATATCCCAATTCTTTCCATTCCAATGGGTGGTGCTGGTGTTGTACTAGGAGTCCAATGGCTACAATCCTTGGGTACAATAGCTTTTAATTTTCAAGAAATTTTCATGAAGTTTTCTTCAAAAGGAAAGGAAGTTTAATTAAGGGGTATTGCATGGAGGACAAGAAAGATAATCGGCTCTAATGGAATGACAAATCTTCTAAAGAAATAACAATGAGGCGTAATTACACAATTATGTTCGTTAGAGGTTCCCACATCGAAATCATATATTTCTCTCGTTCTCCAAAATGTCTTGGACAATCATTCCAAGGTATTTGGGACTCCCAAATGCCTCCCACATATTCATGATCATGATCATGCTATTCACTTGCTTCTAGGAATTGTTCCTCTAAACATCAGGCCTTACAGATATCCCTATGCCCAAAAGAGTGAAATTGAACATATGGTTGCAGAAATGCTAGATGCTGGTATAATTAAATGTAGTCAAAGTTTGTTCTCTTCTCTAGTAGTATTGGTGCACAAGAAGGATGGGTCATTGTGCATGTGTCCAGATAATAGGGAGCTCAACAAGCTCACTATTGAAGATTAATTTCCCATTCCTATCATTGATGAATTATTGGATGAATTGCATGGACCAATTTACTTCACCAAGTTGGAACTTCGTTTAGGATATCATCCAATCAGAATGAAAAATGAAGACATTCTGAAAACAACATTTAGAACTCATGAGGGTCATTATGAATTTTTGGTCATGCCTTTTGGCCTTACCAATGCACCTTCTACATTTCAAGGTTTGATGAATTCCATTTTGAAACCCTTCCTTAGAAAAATTTTATTAGTATTTTTTGATCATATACTAATCTACAAAAAATCTTGGAAGGATCATGTTCAACATGTTGAGAGTGTTCTCAAACTATTGGAGGAGAAACAATTATATGAAAAAAGCTCCAAATGTTTCTTTGGAGTACAAGAGGTGGAATATTGGGGTCATATTGTATCTCATGAAGGTGTTAAGGTAGACCTTGGCAAAATTAAAGCCATTAAGGAATGGAGAATCCCCACATCCATAAAGAATCTACGAGGTTTTCTCAGTTTGACAGGGTATTATCACAAGTTTGTTAACAATTATGGGAGAATAGAAGCCCCTCAAACAAAATTATTGAAGAAAGATGAATTTTCATGGAATCCAGAAGAAATGAAAGCCTTTGAAAATCTTAAAGAGGGAATGTGCCAAGCAATGGTCTTAGCTATGCCAAACTTCACAAAAACCTTTACTGTGGAATGTGATGCCCTAGGAAATGGAATTGGTGTTGTTTTAATGCAAGAAGAATGACCCATTGCTTTCGAAATTCATCCAATAAAATGAATTTATTTACACAAAGCTATTTATGAGAAGGAAATGTTGGCAATACTACATGCACTTAAGAAATGGCGACTGTACCTGATCGGAAGACACTTCAAGGTAAAAAAAAATCATGATAGTCATAAATACTTTTTAGAGCAAATATTATCTTTAGAATGGCAACAAAGATGGTTACAAAGATGTTGGGTTATGACTTTGAAATCATCTACAAAAAAGGGAAGTAAAATGTTGTGGCAAATGCACTCTCAAGAAAGGATGAGGATATGGAAGCATTGCTTTGTGTCATTTCTATTATCTGACCGAATTGGATAAATGAAGCAAGGGATGAATGGAAGAATGACAAAGAAGTGTGGGCACTTATTCAAAAGTTACAACAAGATCCCAGTACATCTGATACATTTAGCTGGAAAAATGATTCATTATGGTACAAAGATCTTTTATACCTATGTAAGAATTCCCAACTCAAACAAAATATTCTTGTGGAATTGCATGCCTCTCCCTTAGGAGGGCACTTAGGATTTTTAAAAACCTACCACAGGGTTAAGAAGGAATTGTTTTGGGATGGGCATAAATCGGATATTCAAAACTTTGTGGCAGAATGTTTGGTTTTCCAACAAAATAAAGTTGAAATAATTGAGACCTCGGGTCTATTACAACCTTTATCCATCCTAGATCAATTTTGGGAAGAGGTTTCAATGGATTTTATCACAGGTTTACCCAAGTCCGAAGGAAAGAGTGTCATCATGGTGGTAGTTGACAAACTTAAAAAGTATGCACACTTTTGTGCATTATCGTATCCATTTAAAGCAAGTACAATTTCTACTGCATTTATGGAAAGAATTCAAAAGCTACATGGAAACCCAAAGATTATTGTAAGCAACGGAGATCCCATTTTCACTGGAAATATTTGGATAGAATTATTTTCTTCTCTTGGTACTCAGTTAGCTCATAGATCATCTTATCATCCTTAATCTGATGGGTAAACTGAGATAGTAAACAAATGTTTGGAAGGATATCTTCATTGCTTTGTATTGGATAAACATACATAATAGGTCAAATGGTTACCTCTGGCTGAATGGTGGTATAACACTTCCTTCCATATTGCAGCAAAAATGACCCCATTTATGGCACTTTATGGATATCATCCATTGTTCATCACATCATATTTAAGAGAAAATTCTAAGGTTCAAGCAGTAGAAGATCACATCAAGCATCAAGAACAAGTTCTCGAACTCTTAAAGGATAACCTCACTTTGGCGTAGAATAGAATGAAACAATAGGCATATCAACATTGTAGTTAAAGAAGTTTTGATGTAGGTGATTGGGTATTCCTATGACTACAACCATATAAATAAATGTCCCTCAAGCAAGCTAAGAAGGATAATAAACTATCACCAAAGTATTATGGTCTCTACAAGGTATTGCAAAAGATTGGTACTATGGCATACAAATTGGAGCTTCCTGCAGCTTCCCGAGTGCACCTAGTTTTCCATGTTTCATGTTTAAAGAAGGTTATAGGTGACAAACTCCCAGTTCAAAAAATATTACCAGAACTTGATGAGGAAGGAAAAATCATATTGGAACCTGAAGTAGTTACAGAAACAAGTACTCGATAGCTATGAAATCGATCAATTTCAGAGTATCTCATCAAGTGGAAAAACTTACCAACTGAAGATTCCACATGGGAGGGTGAGAATTTTATACAAAAGCATCCAGAACTACTCAAGTTTTGAGGAAAACACTTTTTTGAAGGAGAGGTGCATGTTAAGTCCGTATAATACTAGTGATTCTCCCATTACTATTGTCATTGTAGCCCATATTGTTATTAGTGTCTCCCTAGCGAACATAATTTAAAGTTGTGGTTGATCATGTTTTTAACATAATATGCCACCTTACTCTATTACATAAATCTTATCAGTCATTCATTTCTATCATTGCAATATGGACCTTGCCTATGATGAGGATGGCGAAATTACTATAACTAGGTTGGAAATTTCATTCACCTATTACTTTGAGAAATCTATTAGTTACAACCCTTTCCAAGTTACCCTATCCAAAATAAATACTTTTTGAAAATGATTTTTCAATACATACTCCATCCCAAGGGGCTAGCTTAAGTAGTTGAAGTTGATTGAACCACCCACTCAACGTATGTTTCTAACGAGGCCATCGATCGCAAGTTCAATTCCAATCAGGTCCCTCTAGGTTACTAGCCTCTATAGTGTCTCTAATGTATATGGATCAAAAATCAAATACTAGTAACTTAGATGCTACCTAATGTTTCCTATGCAAACAGAGGCATGTTTCTGACAAGGAGGCCATGAGTCACAAGTTCAATTCTAGTCAAGTCCCTCTAGGTTATCGACCTATATTGTGGCTTTGATGGATATGGAACCAAAACCAAATCCTAGTAATGACTTAGATGCTACCTAATGGTTCCTGTGCAAACAAAACCTTATCTATTTGAATTTAACATAGTACACTTTCTATTATATTTTCTATATGATGTGTTTGTAGAATTTAGGATTCAAAATTTACAGTTTTTTAGGAGTTATCAATTTTACGTTTCCTAGCATTTAGTTTGATTTTGTGAGTATATAATATCTTACCATGATCTAAGAATTTCTACATGAGATTTCTCAACTAAGTTTGGATTCTCATGTAAAATGGGTGGTATTCCTGTGAAAACAAAGTAAGGAAAAAATAAGCAAGCAACATATGCTATGACTTGACATGCAAATTCATTGATAGTTATGTCTAATTAAGTAATTGTTTTAAGATAAATAAAAAACAAATAAAAATGGACAAATATTTTGGAGAAAATTCAATGTTTTGTTAAAAAGCTCTAGTGGGTGACTGAAACCCACACTTAGATTATTTCAAGTAGGCTAGATATCTTTTTCAAAGTTAACTTGTTGGGTATTTCATACATGGTCAATGTAAGGAGGATTTAATACTCTTCTTTGAAATGTGACATAAAGTAATTGAATCAACCAATTTTAACTGTCCTAGTGTTACTCGTGCTTGTCCCAATTTAAAAGTTATTCAATAAGCTAAGAAAGCCCATGCTCATATTATCCAAGTTTGGTTTAATTTGTATATGATTGAAATGCTCTTGTTACAATGTATATCAAATATGATAGCACAAAGGGTCCATATCAAGTGTTCTCTAGGCATAACCTACAATAACAATATTCCATGATATCCATCCTTTCTAGCGAGGGTGATAAATCTCATGAAGTCTAAGAAGGAATGCTAGATACAATGGGGGCCTTGAAGAGGATGATGAGACCACAAACATAGACCTCTCAAAATCAAAGGCCAAAAAAAAGGGAGGTAAATAAAAAGATAAGACATATGAGATCAACTAAAACAAACCAAGTACTAGATGGAATTCACCATAACCTGTGAAACCAACATAGATCCATCATATGTATGAATCTAACATGAGCCGAGAGGGATCAAATTTCTTCATGTGCAAACTTTTTTATAGTGAAAAATACAATATGTACTTTTTCATTCTTTAAATTGTATTTTGCAATACTATATATAATATCTATAGGAACAAATAAATGTTTTAACCATGAAAACTTATTTTTTTCATGATAAATACATAACATGTACATCTAGACATTTTATTTAAAAAGCATTGAATATTTTATTATATACAACATTAAAATATTTTATTTTGACAAAAAAAATTATGGATAGATATAGCTATGAAGTTGACATCTACATAAATGAGTTAACATAGATGTTCAAATTGTTTATTTAAATATCTTGTTAAGATATTTTTGAAAAGTATAAGATTTAAACATCATACTCACACAATTTTTTTTTCACTTTTAATTACTTTACAACTTATTTGCTTTTATGCCATATTGTGTTCCTCTCAGAAAAACTCCCCTAAGTACCACTCTGCATTATGAGATCTGTTTTTACATAATTAAACCATCATCTACCATCAGATAATGCCATAACCCTCTCGTGCACGGATGATGCCATAACCGTCTCATGGGTCTGCCATCGGACGAAGCCATAACTAAGCCATAATTGTCTCACATCCATTCGTATATACTTGCTAGGAAAAATGGCTTAGGATTTGTTTAATTTATGACCCATAAACTACCCTAACTGTTCTTCCCTTCTCAAAGCGCAAATACAATCATTCTTCCTCTTGAACATCTCACAACTCCTGTCGATTCAATTACTATTCTCTGCTTCCGAAGCGTCTTCTTCATTTGGTTTTATTTTTTTATCAGGTGTGAATATTTAGTAAAACAATAATGTTGCATTAACCATAGAAATACATCCTCCTGACCACTGAAATATATTCTGCATAAAAAATTTGCGTTCTTTCAATATATCGTTTGTTTATATAGAAGTATTCGATAGTCATCGAACATTCGCTAACGTGTTCATCAATGGTGAATCTGTGTCAGATACTTGGATAAATTGGGTAGCTTCGACGATGCATGCAAGCGAAATAATAAGCCTACCAAGAATATTGTCAACTCGAAGCAAGGATTTCCTTAAGCTGAGTTCTCGATATTAACGATTTCTCTGCATTCAAGAAATTGTTATTGCTTCCTAGGGTTCGTTTTTTTATGTTATTTTGACTTTGGTTGGGTTTTGAAGGTGGTGAGAATGAGGCGATTCCTCCTTTGAAGGATTTCGAAAAGTCCTCAGCCAAGATCACGGGGAGGAAGAAGTCAAATTTATACAGAGGTGTCAGGCAGCGTCCATGGGGAAAATGGGCTGCGGAGATTCGAGATCCCAGAAAGGGCATTAGGGTTTGGCTCGGAACGTTTAACACTGCAGAGGAGGCAACCAAAGCCTATGATGCAGAGGCTAAAAAGATCAGAGGCAAGATAGCCAAGCTCAACTTTGCTGATCACTCGTGTTTTGTAAAAATGGACAGTAACAAGAAAATGTCAAGGAAGAAAGTAAAGTCATGTACAAAAAAACCCTAATTTAATGTTGGGTTTGAATATGAACAGTAAGGTAAAACCTTTATATTCCTCAATTCCTGACTTATTAGAGGGTTACTGTGTAAACAACCAAATGGAACCCTCTTTGAAGGATGTCTCCAGATTGAATCTTCCAGCGTGTGTCCCCGATGATATCGAGTATCGGTACTCTAAGTTCCCCAATTCCTAACTTATTAGAGGATTACTGTGTAAACAACCAAATGGAACCCTCTTTGAAGGATGTCTGCAGATCGAATCTTCCAGTCTGTGTCTCCGATGATATCGAGTATCGGTACTCTAAGTTCCTAAAACCCAGTGCTCCATTTCAAAGCACTTCAAATGCATCCACAGTCCAATCTTGTGAGCATATAAATTTGAGCCAAACTTTACAGCAATCATGCTCTTGTGAGATCTGTAGCCACAACTATTCAGAGGTGAGCAATTTCATGTCCACTGCTTATGGCAATGCCGCAAATTCGAACTGGTGAAATCTTCCCATTCAGGAGGTTATTTTGATTCTGATCATAGCAGCAACTCATTTGATGGGGCACATTTCCCATGGGGTCATGAGACGAAAACCCCAAAAATTTCATCTGAATATGATGTTGGACATGAGTCTCTATTTATAGACATAAAATCCCCAGTTCAGGGTGTTGTTAAAGACAGACCTGCAGATACCTCTGTCAGGGTCAATGGTGGGACCAAAAGTTTTGCAGTGGAGACATTCATGGAGGTCAACAATGGGACATAATGCTTTGTTGTCGATATTGTTGTTGAGATCAAAGGTGACACAGAATGCTACAAAATAGAGGATAGCATTGTGCAGATTGAATTTTCCAAAGAATTATCTGCCTTGGAATCATATCTTGGGTTGTCAGAGAGTCCTGATCTTATAGTAACCATGGATGAATCAATACAAGTTGGGGATCAGGGTCCAGGCTCCTTTCCATATGAGCAGTGTTTCCTGAAACCATGGATCTATGACGATCTACCAATTTCAAGTTCAGTTTACTAAAGCAGTCTCATCGATCAACAAATTTCAGATTCAGCTTATCAAAGCAATCTTGGTTCTTGCTTCTGAGGCTTATTATAAATACATAACAAGAAAGCAAGACTCGTGGTATGTGTTGCAGGCCTATGTATGGCATTTACAGTCTTTTAAACTCATGTTTTGTAATTTTTTCTTTATGTTTAATTGTTTGTTTACATTTGTAAAGTATCTCCCACCTGTAATGATGATATAGATCAAAGTCAAATTACATTGCTTGGTTTTTTTGAAGGAGAGTGATGATTTAATTTACATTTTCAAATAATATGTAGTGATAATTACAAGTTAAATTAGGTTTAAAATAATTTAGATTAAAATACAAATTAATATAATGGTTTTTTTAATATTGAATTATTAATATTTGTTTTCTTTTATTTATTTATTATTATTAATTTTTTTTGTTAGCATTGGTTTGACATAGTTTTGATTTGGACTATATAACTATAATTACTAGTTGAATTTATATATTCTAGTAAGTTTTCTTATACATTATTACTTTCACACTATGTAACCACTGATCTCTCATTATGTCCCTTATTCTTTTACACTTAAAACTAGCAATTGCACCACATGTTGAAAAAAAACATTGTAACGAGGTAACATCTCTCTTTTACACTTAAAACTAGAAATTGCATCACATGTTGCAAAAAAATCATTGTAAGGTTGTAGCATAGGGATATTACAATAGAGAAATGAGGGTTGCATAACCATTGACAGTCATACATATCCTCTAGTAGCTCCAAGAGGCATATCATGAAACTAATGATTGAAATTTATTCTTTGCAATATGTATTGTCTATGTGCTCGTATGTGTTCTCTTATATGCGTTCTATTATATGCGCTTGTCTTCCCATGCTTAGAAGTTGGAAAATATTATTGCCATATTATTGTTCCAAGGCAACAGCTGAGGGAAAAAAGGTAGTTACCACAGACTTGGAAACATACATCACACTATCAATAAATGAGAAGGACATAGGAGTTCCACAAATTCTAGTAATAGGGAGTTGTTGAGGAAGAACTTGGACTGTGGGTTCGATATGTTGCTTATTTATGAGCTATGAAGGGAGGCTTGTCTCTCCATGTTTTCCATTTTCTACTATCTCTAACATTTCTCAATGGGAATAAGTGACCTCTATTGACTCTTCAATCATATGGATTGTTTGTGGTATGGCTTTTGTGCACATCACCATGACATTAGGTGTCAATCATGCCTCTTACTCAAAAAATGTATTCTTTCCAAACATGAGTTGCAAGAGGTCGTGAGAATAAGGGGATTGTCAAAAGCCTTGCAGGAAGCTCAAGAAATTGTTAGAAACAAACCAAGCTCGAAGTAATCTCTGAATATGATCATGATGCATTTTGATTATTTTGATGACTACAATCGCACTCTCTTTGGTGGTGGATATGATCAAGAGTAATAGCATCAGTATCACAAAGTAGCTGTAAAGGTCATTGATTGATTGATTGATACATTTATGTCAGGCGGGCAAACCCAAACCTCCCTCTTAAGACACTTGTTATACTCCCAGTTGAGCAAGAGATGAGCCATGACTTGAGATGAGCCATGACTTTTCATATGGATTAGTGTCATTCCCTTATGGAGGAGCAGCGGGAGCCCATGGGATGAGCCATGACTTTTCATATGGATTAGTGTCATTCCCTTATGGAGGAGTAGCGGGAGCCCATGAAATAAATGACAGATACCCACACTTATATCTAGATCGACCCCTTCCTATGACGGAGATGAATCCACTATTATGGTTGTGGCAAAGGATTTGATTATGGAGGCCCAAGCCTCGACCTCAACCAAGGTTCAAGGCCAATCTGTATGGATATTAGTATGAGGAAAATCCTAGATGGAACATATCACTCCAGCATTATCACTCTGGGTATTCTAATTATAAATATGGACGAGAGAGTAAATCGAGTTATAGGAGGAGGCCAAGTTATCCATCAACTTGAAGTAGTCAATGGGAAACCCAAGCATGTACTATAAACCTACACTGTCACCATTTAGATTGGTCGTGCTGTCATCCAAGGATAAATTTTTGTTGTGTACACTCTCCTACCAGTCAAGAGTAAGACTAGCCAATTATGTAATCTAGAAATTGAATTCCAGTGGTCAAACAAGTGATTGCAGGATAAGTATGCACATTGTTGCCTATACTTGTAATCAAATTGTTGAGAGGTCCCGATAGATGGAAAAAGGGACTTTTGTATTGTAGTGTTTTCCTTTAAAAAATGCCCCTTGCAAAAGAGTCTTGCATCCAATTGTTGCAATGTGAATGTGTCTTTTTCTCAGTAATCATGAGTAGCAAGAGGAACATCCTCCAAAGCTTCAAAGTCCCCATATGAACATTCAACTGGTAGTTCCATATGTCAGCAAGAGCCCAAGTCTGAGGAGCCCAAGCTTGAAGAGCATGCCTGGTCCTATAAAAATAGAGATTTTTTCCTTTGAAAGCAACAATGGAGAAGAGACAACCCCTTCATCTATTGGGGATCTAAGAAAATGGCTGAGATGATTACTACAACCAATATGTTTATTCTACTTTAGGTCAGGTTTTATATTAGCATAAAGTTGTCAAAAGTCTAATTAGCTTAGTTCAGGTTGTTTGTTTTTTTTAATGTGAGAATAACTAGGGTAGGCACAAACTTTTTTTTTCCCTCTAGCCTTTCCGTTCATCTAACTCAAATTCATAAGCTCAGACTACCCAGAAAACAACACATCAAGCTCTAACAAAAATCATAATATTTCTAGGAGATGAGCCATCCTATTCTATGTTATTGCCTTAGGGCGTTTCCTTTGCAACATATGGTGCAATTGCTAGTTATTATTATAGCAGATATTATTTTTCTATTTAGAGCACAATTTATTTATTTTTATTTTAAAGTGGCAAGTGTCAACTCTAAGAACATACAGGCTTACACATCCCCTCATAGAAGATAGATCCATCAAAGTAAAAATCTAATATGAGCCGAGATGGATCAACTTTCTTGAGGTGCAAACTTATTTTAGAGCACAAAATTTTCTTTAGATGTAAACTTATTTTAGAGTGCAAAAAATAATGTGTAATTTTTTATTGTTTAACTTGTATTTTGTAATGTTATATAGATTACATAACATGTGCATTGACCCATTTTATCAGGTCACATTAAACTTATTGTTTTTTATTAATATATTTTTAAGTATATGTAAATATTAAAATATTTTATTTTAACTCACTTTGGATATTTTATTCTATACCACATTAAAATATGTTCTTTAGAAATTTTTTTAATATATATATATATATTCGTGTCAAAATATTTTTGAAAAGTACAATGTCACAATTTTTTTTTTTTTACTTCTAATTACTTTACATGAAATTATATCAGGTCATATGGACAACTAATTAAATATGAATAGCATATATATATATATATATATATATATATATATATATATTTTTATAATAGTTGACATTGCTATAGAACCAACATAGATCTATCTTAAGTATTGATCTAATATGAGTCGACAGACATCAAATTTCTTCATGTACAAGCTTCATTAGAGTTTAAAATACAATGTGTTAGTTTTCATTGTTTAAATTGTATTTTTGAATGCTATATAAAGTATGTATAAGACCAAATATACATTTTAACCATAACTTTTTTAAATGATATATAATATATATATAATTGGCATTAAAATATTTAACATAACATGTTCATCCAAAAATTTTTTAGTGTAAATTAAAATAGTTTTTTATTATTATTACATTTTTACATATATCTATTAAAATATTTTATTTTAACAAATTTTATCTATATAGAGATATATGAGAAGTTGATATCCACATAAATTAGTTAACATAGATCTACAAAGAGTTTATATAAATCTTGGTTGAAACATTTTACTCACATTTGTTTAGTTCGAACTACTTTATAGCATATTCATTTTTTATTATTATTATAGTTGACATTATGTTTCTATTTAGAGCATACATTTTATTTTTATTTTAAAAGAGCATGTGTCAACTCAAACGGACGGACAAACAAATTTACACATCCCCTCATAGTAGATTGTAGAAACTTACAGATCCCCTCATAGTGAATTATAGTATAAGTCTCTCAAGGCAATTAACTTTAAGTATTGTAATAATTTCAACAATTAACTTTAAGTATTGTAATAATTTCATTTATTTAGCAATAATGGACAATCAATTGTTAATTTGGCAATAAACCAATCAACAACAAATTGCAAAGGCATCATACTCTTGACTCCAGTGTAACTCAAAATAAAGCTTCGTTTTTTAATGTTTAAAGAAACCGATAAATCTGTAAAAGTGCAAACTATTTTTTAAAAACTGAAACTATTTTTTTAAAACAAAACTCAAAGGAAAATCCTCAAAGATTTGATCCTTTAATAAATCTAGATTATATATATATCTATATATATATATAATTTTAATTTTAATTTTTTTATAATTTTACTAAATTAAAATATTTAAGTAACGTAACAAAACATTACGATACCTATTTACCACAAAAATATTAGAAAAATTCCATAACTTTAAACTGGACTTCTTTGTTTACGAGGTCTGTACAATTGATATCAACTCAAAATGGAACTGAAATCAATAAATGCTCATACGATGTAGTTCAACCAGGAGAATGCGTAACGGCTTAGCACATTTCAAAACAGAGTAAGCTGACTTCATCATGTCCGTTGAGCTATGTGACTTTTATCCTCATAGACTAAACAACTAGATGTTGCATCGTACAAAGTCACCACAGACCCGGCAGTTTTATCTATGCTCATTGAGTTCCACGATACCATCATGGATTCTAGATGTTGCGAAGTATAGACACTCAATATTTCTGGGTTTTTCTGTTGACTCTTGAACTTTAAAAATCCCTCCCAGAGACGCATGAACCGGAATTATAGATATTTCCTATCCCAACACCCTAAACCAAGGCGTACAGCAAAGGGGTTTGATTCCTTGTTATTTCTTCAAAAGGGGTTACCAGTAATCTGAGCAAGAACATAGGACATTCTTAAAATGACGGAAACGGTTAGCGTCCCTGACAATAATTTCTCGTCCAGTGATAATGGAGATAAATTTGAAGGCAGTATGGCAGTCACCAAATACAGAAAGAATTTTAATAATTTAGATAGTTGTCCCAGTGGGTGTGTTTATTAGACCAAAAGCAAGAGGCAGTTTTTGGCTACGGTGACAGATAACATCTTTCTTATCACATACTACAGGGACATACGACGGAAACTCAATTCTGATTATGACACCGTGGATTTGCTTTCCCTGGTCAAGGGCTGCAAGGTCAGCACATGCCCTTAGCACAAAGACAAAACTGCATTCATCGTATTCCGCAACTGCATCTCCCTCAGGAAGTCTCTCAAAAACCTGGCGGGCATCAAATTTATGTGTTGACATAGATTACATTGAAAAAAAATACCCATATGTTTCAAAATTTGCCAATTCCACTCTGAGTAAGGGTACCTGTTGCTTTGGTTTACCCTGCTGACTGCTCCCTCTCTCTGGGCTATGAAGAATATAAACCACAATTCATCAATACTTTTTACTGTTGGGGGCAAAGGAGAAACCAGTTGTTGATCTCCCCCATCTTTCTCTTTGATGTCTCTGCGTATATCATCTCTGTATCGTAAAACGAATCAATTTTTTAAGGATAATTCGCCGAATCAAATGAACTAACGAATATTAGAAATTTTTTGGACGGATTCGGCCAAATTTAGTAACGATCCCAACAATTGCATTCTCTACGAAAATCCCGTTTCAAGTACATTATCATGGAATTTCCTTCCATGATCCAGCGCTTCACATGCGGAGAGCACACTGGCCTACATTTAAGTAGACCAATTTTCAGACCACATCCAATGTGAACCCAGTCTGACCCTCAGCCTGTCTTGCAGTGGTCGTATCGTAAATAATTACTTGCCTATTTCATATAAATGTCCCATTTTTTTTTGGAAGCAACGAAACCGAAATCGCTATATGTATTGTTGGAAATATTAATCTCAACTACTGCGTTAAACACATCGAAAAACACCATGTTTGCCCACTCAACAACGTTGGGATTTTGTTGGCAAGGGGGAAGGATTAAAGTCTAAGTAGAACATCATGCTTGTCCACTCAACTACCGCAGGGTTGTGATTTTGTTGGCAGGCGGAAGGACTAACTTTAAGTAGAAGTATAATTATTTCGCAACACACTCAGCAACACACTAGAATTTAAAGCACTTAATATATAGTTGGTAAAATGTATATTCAAGCATTTACTAGGCAATTCCAGCAACACACCAGAGAATTTAAAGCACTTAATACATGGTTGGTAAATTGTATATTCAAGCATTTACCAAGCAATTCTTAGTTGCAGTCCGCAACGTCAATCTTTGCAAGTTCAAAAAAAAACCCATTTTGTATAATCCCCCATCCCGTGTCTTAATGATTTGCTCCTTCATGTATTAATGTCAAAAATGTAGGTTTGCCCCCACTGAAGTGTCAGTAGGATTTTCTTTGTTTTACTTGGAGATGTAACCTCCATTTACCAAGCGAATGTATTTTAAACCTTCACAAGTAGATTTACTGCAACCATTTTTCTTTTAGTATGTTTTTTTTTTTTCTACTGTGAGTTTTGTGTTTTAATTAAGCCAATGGTTTTAAACCTTCACAAGTAGATTTACCACAACTATTTTTCTTTTACTATGTTTTGTTTTGTGCAGTGAGTTGTTTTAATTAAGCCTTTGGAGATTTGATTTGTTGCTTTAATTAAGCCTTTGTCCAGTTGAGCTCTAGCTGGAGATTTGATTTTCGGCTGAGACTTTTCTTCTCTGCCCTTGTAAATTTTTTACCAGCAAGTAGAAGTTTTTTTTCACTAAAAAATGGCAACATCAAACACAAGCTTGACTAATCGTCAGATACCTCAGTTTAATGAAACTAATGTCTTTGCTTCTCAAGACATTTGGAATTTGGTGGAGAATGGTTTTGAAGAACCAGCAGATGTAGCAACATACAATGCCTTGTCTCAAGCAGAAAGGCATTTGACATACAATGCCTTGTCTCAAGCAGAAAGGCATTTGTTGAGGGACAACAGGAAAAATGATGCAAAATCTCTCTTCTACATTTTTCAAGCAATTCTTGAAAGTGTTTTTCCAAGGGTTGCAAAAGCAACGAAATCCTCTAGACAACCTACCAAAGCATGGAAAAAGTTAAGATAGCAATGATACAAATGCTAAGGAGAGATTTTGAAACACTCTGTATGAAAGAGTCTAAGAATGTAGACTTGTTTTTTACACATGTAATTGGGTAGGTTACTCAAATCGGGTCTCATGGTGAGACACTTGAGGAAAGGAGAATAGTTGAGAAAGTTTTGAGAAGTCTGCTAGAAGGGTTTGATGCTATTGTTGTAGCCATGTAAGAGACAAAGGATCTCTAACAGTTCTCAGTGGATGAGCATCATTCATCACTTATTTCTCATGAACATAGACTAAATAGAGAAATAAGCTCCTCACTGGAGCATGCCTTCAAGACACAAGTTTCATTTGGTCAAGGTAGAGGCAGAGGAAGATCACATGCTAGAGGAAGAGGAAGAGGCCCACACAAAGGTGGAAGAAGCAACTCTTCAAGCTCAAGTGGAAGAGACAACAATCAAAATCCATGTCAAGGTCCATGTCAAAATCAAGCACAAGGTTAGAGATATGATAAATCTCAATTCCAATGTCATTACTGTAAGAAGTATGGTCATTATGCAAATGAATGTAGAAAGAAGTAATACGACATTAGTAACAAACCAAGTGTAAATTTCACAAAAGAAAATGAGAACCATGATAACACATTTTTAGCTTGTAATGTAGCACAAGAAAAACAAAGTGATATATGGTATCTAGATTCAAGGTGTAGCAACCACATGTCAGGGAACATAGAAATGTTTTCCAATCTAGATGAAAGTGTGAAATCTCAAGTGACATTAGGGATTGATAGAAAAGTCTTTGTCATGGGAAAAGGAAGAGTTAATATCCTAACAAAGAAGGGGTAGAAGAAGTACATCTCAGATGTTTACTTTGTCCCTAGTTTGAAGCATAACCTCATAAGCATTGGACAACTCATGCAAAAGGGCTACAATGTCTTTTTCAAAAATGATGAGTGCACAATTTTGGATAAGCCTCCAAGTAGACAATTGATTGCAAAGGTTCAGATGACAAACAATAGAATGTTTCCCCTAAAGATAAGATCAAATTTGAAGGAAGAAGGTGCACAAGCACAACTATCAATGAACTCACAAGAGGATGGAAGAAAAGATGCAGTTGTCACACAAGTAAACTATCAAGCAGAGGTCAAAGATGAAAATTGGTTATGGCATTTGAGATTTGTATATATCAACTTTGGAGGTTTGAATTTGCTACATAGAAAAGACATGGTGAAGGGGTTGGCACTTACGGAAAAATCAGACAACCTATGTGAAGGATATATCTTTGGTAGGCAACATAAAGAGACATTTCCAGTAGGAAAGTCAGTAAGGGAAAAGACACCTTTGAAGATTGTCCAGATTTATGTGGACCAATCCAGACACCATCAATTGGTGGCAACCACTATTTATTGACATTCATAGATGACTACACAAGGAAGACATGGGTCTATCTCCTAAAACAGAAAAGTGAAGTGTTTGAGTGGTTCTATCAATACAAAGCTCTTGTTGAGAAGCAAAGTGAAAACTACATCAAAGACCTTAGGATTGACAGAGGTGGCGAATACATCTCAAATGATTTATTACATTTTTTTAGGGAGCATTGAATTCACAAGCAATTTATAAAAAGGTATACGCCTCAACAAAATCGTGTCGCAGAAGGGAAGAATAGGACCATTATGGAAATGGCAAGGAGTATGTTGAAGGCAAAGCATTTTCAAAATTATTATTAGGCTAAAGTTATCGCTTGTGAAATGTATATCATTAATAGGTGTTCAGCGAAAAGTGTCAAGAATGTGGTTCCCAAAGAGGCATGGAGTGGAAGAAAGCATAGTGTCACTCAAATGAGAGTCTTTAGAAGTGTGGCATATGCACATGTCCCAGATGAGTTGAGGAATAAGTTGGGCAGCAAGGGGGAGAAATGTATATTTATTGGATATAGTGATGAATCCAAAGCATACAATCTCTACAATCCATCAACCAAGAAGGTCATAGTCAGCAGAGATGTGCAATTCATAAAAGAGGAAGGATGGGATGGAAGCTTAGAGAAGACAGTGAATGTGAAAGCATGTTTACCACATGAGGACAAAGATGAATTGACAATAATAAGCAATTCTTCAACAGTCACTCCCTCTACTCCTATTCAAGAACAACAAAGTAGGTAACAATTAACAATGTCAAAATATAATAGGATAGTGTCGTGCAGTCAAGCAAGTGCTTCTCGAAGCATGCCGCAAAGCACAACACCAAGTGACATGTCAATCCCATCTTCAGCAGGAATAAGAAGACCAAAATTGATAAATTTGAAATGAGAAAGATGAAGTTGATAGTAGAGCTGGTCTAAATTCCTAATTTCATTATTTTGTCATGTAGATGACCCAATTGATTTTGAGGATGCAGTCGAAAAAGAAAAATGGTTTGCGGTAATGGAGGAAGAAACAACAGCAATAGAAAAGAATTACACATGGGAGTTAGTGAACCTTCCACAAGGAAATGTAGCCATTGGAGCGAAGTGGGTCTATAAGACCAAGAGTAATGTCGAAAGGAAGATTGAAAGGCGTAAAGCAAGGCTAGTTGTTAAAGCATACAAGCAACAACAAGGAAGAGATTATGCGAAGACATTTGTGCTAGTCACAAGGATGGAGATAGTGCGTACAGTTGTGGCAATTACCACGCGACATAAATGTAAAGTATATCATATGGATGTAAAACCAACATTCTTGAATGGAGTGTTAAAAGATGAAGTGTATGTTGCGCAACCACCTGGTTATGAGATAGAAGGGCAAGAAGACAAAGTGTATCAGTTGAGGAAAGCTCTTTATGGGCTGAAGCAAGCATGTATGGACCTGAGGTCCGTGCGACGGGCAGGGCGACTCCACCGTGTGAAGGACGTGTGAAATTTGAAACGAAATGAACCTTGGACGAGTTTATACGAAGTTGGGCGAGTTGAGAGGGTAGTCCCATCAGTTGGGCGGGCCGACCCTCCACTAAGGCGAAGGCAACATGTTGAACGAGTCGGCTTGGGCATTGGGCATGGGTTGGCCGGGTGACATAACCCACCACCCACTCGTATATATTAGTGGACAGTTTGTGAAGGCAAATCATCATTCGATCACATGAGTTCGAACAAGGAGTTTTGCAGTGTGTGGATGAGCCCGCACGATGGGCGGAACTCGGGTGTAAAACTAGTTCAAAAAAGTCGTTCAGAAAAGTCGGGTGAAAAACTCAGGTGAGAAACGCGGGCGAAAAACTCATGCAGAAAACTCGGGTGGAAAACTCGTGCAAGAAACTCATTCAGAAAACTCGGGCGAGGTTGTCGGGCAGAACTCGGGCGAGGTCGTTCAGGCAGGACTCGGGTGAGGTCGTTTAGGTAGGACTTAGGGGAGGTCGTTCGGGCGAACTGGGTGAGGTCGTTCGGGCGAGCTGGGTGAGGTCATTCAGGTGAGCCGGGTGAGGTTGTCGGGTGACCCGGGTGAAGTCGTTCGGGCGAGCCAGGTGAAGTCGTGTGGCGACCCAGGTGAGGTCGTTTGGGCGAACTGGGTGAAGTCGTGTGGCGACCTGGGTGAAGTCGTGTGGTGACTCAGGTGAAGTTGTTCAGGTGAACGAGTTTGGGTGAATGGGTGGACGTGCAGATAGGTGGCCAGGTGAGGGCACAACCTGCACACCGAAACGAAGAATCATGCGGATGGGCGACTTGGGTAGGTCACGTCGTGCACAGCGAAATGGTGGAAATGGTGAAGTGTTGAGGTTGTGAATGAAGGTGTGACTCGTGCGGAGGCGCCCGTGTGTGGTGACTTGGTTACGACGAGGCACGCCCAAGTTGGGCAAGCAACACGATCATGCGACAAGGTGAATGAAGGGTTGGTGAGTATTGTGGTGATCATGCGGAGGCACCGACAAGCTGGGCAACCGAGTTTGCCAAAGTTGGAAATTGGGCTAAGTGTAAATTTGGGGTTTCCCAAGATTTAACTTGTACTTATAGAAGAAGATTATATATATTGATTCGGGCAGACTCATATTGCATGGAGTTGCCCCTCCCTTTTTACTGTTGTGCATTTCTATTGTATAATGATGTTTATGTGAATGTTATGGGCTTTCATTGTATAAAGGACAAAGGTAATACTTGGTAATGAAAAATAAACTAAGTATGGAATGTTAGGCATAGTCTACAATCATAAGTATTGGTGAAAATAAAATGGTTGGTAGTGTCGCACCTCGCTATAGTGCAGTTGGAAGAGTACCACCAGTGTAGGGTCGTGATAGGTGGTATCAGAGCTAGTGTCAGGGAGCTGGTGCTGGTGTTGAAGCGTTGAAGCTTATACACACCTGCACTTCATGACAGGTGGTATCAGAGCTAGTGACCTGAGTCAAGGAGTTGATTCTACGAAGACCGAAGACTTGGTAGGGAGCTCAAGTTTTGCAGGTGACAGGTGGAATATCAGGGTGATTCAGGTGAAGGGTGAAACTGCTTTAGCAAAGGTGAAGCTTTGTGCTTGGGCCAGGCTGAACGACAAGGGATGGTAGGTTTGGAAGAATGTGAAGGGAAGCTCTTGCTTACCTTATATAGGTTGAAGTAGATGAAAGAAGAGAACTCCCGGATTTGAAAGGAACTTGAAGTCTTGGAAAGGAATGTTGAAGACAAACTTCTTCAACTTGGTTGGACAATGGAGTAGGATGAAGTTGCAGATTGTGCTAACAAGGAAGAGGAAGCTGTGAAGATTGAAGATGTTGCAGATGTGACAACGATGGAGGATGGACTTGAAATTGATCAAGTTGGACCAGGATCGTGTAGTTTGCAGATATGGATGGATGAGGTTACTCACATGGAGGAGCCTCATGATGATGATGTAAGTGCTATTGATACTTGTGTTTCATTTGAGCTTTTGGGAGAAGAACCATATGCAGGGAAGAGCAAAGTCGGTTTGTCGATGCAAGAGAACATCTTACCATGGATGTCTATGATGAGACCTTGTATGGAGAAGCAAGGGTTGTTGATTGTTGCAGGACTTGTTGGGATTTTTTGTGACCTTATGATAGAAGGTACAAGGGCCCGTGACAAGGAAGGAACATGATGATCATTGCAGAGGATTGAGTCATGCTTTAGACACATGGAGAATTGGCTAAGTTCCCGGCATGACTCATGGACATATTGGAGGGCACATACTTGAGGTATGATGATACTTGGGTGAACTTCTCATGCCGAGACCAAGAGCAAGTCTTGGTGCAACCTCTAGTGGGGGAGCTATGATGGAGAGACTCATGTGATGTTGATATGGTTGGGTGACCGAGTTCACTAAATTGAATATTGCAGACTTGGATGGGGATGACCAATTGTTGTGGTGGGTCTACTTGGTTGGACTACATTGGCAACTTAGTCATGGACATTAGGTTGGAGACATGGAGCATGGCAGTCTTATGCAGGGACATTATGCAGAGCACTTATAGAGATGTCATATGGGCATCCAATGAGGAGTGCCAAGGAAAGGATGTTGTGTAGGTGGATTGCTGGTGTGACATGGAGATGTGTTATTTATGAGTCGATGGAGAGGTTGTGCACTTATGTATAACAAGGCCATGGACTTGGATGGAGTTGTGAGCAGACTATGGAGCATTCCTACTACATGGAGAGCTGAGGCATCTTGTAGAGACCTTTGGGCCAAGACTTGTATGCTTGCTGAGATGTTGGTTGGAGATGACTCATGGAGCTCATGATGACATGAGGTTGTGACTTTTAGGGACTTCATATATGTTGGACTTGGAGGATCTGATGCATTAAGGAGCTGAGGTTAGAGACTTTGATGCAGAATGGGATGCATACTTCTGAGTACATGTATGGGTGTGGCTTGGAAGAGTGACTTGATGTGGAGGATCGATATGAGACACTTTGGAGTGACAGAGTTACAACGATGATGATGCCTTGGTGATAACACTTGGGCATGGGTTGAGCCGAGACTTAACCACTTTGACACATGGGAGCTGATTAACCTATGATCATGGGCAGCACATGGATAGATGAGACATGTGTATACTTGTTTCTATGACAAACTTGAGGGATGGCACATTACAGATATGATGGACGTTGCTTCATGGACCTAGATGTGGCACATCGAGAGTTGGAGTTTGATGAGATGATCTCTTCACTTTGAGGAGATGGATGTTTTGCAGATGGATGATGATGTTGGATAGAAAACATCATGGACAACATGTTGCAGATGAGATGAAGACTACTTCATGGACCTGGGAATGGCTTACTTATATGGAGATGGATTCTTGATCGAGTTGAGGATGTGACAAGATGTTCAGAGAAACAACTGATGGTGGCATGAGGATGTTCACTCTCATGGTTTGAGCATGATAGTTGGAATGATAACCCGACTAGTTCAAACATGGGGGCCGGTAGTGCATAGAGATGTGTTAGTGTTATGTTGGAGTATCATGGCAGTAGTTTACATGAGGACAACACATGATGAGGTCAACACGAGATGTTGTAGGAAGCATGTAGCTTGAGATGGAGGGGCCAACCTTCCATGATGGGGAGCAACATGTGGAGATTGTGACAGGGTGGTTGATGGTCATGGATTGAGATGATTTTCGATATATGACATATCGATGGGGTGTATACCTTGGTATGGTGATCTTGGTGATAGGTGGTTGTCGGGATGAGATATTTTCGAGGATGAGAATGACTTCAAGTGGGGAAGGATGTATGGACCTGTGGTCTGTGCGACGGGTAGGGCGACTCCACTGTGCAAAAGATGTGCAAAATGTGAAACAAAATGAACCTTGGACGAGTTTATACAATGTTGGGCAAGTTGAGAGGGTGGTCCCACGAGTTGGGCGGGCTGACCCTCCACTCGAGCTAAGGCAACATGTTGAACAATTCGGCTTGGGCGTTGGGCATGGGTCGGCTGGGTGACATAACCTACCACCCACCCATATATATTAGTGGATGGTGTGTGGAGGCAAATCATCATTCGATCACACGAGTTCGAACAAGGAGTTCTCCAGTGCGTGGATGAGCCTGCATGACGGGCGGAACTCGGGTGTAAAACTCGTTTAGAAAAGTTGTTCAGAAAATTTAGGTGAAAAAGTCGGGTGAGAAACTTGGGCGAAAAACTCGTGCAGAAAACTCAAGCAAAAAACTTGTGCAAGAAAATCATGTAGAAAACTCGAGCAAGGTCGTCGGGCAGAACTCGGGCGAGGTCGTTCAAGCTGGATTCGGGTGAGGTCATTCAGGCAAGACTCGGGCGAGGTCATTTAGGCGAACCGGGTGAGGTCATTCGGGAAATCTGGGTGAGGTTGTTCGGGCGAGCCCGGTGAGGTCGTCGGGCGACCCAGGTGAAGTCGTTCAGGTGAGTTGGTGGAGTTGTGTGGCAAGCCGGGTGAGGTCGTTTGGGTGGACCGAGTGAAGTCATGTGGTGACTCGAGTGAAGTCGCGTGGCGGCTCCGGTGAAGTTGTTCGGGTGAACGTGTTTGGGTGAATGGGTGGACGTGCGGACATGCGGCTGGGTGAGGGTGCACTGTGCACACCGAAGTGAAGAATCGTGCGGACGGCCGACTTGGGTAGGTCGTGCTGTGCACAACGAAACGGTGGAAACGGTGAAGTGTTGAGGTTGTGAATGAAGGTGTGACTCATGCGGAGGTGCTCTTGTGTGGCGACTTGGTTAAGACAAGGCATGCCCAAGTTGGGCAAACAACATGATCGTGCGACAAGGTGAACGAAGGATTGGTGAGTCGTGCAGTGGCCGTGCAGAGGCGCCGAGGAGCTGGGCAACCGAGTTTGCTGAAGTTGGAAATTTGGCTAAGTGTAAATTTGGGGTTTCCCAAGATTTAACTTGTACTTATAAAAGAAGATTATATATATTGATTTGGGCAGACTCATATTGTAGCGAGTTTCCCCTCCCTTTATACTGTTGTGCATTTCTATTGTATAATGTTGTTTATGTGAATGTTATGGGCTTTCATTGTATAAAGGACAAAGATAATACTTGGTAATGAAAAATAAACTATGAATGGAATGTTAAGCGTAGTCTACAATCGTAAGTATTGGTGAAAATAAAATGGTTGGTAGTGTCGCACCTTGCTATAGTGTGGTTGGAAGAGTACCGCCAGTGTAGGGGCATGACAAAGCACCTCATGCATGGTATAGTAGGATATAGGCTTACTTGTTGGACAATTATTTCGACAAATGTGACATTGAGCCTACTCTCTACATCAAAGAGAGTGATGGTAAGATTTTTATTGTTGTCTTATATGTAGATGATTTGATTTTTATAGGTAGTGATGATTTCCTCATTGCTGATTTCAAAGAAGTCATGAAGAGTGAATTTGAAATGACTAACTTGGGATTGTTAAGATATTTTTTGGGCATAGAAGTGAAGCAAATATAAAATGAAATTTTTATTTCTCAAGCAAAGCATGTAGCAGACATTTTGGAGAGGTTTAATATGCAGAGCAGCAAGCCCGCACCAACTCCAACTGTCAGGGGGATGAAGTTAGAGAAAAGAAGATTTGCAGTAGCAATGTCAATCTGACATTATACAAAAGCATAATAGGTAGCATGATGTATTTGACCACCACTAGGTCAGATATAATGTAATCAATGAGTTTGGTGTCGAGGTTCATGGAGACACTCAAGGAGACGCATTGGCAAGCAGCGAAAAGGATTCTAAGGTATGTCAATGGGACAAAATAGTATGGTATTTTACATGCCACAGCAGATGATTTCTGGCTAGTTGGTTACATTCACACTGACTAGGTAGGAAATGTATACAACAGAAAGAGCACATCAAGATCTGTTTTTCGTTTGGGTTCTGGAGCCATTTCATGGGCCTCCAAGAAGCAACCAATAGTGTCATTGTCAACAATAGAAGCTGAATATGTCACCGCAACAACAACAATGTCCCAAGAAGTTTGGATGAGAAGGATGTTGAGGAATCTTCGCCATGACCAAGAGGGAATGACAACTATTTTCTGTGACAACACTTCCGTAATTGTGTTGTCAAAGAATTCTATCTTTCACAAGAGGACCAAGCACTTTGATGCTCAATATCATTTTCTTAGAGACTTAATTAATGATGGCGAAATTGTGTTTCAGCACTGCAAGTCATAAGAACAATTTGCTGATACTTTCACAAAGCTGTTGGCATGTGAAAGTTTTGTTTTATCTCCGAGACTGTCTGGGAAACCTCAATAGCGGAAGTTGTGATTAAGGGGGAGTGTTGGAAATATTAATCCCAACCACCACCTTTAACACACTGAAAAACACCATGCTTTGCCAGTCAACTACTGCAGGGTTGCAATTTCATTTGTAGGTGGAAGGACTGAGTAGAAGTAGATTGATGACCATTCCGCAAGACAACAGAGAATTTAAAGCACTTAATACATAGTTGGTAAAATGTATATTCAAGCATTTATTACGCAACTCTTAGTTGCAGTTCGCAACCTCTACAAGTTTAGAAAAACCCTCATTTTGTATAATCGGCCATCCCATGTCTTAGTGATTTCCTCTATCATGTATTAATGTAAAAAATGTAGATTTGGATAAATATGAATGCAAAAATCATTTACAAGGTTGAGCATGTAGAGGCGAGTCGAGTGTGTAATTATGAGAGGTAGTGAGGAGAAAATCGAGGAAATATTGGTGGGCAAGTGAAATAAGTTTTACGGAGTTGTACAGACAATTACTTGCAACCCAATGAAGCCTAAAACACAATAAGATTTTCTTTCTTTTATTTGGAGCTGCCGCCTCCATTTACCAAGTGAATGTATTTTCATATGTTTTATATCATAATCTAAAATGTGGTTTGCTGTGCTATGGTTTTAAACCTTCACAAGTAGATTTACCACAACCATTTTTCTTGGAGATTTGACTTTCCACAACTGATTCCGAAACCGGACTCCTCTCTTCTAGCCTTGTAATTTTTTCTAACATGTATTTTATGTGGCAATTACAAGAAGAACAATGAATATTTAAGTTTCACAATTGTGTTTCACTTTACCACATTTAAAGTAACTCTTAAAATCACCCATTGAATGAAATTAAAAGAAGTTGTAAGTTGTAAGCACTAATTTGAATGTATGACCTATTTTAATTTAGTTTGGGATTAGCAAGGGTTTTAACATAATAGGCCCCTCACTCTAATGCATAAGCTTCCCTTCATTTCTACAAATGTAAAAAAAAGTTTTAAATTGAATGCATGAGCTATTCAAATTTTACTAGGGGTTAGTAACGTGGTTTGTAAAGTTCTAATTTTATTGGGAGTTAGTAAGGTTTTTAACATAATAGGCCTCTCACTCTACTACCTAAAGCTTCTTGTTAAATTCTACGACTGTAAAAATAAGTTTTAAATTGAATGTACGAATTATTCAAATTTTAAGTTACTCTATCATGAAGAAATACATTTTGCAAATGACTATGAGTTTGCAATACATACACCAGCCAAGGGGTTGGCTCAAGCAGTTAAAGTTGATTTATGAAGAATACATTTTGCAAATGAGTATGAGTTTGCAATACATACACGAGCCAAGGCACTGGCTTAAGCAGTGAAAGTTGATTGAACCATCCACTCAAGTTTTGTTGCTGATAAGGAAGGTATGTGTTACAAGTTCAATTCTACCTGAGTCTTTTTAGGTTACCGACTTCTATTTTGACTTTCATGGATATAGATTTAAGGCCAAATTTTGATAACTTAGATTATCCCTAATTGTTTTTATGCAAATTGATTTAAAAAATCATATGGCATTGACTATTTAAGCCATTCAAGAAAAAAAATGATTCATGGACTCAGTTGAGTAACTAGTGTAAACTTCAAATTCATGGACTAGGCTAACTCAAAATAATAAGCCAAACTTGAGCTATGTACTCATATCATTATACTATGATTATTTTTAAACACTACAGGGCATATAGAGTCTCAATGTTAATGAAACTTCAGTTATATCATGAAATTTCTTTTGAAGTGTATTGTGTGTAATTCTTGAAATGTCCTCCTTGTATCTTATTTTTTAATTTATCATGATTATTATAATTGATTTACTTATATTTATATTTAATGATTATTATTTGTGGTATCAATTTAATTTTAAATAATAGTTAATATTATTACTAAATAAAAAAATTCTCTTCATTGACCTAGTCTTTTTTAATCAATTTGACTCTTCTCATAATCCAGACTTATGCAGGAACACAATATTATAGATATATAAACATAAACACATATATGAAGTAGAAATAAATCTCCATTTCATTATATCAAAGAACTGAAAGATGCTTACAAGAAGAATGGAAATAAACTAGCTTGAGCAATGGTAACTTACCTATGAGAAGAGGTGGCAGCTACGTGCCTCTAAAATGTATTACAATGAGGTTCCAATACCTTTTTATTATTGAACAACAAGTGGAAACCCTAACCAACCAAAAACCTAAACCCAAGAGATGGAACACCAAGTGTTTGTGGGCGTCATTGGGTTTAGTTGGGCAACCAACTTCCTGAGTTGTAACTTGGTCACATGTTCTTCATTTGGTGCCTACAATAACTCGTTAGAAATATATATCCGAGTAATAAAGGATTTGTGATAGGCCACTACCTATTGATACCATCCTGTTGCAAACCTAAAAAACTCCGTTTAGGGGGGTCAAAACAGCTCCAGAAGTTCAGTACCCAAAAGACTGCTAAAAATAGTAAGTTGTGCTATAATCAAGGAAACTAATGAAACTGATTGGAGGTCTAGGTGGAATAGGCAAGTGGCCACCAATATCCACATAGATCAGTCCTCCCCCCTTAGGAAGCATTAGTCCCCATTGCGTGAAAATTCTCTATGAGGCGAGGAATTTTTTGTTGAACATGGTCCTTGGTGAGCCACTTTCCCTTGTGAAGGTGTTGGCTTGCTTTGACAACTCGATATAGCTGTATCCTTTGTCAAAGAGTTTTCTTGATCTTTGTTGGGTCCTTATAATACTAGTAATTACCCCATTACTATTGTAGTTATACCCCTTATTTATATTGTTGTGCCCCTATTACCCCCATATTGTTATTTCTGTGCCCCATAGAATCCCTCTATTGTTATTTTTGTGGCTATATATTATTATTGTTAGGTCGGCTGGATTATATTGTGACTCCTTAGACTCCTATATATAGAAAGGAGGTTTTGTCATTTGTATCATCCAAGAATTGTTCATTTATGTAATGTAAAGGAGGTTGCCCCCTCGAAGAGGCTGAATTCTAAGGCGTTGATCTATCTTTTCTATCTTTTCTTGAGCTGGTTTCATAACATTTGGTATCAAAGCTTTGGATTCTAGGGTTTCGCTGCTCCAAACAAGTCATCGTGGCAGTTTCACTATAGCTTTTTTTTTTTCTGTGGATTTTTAGAAGTCGCAAAAAAAACCCATTTGAGAAGAAACCGTGCTGAACCTTGGGTCCGAATTTCAGACCTTTTCGAGTGATATTTGCGGAGATATGATCTGAGGAAGTTGGTCTTTTTGCAGACTCCTGAATTACATTCAAAACAGGTGACCTGGGGAAAATCGTCATAACTTTCTCTCTGGGGATCGGATTGAAATTAAGAAGGTACAGAAAGAGGACAGACTGTAGTTTCTTGTGTGTGTGTTTCAGATTTAAAGGTTGAAATAATGACTCGTGGCACGTCGTACAAGTTTGCTCTACTGAACCAGTCTAAAAGCAAGTCACTGTGGGAGATTTCACATAACTCTTCCTTGGAGAATCCAATTTGGCTCAGACTTGTGGCATTGGAAAGAGGACGCAGAAGGCTACTACAGGTAGCAATTTCAGAACTGGATGATCTGAAATTACAGAGATACATCAGATTCAATATCAGGCTTCTATAAAGTGAAAAAAGGTGTGTAGTTTTTTTAAAATTTTTGTGTAAGCTTGGTTTAACGGAATTCAAAGGGCATAGTAAAGCATTATTATCGGTAACTGATGCCCAGAGGAAAGAAAATGAAAACACCTAGTAAGGAACCTGAAAGCTCTAGCATGACTCATGAAGAAGAGGAAGAAATGCTACATGATATATCAAAATTACAAGAACAAGTGCAACAAATGTCACGCTCACAAAAGCTAACAGAAGCTAAGATAAGTGGCGTGGAATCTAAGATAAATGGCGTAGAATCTAAGATAAAGGGCATGGAATCTAAGATGGATGATTCGAAGACAGATTTGAAGAGAGACATGGCAGATTTGAAGATAGATTTGAAGACAGACATGGAAGAATTGAAGAAGTTGCTACAAGAAAGGGTCACTAATGGTGAAAAGGTAGTAAAGGAAACTCATGATGAGAACAAAAGAAATGTTAATCATGATTCCATAGACACTAATGTTGGATCGAAGAATCACCATATTCCAAAAATCGATATGAGGAAGTTTGATGGCAAGGATCCCGCCACATGGATATTACAGATGGAGCAATTCTTCGATCTCAATAATGTGCAAAACACACAAAAGGTACGTATGGAAACTGTATATTTGGAACCAAATCAGTTTGTATGGTATCAATGGCTTTGCTCTCGTAAACAATTTATCACTTGGGCAATTTTTACGGAAGAATTGATAGCACATTATGAAGATACAAAAAGCAACACTTTTTTTAGCCAATTGATAAGTCTCAAACAAAAGGGTTCAATAATGGAGCACATTGAGGAGTTCCAAAAATTGAACATAAGGGTAAAAGATATTCCAGAGGAGCATAGGATTGATGTGTTCATAGGGTCTTTAAAGGATAATATCCAACATGATGTTCGCCTTTGGGAACCTGATTCATTAGAGAAGGCATTCAGGTTAGCAAGAAAAATGGAAAGCAAAATTATGGCAACCAGGAAGCATACCACTCACAACTATAAAGACGGAAGTGTTGTTGCCCCTAGTCTTCCACAACCTATAAGGTTGACACCACAACAATTGGAAGAAAAAAGAGCAAAAGGGCTTTGTTACAGTTGTGATAGCAAATACACTAAAGGTCATAAGTGTGCTGAGAAGAAATTATTCTACATAGATTGTGAAGAGGAAGAAGAAAAGGAGCAAGAAAGGTCAAAAGAAGAAGATATACTCCAGGAACAAAGCCTAGATGAAGAACAAATAAATCCGACCATATCTTGTAATGCATTGGCGGGAATTACCACTCCTCAAACCATCAAGATAGAAGGACAAATCAAGAAGAAAAAGGTAATAGTGTTGATTGATTCAGGAAGCACCCACAATTTTATTCATTGTAGGGTAGCAAAAGAATTGAATTGCTTCCTATATCCAGCACCAGAGTGTCAAGTGATGATTGCAAATGGAGGAACAATAAATTGCTCTGGAAAGTGCCATAATATCAAGCTATCCATGGGAGAATATGTATTGACTAGCCCAATGCTTTCCATTCCAATGGGAGGTGCTGATGTTGTACTAGGAGTCCAATGGCTACAATCCTTGGGTACAATAGCTTTTAATTTTCAAGAACTTTTCATCAAATTTTCTATGGAAGGAAAGGAAGTTGAATTAAGGGGTATTGCAGGGAAACCAGGAAAGATAATCAGCTCTAATGGCATGACAAAGCTTCTAAAAAAGGAGCAAAGAGGTGTAATTGCACAATTATGTTCGCTAGATGTTTCCACATTGGAATCATCTATTTCTCCAGATCTCCAAAAAGTCCTGGACAATCATTCCAAGGTATTTGAGACTCCCAAAGGTCTCCCACCTATGCGTGATCATGATCATGCTATTCATCTGATTCCAGGAAGTGTTCCTCCAAACATCAGGCCGTACAGATATCCCTATGTCCAAAAAAGTGAAATTGAACGTATGGTTGCAGAAATGCTAGAGGCTGGTATAATTCAACCGAGTCAAAGTTCTTTCTCAGCTCCAGTAGTATTGGTGCACAAGAAGGATGGATCATGGCGCATGTGTCCGGATTATAGGGAGCTCAACAAGCTCACTATTAAAGATAAGTTCCCCATTCCTGTCATTGATGAATTACTGGATGAATTGCATGGATCAATTTACTTCACCAAGTTGGATCTTCGTTCGGGATATCATCAAATCAGAATGAAGATTGAAGACATTCCAAAACGGCATTTAGAACTCATGAGGGTCATTATGAATTTTTGGTCATGCCTTTTGGCCTTACCAATGCACCTTCAACATTTCAAGGTTTGATGAATTCAATTTTCAAACCATTCCTTAGAAAATTTGTGTTAGTATTTTTTGATGATATACTAATCTACAGCAAGTCTTGGAAGGATCATGTTGAACATGTTGACAGGGTGCTACAACTATTGGAGGAGAAACAATTATATGCAAAAAGATCCAAATGTTTCTTTGGAGTCCAGGAGGTGGAATATTTGGGTCATATTGTATCTCATGAAGGAGTTAAGGTAGACCCTAGCAAAATTAAAGCCATTAAGGAATGGAAAATCCCCACATCCATAAAGCATCTGCGAGGATTTCTTGGGTTGACAGGGTATTATCGCAAGTTTGTTAAGAATTATGGGAGAATAGCAGCACCTCTAACAACATTATTGAAGAAAGATTCATTTTCATGGACTCCGGAAGCAACAAAGGCCTTTGAACATCTTAAAGAGGCAATGTGCCAAGCACCGGTCTTAGCTACACCGAACTTCACAAAAACCTTTATTGTGGAATGTGATGCTTCAGGAAATGGAATTGGTGTTGTTCTAATGCAAGATGAAAGACCCATTGCTTTTGAAAGTCGTCCAATCAAGGGAAAGTTTTTAAGCAAAGCTATTTATGAGAAGGAAATGTTGGCAATACTCCATGCACTTAAGAAATGGCGACCCTACCTAATGGGAAGACACTTCAAGGTAAAAACGGATCATGATAGCCTTAAATACTTTTTAGAACAAAGATTATCCTCTGAAGAGCAACAAAAGTGGGTCACAAAGATGTTGGGTTATGACTTTGAAATCATCTACAAAAAAGGGAAGCAAAATGTGGTGGCAGATGCACTCTCAAGAAAGGATGAGGATGTGGAAGCATTGTTGTGTGCCATTTCTATTATCCAACCAGATTGGATAAACGAAGCAAGGGAGGAATGGAAGAATGACGAAGAAGTGTGGGCACTTATTCGAAAGCTACAACAAGATTCCAGTACTTCTGATACATTTAGCTGGCAAAATGATTCGTTATGGTACAAAGATCGCTTATACCTCTGTAAGAATTCCCAGCTAAAACAAAAGATTCTTATGGAATTGCACACTTCTCCCTTAGGAGGGCACTCAGGATTTTTAAAAACTTACCACAGGGTTAAGAAGGATTTTTTTTGGGATGGCCTTAAATCAGATATTCAAAAGTTTGTGGCAGAATGTTTGGTTTGCCAGCAAAATAAAGTTGAAACAATTAAGACACCAGGTCTATTACAACCTTTATCCATTCCAAGCCAACGTTGGGAGGAGGTTTCAATGGATTTTATCACAGGTTTACCCAAGTCTGAGGGAAAGAGTGTCATCATGGTGGTAGTTGACAGACTTACCAAGTATGCACACTTTTGTGCATTATCACATCCATTTAAAGCCAGTACAGTTTCTACTGCATTTATGGAAACAGTTCAAAAGCTACATGGAAACCCAAAGATTATTGTAAGTGACAGAGATCCCATTTTCACTGGAAATTTTTGGACAGAATTATTTTCTTGTCTTGGTACTCAGTTAGCTCATAGCTCATCTTATCATCCTCAATCTGATGGGAAAACTGAGATAGTAAACAAATGTTTGGAAGGATATCTTCGTTGCTTTGTATCTGATAAACAGACACAATGGGTCAAATGGTTGCCTCTGGCTGAATGGTGGTATAACACTTCCTTCCATACAGCAACAAAAATGACCCCATTTATGGCACTTTATGGGTATCAACCACCATCCATCACATCATATTTAAGAGAAAATTCTAAGGTTCAGGCAGTGGAACATCACATGAAACATCAACAACAAGTCCTCCAACTCTTAAAGGATAACCTCGTGTTGGCACAAAATAGAATGAAACAACAGGCAGATCAACATCGCAGTGAAAGAAGTTTTGATGTAGGTGATTTGGTATTCCTACGGCTACAACCATATAAGCAAATGTCCCTAAAGCAAGCTAAGAAGGATAATAAATTATCACCAAATTATTATGGTCCGTACAAGGTGTTGCAAAAGATTGGTACTATGGCATACAAATTGGAGCTTCCTGCAGCTTCTCGATTGCACCCAGTTTTCCATGTTTCATGTTTAAAGAAGGTTATAGGTGACAAGCTCCCAATTCAAACAATATTGCCAGAACTTGACGAGGAAGGAAAAATTATATTGGAACCGGAAGCAGTCACAGAAACAAGAACTCGACAGCTATGAAATCGATCAATTTCATAGTATCTTATCAAGTGGAAGAACTTATCCACTGAAGATTCCACATGGGAGGATGAGAATTTTATGCAGAAGTATCCAGAACTACTCAAGCGTTGAGGACAACACTTTTTTGAAGGAGAGGGGCATGTTGGGTCCCTATAATACTAGTGATTACCCCATTACTATTGTAGTTATACCCCTTATTTATATTGTTGTGCCCCTATTACCCCCATATTGTTATTTCTGTGCCCCATAGAATCCCTCTATTGTTATTTTTGTGGCTTTATATTATTATTGTTAGGTCGGCTGGATTATATTGTGACTCCTTAGACTCCTATATATAGAAAGGAGGTTTTGTCATTTGTATCATCCAAGAATTGTTCATTTATGTAATGTAAAGGAGGTTGCCCCCTCGAAGAGGCTGAATTCTAAGGCGTTGATCTATCTTTTCTATCTTTTCTTGAGCTGGTTTCATAACAATCTTCGTGTCCATGATCCTATCAGTTGTGGTCTATTCAATGTAGACTAGTTTGAGATTTGTTGGTGTCAGCTACTCAACAATGTATGATGTGTCCAACAATGGAGGAAAGTATGGCCGCAATTGGTCCACATTGAATACTAGGTGCAAGCCAAGGATTGGTGGAATGCTGAGCTTGAAATCATTTTCCCTCGTACCCTTAGTGATGGTGTAAGTCCCATATCAGATTGGGTGAATCTTGCAGTGGGGCCCAACAAGGCACTCCTTCTCCAAATATAATCAAACTTCATAGCCCACCTAGAACTTGTGTGATGCCCAATGTTGATCATGACATTTTTTATAGTTAACATTTGCTTTGTCCAATATTTCATGGACCTTTGGGTAGATGTGATGAATGTGTGCAATGAAGCTATTAGCCCTGTCACCTTCAGACTCAACATGAGCCGAATCTTCTTGGTATGGCAACATCAATGGGACATAGTGATTGGAATCCCAATCCCACTTGAAAGGGGATGTGGCCAATTGAGTTGTGGAGAGATCTATTGTAGCTGTGCTAGACATAGGGAAGTATCTCATCCCATGTGCATGAGTTCTTTGAGTTGTACATGTGCAAGATGTGCATGATCATTCTATTGACGACTTCTGTTTGAGCATTAGTTTGGGTGTGGAAGGTTGTGGACTTAGTGAGCTTGGTATCCAACAACAAAAAGAGGTTTCACCAGAATGCACTTAGGAACCCATTGTCCCTATCTAAGATAATGGATTGTGGGATCCCAAAGTGTACCCATACTGAGTCAAAGAAGAGTTTAATAGTGGATTCTCCAACAATATTATTTGTACAGGCCATCAGAATGTCCATCTTAGATAATTTGTCGATGACCATGAAAACACAATTGTTTCCATCCTTGGTAGAAGGAGGGCCTGACATGTAATCCATGGAGATGGATTCCTAGGGTTGGCCAAGAGTAGGCAGGGGAGTATACAGGCCTTGCTTCTTGATTGTAGGTTTGACAATGGCACAGGAAGTGTAGGATCTGATGTACTTCCCAACATCTTGTTGAAGGTTCAATCAATAAAAACACTTATACAACATTTCCATTGTCTTCTATACATCAAAATATCAAGCAACTCAACTGTAGAGTGCCTCCCAAATCTTCTTTGCACCTTCACTTGAAGGAACACAAAGGTGTCCCAAGTGGAATAACAGTGTGTCCTAGAGTTGAAAGTCTGGAACTTTCTTACCTTCCAGGACCATCTAGTATGTGGTGTCAAATTCTAGATCACTCTTATAAGGATGTGGCCATTGTGAATTCTCATGTCTACAAGAGTCGAGCATAGTGGTCAGTGTTATGACCAGCAGTAGGTTGAGGTAATCTATAACGTTGTTGGTGCTTCCATTCTTGTACTTGATGTCCAAATGGAACTGTTGTAGGTATGTTGACCATTTCTGATGGGGATTGTTATGGAACTTTCTTTGTGTCTATATGAATTGTAGGGGTCGGTGGTCTTTGTGCATGACCTTTTCCTTCCCCATAATGTAATGCTTCCATTGTCGGCCTGCACAATGGAATAGATCTCTTGGTCATAGGTGGAATACTTTCGTACTGAGTCTAAAAGTGTCTCATTATGATATGCCACAATATGGCCCTGTTGAGTAAGAACTACCCTAAGAGAATAGTCAGAGGCATTTGTCTCAATCTCAAACAATTGTTGCGGGTCTATTAATGTGAGTGCTGGTGCAAAGAAGATGCAATCCTTTAACTCAAAAAATGCCTTCTATTGGGATTCAAACCAGAAGAAATTTGATTTCGCTTCGCCCTTGGTGACTTGACTAAAAGGCCAAGTGAGATGAGAGAAATCGAACATGAACCTGCAGTAGAAATTGGAAAGACCCCGAAAGCTATGTACATTTGTTAGAGTCGCTGGGGTTGGCCAATCTCGAGCTTGTATCTTTCCTGGGTCCACATGAACACCCCCTCATCAATGATGTACCCGATATAATGAAAATGGGTAATAAAAAAATGAATTTCACTAAATTGGAAGAAAACTTGTGTTGTCACACGATTTGGAGGACCTGCCAAATATGGTGTTGGTGCTCTTCCCAAATCTGGCTTAAGATCAAGATGTCATCCAAATACACTAACACGAATGAGTTGGTGAAGGGCCACAAGATTTTGTCCATTATCCTCATGAAGGTTGGGGCATTCGTCAACCTGAGAGGCATGACTAGACATTCGAAAGGCCTTTCATGGATTTGAAGGAAGTATTCCACACATTAGAGGGTTCAATTGGAACCTGGTGATAACTAGACTTCAATCAATATTGCTAAAATATTTGGCCCCCTTGAGATGGTATAGAAGGTCATCAATCCATGGGATTGGATACCTATTCAAGATAGTGATCTTATTCATCACTCGATAGTAAATACATAGTCTCCAAGTGTTGTCTTTCTTTTGTACCAACATGATCAGATTCCCACAGGGTGATGAACTTGGCCTGATGTGTAATTTCTACAAAAAATCCTAAATATCCCTCTAAATTTAATTATTCTCTAGAACAGAGTGTTGATAGGTCGATCCGTTGGGTAGCGGGACACTCAAGGTCATATTGATGGATTGTTTGACTTGATAGTGCAGAGGTACCCCTGTGGGTGAGGTGAAGATGTCCCTATAGTACTCCACAGCCTTGTCCATCTGTTGTTACCATGGGGATGAGCCCTATTTGGAGGTGTTGGGTGTAGCCACAGTCTTATTCTTTCCCTGAGGGAGAATAATAAGGTAGAAAAATTTCCCAGTCTGGGAAATGATCTTGCTACATTTCTTCGTAGAGGTCAAAGGGATGGTGGTAGGCGGTGCTACATCTGGTATCCTGTATAACTTATTTCCCAAAGAAATAATAATAGTGCGAGGCCTAGACTCATACACAATATGATTCTTCCACAAGTATGGTTAGCCTAATAATACATCACAAATTTCAAGAGGAGAAACATCACACAATACCTCATCTATGATGGGCTTGATTTTGTAGTGAAGGCAACACTAATGGATGATGTGGAGATCTCATCCCAAGTGAAGCCACCCGATGGTGTACAACTGTGGGTCTGGTGTGGTTGGTAGGCCAAACCGCTTTACAACCTCTCATGAAATGAGCTTCTTTTTGCTTCCGCTATCAACAATGAACTGGAATAGAGAACCATTCACCCACATTTGTGAGTGGAAGACCCGCCCCCCCCCTCAGGATCTTCGAGCTCAATATTATGGATCTTGATTGTGGTAATGGTGACATTGGGCTCTTCATCAATAATATTCTTCCCTTTGTCATTCCCCTTGTCGAATTTTGACTCAGAGTCGGAACATGCATATGATTTGGAAGCCTTCATCTCAGCCATCAGTGACTGCTTGGCTCGACACACTTGTATTGTGAGTGGGGCTCTTATGGAACTCACACCATTTCCCAATGTCCTTCTTTGACTTTGTGGTGTTTTTCTTTGCTTTTGGATTTGGTAGGTTGTCTTGGGTTGCCTTGGCTTGGCTTTGTCCTTTGTTTTGTAGTTTGGCGGAGCCTTTCTGTTTCTTTAGATTCACAGATCCAAATTCTCACTTCTTCTATTTAATTTTTTTCTCGATATTGACAACATATCGATAGGTGGCACCAAGCAAGCAGATGTCTAAGAAAGCCATCTCATCCTGGATGTACTTTTGTAGACACTTGCGGTACTTGAGTACCAAATTATGTCCAGAATCCTTGATACCCAACTTCGTGCAAAGGGTATGAAAAATATTTGTGAACTCTAACATGTCTTAGTCCCTTCCCTATCGCAGTGTGGTCCACTTTATGAATTTATATTTATATCTCCTGAGAGGGTAATATTGTTCTTGGAAGGCGTCTCAAAAAGAATTCCAAGTGGGTGCAACTGAAAACAATGACGGTTTCCTCTTTTCCTTCTATTCACAATAGGTTTCTAATCAGTCCTTGACATGGGGGGTGACTTTGAGAAGTGAAAAAGTAATCTTTTCCCGGTTGGAAAATTCATGAACTGAAAATATCCTTCCAATAGATTTAACCATCTACCTATGACATCTACATCTATTTTGCCTTCAAATATGGGAATTTCAAAGTTAACTTGTACCTTAAAGCTAGTCTCACCTCCAACGTGGTTGCTAGATGAAGATGCATCGCCTGTTGGTAGCTGCGGAAGGATCTAGGAAAATTTATCCATCATCGTGTTCATCTGTTGCTCGAGGGTTTACTCAAGCAATATTTTGAAAGTAGCTCATGCTCCTTCATCTTTATTTTACTTCACCATGGTAGACCATTGGGATTTTTGAGGTTGGCCTTACAAAGGTTCAACGAGTTCAAGCCCTAACTCCTGATACTGTGACCTTATTGGGGACATGAAAAAAAAATGAGAAGGAGAAAACTTCTTTGATACCATTGATCGAGAATTATGCATGAACACAATAAAATACAAATATAAACATAAAAACAGATATGTAGAAGAAATAAATCTTCATTTCATTAATTTCAAAGAACTAAACGATGTTTACAAGCAGAATGGAAATAAACTAGCTTGGGCAAGGTAGCTTATCTCTGAGAAGAGATGTGGTGGCTACATGCCTCTGAATTATATTAGAATGAGGCTTAAGGGCCTTTTTATTATTTAACAACAAGGAGAAACCCTAAACAACAAAAACCTAATCTTAGGAGATGGAACACCAAGAGTTTATGGGTGTCGTTGGTTTACCTAGGTAGTCAACTTCCCGAGGTCGTAACTTGGTCATATGATCTTCATTTGGCATGTACTATACCTCGTTAGAAATATATATCTGAATACTACAGAGGGCGAGAAAGTTCAAGATGGTGGTGGTGAAAGGTCCCTTTCCTGTAGATCCAAACAACCTTGCAACATCACATGCATATACCCTTTTATCATAAACAAAATGAAACAACTATAGTGGAAAATATGAGTTGAATTTAAATTCCATCTAATTTGTGTCGAAAACTATGATCTAAGCTATAGTAAGAACATGAAAAACAACATGAATAAAATACACCTTCTTCCAAGAAATCATAAACATAATATTTTTGATCTGTGATTGTAGATCATTCCATTCATGCTCCCATGGGAGAGATGAGGTAGAGGTTGCAAGTACAAGATTTTGATGGGTTATTTTCTAATGAAATGTAAGGAACTAATAAGAACTTTGAAATAAAAAGATATACCAACACACAAGAGGGACCTAAGTCACTAGATTTAGGCCAAAACCTAACAGCTTCATCCCTCTAGAAGTGTTGGGGCCTTCGTTTTGAGAAGGATGCCAACAGAATAAAGAAGAAGCAGATGAAATAGTCATCCATCAAAGAGAAGAATAGGGGCAACCACAAGAAAAAATACCTACAGACACAACAACAGGACCCAAAACACTGGAGATAGATTGACTCAAGGACGAGTCAAAGAACTGTGATCGGAACCTATTGGGGCCTTTGTTTTGAATTTTGAAAGTTTTGAAGATACAAAGAGGGAAAAACAGGTGGCGGGAGAAATGATCAAGTTGCGATGAAGACAACTAGGAAAGGAAGCAAGACAATGTAGTTGTGGGATAGTTGCGGAAAGGAGTCAGGAACAAGCATAAATCACCAAGTGAACAAGGAGGACGACAAGAAGCAACTAAGGGGATAAACAACTGAATGGAACTGACAATTTGAAGCAGTGGAGGAACATATAAAAAGGAGAGAACAACATGAATAAGGGGTTGATACCAGATGGAGTCTAGCACACAGAGGAGCTTGACTAGAGGCTGTAACAGTTGCATGAAGATCAAAGTGGGGCTTCGTCTGAGATCTGGAGCACTCTATCATGGTATTTTATGTATTTGCCCACAACTTCATGCTAAAGATGTATTGTAATGGATCTTCTACTAAATTAATATAAATGAATATTTGAACTAGTTACATTATAGCATCTGTGTGTAATGTCATGATTGATATACCTACTCAAAAATTTTTAAATGTCAAAGGTCTTTCCTCATATGAATGTGATCTTTATAATGATATAATGTTATGATGAATGTATGCTTTAATCTGTGCATAGAGTGATGGTTGTGATATCCTTGAGACTCTTATGAACCCTTCTTAGTTCTGGTCATGGCAAGCCTCGAGTGAGACTCCTTACCCCTTGGGGTAATGTGAAAATGTCGTCGTTGTCCTAGACTACATCGGTCCCTTGCTGGCCCCTTGTGTCCGAACCCAGGGTCTTTCCCTGATGTCATTTTTGTGCCAACAAATGGTCTTGACATTTGTTGGCACAAAAATGACATCAGGGAAAGACCCTGGGTTCAGGCACAAGCGGCCAACAAGGGAAAGTTGTAGTCTAAGACAACGCCGATATTTTTACCTTACCCCAAGGGGCAAGGAGTCTCACCCAAGGCATGTCATGAAAAGAAATAAGAAGGGTTCAGAAGATTCTCAAGGATATCCCAACCATCACTCTATTTACATATTAAAGAATACATTCATCATAACATTATATCATTGTAGAGATCACATTCATATGAGGAAAGACCTTCAACATTTAGAAACTTTTGAGTAAGCATATCAATCACGACATTACACATAGATGCTACAATGTAACTGGTCCAAGTATTCATTTATATTAATTCAAGAGAAGATCCATTATAATACATATTCGGCATGAAGCCATGGGTAAATACATCAAATACCATGAAAAAGATCTCTAGATCTTAAACTGAGCCTTGCTTTGGTATTCCCGCAACTTTTCCACCCTATAGTCAGGCTCCCTTGTGCTCTAGACTCCCTTTGGTATCAACCCCTTCTTCGTGCTATTCTCTCCTTTTTATCTATTCCTTTTCTCCTCCAAACTGTTAGTTCCATTTGGCTGTCTATCCCGTTGGGTGCTTCTAGTCCTCCTCCTTGTTCACTCAATTGTTTCTTATTGTTCCTGAAACCTTGCCACAACTGTACCACAACTGAATGGTCTTGCTACCTTTCTCAGATGTCTTCACCGCAACTTGGCCGTTGCTCCCACCACCTATTTTTCCCTCTTCATATCTTGAAAACTTTCAAAATTAGAAATGAAGGCCCCAACAAGCCCTGACCATAGTTCTTTGACTTGTCTCTGATTCAATCTATTTCCAATGTTGTGGGTTCTTTTGCTGTGTATGTGGGTATTTTTTATTACGGCTGCTCCTGTTCTTCCCTCTAATGGACGACTATTTCATTTGCTTCTTCCATAGTCTATTGGCCTCCTTCTCCAAATGAAGGCCCCAAATCGGGAGTAATTGTTGTTGTTTCTTGCCTGAACTTGTTGCATTCACTCAATGTTGTTTGCCATGCGCTTGCTATGGAGACAACTCGTTTGATGAATTCCTTTGTTGTGTTGGATGTTAGCTGAATTGAGGGCAAGGACATGTTGGCAGATCAGAGGTCTAAGGTCCCTAATTTTCTTCTTTGTTTTCGCTAATTCCTCCTTACTCTATTCTTCTTGGGCCTCAAGTGTGTTGATTTCTTCATTGATCTTTTACAGTCTGACAGGATCTGTGCATCGTTTTCTATCGAAAAGTAATACTTGGAGACATTCTCACAGGGGGTAGACATGTTGATTCTTTATGGCCAGGCTACATGACCAGTCATGTACTTTATCCATTATTTCAAAGCCATCAACAAACGGTCCAGCGAGTGACTATTTTGCAGCGGTGATGGAATTTATCTTCTCATGTGTTGTCCGAGTGTATGTCTCAGTCGGATCTGGCAATGGCAATCTGATTGTCTCCAATTTTTTCTTCATGTATGCATTTGTGGCTACTAGACTTGAACATGCTGCCTAGATATGGTTGCAGCAATTGACCAACGTGCAGGCTGTAATATCCTCAGGAGATTTTGTGACAATACTTGATATGGTCGGCCATAGCGACCAAAATGTATTTGTAACTTGATATACTTGGTTCTGTAGATCACTATTTCCTTGTTTCAGCTAATTTATTTCTTTCGTGACCTCCTCCAACTGTCTTCTCTCCTGTTCATGTTCATGGATGAGTCCATCATGTAGTTTCTCTGCTCTCTGCTCAGCTTGTGGGATGAATCCAAGCAACTGCATTAATGGCCAATGTTGCAAGGTTTCCTCATGCATTGTATTTGGATCTCGAAAATTGCTATGAATGGGTAGGCCACTAGAAATGGAGATGTCAGAGTGAGATGGGGGAGAGTTTTCTTACTACGAAGAAGTGGTGAACTGAGGCGTAGGTGGAATAATGGTAGGGTTTGGGATCAATGGGAAATTTATAGGAATTGAAGTCTGGTACTGCTCAATTCCCACTGACTATGGAGTAAACACCATTGGCTCATCTCCTAGTAGTGGCCTGACCCTAGAAGTAGGGATACTAGTGGGGATGTGTGAGCACCATTGCGTTGAAGAGACTCATAGTACTTCTAGGTAGAGTCCACCTCTATCTCTTCTATAGATACACACGTACCAGGGGGGATTGTTTCGAACAAGGTCACGGAGGTGGAAGCTGCATTTAGGGATGGATACCACGACCCTGGTGAGACTGCAGATGAGTTTTGGGTATTTTCCTCAATAATTGGGGAGGCAGGTATGGATTGACCTGCCTTGCCAATGAGGTCGAAAATTGGGACTATGACGGTTGTCTTGGGCTTCTTGGGGGGCGACTTTTTAATTCCCCTTTTCCGCTTTTGCTTAGGAATTGTTGGCCTTGATTGTGCATGAGGGCCAATAGTGGGAATCGATATAGCTAGGGGAGTGGTTATTATTGGATTAAATAGAGTGGAACCTTGAAAAGTCATGGATTGTGTTGCCTCACTTGAAGGTTCAGTGAAGTTTGCAATTGTTTGCTTGATGGCCAACATCCACTGCTCCATTTGATGAACCATCAGCTCCAGGTCATCCTCTACTTTTCACTTCCTACTACTCTCTGCTCCTTCTCCTGTTTGTTTTCGCGGCATCATCCATTCAAACATATACCTGTATTTCCCTTCAGTGATCTTGCACACAACCCCTGGCCATGAACCAACCTTGCTATGGAATGCTGCTTCCAATAGAACAAATCTCTGCTGCCTCATTTGAAATGTTTCAAAATGGATGCATCTTAGCCTAATGTATTTTTGTCCATCCTTAACCCCAAACCAGATGTCTTGTGAAAACTCATCTAGCAATTGTCTGGGTATTCTCTGTGTCATTCTAATTTTTATCAACATTCACTCATACCATTCGCCAAATGTTGCCTCATTAATCTCTTTGTTGTTGGGGTCCCCTGAAGCTTTCCAAGGATCATATTTGAGTGCTATGGGATGTTCCTCTTTGATTTTTACCATTTCTCTTCCTCTCAACGATCACCATTTCCACATTGCCAGAGTCATTAGTATGTAGCCAAATATGAAATTCATGCTCCTTTTGTAGATGTCCTCATATGATTCAAATAACTCATTTAGTACAAAGGCTGACCAGTTTAGCACCTCACCTTGGTAGCAGTGTTCCGCAACCAAAATTGTGTCCACAGTACACTCATTCCTGACAAAGTGCCTCATTGTTTTCCTTGCTATTGCGTAGTAGGCGAATCTGATATAATCTTTGTTGATAAGATCAATTCTCACGCCTTTATAGTAGTGTTCCGCAAATGAAATTGCATCTAGGGTACACTTGTTCCTAGAAAAGTGCCTCATTGTTTTCCCTGCTATTATGTAGTAGGTGAATCTGATATAATATTTGTTGATAAGATCAATTCTCATGCCTATGCCCCTGCTCTTGGTTTTGTATTTCTCATAATAATTTGTGTCTCCTTCTTTCTTCACTCCCTTTGTTCCTCCTTGGAACGTTGTAGCCACTACATTTCCTCCTGAAAAGAGTCCCATCAGGTGATGGATATCCTTAACATGAATGGGATATTCTTTGTCAATCCAAAGTGATCCCCCATGCATCTTGCTGGCTAATAGCCTTGTGCATTGCATTGCTGCCAATTATGTGCCGAAAACAGGCAAACTCATATTTATCAGCACCGATCACTGGAAGCCTTTGAAATCTTCTTAATCTTGGTTGTGATTGTGCCATCTCCCTTTGGCATATCTTCCATGTATACTTCCCTCTTCAATGATGGAAAATGGAAACAATATAAGAGATCGTTATCCACTACTGTTGCTTTGTCATATTTTCCATATAGATTCTCTATCGTTGTAATTCACTCATCCAGCTGATTGTCTGGGACTGAAATAATAGCTTTTTTCATCTTTGTGTGCCTTTGGTAGACCACAATTATTGAAGGTTTGGAGTCTCGACCTCTCTGTTGTTGCTGGTTCTCAGAGAACTCTTGAATTTTTTATGTCACCTGCATTTGAACTTATGAAACTTCCTTCATTGCCATGCAAATTAAGTAGACAAACTGACGTGATGTTTTTGGCTGGACTTGATAACTAATTAGTATGACAACTTTCCCTATGTTGCTTAATCATGCTATGTCACTGTCTCCTGACCTGGGTATGACTAGTATGACTTAGCACCAGAGAGGAAAGAGTGGGCCGCATGGTTAGTAAAGTTCCCATAATGGTGTGCAATTATTAGTTGATTTATTCCTTAATGGGAAAATATTTTACAAAACTCTGTTTGAAACGTGTATTATTACCTAATTATTATGGAAAATACCTATAGTATGACGGAAAAGACTCGAGGAATGTGTGACTATCCCCTCCCCCCCCAACCATAAGTGGGTTGCGGTGACATGACATGTGTTATTTAATTTTGGACAACAAAACGAAAAAATAAAAAAATAAAATATGAACTATAAAGAAATATGCTACTAACTCATGTGACTCGCTATGAATTTATTTTAGACAAGCTATGTATTATTGACTAAAACCTACTTGGAGGCTCGTTTTCGAGACCCCTTCAATTTTTTCATACGACTATGGATTTGTAGAAAGGCTTCAGGCATGCACCGTTCACCCATCTAGGTAACAGTATCCCATCCAGTTGTGATAACTTCACTGCCCCAGAATATTTAATCTCCACAACTATGAATAACCCCAATCAATGCATTTGGAGTTTTCCTGGAAACTTTTGAAACTTATGGTCATACATTAGAACATGATCCCCTATCTTGAAGGTTTTATTTTTTATGTGTCTGTCATGCCAAGCTTTATCTATCCTTTGTTCAATTGATTAGTGGAACTCTTCTAGAAACCTTGATTCGTCCAACTCAATTAGTTCTTCCATTCCCTCTCTTAATGCTACATTATCTGTCATTTTGGTGGCCTGTGAGATAAAAATGTTCGAGACAATGAATTTTGCTCGTACCACTACCTCTCTACTATATACCAGCTTGAATGGTGTTTGCTTTTGTGTCCTATTTATTGTTTTTCTATAAGCCGATAGTGTTGTTGGTACCCATTTGTCCCAATCGTCCCAATTTGCTGACATAATTTTTGTCTGAACCCTCTCAAGTATTTTGTTAAAGGATTCGATAGTTCCATTGGCCTATTGGTGGTACAGACTGCTTTTGTGATGCTGTACCATGAAGTTCTTTAGGAGAGAATCGATTGTTTTAGTAACAAAATGCATACCCTTATTACTGGTTAAGGTTTTTGGACATCCAAATCTAGATATAATACATTCAAATATGAATCTCGCTGTAGTGTCGGCTAGACAATCTTTGACTGGCACTTCCTATGCCCACCCAGTAAGGTACTATATTGCAATTATGATGTATCTGGCATGCGAATGATGTGTTGGTGGTGTGATAGGTCCAATGAAATCCACTACCCATTTCTCAAAGGTTTGTACCATGTGAACTGGATTTAAGGGCAGTTCATCCCAATGTGATGGCTTCCTGACTCTCTGACATAGATCGTAACTCTTTTTGTATTATTTAGAATCCTTGTGGATGGTAGGCCACCATAATCTAGCTTGTAGCATCTTTCTTGTGGTGGATTTACCCTAACATGGCCTCTTGCAACCCCAACATGGCACTCCCATAGTACTTCCTGCCTTTCATGTTGAAGGAGGCAGCGTCACAGAACTTGATCTAGGCCCAGCTTATATAGGTGTCCTTCAATTAACTGATAATATTCCTCTCTCACTATTAAGTGTCATTTCTGCGTCGACGTATATCCCTCCGGGAAGTATCTTGATGTTAATAACACAACAATCTCCTCTAATTAGTTTGGAATGGCCTCTATTCGGAACAAGTCTGCATCTGGAAGTTGGTCCTCTCATGGTCCTTCATTTTCTCCTGACTCTAACCTTGATAGATGGTCCGGTCCCACATTTAACTTTCCTAGTTTGATGACCACTTTGAAGGTGAATTATTGGAACAATAGTAACCATCGACAGATTATACCCTCCAACACATGGTTCACTAGGTATTTTAAAGTTGAGTGATTTGTGGAGAACTTGAATGGTGCCCCCTACAAATAGTGTCTGAATTTTTGTAGGGAGTAAACCATTGCCAATGCTTCCCTCTCTGTTGTGGTATAGTTCTTCTGGGTTGTTGATAGCTTCCAACTGGTGAAGTAAATTGGGTGATCGATGTTTCTCTCTCCAAGTTGCACCAACACTGCTCCTAATGCTATCCCTGATGCATCAATATGTACATGAAACTTCTTATTCCAGTCCGGGGTATACAAGAATAGGTGTGCTTACTTGTTTTTATTTTAATTTGTTTAGTGCTACTAGGCAGGCCTCCATCCATATGAAAGCTTTTGTCTTCTTCAATAGTTTTTGCATAAGTCGTAATTGATGCATAATTTTGAATAAATTGATGGTAATATCCGGTATGGCCCAGTGCTGCTTGCAGTTGCTTTACATTTTTTGGCAGTTCCATATTCACAATTGCCGAAACCTTTATGAGATATACACACACCCCATCTTTGCAAACAATGTGGCTGAGTAGTGTTCTGAATGGAACTACAAAGATGCATTCTTAAAATTTAATGAGATTTGTAACTGCCTTCGCCTTTCAAACATGATCCATAGTAGACTGGTGTGTTCCTTCAGCAAACTATACACCATCTAGTCATTCATGTACACTTCTAAGAATCTATGAATATAATCTCTAAAGGCAACTATGACAATTCGTGAGAAAACCGCTGGCATGTTCTTCAGACCGAACGACATTACATGATAAGCATATGACCCCCATTCCATCATGAATTTTGTTTTCCTCATATCTTCCTCTGCAATGTAGACCTAATGATAACTTGAAAATCCATTGGTAAAATAATATGCCTCATTCCCCACAATGTTGTCTAGAACCTCATCACTGAACGACATTACGAACAGATCATGTACAAAAGAATTGTTTAGGATTCTGTAATCTATAGAGACTCTGATTTTCATTTCATCCTTGTTCTTTATTACAATCGGGCTAATCCAGTCTGCTTCGCCCATCGGGAAGATAAGTCCAACTTCTAACATTTTGTCAATCTCTTTCTTGACTTTCTCTTTCACTCTTGGGTTGAACCTGTATGATCTATGTTTCACTGGGTGGGCATTTGGTTTCAACAAAATATTCATTTCTCCTATGTCCTCCTTTATCCCTTTTAGTTTAACTACCGAGGCTGGAAATAAGTTTGTGTATTCACACAACATATCGAAGATATCCCTAGTTATCTTCTCATCCCAATAATCTACGATGGATACCATCTTAGGTTTATTCTCTGAGCCGATATTATTCTTCCACAGTTTTGTTGGGAGAAAGTGTGCAGCATCTTCTGAAGAGCTTTCTTGAATAACCCGTTCACCTTCTATTTCTTGAAATGTTAGATGTTTGAGTCCTTCTAGATTATCCTCCTCTCTCTCTACCTCTACTTTGCTGCAAGACATGTATTCTGGATACCCTGCTTCATAGAAATACTGTAGGAATTTCTCATCAACGCAACCTACCCATAATTGTCCTGAAGTAAATAGGATCCTTTTAATTGGATACAAGGTTTTAGTCATGCATTGAATAGTATCTTTGAATGAGAAATTATTGTTGAATTGGCTAGCCATGATATCCAAATCCGTTGTATGTCTACGAATTTCCTCCTATATATACCATGCCTGCGGGATTGTACCTAAGGTGTGTATGAATGAATGCACCCAAAGTTCCTTCGGTACTTTCTCTCATTCCCATTTATCCGTGAAGTCCTCTAAATGTTTTCTAGGATCTGAGTTTCCTTTATACTTCACCTTGTCATGTAGTCGGTCTCCTTCTTGACTAAGCCTCTCTCTCATGTCTCGCTTGATAGTCTCTCATTCACACAATGTGTTGCGATACACTTTCCACTACCTTGATGGTGAAGTGTATAACACAATATGTAATAGTGGGACTTTGTGATCTTCTCTTATGTTTCTGTCTACCTTATTTAAAAAAGTGTATATTGATACAATATTGTGGAATGTAGGATAGTTGCTTACCTCTGCTCCAATCCAGTTTATCATGCATATCTTGGTGCAACGTCTAGTATCAATCTCATATCCCCCTTGTTTCCATGCATCCCAAGTAGAGTCTGAACTAGCTTCTAAGCTTTGTATGCTCCTTTAGCTGATTGATCCTCATGTTGTGGGATTTATGTAGTCTTCACTTTTTCTTGCCACTAGCCTGTACAACTGATCTAGCATTCCTAACTCGTCTTGGTAATCCACAGGTTACATGAACCTTGATCCTTGATATGGATCTAGCAGTTGTATTACCCACATTCCTTCTACTTCAAAAATCATCAACTCTTTCTTTAGGTCAATGATAACATAGTTCTCGTATGCCCAGTCGATACAAAGAAATGCTGGGTACGAGTCCTTATCACCCATTATATAAATTATGTCTAATTCAGTATAAGTCTTCATTCCCGCTACATCCACTTCTACATCTTCCAACCTTCTAATGGACAAGATGCAATACTGATTTTCCATCCGCAACTGTATTAGAAAATATTTAAGTTGTGGCTTCCCCAATGCTTCCCATGTCTTTCTCGGTGGAATGTTTACATCCGACCCCAAATCTAGCATTGTGTCCTTAATCTAAAATCCTACAACTTGAGTATCAATCTGGAATTCTATACTGGTTCTCTTTTTGTTTCGTCTCACACTTCGTGAATGTCTTTCCGGTAGGCTTGCTGATATGGTTTCCCCCTTTTCTTCATCTTCTGGCAGCTCTCGGACTCCTGTGCAACTCCTTTAACATTTGTTCATTATCAACAATCTGTAAAAACAACTGCAACCATTCTTCAATTGGTTGGGGGTTACCTGCTATGTGTGATTCTTGTTTCTTATCTCCTTTTATGTCTGCTAAACCATCAAATAAATTTTCCCCTTCCTGATAGTATTTCTTTTTTCGAGTAGGTTTGTATGACCATTTTGGTGATGCTACCTGAACAATTATAGGTTGGTCTATGGTACATCTATCATCCCCTGTCCTCTTACCTCCGCTAGTAACTATATTTATATTAGTTACTAGAAGTGATTCAATAGCTCGTGGTTCTACATTGATCAATTGAGTCCCTCTCTGTCTGGTTCTTTCTTCCCATTTTGCGGTTAGCTTCGGACAGTATTCGGTGGCATGCACATTGACCCTACATTGTGAGCACCAAGCCCTTCTTAGGAGCTGACAGTATCTAGCAACATGTCTCTCCTGATCATATTTGTAACACCTTACAGGCCCTCTTCACCATTTTCTTCCTCCTCTCATACCTCCTTGTCATCGCCGATGACCAAATTCATTGATTATGAAGGTGGATCTATCTAGCCTCTCTACTAGGATGTCTAATGCTCTGCATTGGTCAGTGTGGTGCGTTGTGCATGCAAATAACTCACAATAATTTTTGTTAGGTACATTGGAATACCTTTTTGTTATTGGACATACCCACGAAAAATGTCCATAGTTCCTACAAACTTCACAGTAGCCTTGCATGTTTCATGCTGGGAAAGATCCTTGTGCTCCCACTTCCACAAATCCTATTGTTGGTGGGGCCCCTAATGATCCTACAATTCCCCATGACCTATTTTTACCTCTCAGTCTTGGGAATTCCATGGCAACATGGCCTTCCACTAGGCAGTGTGTACACCATACATTAGGTTTTACTGGTCATATTGGTTGTAGGTCCATTAATTTCTCTGTTAGATAGGAGATTTGATTTTGGAGGCCCATGATCGATGGGTCTTGTGATCCCATCACTCCTCGATACTCATGTGGGTGTCCCACCATGGATTCTATGCGTGATGCTTGTTCTAAATCATCATGAGGAGTTCCAATCTTTTGTCAGTTCAATAGTGTTCTTGTAAGGGCTATCAATGCTTTGATGAACCAATCTCTTTGGTGATTTGGTTCTATGGTATAGCTTAGCTTGCGAATAGCATCCTTAAATATCTACATCAATTCCCAAGCAGTCTCTCCCTCTTTTTTCTTGATTTCCCATAGTTCAGACAATCCTTGCTGGTATGTTTGCAGTACCTTAAAATCTTGAATGAAGCCTATCTTAATACCATCCAATGAATGATTATGGTTCTATTATGCCCATTTGATAAACCATCTTAAAGATATTTCTCTTAATATGGTATGGAACTCGATTGACTTTACATTATCTGGTGTTTGGTGTGCTCTCCATATAGCTTCACACCGATACCAATGTTGTTCTACTTCTTCATTCCCTCTACTAGTGAAATCAGGATATCTGGTAAAGGACCCTGCCATGTTAATTCGGGTGTGCGCTAGGAGCACAAATCCTTGGTTTTTGGGTTGTTATGATCCTTGTAACCCGAGCTTAATAACACTACTATTAGATGTATTACAACTTGGTTTTCATTTTTCATGCACATTGTGTACTCGTATTACTTTAATCAATTTTGCAACAATTTTATTAGGGATTTTGTAAAGCACCAGAGGAAGGTGGGGGCAAACACTACCTACGGTTTGGGGGCTCTACTGTTGAACTCTAGTTGACATATCATCTTCGGCGAACAATCTTCTCATCACATCACACATTTCACCTTCTTTCTCCTTCTTGTAGTTGCGATGAGAGTTTCCTTCTGACGTCTTCCCCGCAACCCATAAGGGAGAATCCTTGTCATTCTCCTGGCTACTATCTGCCGAGTCGACATCCCTTCTTTGTTCTACATCTTTCTCCATATTATTTCCTTCTTTTTTGTTCCCTAACTTTTCTCCTGCTTGATGGGGTGCCATACATCTTTTCTTTAGCGCTTGTATTGCTCTCTCTCCTGCCACTTTTCTTCTAGTAGCGCTCTCCTCTGCACCCTAATATCTCTATCTCTCTATAATCCTTCTATGTCCATTCCTTCAGGAGAACCTACATTTTCCCAAATGGTAGCATTCTCACCTTAGGCCCTTCCCCCAGTACTAGGGTTTTACGCTACCATAGTTGCTCTGGGTAAAGATAACAACCCTTCTTCCACCATCAACATCTTAATCCAGAAAGGCACTTTGTTCACTAGTTTCCCTCTTAACCTTGATCTAAACACTGCACACGCTTGTGAAAAAGACTCATAGTTTTCTATAGCAAGTTCAACTACGTACCCTTCTACGGTACTCTGTACCCAAAATTTTATTGCTCTCATCAGCTCATTATCTAAGTTTCGTAATCTTGTGAGGTCTACAAAAACCCAATTGCGGCAAGTTGGCGTAACTCCTTCTAGTTTACTCTTTACTTTTAGCCTCCTCAACTAGTTATATAAGTCTTTTAGAAGCTTACACCAGAAGATCTCGTAATGATCACTTGCAGAATCTGAGTACAAAATTTCTCCGCTCACTTTAGCATTAGGTTTGCTTCAACAAGTAGCCCGCTCTGATATAAATCGATCTACTATGTTATCCCACCAGTCTTGAATTTCCTTCTTAAATATCCTTTACATGATATTCCAAATCGGTTCTTGAGATTTCAGGTCTCGACAACGAAACCATTTATTGGCACAAAAATGACACCAGGGAAAGACCCTGGGGTCAGGCACAAGGTGCCAACAAGGGACTATTGTAGTCTTAGACAACACCGACATTTTCACCTTACCCCAAGGGGAAAGGAGTCTCACCCAAGGCATGTCGTGACAAGAACTAAGAAGGGTTCATAAGAGTCTCAAGGATATCACAACCTTCACTATATGTACAAATTAAAGCATACATTCATCATAACATTATATCATTATAGAGATGACCTTCATATGGGGAAAGACCTTCGACATTTAAAAAAATTTGAGTAGGCATATCAATCATGACTTTACGCACATATGCTACAATGTAACAGGTCCAAGTATTCATTTATATTAATTCAATAAAATATCCATTACAATACATCTTTGACATGAAGTCGTGGGTAAATACATAAAATACCATGACAAAGTGCTCCAGATCTTAGACTGATCCCCGCTCTAGTCTTCCTGCAATTGTTCCACCCTCTACTCAGGCTCCTCTGTGCTCTAGACTCCCTCCGTATCAATCCTTCTTCATGACATTCTCTCCTTTTTATCTATTCCTCCACTGCTCTGAACTGTTAGTTCCATTCGACTGTCTATCCCCTCAGTTGCTTCTCATCCTCCTCCTTTTTCACTCAGCTATTTCTACTTATTCCTGACACCTTTCCGCAACTATCCAAGAATTGCATGGTCTTGCTCCCTTTCCCATTTTTCTTCGCCACAACTTGATCGTTTCTCCTACCACCTATTTTTCCCTCTTCGTATCTTGAAAACTTTAAAAATTCAAAATGAAGGCCCCAATAGGAAGTAACTCAGTGTTTAACCAATAAGAAATATCTCATTATCATTGTATCAATGTCAAATACATAACATAATCAGTAAAAAATAATAATGTCAAGTGCTTGAGCTCGATAGCTACCTAGATGAAAACAAAGTTTGAATCCGAATGAGCTCTTTTACATGTTTATTTATACAATATGCTAGCTATTAGGAGCTCCCTAGAAACTAGGAATGTTTGTCTTCCATAAATTGAGAAGGGTGGATATTGATCTTCCTTAACTTAACTTGCTTGGTTGCCAATGAACTCGAGCTAATAAGATAGAGTGTGTTGATCTTCGCTGATTGTAGAAGTTAAAAAGGTGCACAACCTCCTAGAATCTCTCCCTATTGTCTACTCCGAGTTTCTACATGGAAATTATCTCAAAAATTATCCATTTCTTTCAATTAAACCATATTAGGCCACATGACATAGAAAAACATCTTTTACCCCTCTCACTAAGCATAATATAGCAAAAATTGTAAATAAATGTGAGAAAGAGATAGTTCTAAAGCTAGAGGATGGCATTATTACCCTTATGATGTACCTATTGATGAGCCTCATCATCACCCCCCTATTGAAATTGTTGCTCATCCTCTGAGAAAATCAGTCATCTATGTCCATTTATTTCATGGCCCTGGTGGCCTCCCTGACATCCTAAGGTTCCTCAGATGGTGTTCCTTCTTGGGGATAGAAACTGGAATTCTTTTCTATCATTGTCCACTCCTTTTTCTCTTCTACCTCAATTCTTCCTTCCTATAGGCCTAACAGCAAGTGTGGACTGAGCTTGAGTCCTATCCACTTAAATTTTAATCTTTGCATGATCCTCTTGTACAGGGGTGTCCTCTCCAATGCATTCCTCAGCCTTTCAGGAGAGTGATATTCTCTGATCTGGAGACTGTGGGGTAAGGAATTCCATCTCTTCTGGTAGGCTTGCTAGCTTTCTATTCCCAACAACTTGATTGTGTCTTCAAAATGTGAGATGGATTGTTATTGGGTGGCAAGGTATTTGGGTGTTAGGTCAGCATCATTGGAGATGATGCTATGATTTATAATGAGAACCATTGGGCTCATTAGCTCTGCTCTAATATATAATGGTTCATTTTCTTCCTTTTTCATGACTGTCTTTACTTCCTGAGCTCTTGCCTCATGAGTCATCCAAGATGATAAGGCCGTCAACTATGTATCCCCTAATCTTGAATTGGGAGTCCAAATATTCATATTAGTTAAAGTGGGTTATGAATGTAAAAGTCATCCAAGTTTTCTCTATCCTCCATGCTAGATTGGTTGCAAAATTCAATGAACTCTTTTTCATCTTGAAATGACATAGACCCATGTTGTGCTAAGGTTTTTTTTTGGAATTGTAGCCACTACTATTTTAGAAAGAGTGCATAAGAATTGGACGGTTGTGTGCATTGTAATGCCTCTATGAAGAGGCTTTCCATTGTGTCAAGTTGGGTTTCCTCCTCCTGCATCTTCTCTCTCAACCATAACTTCCCCTTCATTGTGGACTCCCTCACTCTCAACTCACTTAATTATTTTCCCATTTCAAGTACCTTTTCTTCCATGACGACCACATCTTCTACCTTCATAGACTTAGCAATTTGCATCCATCTATGGGTTCTTCCTCTTTCTGCTTCTAGCTCATAGAAAAGTGGGACTACAAATTTTTGGAGAACAATTCTCCCTCCTTCAATGATTTTATAATAGGATCTTAGGCTAGGTTGTGGACTAGGCTCTTACAGCTCTGAGCAGTCCTTCTCAAATGTTTTCGGGGAGGATGCTACCTCCTGTAGCTATTGTGTCACATTATTCCCCTCCTATTGTGCATTCTACTCCTCTTGTAGCATCGTTTACCCTTCCTGTAGCACACTTTATTTTTCTTGTAGCATACTATGCCCCTCATGTAGCTTCCCCTTTTCTTCTTATTGGAGGGTGGTTGGTGTCTTGGGTGGTCTGAACGAGGTTGATCTAGTGGTGGGCCTCCTTACATATGATATAGGAGTCTTTGTTATGGTCTTTGGAGAGGTGACCTTTTCAATTTTTCTTTCAGTGGGTCCCACCTCCTCTTTCTTGCTTGGGGACTCTTCAATTATGATTGGTGCCCTTATGGGAGTTTTTGGACTCTCTTTCTTGATCCTGATGCTTTTCCTGGTCTTAAAATATAGGGGGATTTCCTTTATCTCTTCCTTTTAGGTTTGACTAGGGTGCTCAAGGTAGCTAAAGTTGCAGTTACCTCTTGGCCAGTGGGTCCTGGAGAAAATTTTGATTTCTTTGGGGGTATCTTCTTTTCTCTGGGTTCAGTAGTATTCTTAGGACTTGATTTTTCTTGTTTCTCCCCCTATTCATCTTCATCTTGTTATTTTCCTACCTATGCCTTTCGTTCATTCACTATCCCTTATTCTTCTATTTCTCTTTCCTCTTGTTATAAACCCACTGCTTCTTCCTCTTCTGTCCTTGCCTTCTTATTCTTCCTCTTTTTTTCCCTCTCTTCCTCCAACAATAAAGGATGGGGTCTCACCTGGTGTGAGGTTTTGTGTGTTAATGAAGGCTTCTCTATCCATGTCCATGAATTCGGACCAAAGGATAATGGTTCTCAATTTTCTCAAGGCATCCACCACTATCAATTTAATGAGGCCACAGTGATCTAGGCATTGGTGTTTTCACTCTCTCACTTTTGGACTCATGTCCCTGATGGACTGTAGGAGGAATTATGGCACACTAAGCCTTTGAGCGAGAGGCATTTCTTCTTGGAACATGAGTTGATTAAGAAATCTAAAGTGGTAGGCATAGACCAAACTCACCCTTCCCTCACAAGAGATGGATTTTAGAATATGGTAGGTCACCTCATGCCAAGGATAATGTAGGATTTCCCTCCTAACTCCATTCATTTCCTTGATAGAATTTTAATTGGGAGTGAACAGCTTCCTTTTAGAAGTGACACTGGTGGCTTTATCTTCTCTGCTCCATTTGATCCCTCGAGGTAGGGTTGTCACTATGTTAATTATTTTAGGGTTGAGTGAGATAACTAACCCCCTCACCTGAGTGATGGCACTATCCTCTGTTTGTGAGTTGAGGGCCATCGAAAATTCAAAGGAAATGTCATCATCATACCCTTTCATCAACTCGAAGAATCATAGCTACTAGTTTCTTCGAAAAAATGTCTACCGCAGGAGGCTGTAGGTGGCTTCTTTTGGTATCTGAGGCCTCTCTTATATTAAATCCTGCCACCATCTCCTCTCTATGTTTTTGGCTAAGTTAGGGAGAGATACTTCATTAATAACTTTAGTGTATAATTAGGTGACAAATTAAAAATTTGGTTAACATATCTGCAGGATTCTCGCTAGTGTGTATGTTTTTCAGCTTGAACTGTCCATCTTCCAACACTGAACATATGAAATGGTACTTGAGCTATATATGTCTAGTCTTGGAATGAAATGCAGAGTTCTTTGCAAGATGTATGGCACTTTGGTTGTCACTGTATAACCTTCCCAACTCTTTCTTCTTACCCAATTCATCTAGAAACCTTTGTAACCAAATCATTTCTTTACTAGCCTCTATAGCAGCAACATACTCTACTTTTGTCATTGAGAATGCAAAAACACTTTGCAGTTTTCAAACTGAAATGAAAGTTTTTCCACCTACAGTAAACACATACCCTATGGTGCTCCTCCTATTATCTCTATCACCACCATATCTGCATCACATATCCTTGTAGAGAAATGTTTGAACCACCAAAGCATAATGCTTTATTTGTGGTACCTCTCAAATACCTGAGAATCCACTTCACCGCCATCTAATGTTCTTTTCCTAGATTGTTCATGTACTTGCTTACAACTCCCACTGAATGTGCAATATTAGGCCTTGTGCAGACAATTGCATACATTAGGCTTCCAAATGCTGATGCATATGGAACTTTAGACATATAAGCCATTTCTTCCTGAGTCTTGGGACACACATCCTTACTTAGTTTGAAATGGCTAGCCAAAGGTTTGCTAACTAGTTTTTCATTCTACATATTAAATCTTTATGACACCTTTTGTACGTACTCACTCTGAGACAATGTTAATTTTTTATTCTTCCTATCTCTGGTTAGTTTAATACCAAGGATTTATTTGTAGCACCTAAATCCTTCATTGCAAATGAGTTTGCCAATTTTCTTTTGAGCACATTTATCTCCTGGATGTTAGAACCTACAACAAGAATGTCATCTACATACAATAACAATATAATATAGTTGTCATCATTATTCCTTTTGAGATAGAAACAATGATCAAAGTGACATCTAGTATAATCATGTTTAGACATAAACCTGTCAAATTTTAGATGCCACTACCTCGGAGCTTGTTTTAAGCCATACAATCTCTTATTCAACGTGCACACTAATTTCTCCTTCCCTTTTTGTGGTTGTTGCATATATATCTCTTCTTCCAAATCCCCATGGAGACAGGTTATCTTCACTTCTAACTGCTCAATATGTAAATCTTTAGCTGCTACTAGACTTAAAATAGTTCAGATTGAATTCATGTTAACAACAGGAGAAAATATCTCATCAAATCCTATACCCTTTTTTTGTGCAAACCCCTTCACCACAAGTCTAGATTTATGCCTTTTTCTACCTCCATATTCTTCCTTCAACTTGTAAACCCATTTATTATGCAATGTTGTTTTACCTGCAGGCAACCTGAATAAGTCCCAAGTTTGGTTATGTACTATGGAGTCCATCTCCTCTTTCATTTCTTGCTCCCACTTCTTCTTGGTTTCTACCTACACAACTTCTTTATAACATTCTGGTTCACCAGAATCCATCAACAATACATAATATAATGAAGGAGAGTATCGTTCAGGGGGTCTACTTATCCTGGTAGATCTTCTAACACCACTTTTAGGTGTTTGAGGTGCTTGTTGTTGTTCTTCTAGTTGTTCATCATTATAATTTCCATGCGCCTTCACTTTTTCTATGATCTCATCAAGCACTTTGTATCCTTTGTTTTCTTTTTCCTGTTTCTTTTCCTACATCGGATCCTTATCAAAAACATTTTTGTTGAATATGACATCTCTTCTCCTAATGATTATGTGTTTTTCATAATCATAAAAGCGATAACTAGAATCATTAACAATATCCAATAAAGGTACATTTCTTTGATTTTGCCTCAGGCTTTGTTCTATTTTGTTTATTAATGTGAACAAAGGCTTCAACCAAAAGTTTCTAAAAATTAGTATTTTACCTTTTTACCTGTCCATGTCTCCTCTGGAATATTGCCATCCGAGGAAATTAAAGGCCCTTTATTTATTAGATAAACAACAATATCTACAACATCTACCCAAAATTATAAAGGCAATCCTACATGCATGCTCATGCATCTCACACGCTCCATGATTGTCCTGTTCACCCTTTCTGACACACCATTTTCTTGTGGCGTTCATGTAATTATCTTCTCTCTATGAATTCCATTCTCTAAAAATTACCTATCAAACTCTCTGCTGCAATATTCACCTCCATTGTCTGATTTGAGACACTTCAACTTTCTTCCTGTCTCATTTTGAACCAAAGCTTTCCATTTATTAAAAGTGTCAAATACATGAGATTCATTTCGAATAAAATAAATCCCCCTTTTTTTGGTTGCATCATCAATAAAAGTAACATAATAATGAAAGCCACCGAGAGATGATACCTAAGCAGGTCCCCATACATCTATATGCGCAAGCTCTCATTTTTATCTCTTCTTTTATTTCCCAACTCTCACAAATCTGACTTTGTTATGTTTTCCATAAACACAATTCTCATGGAATTCAAAATCAACATGCTTCAAACTTGGCAACAAATTTATTGAGTGAAGAATCTACATCCCTTCTCACTCATGTGCCCAAGCCTATGATGCCACAATGTCACATCTTCTCTTGTAGAGGTTAACGCATTACCATGATTAGAAATATCATTGCATAAATACAATGTACCAACCTTCTCTCCTTTTTCTATTACTAGGGCTCCTTTAGTGACCTTCCAAGTCTTATCTATAAAGTCGTTACACAACCTTCACCTCCCAACTACCTTGTTGAAATTATATTTTTCTTCAGATCTCGAACATGCCTTACCTCCTTCAATAGCCATTGATTTCCATTTTGCTATTTTATGAAATCTATACCCATTCCAATGATTTTACATGGATTATCATCACCTTATCGAACCTTTCCAAAATCACCTTGAACATAATCATGAAAATGTTTCCTACTAGGTGTGGCATGGAATGAGGCCCCTAAATCTACCACCCAGGCATCAATAATATTTTTTAATGGAAGAATCAAAGCATTTGGCAACACATCACCTGTCACATTCGCTTCATGATTGTTTTCTTGCTACACGTCTCCTTTTCCCTTGCGAGACTTGTAGTCTTTCTTTAAGTGTCCTTTCTTCCCACATTTCCAGCACACTATCCCCGATCTAGACTTTGATCTGCCTTTCCTTGACTTATTTTTATATCCTGGGTTCTTTCCTCTTTCCATTTTTCTTCCCCTAGTCTTTGTAGTCAAAGCATTACCTGATGTCTTATTGGAGCTTTTCCTTTGCATTTCCTCGCTAAGGATTGCATCGACAACATCATCAAACTTTAAAGTACTAGATCCAGGGACAGAGTTACTAATGGCCATAACTAAAACATTCCAAATTTCTAGTAATGAGCATAGAAATAACAGATCCCTAACTTCATCATCAAAAGTTACCCCTTCAGAACTTAGATGACTGGTAACAATATTAAATTCATTTAAATGATCAGCAACAGATCCACCTTATAACATCTTCATATTAAATAAATGATTCATAAGAAATAACTTATTTGAGGCTGAGGGTTTTTCATATAGTTTGAGCCAATGCCAACATTAACCCCCCTGTTGTCGTTTCCTTTGAAATTTTAAAGGCTACAAACACTGCTAGGCACAACTCTATTGTTCTAAGTGCCTTTCTGTCGAGAATATCCCATTCTGTGTCTATCATACGCATCGGCTTCTTTGTCTTTCTACTCAATGGTAAGTACAAATATTTTTGGTACAAGCAATCTTCCATCTTCATCTTCCATGGCTGGTAGTTTTGGTCGTTAAATTTTTCGACCCTAAACCTACCATCTTCCTCCATTACTCCCACTCGAACTAGGAACCCTTCTGTCCTATGATTTTATTATCCAAATAGACCTTCACCTCTAATACCAGTCGTTAGAAAATTATATATTACAGAGAAATGGAACACAGAAAATATTGTAGAAATATAATCACAGAAAACACATAAAACAAGAGAGACACAAATATACATGGTTCACTGAATTTGGGCAATGTCCATGGAGAAACAGCTAGTCCTTCCTTTTATATTATCCATCAAAATGAAGAGATACAACCTATAGCAAATCCATTGTAATTCCCTATTCACTCTCACAAAATATCCTCTCTCTTTCTCGCTTAGAATACACATCTACATAGACAGAATACAATTCCCTCATATATAACAAGGGATTTCCTTCTATGGAAAAAAAAAAAACCTAAATTAAGCATAACTTATATCATCATATTTCCACCTGATGAGTGATCCAAATCGACTATGGAATTACAATGTTTTACAAGACCACATTACAAATGGAGTCCAATGCAGCGATACTTCTGAATAAATAAGATAATCAGGCTCCACACCCAACAAGGGTGTAGGTGGATTCTTTTGGTATCTCAAGGCTCCCTTTCGTTAAATCTAGCCCCATCTCGTCTCTATGTTTTTAGCTAAGTGAGGGAAAGATATTTAATTAATAGATTTAGTGTATAATTTAGTCGAATCAGTGAGTCAAAATTCCTTGTCGATGAAAATTGCCTACATTCCCCTTATTCTACTTCCCGAAAAGAACTTTTAATTTCACAATTAGGTTGCTACTACTTGTAGAGTTTGAAGTGAAATTCGCATGCAAACTTATGGATGGATGAAGGATATGGTGGCACTTACTTTTTATCATGTGGCATGGGATGAAGGTGATAATTTGGAGACCAATTCAAACCTTTATGGCTTTCCTCCACCCTTCCAGTCTTCCTGTAATAGTTTCTCAGCCCTCCTGTAGCAGTTATAGGCTTGCCTGTATCTCCTCCCTGTAGCAATTGTAGAACGAGCTTCAAAACTCCTCGATGGCACTCTGAGCTTGTCCTCTCCCTAACTGTTTTTGAAATGAGTGATTATACCAAAGAACTTGAGCCTCAGTACATAATATGCCATTTTTGGCTTAGGCTTGGAGCATTTTGATGACCTGCCATTCACATGGGGTTTCCTCTTTTTGACCATTTTCCCTACTCAGAGTAATTATTCCTTCTTTCCCCGTAATCACCACCCACTATTTGTGATCCAAACTTGGCTTATGCGACATCTCCACTTTGCATGAGTTCTTACCATCACTTTTATTTTACTAGCCGAGGGTAGCCAAGTTAACTGGCCACCTCCATCTTGTTAAAACATCTCCTCTTGAGTTTACACATTTTCGTTATTCACACATATGGAGGAGGTGAGAGTTTTCCATACTTGTGCCTACCTCATGATAGAAATAATGCAGGGATTTTCATGCTGGAGCTAGACCACATTATTGGCATCAAGGGATTTGACTTGATGCCTTCTTTCCTATGTATTTCTTCATTGATCCTCATGATATTTGACTATTGTGTTTGTTGTGTATGCAGGTCCCTTGTTGATGTCCAAGCTATTACTACTGGTGGAGATTCCTTATGGGAGTGATATGACTACTTCAGAGTGGGCTCATAAGTTTCCATCACCCCCCTACTAATGAAATAAAAACAAAATTATTTCTTTTGTTGATGTGTGCACAGGCTACTATAGGAGGAGGTTTTCTTCCTGTAGTTTTCCTCTACATTTCCTCTGTGGTCTTCAAGCTACATGGGGGTGATTATATACGTTGTAATAGGTATTGAGGACAATGATAGGACCTTGAGGGAGTAGTGTGCACTTGTAGAAATGAAGATCATGACCTTTGTGTGTTTTTCCAAATTTTTAACAATGGTAAGGTAGAGTGGAGGAATTTTAGTGGATTTTTTATTTTTTATTTTTTATTTTTATGAAAAGGGATGGATGAGTGATATATGGATGGTGGAACATGGAGGTGGAACCTTATTCACCATTTTCAATGTCATGTTGGGCTTTCCTTTTCCTCGAATCTACCTCTTGTAGATTTTTAGAGCCCTCCTTTAGCACTAGAGGACCTTCCTATAGTATTTATAGGTCCTTCCTATAACAATCCCTAGAGGGGGTGAAATTTGAATTTTTTGCTAATGGGATGGTGAAGAGGGGTGATCACATGAGTGTGGATGATGGATATGAAGTGGATGGATGGAGGAGTGAAGGGAATCTTGATAATTTTGGCCATGTAGCCACTGAATCTTCCACTGTCTTTAATCCTGCAAAATGACAACAAAAATTAGTACACATGTAGATCTTGTGTTTTTCTCTATTTTTTTTTTGGAGACACACATGCTACCTCAGAGGAGGTTTTCAACCTGTATGCCTGCCATAGGTGCTTCAAGAGAGGTTTCCACCTAGAAGGATCTTTATTATTTGTCTTCTCTTTTTTTTTGCGCATGGTCTGCCTCAAAGAGGCTTTCAACCTAGGAGTTGGTGTCAGGGATTTTATTTTATTTTTTCTTCTTTTCATTTTTTATTTTTTTTGACAAAAATATCTAGAAATGTTGTAGACTAGAAGCTATGATACTTCCAATCACATTGACTTCTCTATTGATTGCATTGATGAATTCTTCCTTAGGCATAGGTTTTATGTATACCTTAAGCTATATCCATTGACAAGCAAGGGAATCCCTTCCTCATCAATGGTCCTAATTTGAAAAAATACATTTTCATGACATTTTTCTATCAGTTATGGGCCCTACTATCTTATCATCATTTTTCCTTTGAAATCTTTGAACCTAGAATCATATAATATTTTCCAATCCCCTTCTTGAAAAACCTTTTCCTTCATATGCCTATCATGCCAGACCTTCCTTTGCAGTTGTATAACTTTATTGTATACGAGGGCCTGCATCCTAAACTCATCCAAGCCATTCAATCAGAGCAACCTCTCGTGCTGTGATTTGGCGACATCTAAGTCCAATTGGGTTTCCATTCTCAAAGTAATATACTCAAAATCAATAGAAAGTAGAGATTTCTTTCCATAAAATAGATCATATGGAGTGAGCCCAGTAGTTGTCTTCGAATTGGTGTTATAGGACCAGGTGTCCCCCACTAATCCGTTTTCCCAATCTGTCATGTTGTTGCTCACAACCTTGGTGAGGATTCTATCTAATGCCATATTTGTAACCTCTACTTTCCCATTTTCCTGAGGGTTATAGACAATAGATGTTTCATTTTTGATATGATGTTGCCTTAGGAGATGCTCAATCATATGTGATCTGAATTGAGCCCCCTGATTGGTGACTATCTCCTTGGGGTACCCAAATTTCTAGAAGATATTTTCCCTCAAGACCTCAACCAATTTATCCTTTGTTTAGGCTCTGAAAACCATTGTCCCAACCCACTTTGTCAAGTAATCAATACACATAATGATGTACTTTTTCTGCCTTGATGGTGGATAAATTGGCCCAATTAAATCCATGGCTCACTTGTCAAATTTCTCTAAGGACAGCTGAGTTTGTAGAGGCATTTCATCCCTGGGTGTGCATTTTCCCATCCTCTGGCACTGATCACATTTGCTAGTATACCTTCTTGCATCTTGGTGGAGAGTGGGTCAATAATATCCAGCTTGTAGAGTTTTGAATATTGTTCTCTTCGCAAAAAAATGGCCTCCACACGGCCCATTATGGTAGGCCGAGAGGATGTCAAAGGATTCTTCTTCCCTGACACATCTCCTTAAGATCTGATCTGGTCCCGTATTGAAGAGATTTCCCTAAATCCAAGTGAAAGGGGGACTTTTCCTTACAATTACACTCTTCTCCCTAGATGACATACTTGGAGGAAATCTTGCAGCAACTAGGTAGTTGGCTATATCCGAAAAACATGTAGAGAGCACTAATTTAGAAAATAGGTGCTCATCTACAAGTTGATCATCGACCATCCCTTCATCACCCGTGGGAAAAGAAAGTCAAGAAAAGAAATTTCAACTACATTTTCTTTTCTTGGCATGTCAATGATAGTTAAATCAAAATATTGTAACAACAACAACCATCTCATCATTCTAGCATTCACATTAGTCTTATTCATTAAATATTTAATAGCTTCATGGTCAGTATGCACAAAAGTATGGTATCTAGTGATGTAGTGTCTAAATTTGTTTAAGGAGTTTACAAAAGCTAAGAGTTCTTTCTCAGCTATAGTGTATTTGAATTCAACCTTAGGCAAATTTTCACTAATGAAATAAATGGCATAGGTAACTTATCATATATTTGTCCGAAGGCTTCCCCCACAACTTTGTCAGATGCATCAACATGGATATGGAAAGGCATAGCCTAATTTGGACCCATAAATATGGGTGAAGTGGTTAATTTCTCTTTCAAAATCTCAAGGGCCTCTTGGTAGCTATTTTTCTAATATAATTTTGGCTCCTTGTCCAAAAATCAAAACAATGGTGAAGCCACTTTACTAAATTCCTTGATAAACCTCCTATAATAGCCTGCTAAGCCAAAGAAACTCCTAACATCCCTTTGATTTTGAGGAGTAGGGACCATTTTGCTGATGTAAATCTTGTTTGGGTCCACTTGCATTCCCTCCTGAGATATTGAATGGCCAAGGATAGTCCCTGCATTCATTATGAATTCACATTTCTTAGGACTAAGCGAGAGGTTCAATTCAATGAATTTCCTCAAGAATTTTCTTAGATTAGAGAGAGACTCCAAGAAGTCACACACATAGGGAGTGAAATCATCCATGTATACTTCACAAAGCCATGGACAAGCTCAACAAAGATGCTTAGAACTGCCCTTTGAAAAGTGGTAGGGGAATTTCATAGACTGAAAGAGATCTCTGTAAGAAAAGGCACCTGAAGTACATGTGAATGTATTTTTGCCTTGATCCTCAGGTTTGATTTGGATTTGATTATAACTACTAAATCCATCTGGGAAAGAGAAGAACTTCTTCTCGACAAGGCCATCTAAAACTTGATCAATGAAAGGAAAAGGGAAACGGTATGTCATGGTCGTTTTGTTCAATTCTCTGTAATCCACACAAATCCTCCACTTCCCATTCTTATTTGGGATTAAAACAAGAGGGGACACCCACTCACTATCTGAGATGGGGTTTTGTTGTGGGGAAAAATGCCTCTGCAGGACGATCCTATCCACCTAAGGTGTGACAGTGCCTTAGCAACAAACAAAGATAGCTATTCTAGTATAATTCCTTTATGAATTAAGAATGAAGAGAGATGGATGGACTAACCGGTGTCTTCCGTTTGCCCCTCGATCCGGTTTCTCTTCTCTTGGAGAGTTCCCAGCGACTTGCCTTCTCGCTAGCCCAGCTTCAAGAGGTTTCTGCAAGATCACAAGAAGAGAACACTACACAAGACATGGATTCATATTCATAACTAGTTCAGGATTAGAAATAAACTAAACATGCTATTACAATCATACATCAAAAATACATCAGTATATAGGAGAAACCAAGATAGCTTTATTGATGAATAACAAGGTTCAGGAAGAGATACAACCCAGAGGGCTCCAATCTAGCATCTCCTTCCCAGCAAATGGAATTCCTATCTTCATCCCCTTCAAAGCATTAAGCACCCAATGATTCCAGTCTCAAACCAACAGCAATTCTTTGCAATAACAAAATTCCAGCCTCTAGATCTCATGGAGGAGAGATCCATATATAGATGTTTTGAGAGAGGATGAGTCAGCTTGAGATCTGACTAGTGTCCTCTCCCTCTGTCAGTTATTGATTCCACTTGGAGGTTCTTGCTTCCACTTGGAGATTTGGAACCTCTTACTCATCATAGTCGAATTCCCTGAGGCAAGTGTCATTGAGGAAGATTTTGGAAGCTTCCTGGGTTTTGACACCTTGTGGAATGAACTTGCCACATGTCAACTCTCGCTCAGCGCAGGTAGCCAGTGTTAGCTTTGACATTCAGCGCAGGTAGCCAGTGTTGGCTTTGACATTCAGCGCAGACAGCTAGTGGAGCCACTGAATTGATCCTGAATTGACTTGTTTTTGAGCAGATTCTGGTGGAGAACTTCTGTGAATTGCTGTGGTTTGTTAGCCTTGTTCCTCTAGGGGTAGGAACAACATGTTTAGGGACTTTGGATCCCTTAGATTATGGAAATTTCATGCTCAATGCTGTAAGGCACAAAAATGTCTATAACAGGTATATGAAGCCTACATCTGACAACTTTTGCAATACTTCCATTACTATGTCCTTGAGGGATGTGTTCATTCTCGTCTGACGTTGGCACACAAGTTTGCATCCCTCCTTGATGTATATGTGATGAGTAGAAGCTAAGGGATGCACCCCTTTCATTTCTTTATAGTTTCAAGAAAAGGCATCTAATTTCTCTCTCATCATACTTCATAACTTCTCTTCTTGGTTTTCTAATAGAGAAGGGTTAAAATTCAAGCCTCTAGATGAATCAAATTCTACAACTTTGACATGGGCAAGACTTGGTTTAATTGGGCATAAATCAGTCCAAGGAATACTCACAAAATAATTCACAAACTCATCAAGAGGCATGGTGTTAGTGGGTTGGTTCTAGAGGATCTAGTCAATGAGGTCATCTTCATTAGGTTACCCCCCTCATATAAAAACATCTAGTGTAAAAATTGGGAGGGATGTTGTATGATACACTTCATCTTCCTCCTCCTCTTCTAGAGACAAGGGTAAGTCATGTTCAAAAGGAGTTTAAATACCAATTGTTTGGACAAATGCCCATTCTTAATGGTTATGTTCCCAGCCCTGCAACTAATGTAAGCATTAGTAGTGGCTAACCATGGCCTTCTAAAGATGAGAGGATAGGCATTGAATTTTGGTTTTGGGTTGGAGATCCAAGAATTTAGTAGGATACTCCCAGGAGTCAATGCAGACCATTACATTGCCAACAAATGCCTTCGGAACTACTATGGATCTATCTGCAAGTTGGAGCACTTTAGTTGTCTTTCTCAAGGATTTTTAGAGGTTTAGTTTTAACATGGTTTCTTTAGTAATCATAATGATAGAAGCCCTAAGATTAATCAAGGTATGAGGGACATTGATGCCATCAATGTGCACATCTACTACTAGAATTCGAGGGTCTAAATATTTTAGACAAATCACTCCCCCAAACATTAAGTCAGATAATTGACCGATAACATTGATGTGGGGGTGTCTCTTTTTCTCCTCCAAGGGTATTTGAAAAATTTATCCTTCGTAAGCTTATTATAGATGGGAACATCCTTAATAGCTTGGAGTAGGGGTATTTTAACACATAGATTCTTCAATTCTCCCAGAAGTGCAGTCTCTTTTGGGGTGTGCTGGCTAGGATGGATCAATATCTTTGGAAAATGAGGTGGATTTAATTGAGGGGTGATCTCTTCCTTTTCCTCTTCAAAGTCTTTAGGTGGAGATGGAGGTTGGTTATCTGGAAGCACTCTTCCATACCTAAGGTTGATTTCTTGGATCTCCACAGCATTGGTAGGCTAATATGTCTCTCCATTGTAGTTTTGTTGTGCTTTCTTGTTATTCAGGTTGAGATTGGGTTGAGCAAGATTCTGAGGTTGCTTGGGTGGAGTAGGATGACTATGTTGTGGTTGAAGTTGAGGTGGAGATAGTAAAGGAGTAGGTTGGCTGAGTTGAGGTCTCCACCTTGTGATGAGTTATTCCTTTGAGGAGTTTGAGAAGCATATGGTTGAAATGGTTGATTGACAGGTTGGGGAGGATATTGAGGAGCGTAAGGGCAATAAGGAGGTGTGGACCACGATGGATGCGTGGAAGAGTACTAAGGTGGAAAGGGTGCATTCTGGTTGGGATGGTAATCAGAGTAAGATGCAACTTACATGACCTACTAGTATGGCCAAGGTCCTTGAGACCTCCTTTTATTTATAAATCAGAGTTGCTCAACGCCACTTTCTGCCCCTTGGTATACAACTTTTAAACCAGGAAAAGAAGGGAATTTATTTGTGGCATGGTTTTCTTCAAAGACTAAGCAGACCTCTATGAATTTTAATGGGAATTCATTTATGGGCTGTCTTCTAGTGCATTTAGAGCATAAAATAGCTAGGGCTCTCTTCGCTTCCTAAATGGCAATAAACCAGAAAACTAGGTTGACATCAATGCCAACACAACCATCTCACTGTCAGTACATCCATACCAACCAATACATACATGCATGATCATGACCATGACCTTTTTGACATCAATGCCAACACAACAATGCCAACAAAATCACCCTTTGGCATTGATGTCAACCTCATTAACATGTGAGGCTGATCTCCATCGAAATTCTCTCCCCCATTAATATTAATGGCAAAGGGTCAACTCCATATGAATAGGAAACATGAACTAAAATACATACTAGAACAACACAAGGCTACATGGATGAAAAATAATGCATATATAAGGTCATACATGCCTCCATAAAGTAGCAAGAAATATATTATATCTCTCCACAAATTAGAAGCAGTAAGAAGCAAATGTGTCCAAGAAACATTTAGAGCTTAATATCAACCAAAAACTACTAGCAGCAAGCATCATTACCCCATCTTAAGGAAACCATCATCAATATATGCATCATCATTATAAAATGTGCAACTATGAACAACAACATATAATATGCATCACTATGAACATAAGCATCAACCCATCACTCCTACAGTCCTTCTCATAGTAACACATATAAATCATATGCAACAACATCCACATGAGGCAACCATAATGAAAGCATCCTCCATATGGCAACCAAGCACAATACCCCCCATCACTACATAGCTACAACTATCATGAGATCTCATCACATGAGGCCAACAACCCCACTGTCATAACATAGTATGAGGCATAGCATAAACACCTCCAAGTGGACCATAAAGATAACAATATATATCTAATATAATAAGAGAAAAAATTGTTCACCCTGAACCCGTGCCATCTCCAAGTTGTAGAGATACCAATTGTTGGGATGAAATGACCACGTTCACTACAAACAATGCTTCCTTTGGAAAATAGAAGCACCATATGGACTAAGACTCCATATGACCATGAATCAAGTGATATATACATGAAAAATACATGGCTATAACAATGACATAAAACCTCATACATAACCTTATATGACCATAACATGACCTCATGACTCATGGCTAAGTGACCCAAAAGGTAGTACAATACAAGAACATGGCTCCATGAGCATTATACATGAATACATCAATGAAATACATGACTAGTATGATTATATCCTATGGATCAATCACTCAAATATATAATAGATCATGACTATTACATCATCATTAATCCATACATGTGGCTACAATATCACTCCATATGGTTCCCCCTTAAGAAGCCTATCACCATTATGACTAAACAACTATTGACTGGATTCAATACCATAATAAAGTGATGAAACAATAATAAATACATGGTTGTTACAATCATCATACAATGGTTCATACATGGTTGGTCCATGTCACAAGTCATCACAATACATCCTGGAGTCGTCATCACAATCTATGTGTGGTTGCACATCTTTTCAACCAACTATTATAGGAAAACAAAAGCGTATACATGGCTGAAAAATGTGCTCTTCTTTTTACTCATGAAAGACATATAAAACTACTAAAAAAACACATCAATAGAAATGAATGAAAAATACAAGATAAATCATAAGTCTCCATACCATGCATAGCTCCCCGTGAGCTCAATATACCTCCAATAAGACAGGTTGATCTTGTGGACCTAAAAATGCATGAAGGATGGAATGAACTCATCATATGTTGATACAAACTCCATCATATGATCCCTCTCAAGTTATCCACCTCTCATGATCTCCATTCCTCCATAAGTATGCATGAAAAATCATGAACTACAAGAGTGAATGATCTTCACTAGTTGAAGAGATGAATCTCCTTCTTCTACCACATGGTCTTTGGTTGCTTCTTCTCTTCCTTGATCTGCTTCTTCTCTTATGTCACTTGCTTTGATCCTTGCTTCATGGCTTTTGAGATAGCCCCCCTTTCTTTTTTCTTCTTTTGAAGGTTTTTTCTTGAGTAATGGGGCAACAAAAAATCTCTTTTCATATGGCCAAATCTATCGCAAATATAGCACTCCCCATGGCTAAGAGGATCATTTCTTCTTCTATTCATGCTATATCTAAACTTTGCATAACATGTGTCTCTCATCCAATGGTTAGACTTACAATCTATTGCCTTATGGCCAAACAACTGACATGACTTACAATAACCATAAGAATCACAAGTATATCTATTCACCATTCTCCTTGGCTTTTGATATTGTTGGAATCTTTGTTGATATGGACTATATGTTTTGCTCCAACAATTTTCTACAACATGCCCAAACTTGTGACATTTGTAGCATTGTATCTCATGCATCAAAGGAATGAAAGGACTTTTCTTCCTTTGAAATCTAATGGATCTGCCATGACCATCTCTAGAAGAAAAGGATCTTCTGAATGTAGGTGCTCCTTGAGATTTTCTTCTCCGTTGCTGGTATTTTTGTTTGATTGTTTTCTTGTTCTTCTTTCTTTTCTACTGTTTGTTCTTATGTTTGCTAACTAGCTATTGGATGTTCTTCTTGTTTCCTTGGATCTCATTTTTGCTGCTGGTGTTTTTTGTGACAGGTTTCCTAGGATCTTATTTGGTGTTCTTACCTACATGCAAACTAGACTCACCCTTTTGAAATCCAAGACTGGATTTATCCAATGGTGATCTTTGGATTTCAAGAAAATTATCCAAGGCCATGGTACTATTCTCCATCTTTCGTTTCTTTCTCAAGGAAACAATTTCATCTTCTAATTTATCAATCTCTTATACCTTTACCTGATATTCTTTCTTCATTCCTTCATCAACTCTTTCAAATTCTTCCATTTTAACTTTTAAATTCACTATCTCTTCTTTGAGCTCAACCTCCTTATCATCATAGATCTGAAACAATTTTTCTTGATCCTTACATGTAGTTGTTAGTCTAGAAATCTCATCTCTAAGAATCTTAACATCATTCTCATCTTCACTATGTGCATCAGCATGATCTAAATCTGAATCATCAGAATTATAACTCAACAAAAAATCATTAATGTCTATACCTTTAGGTGCAAGATTTTCTGATCTCTTCTTATCATCTATCAGATCATGTGCATTGGAAGAATGAGGCTCTTGTGTCTAAGATTCTTATTTCTAGAGGCTCTACTTCTTTTTCTTCGTTTCGTTCTTCTTCTTGTTGCTCTTCTTCTCATTTTCAAAATTGTTGTTGGTACCATCTCCAAATATGGATTCTAGATTGTCTCACATCTCTTTGGCATGTTTCAACCACACTAGTCTCTTCATATCATCATTATGAAGATTGTCATAGATTATACACCTTGATTGTGTATCCTACTGCAAAAGTTCATCTAGAATTGTATCTTTTCTGCAACCTTTACACACTACTTTCCAAATGTTAGATCCACGGGATAAAATTTTGGATTTTACATTTTTCGTGTCATACCTTGTAATTTGTAGCAATGAGGACAACCATTCTGGAAAAAATAATTTGTAGCAATGAGGACAACCATTCTGGAAAAAAACAATTTCTGCTAACAAACCCCAGATCTACTCTTTAGCGATCAAGCTATAACTAATATCCCCACTCTAATACCAATGGTTAGAAACCCTTCGGCACTACTGGGGGGGGGGGTGAATCAATAGTGTGGTCTATATATGATTTTTGCCTTTTATTACTTTACTGAATCACACACTTATTATTGCAACAACTCACAATATGTTAGTAGAATATGAGTAAACAATAAAAATTTAAACATATAAGAAACATATACTAAAGCAAACCATCAAAGAACATCCACACAAATCATCATCACACATGAGACACATGATTTTTGGTGGAAATGCTTCCAGGAAAAAACCAGCCTTGCTACTTCTACTCTTCTCTAAATTTCTATTATGTCTAGTAATTGATCTTTTACATAGTGTGTCAACTCCCATCAACATGGAGACTCGACCTCATATACAAATTCCAACATCAATCGACTAGGAGACTCGATATTATTAATCAAATTAGAGTACTATGCTCTCTACAGATCTCTACGGACTAGCATATGCTAAAGGCCACCACGATCAGTTGATCCTCATCCAACTACCATTGGACTATCCAACCACCATCGGATTGAGAAACTTCTTCCTTTTGTTGAAGCTTCACTATCACTGCTCCACCTTGATGAAGTCACTAGTCCTCGCCACCATAAGAAACCTCCTTGATATATTTTCAAAATGGATCCCAGGGAACTATGCTCAACCAGAAATGATCTCTGCATACATGCTATTAGTAGCAATATGTCATCATCAATCAATATAAAAACAAATACACAAAATATGTTTTCTCCAATAGAAATATGTTGATACAAAACTGAATATCAAACCCTCAAAACAGTAAAATGTTGCATAATAAAAATAACATCATAAGACACATGGATATGTGCTAAATGCATCAACAAATCCTGCAAGGCAAGTGTGAGAGGATTACCAACATATATTCCAAATCACTCAACTCACACTAAAACATCTCATAATGAGCTATCTCTAATATAAAGATGAACTCATGTGCTCAACTCAATAATTACACAAAACTACTTGGAATCACAACTATGTTCATATGCTTGATTGGATCTAGATTAAACTCATTCACTCAATCAATCCTCTCTTTCCACTTTCCTTTTGATATTTTCAATTTTAATCACTTTCTCGAAGAAAATTGAATTTGGAATTTCAACTGGGGCAATTTGGAAAATGGCCACAATAGAAAATCTGTGAAACTTTCCTTCGAAGAACGTTCTGTTTCTCTCAATATAGACAGAATTTTGAAAAAAATAGTTCATTGAAAAAGAAAACGGGTTTGTTTTGAAGAAAATCAATGTCTTAGAATTTTGAGATACATCCTCATATATTCAAAAAATCATCCGCAAAACTGTCACTTCTTTATCCAACAAATTCTCAGTTGGCATGTTTGAAAAACATAAAATATGCAAAAATTACCTTCTAAGAGCCCTTCTTTTCTCTCAATCTAGATCAAATTTTAAGAGGCAACTCAAGATTAAACTAATATGGTCCATTCTACACAAAACCCAAGTCTCAGAATTTTTATATACATCCTGAATTTCCCAAAAAATATAACACAAAATTGTCACTTATTTATCCAACAAATTTCTGAGTTGGCATGTTTGACAATTTGCTCACACAAAAGAACCAAAATAACTTGTCTTCTCTTCCTCTATTATTTAATTTTATGAAATGGTTAAGTCAAATTATTCTCAACAATCAATACCTAGGGCAAATACCAAGAATATTTGTACCATGGTAATATTATAATCATGCTTAATCAAATAACAAGCTAAACCATTTAACTACCATACCAAATACCATGTGAAATATCCTTGGTAACAATGTATAACCTAACAATCATATGCATAACCAATGTATAGTCAAACAACTCACCACATCCAACTGTATGCAACAACATGATCATGATGACCATGACATCTTCTGCTCAAACTTTGTATGCAACAACTATAAATCATATATCCGTATGAACATCTCCATGATAATATATATGCCAAAATTCTACTAGGTTGACATCAATGCCAACACAACCATCTCACTATCATTAAATCCACCAACCAATAGGATCACTAAGTAACATCACTACATACATGATCATGACCATGACCTTGTTGACATCAATGCTAAAAACACCAATGCATAACCTTGATTGGGAATAAGTCATGGTCTCGATACCAAAATCATAACAACAATAGGCCAATATGAGAGATGAAAGTTACCCGGTTGCTAGGAGCCCATTTTTGGAGTGATTAGGGTTAAATTCCTACCTAGGATTTCTAAGATTGAGAAATCAAAAGTGAAAAATGAAAATGGTGTGAGGGCCTATGACGGACAGAGGAAGTGGTTACACCAAAACCTAATGTCTTTTACCTCAATTGTAGGATTATAACCTTGTGCATTTGATGGTGAAAACTCAAACTTCATGTTGCAACATGTTGGTGACATCTCAGACTCTAGCCAGAACCATCGAGAAGCATTCAAAATGGTTAATATTATGATTGACAAAGGTTATGGTAACATAGTTCGACTCCACACCTAAAGTTTGGTAAAATCCCTATGAATAAATATAAACCAAGTAACGTACATGTGTTTAAAGGTTCAAAAAGAAATTTAAAAATTCATAGCCAATGAAACTTACTCCTACATGAGACCACTTAAGTAAGCAAGTCACTATATATAGAAATAATGTTCGATGAAGCCAACATGGGTTATACTATTGCGACAATTATTTACATGAACCTTGTAAAGCCCACACATGGTATAATTATAAAAGGTCAAAGGATTTTATTAAACCTTTAGAAATAATGAAATGCATGCATACCTTGGTGTAAAGTAATTATTTTGAAAAAAAATAAATTATGTTATTATGGTAATGAGTGTTACAAGTGGTATCAGAGCCACAAATTTCAAAATTGTGGCATTTTCGTGAAAACGAAATAATAAGTTACATTTGATATTATAGAGAGAGAATTATAAAAGGAAGTAGCATGATGAATCCACCATCCGGGATACCAAGGAGTGGTCCAACATTATTCCTAGAAACCATCCCTCAGATGTGGGTCCAATTAGGAGAACAAGATAGAAATCCAAATACTACATTATTAGAAACAATTCAACAATTGAGAACTAAAATGAAAAACTTGAGAATTGATAAAAAAAAAAGATTGATGCAAGGATAAGAAATAATTTTGAAGAGTCTTTTGGATAGGAATAATTAGAGGAAATAGGATTGAAGTGCATTGAGAGAGGAATGACAATAAAGAATTTGAAGGAGGTCGAGATGATCATGAAGAAGAATTAGGTATTGCTTCTAGCCAAAGTAGATCCAAAAGACAAAAAATTGAACTACAATGAGAATTCAAGAAAATTAAACCCCCTACTTACAATAGAGAGTTGGAAGAAGCCGTTGAAGCCTGGATAATTAATATGAACAAATGTTTTCATATTTACGAGTAGGAAAATAACTTGAAGGTGAAGCTGCAAACGTATCAATTACAAGGTAAAGCCACCTTATAGTAGGAAGAGGTTAAAACAAGAAAGGGATTTGATGAACACGAAGTAACTTGGGAGCAATTCTAGAAATATTTTAAATATAAATATTTAACTATATGGTTTTATGACAAGAAGGTGAAGGAATTTCATGATCATAAACTAGGAAATATGACTATAGATGAATTTGTAACAAATTTTACATCTTTGTGAAGATACATTCCATATATATGGGAAGAGAAAGAGAAGGTATAGTGATTCATAAGAAGTGTACCTATAATTATGAAGGAGTTCCTGGAATTTGATAACTTGAAATCCATGGATGAGGCTATCGAAAAAGGGTGAACATGTTATCAACAAATGAGACAAGAGGAGGAGGGTACCGAAACTTGGTTCAATAAAAGGGGGAGGAACTCTTTCAATATTTTTGTGGTTTTTCTCCGCAATATGTGGTCCAGTCCTTCCTTTGAATTGGTGGTCGTGTTACCCACCTCTTTGCCTCATCTCTCTAATTCAATCGAAATTTCTTTCAATTGTCTAGTGTTGTTTTGTGGAATTTGGTACCCTGACTCCTTTCCTATTTCGTTTTGATATTGTTCACTGTTCTTTTTATTTTACAGTCGACTCAATGTTTTTGGGAATACCTTCTCTCTATCTCACTTAAATATTTGATTCCTAGGAGTTAGGGTTCATATTTCTAGTTATGTCGTATGACACCCCATAATATATCTACCCTATACTAAATACATTGTCTTCTTTTCACATACTGGATGACATCCTCCTTGCTCAGAGCTTCTCTACACACTCAAGACTACAAACCCCCAGACGACCCGCCTTTGGCTTCTGTCTATTGTTTTCACTACCCTAATATCTGTGATATCATGGCCCCTCAGCAAATATTACCCAATCATTGTGATGGTAAACTTGGTCCATCTTCCTCTTGTCACTAATGTTTTCCTGGATAGGAATGAGTGGTGAACCACTTTGGTTGAGTTCCTCTTGAAGTAAGGAATGGAATGCTTGATCTAGAAGCTAAGGAGTTTGGTGACCATATGCATTTTTATGATTCTAATATTGGTGGAAATATTCTTAAGTGGGTTCTTGATTCAGGGAAATTTCAGAAGCATAGGCTTCACTTCCTTCATTCTCTCTCTTTGTATCAGCATATGGAAACACTACTCCATATGGTTATTCGTGACAAGTAGGTTGAAAAATATGAATTGTTTGTAGGTCAGGAGGACATCAAGAAAATTCTTCGGGATATTCACTACAACTTGGATGACATCGTCGTGAGACTTACAAGGGTGGAGCGATCCATGGTATCCAATTTGCGTACTGAGTTTGATCAGTATCATGAAGTACCAGAAGTTATCAATGACCCTACTGTGAATACTCCTCTATAAAATTCATCTCACATGTCTCTAGTCATCATTTATAACTAATAGGCCACCATGGCTATCACACTTGTCTTTGTAGCTAGGTATTACACATTTTTTGTACTAGTCTTTACAGTGGGTTGATGACATGGCATTTTGGAACACAATCTAATTTTGTTTGGGTATTTTAATGGTAATATGGATGCAGTAAGTATGCAGTTGGATGGTCGACATAGCAATGGCTCCTTCCATGTTTTATCGCTTCCTTGTACTTATATATCATTCTCCATTTTTGTAAAAGTCTCGGGGTATCGATGCACTAGAAGGATAAATGAGCAAGGGACATTTTTTTCTACATGCTAATTATAATCTTAGTTTTGGACTTCAATGATAGTTATGGTCTCCTTTGATTACCCTTGGCTAAAGAAATGATCTCTTAGGGTGTCTCCTTCATATGTGAAAAGATATCAATGTAATATATTTTATCATTAATGGAAATCTATTGAGAGAGATTATAAAAGAAAAGTCAAATGAGTCGAAAATGGGTATAGAACAAACTCATGAGTCAAGTCCTAGTACAAAATGTGTATAGAAATTAATGTAATAAAATGATGAAATTACTATTTTTTAATTTTAATTTTTTAAAGTTATTATATTTTTTCAAGTATATTTTTAATAGAATAAGTTGAAAATAGATCAATTTGAATATGATTTGTCATTTTTTTTTCAAATTATTATTTGTCTAAATTTTAAATAGAAATTTTAGTTTAACATATGATTCCATGTGATTAATGGAAATTTACCTTCTGTGAGTTTTAACATAAGTTAAATACATCATTAAAATTTCCAAAAATAAATATTACAATTGAATAAAATAACCAATTATTATTTTACGTAATACATCATATAATTAAGTAATAAAATTACAAGTTATTATTTTACATAATTTATTAAAAATAAAACATCTATATGTTTTAAAATTTCATAATGACTTTTATATGCTATAAAGAATTTATATACATATATGCATGGTTTTAATATACCTGTTTACATGATACACTACAAAATATTAATTCATTAATTAAAAATGAACTCATACACATTGTTCCCATTTATTCTTAAATATTAAATGCTCACCTATGCATACCAGTCATGAAAATAGAGCAATGCATCTAAATATGATGAAAGTGCAATTATGCATTTCAACATCATATTAATTTTATGTTGCAATTTTAATGAAAACAAATAGCAGAAATAAGTGATGAAAATGTATGCATCTAACCATTGCATTATTTCAATGTAACCAATGCATTATTGTGTTGAATTATTTAAAAAAATATACGAATTAATTACATATCATAAAGAATATAAGGTACATCTATTACTCATTATGATGAAGATTTTGTAGCATTTGTAATATAAAAATAAAATATAGTACTTAGATAAACTAATGATAATAATAATAAAAGTGAGTTTCAATCACAATATGGATTTTTGTATTAAAGCTTTCTTCCTAATCAAGAAAAATACTTGATTCAAAATTCAAAGTAAAAATTCTCAAACTAGCCTAGAGTATGACCTTTCCAAATCCATTGTTCAATATTGATTGAAGGCATCACTATTGGAATAAGATGAACAATAGGAAAAAGTTCCTTCCAAGCAATTGTCACAAGAGGACAGGGGATCCCATGTGAAAATGAGTGAAGGGAAAAATACCACAGATATAATTATGAGGTAAATGGAAATGAAATCCTAATTTCTCATAGAAATTTGTCTTAGAAACCCCCCTCCTATAAGAACCACTTAGATAGAAACCTAGTAGAAAGACCACTAAGCTACATTTTCATGGATACATGAAATATATTACCTTGACCTTCAAGTTGAAACCAAACAATCGAGAGATTTGCAATATAGAAAGAGTGAGGAGTCTCAATCAAACTTCGTGATATTATCCACTCTCAAGAGTGCACCTATTCTTCAATGTGTCTTAACTATATTCAATAGAAATGATTTCTAGTTCCCTAAAAATTCAACCATTATGTTTTATATATGAATGGTTGTGGTGAATTGTTTAGATTCCTTTTCCCACAACCCTAACTTAACTACAAAATTCGCTTAGCCCCAAAGGAGGAATTTAATGTGTTAAGTTAAGTGGTTGATTTTAGATTCACCCTAGGTTCATGAATTAAACATATGATTAGGGTGTCAAGTGTGTGTACTATGGTGTAATTAATATTGAAAATAAATTCTTGGAATAGAAGAAATTGCAAGTAATGAGATTTTAAATTGAAATGCTAACAACAAATTAATATTAGTGCTCAAGTTAAGGGAAAATTTCCTTTTCCTCAATGGTATTTTGAAAGATAAATATGCATCTAAAAAGTTGGATCAACAACTGAAAACTCTTACTTCTTTCTAGCTAAGGAGTAGGACTACTCATACATATAATTTCAAATTGAACAAGTGAAATACTAGGAAATAAAGGAGATTATTTTCTTTAACTTTGTAAAAATTTAATTTGACATCAAAAGAATACTCTAAATATATATAATCAAGAGTTTAAAGATGAAAAAAATGTATCAATCTAGATAGAATAAGTGAAGACAAGAGCATCAAACAATAATCAAAACCAATGACAAATACTAATGCAACAAGGGGTTATTTTCTTCACCTAAAGTTTTGTAATTTAGTGTGAGTCTAAGGGCTATATAAGTAAGATATGGTTTTTTATTTAGTATAGTGAGACATATATATTTAATGTTACAAAGAGAAATTGTAGAAGAGGAAGGTGTTAGGAGCCCTAGGGGGATTTTTCTCTATCTACATCATTTCTCTAAAATTGCATTACAATACAATATCAACAACCTAAGAAGCAAAAGGGACCCTATAGGAGTACTCCTTAGACTAAGAGAAAACCATAAATTAAAAAATTAATTACTCCTAAGAAAAGTGTAGAAAACTATTGTTAAAGTTGCATTCGAAGTGCAAAAACAAGGGATGAAAACTATGCTAAATGACTACAAGTACAACCCCAAAAAGTGAATTGATCCAATGAAAAAAAAGGGGTCAAAATTTGCATTGAATTAGTGCAAAAATAGGGGTAAAAAACTATGTTTTCCCTAAAATAGATAGTGGAATTTGATGATCTATTCTTGAGGTATAAATGAAGGATTTTGACCTAGTGTGAAAAAAAAAAAAACCCAAAAATAGAAATACAATCCAAAATATAAACTATGAAATATGGCGTGAGTTGGAAAATAAGCATGACCACAATCAAGGAAGAATATAGGGATCTTCTCCCTAGTATTATCACCAATATGTTGGTGTAGATTTCTTAGAAGGGTGAGTAAATTTCAGTAGCTTAATAGTTGCATGTTAAATCCACATAATAATGGTTTTAGGCATAGAAAGATAGCCCTTGTCTACATTACAATTTCCATCATAAAATTGAACAAGCAACAACTTGAATAATATTTTTCAATTTCAAATTTTTGTGGTTAGTTTATGTTCAACTAAATTTCAGAATATCCACAATAATGATTATGTTTTGTTGACGTTTCGAATCCCAAAGGGGATCCATCATCAAGACTTTATAAAAGAATACTAGAAGAGTAATACACGAAGGGTAATAAATAGTTTAAAAAGAAAAAAGAACAAAAAACACAAGAAGAAAGGCTGGCTAACAAATAACCTCAATATTATTCATAATTAAGACAAAAATTTCTATATACCTTATTTGGTCAGAAGAATTCTAGTGTTATCCCAATTATTTCTAAATAGCTAAATTTCAACAAAATTTTATTAAGGGAATGAGACTTGTACAATTAATTTATCCCAAACAACATATAATAGATAATAACCATTTTTTAATATTTCCTCCAACCTAACTTATGATCAAAGAAAAATTTGCTCCAACCAAAAATGTGTAGATTTGGTGGTTCACCTAGGTGAGGTAGAGGGGCCCAAAGCTATGGTCCATCTAACCATATTGTAAGGAAACAACTCTCCTTTACTATTGTCATGCAATTGAAATCAATTTGGGGTTAATGAGTCTTAATTATGTGATAAATCACTTGGTCATTCCAATCAAGCCTAATTTAATCGAAGTTTTCCATGGTCATGTGTAGGTGGAAGCTCTTTACAGTCATGTTCAAGTGTATTGGGTAGTTATTTTTTTTAGTAGTTGGTAGCTTAGTGGAACTTAGCATGCCAACAACCAAGACATTGGTCATTTTGTGAGAATTAGGTTGCTATGTATTATACTCCCTTTGCATGTGGGGGAGGTAGTTGATAGGGTGCTCACTTTTCTTTCACTCACCTTGAGTATCATGGAACTTGCAGTTCTTTGGAGCCGTTAATTTGATGCTTTACAATTTATATGGCACAATGTTTCTCCTCTAGCTACTGATGACTTAACCTTCTAAACATTCACCCCCCCACAGTCTTTCCTACTATATTTCCTCTAAATCTCATGGAGAAGTGGAAGCATCCCTAGATGTTTTTGTTTCTCCCTCTCAAATTTCATCTTCTCTGTCCTTACTCCTTACTCAGTTGGAACCCCTTGGCTCTCCCCATTTCTAGTAACCGCCCCCCACCAATCTCCTTAATTCCCTTCGCCCCGATATGGCACCTCCATCCCCTCTTTTTACCTCTTTTATAGATTCAATCCTCCCCATCACTCCATCTTTCCTCTGCACCCTTCAGTGGCAAGTCATTTTACAGGGTCATAACATGTCAAGGAAACAAATATGGGTTTGTTGTTGGGATACCTACTAAAGAGACATTTGAAGTCGTAGAGCACAAAAAAGCATTGGAAGCTACATGGAAGGGTACTAGGAATTCACCTTGTTAAATATTCCATATGAAATTGTATAATAGGAGGGGGACATCATCGAGGAATGATACTCTGTCACTAACTCAAACATTCATCTATGATGACAAGCTGGGTGCTAGAAGCTAGTCACTTTAGGGGTTTCGTCAACCACTACATGCACACAGTTGATCTCTATTCACACCAAAATATTCTTCTAGAACATGTTATAGTGCATAAAAACATTGATAAAGAGTAGTTTCTTCTCCAAATTGAATAAATGCAGATCCTGGTTCGTACAATGGACACAAGATTAGAAAGGAACCATGTGGGTTAAGCTTCAATATGAGTATGCTCTCTAGGAGTTATTGGGGACCCAATCCATGTACCCTCTGACTCTGGTAAAATTTGATATTATTTATGTTTCATAATTTCATGTACTTAGTATTTGGTACTCCTTTTATTTTTCCATGTTGTGGGCCTAAAGGTAATGGCTCTTAGATACAATTTTTGTGGTATTTCTTTTCAATTAGTAAATTTTTTGTCCAATTTTTAATTAAACTAAACTTTTACTCTTGGTCTAGTTTCCCTGGTGGAAAACCAAGCCAGAATGAAAACTCATAATTCTAAAGCATTATTTTTGATGAAATGAAATTATTTTACTTAAAAGTAAAGGAGAGAGAAAACACTCACACCCCGATTTTATTACTTTTCTCAATTAATCATAATTTATAAATATATATTGAAATTATATCGATGTTTCTACATTATTATCCCTAAATAGTAATAAAATAAGCATATGCCACTTTCTTTCTTTTTTTATTATGTTATTCCCTTAAATTTTGTAAAATGAAAATTTTAAGTAGAATCTCTAGTATATCCCCAACATTTTCATCTATATTTCCAAACTATTAAACCTTACTATGAAACAATGATATATCTATTTACCTCACACCCATTCTAAGTAACTTCTCAACATTGCTTTGTTAAATTAATGCATTATTAAAAATAATATAGTAATATTATTTTTTTATTTTTATTTTTTTTGTAAGTTAATATTTTTCTATTAAGTCATGTAAAGATACATAGTGATAAGCTTGGATGTAAAACGCTTCTATATTATTTTCTACTGGACTTGCTGGCTAGAAGGTAATGGAAAAAGGAAATAAATAAAATGAAAGTTAACGACCATAAACACATTTCTCAAAGTAACCAAAAAATCTGAGGAACCAAAATATAACCCGCATTCATCCTTGATAAACTAAATTACCTAGAGCAGAGTCATCTGGAACATTTCCAGGTGGTCGAGGATGAAAACATTCATGAACGTGAGCTTCCATATGAGCCATCTTTCCTTCAATATGGTCCGGCCCCGCTTGTATCCTCTTCTAACCTCGACGAAGGGAGACCAACCTATCCATCATATGCCACTAGTTGTGTTGGAGGTCATTCATAAAAGAAATAACCTCATTATAGTCACCATGTTGATCATGAACCAACTGCTCCACTAGTGAGGTAACCTAATGAATTCGTACTTCCAAAGAATCAAAGAGAAGGGATAAGTCTACTCTCCCAACTTAGTTGCCATACTACGGATGCACCTCTACCGCATTGTCTCGGTGTTTTGCTCGATGACCTATACCTTGGCCCTGAGGACCTACATCTTGGTGTACACATGATTATTGGTGCTACATATATCTCTAGATAGCCACCAAACACTGCCTACGTGGAGGCTTCATCTCAATGAACCAATTACTAGGGGGATCCCATGATACCTTGGTAGATAACAAGCCAAACAAAAATGTGGTATCTGAAGCTCCATAATACACACTAATGAGATCATGTCTACCTTTCACCCACATCTCTAGGTAGCACCAATGAGCACCCTCTTTAGTCACAAACCACCACTAGAAACACGAAATCCTCTAGAATCTACTAAGCTTCAGGTGGCTCCTATAACCCACACAAGAAAATGAAATTCCTTAGGGTGTAGACCCACCACCCCACATGCCCTTGAGAGATGAAATACTACAAGGATGAATAACAAGAGTCACAATTGAATCTCTACCTCGACCATCAACCACACAAACAAGTACCATGGAGATGTCAAGCACCTTTAAATTCACCCTTCCAACTCACCAAAGAACAATTCTTGCATAGAAAGTAAAATTAAACATGAAACCTTTACAAGCAGAATGGAAAGAAAGGAAACCTCAAAAGGAGACATGAAGGCATCTTCTCTAGCATGGTGTCTAGTGCACCCAAAATCTCGAATCTTAACCTGCTGCCTAAAGCGTCCACGATGAATCGAGGTCCCAAATAATTATGTTAGGAACAACCTTCTTGCTAAATTGAAACCATTAGCTGTAGAATTACTTATCAACTTTGTGTTCTCAGTGTAGAGGGAAGGGGATGGTCATGATAGATAGCCACCCTGTACTTCAAGAAAGATAGTTCCTACTAATGTCTCATAGCCCATTCCCTGAAACCAATAGTCATGACTCATAAAAACCAAACAACACATATACTCATGGCCCATTCTCGAACCGTCAAATCCTACTCGACAAAAATGGCTTCACTGACATACTTCTTCATATTAATTGTTACATGGGAGGGGATTAAATGCCGCACCTTGAAACACGGTCCCATCCATTATCATCCCCATCAGGGAAATAATATATGTTTATTATGATAATAATATAATATCAAATAAATAAAATTAGAAATATCAATATATTTATATAAAAATGTAAAATTAAATATAATATAAATAGTTTTATAATTAGTATATACTTATTTTAATTTTACATGTAACAAATATCAAGAAGATCAAAATATATATATATTTCAAGTTTTACATTTAAAAAAGGATCAGAATTAGACTTAAGTATTTATATATTTGATCACTCTCCATATCTATAGATCCAAAATTAACATAAGTAAAAATGGTTTAAAAAATAATTAAAAATAGTAACTCTTAATATTTTTTAATTAAAAAAAATTATATCTTTAATTGTTACTTTTTAATAAAAATTTAGGATGTAATCACTTTTTTAATTTTCTTCATTATTATTTAAGGTAATATTAAAATACTTTAAAACTTTTGTTGTTAAATAAAATCTTATAATAACAAAAAGACATTATAAATTGTGAATGAAAATATCATATCAATGCATTTGATATAAAATCTATACCTTAGTTATATACTAGCACAACCATATTAATAAATATGGTTGATACATCAATAATTTACTACTGCTAGAATTTTAAATTTTGAAATTTTAAACTTAGTTCTTGCATTAGTTTAATAAAAAATGCTAGTTAAATGTATCATTTAACCTCAAATTTGATCACATTATATCAAACTTCAAATTTCCTCATTAACTAAAAAATAGTTGTAAGTATTTAGATAAAATAGTTTAAAAATATTGCAAATGAAAAATATATTACAATAATCACCCATTCAAAAAATAACCTACCATTCAATATCAAAGTTTAAGACGAGAAAGTTTAAGGCTGGAAAATTTCTTTGTGATATGCCAACAAAATAGAAATGTGCGCATCAACCTAACTTGTCCGATTATAATCTTCTAAGTGCTTTGTACCTTTATACTTTCTCTCCATAACCCTGGAACAACTCTGATCAGCCTTATAAAATAAATTCTATGGACACATGTAGTTACGATTTTGAAAGAAATTTTATCGACAATCCCATGAGTTTAATCTAAACTCAAAAGTAATTAGATATGTATAAAAGGATAAAATTAAACTAAATGAAACAAAACAAAATTGTTCAATTCCAATTGGAGCCATTAATAGTAAACTAAATGAAAAATTAAAGGGTTCAATTCCGATAGGCTTAATAGATGATGTATTGGACAAAATAATATTCTCTTGAAATCAAACCATGTCCACTCTGTTAGCACCTAAATCTGCCTTAGGCTGAAGGAAGGCAAAAGTTAGGGTAACCACAAACCATGCTCAGTCTGGTAGCTAGCCCTACCAGAACATGAGAGGGCTCTCTCCGAGTCACGCTTAGTGAATAAGTAAACAAAATGGTCTGAGATGACTAACAGTGAAATATTGATCTTAGGCTAGTAAGTAAATATGGATACAAGAAGCAATTTTTTATGAATGCCTGAGTTTCTGGGATGGTATGGGACCAACGGACAACAATGAGCAGAGAATTTAATACAAAGGCACAGATTATTTCGTGAGGCAAGACCTGCGGAAAGTACAACAATTTAGTTCGAAATAACGTGGAATGGAGAGATTTCTTAGGAGAGTGAAAAGGGCATAAGTACATGAATCCTTTTCAACAGAAGAAGAACAATGAAAATGAAATTTTCCCACAGGCGGAGCAATATAAATGAATTCTACCTTATCTAACTTAGAAAATTTCACTGGAAATGAATATGAAATGAACTGTGAAACATTACGAAATACATATGAAACATAAGAGACACATTTGCTACACTCACAACCACATGAATCTCATGAAACAGAGCCGATGCCTTTCATTAATCCTCTGTCAAAATATACAATGAAGAACTGAGTTTCTCTCCCACAGTCTCCCAGAAATTACAAGCCAACCAACCCTTTGAAAATGGTTTGCATACAATATATAGAATGTTCCATGAAGAGATATAACGCCCAAGGGTTGGGGAGTTACTCGAATCATTACAAAATGGAGGTGGAAAGCCAACCATTAGCTACAGGTGCAACGTTACAAACATGACAAATGGCTTGGGTGACTGTTTGCCTTCCTTTGCCACTTGGATAGAAGCCAATCTGGAGTGAAAATACTTTAAATTCCACCTTAGGTGCTAAAAAAGTGAAGTGTAGATGAGAGGGCCCACTTGTCAAAAGTCGCGAATACAAATTTCGCGAAACGGAGTTGAGATTGGCCTTTTTTCCTATATACGTCGCACCAAATTCTATATCCACCGTGCCACTTTGGAGGCTATTTTGAGGCACCTGCAGGAGTCCAAAATGTTCCCAAGTCTGCTTTTTGGAAAGCCTGGTCTATCTACTTTCCAACTCAAGTGGAATTTCTGAATTTGGTGCTCATTTACCCCTCCAAATCTTCATTCTCCCAAGACTGCTTCCTGTGTGTCAAAATAGGGGCAGAGAGGTCATGTTTTGAGTGTTTTTGACCTCCCGGGGACACAAAACTTGCCCAAACTTCTTGTCCGAGCACCAATAGTCATGATTTTTCATGCTGAATCCAAAAATGCAAACCATTTGTGATTTGGAGCTCCCAATCCTAAGCAGAGAAAAAACCTATGTTTTGACCAAAAAATTACCATGTGACCAAAATTGCCCCAAATTTCTTGAAATTTGGGCTGGAGGTTCTCTAAGAGTTTAGTAAAGATTCGAAGCCGATCTTGCTCTTTTGCCTCTTTTGTTGCTTTGCTGAATTTTACCTTCAGGCTCCTTATCTGGGCCTTTGCACTCATATTTCGTGCCCTGTAATGATAAACCATCCTCCTCAGTATGGTTTTGTCTCTATCAGCCTTCTCCAACAGTCTCTCCAGGTGGATGTTGATCCGCTCTAGCTAGGACTCAAGGTCATTGTTGATCTCTTGCTCCAAGGTAGGGAGCTTGATCCTCCTTTGTTGGGCAGCTTGTCAATTCTGACGGATGTTTTGCAGCTCCATGATCTCATGCTAGTCCTCAAGGTGCTTGTTTCTCTACTCCAAATACTTGATGATCCATTTGGCCCTCTCCACATTGAGTGACAAGTCTTGGATCTTCGTGTTTTGCTCCTGAATAGTCATCTTAAGTCGAGCGCTCTCCACATCTACATCATCATCCTGAATGAGGATGAAATCGGCCTCCTGTTCACCTGATGGCCCCTCGTCATGCATGGGCTTCTTGTCCTTGTCCTATACCTGTGTTGTCGATGTAGGAAGTGAGGCCCCTTCCATCCTGGGTGGAGATAACACTCGCTTTGCTACTGCAAACAAGTGCCTACTGCCTCTCTGATAGGTGATGGATAGTGGCATAGCAGTGGTCTCATGGCATTCATATTGATGAGAAGGACCACCTATCTCATGCTCTACCTCTCCTAGTACCTGTGAAGTGCTGAAGAAGTCACGGGAGATGAAGTCCTCCCAAGAAATGCCCTGCAAACCTAGCTGGTGATCCACCAAAATCCTAATAAGAGCAAAGTGATAAACAATGTTAAGTTGCTGCTGAGGGGTCTTGTGCTGCATGAAGGTGTTCATCCTCTCTGTGTTCCTACAAATGAAAAATGGGATGTTCATCATCCGTACCCTGGTAAAGTGCATGAGCAACCTGATGTGATAGGCATACAGTCGAGAGAACCTCCCCTCACTACTGAAGTACTTCATGATCAATTTCATGAGTGGAGCATACTCATCTTTCAAATATCTGAATGGAAAGACTCTTGTGAGCTGACTCAAGAATATGGCCTTAATGTAAGGCGCATAGTGTTGCCTATCCACCTTCTTCTTCTTATGGCACTGTTTTCCAACATTTGGTATGCCTGTTTTCACTAAGATAGTTTCGGGTGTCAATGTGAAGGTGACCCCGGCCAAGATAGACTGACCTCCATGTAGGTGAAGCACAAAAAGATGGGTCAATTCATGATGAACTCATTCTAAGGCAGTTCATCATGGGCCTTTCTTCAGCCTAAGCCAGGTTTAGCACCTAAACCTGCCTTAGGCTGAAGGAAGGCAAAAGTCAGGGTAACCACAAACCACGCTCAGTCTGGTAGCTAGCCCTACCAGAACAGGAGAGGGCTCTCTCCGAGTCATGCTCAGTGAATAAGTAAACGGAATGGTCTGAGATGACTAACAGTGAAATATTGATCTTAGGCTAGTAAGTAAATATGGATACAAGAAGCAATTTTTCATGAATGACTGAGTTTCTCGGATGGTATGGGACCAACGGATAGCAATGAGCAGAGAATTTAATACAAAGGCACAGATTATTTCGTGAGGCAAGACTAGTGGAAAGTATAGCAATTTAGTTCGAAATAATGTGGAATGGAGAGATTGCTTAGGAGAGTGAAAAGGGCATAAGTACATGAATCCTTTTCAACAAAAGAAGAACACTGAACATGAAATTTCCCACAGGCAGAGCAATATAAATGAATTCTACCTTATCTAACTTAGAAAATTTCACTGGAAATGAATATGAAATGAACTGTGAAACATTACGAAATACATATGAAACATAAGATACACATTTGCTACACTCACAACCACATGAATCTCATGAAACAAAGCCGTTGCCTTTCATTAATCCTCTGTCAAAATATACAATGAAGAACTGAGTTTCTCTCCCACAGTCTCCCAGAAATTACAAGCCAACCAACCCTTTGAAAATGGTTTGCATACAATATATAGAATGTGCCATGAAGAGATAGAACACCAAAGGGTTGGGGAGTTACTCGAATCATTACAAAATGGAGGTGGAAAGCCAACCATTAGCTACAGGTGCAGCATTACAAACATGACAAATGGCTTGGGTGACTGTTTGCCTTCCTTTGCCACTTGGATAGAAGCCAATCTGGAGCGAAAATACTTTAAATTCTGCCTTAGGTGCCAAAAAAGTGAAGTGTAGATGAGAGGGCCCACTTGTGAAAAGTCGCGAATTGAAATTTCGCGAAACGGAGGTGAAATTGGCCTTTCTTCCTATATGCGCAGTGCCAAATTATATATGTGTCGTGCCAATTTGGAGGTTGTTTTGAGGCACCTTTGGGAGTACAAAATGTGCCCAAATGTGCTTTTTGGAAAGCCTGGTCTGTCTACTTTCCAACCCAATTGGAATTTCTGAATTTGGTGCTCATTTGCCCCTCCAAATATTCATTCTCCCAAGACTGCTTCCTGTGTGTCAAAATAGGGGCAGAGAGGTCATTTTTTGAGTGTTTTTGACCTCCTGGGGACTCAAAAATTGCCCAAACTTCTTGTTCAAGCACTGGAAGTCATGATTTTTCATGTTGAATCCAAAATGCAAACCATTTGTGATTTGGAGCTCCCAATCCTAAGGAGAAAAAACCTGTGTTTTGACCAAAAAATTACCATGTGACCAAAATTGCCCCAAATTTCTTGAAATTTGGGCTAGAAGTCCTCTAAGAGGCACTATGCTGGGCCACAGAAGCTTCAGCCAATATTTGAAGCCGATCTTTCTCTTTTGCCTCTTTTTCCTCTTTTGTTGCTTTGCTCAATTTTGCCTTCAAGCTCCTTATCCGGGCCTTTGCACTCATATTTCGTGCCCTGTAATGATAAACCATCCTCCTCAGTATGGTTTTGTCTCTGTCGGCCTTCTCTAGCAGTCTCTCCAGGTGGATGTTGATCCACTCTAGCCAAGACTCATGGTGATTGTTGATCTCTTGCTCCAAGGTAGTGAGCTCGATCCTCCTTTGTTGGGCACCTTGTCGATTCTCACGGATGTTTTGCAGCTCCATGATCTCATGTTGGTCCTCAAGCTGCTTGTTTCTCTTCTCCAAATACTTGATGATCCATTTGGCCTCTCCACATTGAGTGACAAGTCTTGGATCTCCGTTTTCGGCTCCTGAATATTCATCCTAAGTCGGGCACTCTCCACATCTGCATCATCATCCTGAATGAGAATGAAATCGGCCTCCTATTCACTTGATGGCCCCTCGTCATGCATGGGCTTCCTGTCCTTGTCCTATACCTGTGTTGTCGATGTAGGAAGCGAGGCCCCTTCCACCCCGGGTGGAGATAACACTCACTTTGCTGTTGCAAACAAGTGCCTACTGCCTCTCTGATAGGTGATGGATACTAGCATAGCAGTGGTCTCATGGCGCTCATATTGATGAGAAGGACCACCTATCTCATGCTCTGCCTCTGCTAGTACCTGTGAAGTGCTGAAGAAGTCACGGGAGATGAAGTCCTCCCAAGCAATGCCCTGCAATCTTAGCTGATGATCCACCAAAATCCTAATAAGAGCAAAGTGATAAACACTGTTAAGTTGCTGCTGAGGGGTCTTGTGTTGCATGAAGGTGTTCATCCTCTCTATGTTCTTGCAAATGAAAAATGGGATGTTCATCATCCGTACCCTGGTAAAGTGCATGAGCAACCTGATGTGATAGGCATATAGTCGAGAGAACCTCCCCTCACAACTGAAGTACTTCATGATCAATTTCATGAGTGAAGCATACTCATCTTTCAAATATCTAAATGGAAAGGCTCTTGTGAGCTGACTCAAGAATCTGGCCTTAATTTAAGGCTCATAGTGTTGCCTATCCACCTTCTTCTTATCATGCCACTGTTTTCCAACATTTGGTATGCCTGTTGCGATTGAGATAGTTTCGGGTGTCAATGTGAAGGTGACCCCGGCCAAGATAGACTGACCTCCATGTAGGTGAAGCACAAAAAGACGGGCCAACTCATGATGAACTCTAACATTAGCCACCCTTTGACAAAATTCAAAACATGCTAGGTGCTGGAAACATGACATGGCAAGAGGGCATGCTTGTAATTCAGTGAGGGCAGTGGGTTCATCCCTAACATTTTTGCCACTCTTGTGATGTCTCCTGGGAGCCTGCTCTTCCGAGGATGAGTCAATTTGTGTCTCCATATCATACTCTGATGAATGTTGTGATGCCATGACTGCTGTGTGTACTGTATTTAGGCTACCCTTTGATGATGGTGTGAAGCTAGGTGTTGTTTGTGATATCTGCCACCAAGGGGAACAATGAAAAAAGGGAGTGTTAGGAGGGGGATAATATGATGGGAATAGGGGTTATGGGGAGAAGTTTTGTTTAGGGATATATAGAAGGGTTTGGGGATTTGATAGGGTAGGGTTTTGGAGTGTATATTTGACAAATAAGAGGACGGGAAAGAGAATAGGGTTTGGTAGTGTTTTAGGGTAGGGATAATAGGAAAAATGAGAAAGGGAGGATAGGGAAAAATGGAGAGGAGGTAAAAGATGAGAGGTGAAAGAGGAGCCTTGGCATCAATGCCAAAATTTTGCAACCCTAGCAACAATGGCTTCGGTGTTTTTAGGTGGTAGGGTTTAAGAGTTTTTGTGCAACCATAAGCCGCCGTGAACTATCATCATACTAAAATAAAAATGGATGAAACACTTGGAGATTGACCCCACCTCGCAAATTCAAGGGATTGAAGGAAATTGGTTGTAAATTCTAAGCAAAATCATCCTTGGCAGCTCTATGCATCGCGCCTTCCATGTGCGCCGCGCCAGTGTAAATTTACACTGCAAAATTTCTCCTAGTGCGCCGCGCTCTCTATGTGCGTCACGCCTTTTTGCAGGAGCCCTTTGGAGGCCTTCCCTGTGTCCAAATTGGGTGAAAGATTGCTCGTTGGAATGATATTTGAGCCTAATTTCCAATCCAGCTTGAATTTTTCAATTTGGAGTTCATTTTCCTTGTCAAAAATCAAATCTCTGAAAACTGGTCAAAATGTGCCAAATGAGGCTGCCTGAAGGCAGGGTGATGTTATAGTCAACTTTTGAATGCCTTCCTCTACTTAAAATTGAGCTCATGATAGCTCATTGGAAAGCTCCTTGTGTCTAATTATCATTTGACTCATCAAGAAAGTAATTTGGCTGACCAAGCTAGGAGAATACGTGATTTTCCCAAGGTCACTTCAGAGGTACATCAATTTTCCCGAGGCGATTGTATTTTTGACATTTCTCTAAAACCATGAAACCTGTGTAAAAAGTGAAGTTTTTTTTCTTCCTTGGCCTATTTTGGACAAAACCCTCTCTCATTTTTCAAAAATGCATCCTTTATTACTCAAAAACATCATCCGAGTGAAACCTATCCCGATGTGTGGAACAGGGGATTTGTCGAAATGAAGCGAAATGAAGGGGATAGGGAGCTTCCAAATTCTTGAGGAGATTTTAGGAAGTAGGGAGGGATGTTAGGAAGTAGGGGAAAGTGTAATATCAAAGATTGAGTGAGTGGAAGGGGTCCAAAAAGGAAAAACACAGGTCCAACCTAGAAAATTACCAGGTTGTAGCAAGAAACTAAGGTTTGTGCGAAAATGAGGAATTTGGGGGATCTCGGTGATGGGAAGTGTTTGATAAGGTACTTTAAGGATAGGGGAAGGTCTATGAACATCAGGATACAAGTTTTTCTGATGATTTGACCGTCCAAGAGAAATGGCCTTCAAAACCCTAGGAGAGGGAACTGACCTCACCTACGCGCAACTGAAACATGAACAAGGTGTAAAATGACCCAGTGGAACTTGACATGATAATGAAAACCCTCTGAATGATGGTACACTCAGCTGAATGGTGACATGGACCGACATTTGGACAACTTTGACAGGAATAAAAGCAAACCCTAGATCTAATGCCTAGCGACCAAATTTTGCTTGAAGACTTACTGAAATGACAAAATTTGACCTTGACACTCTGAGACCACTTTGTAAGAGCATATTTGATCACTGGAGGAAGGCTGCAAAGACTGACACTAACACACTCATTTATATAAAAATCAAAATTCTTTAATCCTTCAAACCCAATTCCAATCTTAATTGGCCTAATAAATGATGTTTCGGACAAAAAAATATTCTCTTGAAATCAAACTTTGTCCACCCATTTATATAAAAATCAAAATTCTTTAAAGCTTCAAACGCAATTCCGATATAAACCACCACACCTACTGGGTATTTAATAGTTTCTAGATGTAGATTCCAGCTTGATCATCTATAAAAAATACATACGACTTATTCCTATAAATCATAAAATAACCTGCTTACACTAATCACATATAGAAATACTTTTTTATTTTGTTATGTGACCATCAAGCTTTACGAAGACTTCTCGGCTGGCTTTAGACTCTATCTGTAGTGTCTAGTGTCTGGCTGGCTCTGATACAAAAATAAGGGCAAAGTTGAAGCGATAACTTACTTTGAACCAGATCTTGAAGAGCTGAGGGTATCAAATCTAATGGCAGCAATCGAAACTTATCACACAGAGAACACGAGCAGAAACAACCTCTCTCTCCTTGGGTCTTCTTCAACGCCTTCACTTTAAGTTTACTTCTCCAAGTTCTTTTGAAGTTTACAAAACTGTCCTCAGATAGGTGGCCTAGCGGCTTCAATATTAATTCAAATATCAAAATTACAATACTTTGCAGATTACAATACGAGATCAAAGAAGCACTCTGTTCCAGCTTGTGGGCTTCTCTAGTTTGATCTCTCTTTTATAACCGCCTAATGGAATCTAATCCTATCTAAGATATGACACTAAGTGGAGATAAGTGAGGGTCCTGTTGCCATTTTCTTTAACTGATGGTGTCTACTCAACCTTTCTGGTACTATAATTCTACCAATATCCTTTCAGACTTCGGTCAAAATCATAATCATCATCATTGTTAGAAGACACTTGTCTTCAAAGAAATTTCATTCAAGATTTTTGAGGTAGTTGTATTCCAGCATCTTTGAGTACTCTTTGTTCCAATTGATATTATGCGGGTCTTGTGTGTCTGCATATGTGTCCTGAAACGTAGATTCTTCAACTTTAACTTTTCCTTTGGAATCTGCTAATACTATTTCTTTGTCGTTTGGAGATGCTTTTGACGTTTGTCTTTGGACTTGATTTACTTTTACTTTGTGGAGGTTCTGTTGTTGTGGGGTAAACATTACTTCTTGCTTTTCCCGCTTGTTTAGAAAAGGTACCGGGTTGATATCAATATCTAGAAAAGAATCTTTAAAGACTTTCCTGAATGCGGGAGAAGGCTGAACTGCCAACTCAATACCATCTAGAAGCTTCGACTTAAAGATATGGAATATGTTAGTGGAAGTCTTGATTGCATGTTGGACCCATAATCTATAGTTTTCATTAATGTATGCTTTTGATTGCCATCCCAATTCAAAAATCATTGAAGTACAGATTTTGTTTGACAATAGTAGACTGATAATATGAACTACATTATTGTTCCAATTTCCTAAAATAATGTTGATTGTGATTAATGCTGTTTGGTTAATCACGAATCTTAAAACTTTTTGTTCTCCTTGTAGTTCATCCAATTACTGTAAAACCCGCCACTTTTCTATTAATTTCAAATTTCCGAATTCCTTGAACCAGAGAGCCAGCTGTTTGATTATATCTATGTTATTACTAGTTTTATTTTCTCCTGATATCTCATGACATAAGATTTGCACAAAAGGATTTGGAGAAATACTTTCTCTTAATCCTAAACTCTGGTAATCCCAAGGGGATGAGAAAGTCCTTAGATATTGCAAATTTTTCTGGATATGCTGAGACGTTCTAATAGATGGCCTTTTTTTGCAAAATCCTTCTTTAATCTCCCAATAGGAAAAATTTTCAAAATTTTCATATTGGGGAAAAGTGTCATTAGGTCCATAATTTTCATCAAATCTTTGTAGAAAAGATGCTTCAAGTTCCTCAAAAATATCAGGAATTTCTAATGACAAAAGATATTTTTCTAATTCTCCTTTGATTGGAATAGCTTCTAAATACAAAATTTGAGCTCCTGTGTATATGCTTAGAGCAAAGTCTGTTTCACCTATCAACTGATAGTAATTCAATGCCTCGAGGATCCAAATCACATTTTCAGTGAATTGACTAGACCACAGATTTGATAAACTTTTAAAATAAATCTTCACCTTCATGTTGGGAAAAGAGTATACCTTTACCAAATCAGTGTCTAGGCCTAATGATATGCCAACATTTTTAGACTACCATGCTTGCAATCTCTGAATCCACTGATTCCTCCTCAGGTGCAGACCCACAACTTTCTTGATTTCTTCTGTCAAATGATTCACATGGCTTTCAAGAATTATGAATCTGTCTACGAATGTGCTGAAATTATCATCTTGGGGTCCCTTTCCTGGTATTATAAAGAAACTTTTGGGTGATGTGACAAAAACCTTGTTCATATCTCTAGTTAAAGAGTCTGCTAAAAAATTAGAATTGCCTAGTATCCATTCAACATCAAAATCAAATTGTTGAAACCAAATCTGCCATGAGAGCAACCTTCCTCTAGCAAGCTGTCTTGAAATCTTGGCAGACAAGAAATACTTGAAGTTCATCGAATTAGTCCTTATAAGAAACTTTACTGGTGCTAGATATAGTTCAAATTTCTATATCCCATTAAAAATTGCTAAAGTTTCCTTTTCAGTAATAAAATAATTCTTTTGACTTGGAGAGAATTCCCCTGAGCCATATGCACAAAGTTTTTCTTCTTCATTCTCCCTTTTCTAAAAAAGAATTGCTGCCAAAAAACTATCAGAAGCATCAGTTTGTAAAATCAAAAGTCCATCACCTGGTGGTTGTAACTTTGGAAGTTGCTGACATTCTGATTTAAGTTCTTTAACTGCTGTAGTAGCTTCTGCTGACCATCCTTCTCTGAGATGTTTTCTGATTGGGGTTGTTTTCTCAGACAACCTGGGAATATATCTGTGCACATAATTTAAGACACCTAAAAATCTTTGAATTGTTTTAGTGTCTTTTAGTTCATCTGGAAATTGAGACAGTTTAGTAAGAACATGGGGCTACATTTGGATTTTCCCATTGACTACGTTAATCCCAAAAAAGTCTATATTGTCTTGAAATAAAACCATTTTCTTTTCAGAAAGGACAATGCCATGATTTTGAAATTCACTTAGAAAAATCTCTAAATGATTTAGATGGGTTTCAAGGTCTGGACTATGTACAAGTATGTCATCTATATATGTTACAATGAAACCATATTTTCCAAAAATAAAATCCATTCTTCTTTGGAAGAATGCAGGGGCATTTTTGAGGCCGAAGGGTACCACCTTCCATTGATAAAAACTTGCAGGGCATGTGAAGGTAGTTTTATGTCTATCTTCTTCTTGGATCTGTATTTGATAGTATCCAGACTTCATGTCAAACTTGTTGAATACTTTACTATTTTGAATCTTTTGCATAATGGTTTCTGGTCTTGGTAAAGGGTAATGAAAACCCTGAGTGATAGCATTCAAAGGTTTATAGTTAATTACCATTCTGGGCTTACCTCTGACTATTTCTGAATGGTTTCTAACCAGAAACGCTGAACAAGAGTAATGAGACATACTTGGTTCAATAAGATTCATACTTAGCAGCTCACTTATCTATCTCTTAATTTCTTTTTCATCTGTGGGGGTGCATGGAATTAGTTTTCCCTTGACTCCATTATCATGTAGAGTTACCATTTCCTGATTTGGGCTTTCTACTGTCCAGAATTGCTGAGGATTGTTTGAGCAGCTTTTCAGCAATCTGTCATGCATAGAAATCTGCTCAGCAAACCATTTTAGGTCAGTGCATGTCTTTTGTTTGTTTTTTAACTCCATTCTTTCTTCATATAATTGCAAAATTCTTGCCAATTATTGGAGTCCTTAAGAGGTTTTCTTGCTCCAATTTTCTTTTGACTATTCTCTTTTCACGTCCTAGAATTTGCTATAGATAATCTAGGCACATCAATAACATTCTTCTTTAAATTAATTATCAGCTTATCTTCACTGATAGTGACTAGGAGCATAGAGTTAATAAAAGGCATTCCAAGAATTAGGCTTGTAGATGGATCAAAATGCTGAATAGCAGAGATTTTTACTATATTCCCCCCAACTTTCAAAGATATGTTATCAACATAATGCGTCAATTGAACAGATCCCCCAATTATTTCAGACACAAGAATATTTTGGAGTGGCTTCCAAAGAGATTTAAACAAAGATGGACGAGCAAGATTATTTGATCCTCCAGTATCTATGAATTCATCAACATTTATCCATTCATTTCTAACTTGCACTTGTACTGGGATATAAATGAGACTATTTGTTTTTTTTTTTTTGTAAGCTACGTGTTGCACTTTTTTCTATTACTTCAAATCAAAATAAACAACAATAGTAAGGTTGCCTTCAACTCGCCCACTTGGGGAAACCGAGTATTTAAGCCACCTAAAGTTCTTAATAGCCAACCAAAAATAAAAGATCCATAGTTTGATTATCCAGGCTAAGTACACTAAAAAGTCTTTCTGGTTTCTAATCCTACTTGCATGCATATAACGATTTTCCACTTCTAATCTTTGAAACAAATTGAAATTATCTATACTATGCAGTTTCATCAAAATTAATACATATCTATATTTAATCAGCTTCTGCCTCTGGTCGCTAGGTAGTCTCCTTGTTTGCATTCTGATTTCCTTCCCTTATCATTTGCTGAATCTCCTCAAGCTTCTTTTCTTGCATCTCCAATGTAATCTGAATAATTCTCAGCTCCCTCCTTAGGTTGGGGACTCCTTGCGCCAGTTCTGCCATCTCTATTGTAGCTTGCTCCAGAGCTTTAGCCAGCAATCTTTTCATCACCCCGTATATATGTAAGGACTGTTTAAATAAAGACATTCTACCCCTGGTGTTGCCAGGGTCGTGGATTAGGAACTCCCAGTCCTCCATCTCGGAGTCGGACTGAGCTTGAAGGGCGTCTTCCTCCATATTCTGGATAATTCTTCTAATTCTTGGATTTGTGTTCTGGTTATATGTCTTCTTTGCTTGCTGAATTTTCTTATCCAACGACCGGCTTGTCTTTTTGCCCGGTCTTCCTCTCTGCCCTTGTCGTCCTCCCCTTTCTCCTCGGTATCTTCTCGTTCCTCTGCCTCTCTTGCTGCTCGGTTCCATCTCGCTTCCCGCACCTCTTCTTCCCCTCTGTCTGCCGCTCTGCCTTACCTTTCCTCCCCGCTGTCCTAGCTGCTCGTCACTGGTTTGCTGGGTCTCCCAGCCTTCTACATTTCTGCTTCGCTCCTTACCCCGCCTGTACTGATCTTGTCGGTCCTCTTCCTCCTCAGAATCGTCGTAATTTTCATATATCTCCTCAATTGTCTCTTCCTTCGCTACCACCTTTCCTTTTCTGTCTCTATCTCTGCGCTCCTCAGCTTCCAGTTCTTCTATTGCCCTTGCTCTCTTCCTGGTTTCCATGGCAACCTCAGTGAGTTTTTGGTGCAACTTCACTCTGTACCAGTTCTCCACCACCTTTCCTCTCCTCACTTTCTGAGTTCCTAAACAATTTTCTCGTTGTCGAGTCCTTTGCTACCGCCCGTTTATAATTTTCCTTACTCTAATCCGCTTACCTGTCAACTTGGCCTTCCGCTGCCACATGTTTCTTTGTCCTCTGCCTCTCCTATCAATTATCTGTCTTCCCTCATTTCCATTTATGGATTCTGACATACCTCTTTTTCCTCCTCTCCAATCACTTGCATTTATTATCTTGCTGTGTGGTGGTTGCTTCATGCCTGTCGTCGCACACTTCTGCTGTACTGCAACATGCCTGTCCATTATATCCTTTCCCTGCCTTGTTTGACATTGTTGTTGGGAAAAGTATCCAATACGAAATGACCCTATCCCACTCTAAGGGTGATAGTACCTCAGCAACAACTGAACACAAAGCTATTCAAGATTACTTCTTTATGAGATGTAAGAGAGAGGAGGAAGAGATCCACTAACCGTTATCTTCCGCTAATGATTGATCCAATCTTCCCTCTTTGCTGCTTGCTCCCAGCTTCTTGCTCTTTCACTGGCCCAGCTACACAAAAATCCTGCAAAAGCACAAGAAAGGGAAACTACAAGAAGCATACATCCATAACTGATTCAAGGATTAGAATAAATCAAATATATAAGCATCAATTCGCCATAGAGACACATGCATATAGAAGAACCTCAAATGCTTTATTAATGGAAGAAGCAAAGTTCTGAGAGTGTTACAACCATAAGAGGCCCAATCCAGCAACACCTCCCAGCAGAAAGAAATCTCCTCTTCACCTCCTTCAAAGCAATCACCCAATAGTTCTATGCACAAACCAACAGCACTTCCTTACATTCACAAGATTCCAGCCTCCCTAGACCTCATGAGAGAGCTCTATATATAGGAGATTTGAAGAAAGGATGAGTCAGCTTGAGGCTGGCATGAAGCTGACTAGTGTCCTCTCCCACTTCAGTTATACTTCAGTTCTTGAGTCCACTTGGAGTTTCTTGCTTCCACTTGGAGATCTAGATCCTCTTACTCATCACAAGGCGAATTCCCTGATCCAAGTGTCATTTTGGAAGCTTCCTGGGCATTTGACACCTTGCAGAATGACTGTGCCACTTGGCTAATCTCGCCCAGTGCAGGTAGCCTTCATTGCTTTTGACATTCAACGCAGGTACAGAGTGGAGCAGTTGACATTCAGCGCAGATGCTCAGTGGAGCAGCTGACATGATCCAGAAATAGCTTGTTTTTGAGTGTTTTCAGGTGGAGAACTGATTTTCAGTGCTGTGGTTTGCTGACCTTGTTCCTCTAGGGGTAGGAACAACATGTTTAGGGACTTTGGATCCCTTAGATTATTGACATTTCATGCTTCATGCTGTAAGGCACAAAAATGTCTATAACAGTTGCCCCCTAAAGTATGAGGTCGTTTATCGGGTGAAATCCTTTATCAGGAGGATCTGAAGTTCATTCAATCGCTGAGAGGTGACCTGTAATAAAATACAATACAATACATTATTTTTCATTCTGCTTTCATGATCTAGCTGAGGCGGGCATTCCCATGCTCAGCTTTATAAATTCATTTTGGTACATAGAACAGACGATCGTCTGGTGGTAGACTGATAATTCTCTACTGAAATTATCATCCTTTGAGTAGGATGATCATCTGCTGCAATGATGTACATAACAAATGTCTTTATATCCTGAATATATATATCGCAGCCCGGATGGATGAAACTAGATCCGGGGTCTTCAAACTCGTTCGATCTTCACTCTAAGTACAAGTTGATCCATGTGAGAATTGCGATGAAGTCGAACATGGAAAGACATCGCTTGATTACCGGTCAATAATGTAAACCGTTAACAAGCGCGAGAGGAATCACCAATAATGACAATGACCCTCAAGGTACTGCAGTACAATCCACGTGGTGTGAATAAAGGACTTGGCGTCGAACACCACGCAAAATCTTCTGGTCGAAGGTCATTGATGTATACCTGTCGCCGGAAGTGAGAAACTTGCCATTGAGGCATGCAAGCTTCAAAGTACTGGGGGGTTTGTTCCTAGATCAACTTCTTGGATAATGAGCTGAAGTCGACAAGAAGCGATCCGTCAAAGTAGGGCCTTAATGAATCCCACATCAGTGACAAGGAACGGAGCTAATGATTTTAGTGGAGGTGAAAACAATCTGTGAAATATGATTCAGGGTGGTGATCATGGGTGGATGAAGGATAATGTATGGCAGTGGATGGGACACGGTTGACTCTTTCTGAACACATCTCTTGAACATATAACGACACTGATGTGATGGATCGGTAGCATTACCCCAAATGTGGATGGTTTGGCGAGGACCATGGTGATGAGACCGGTGAATGAAACAACCCAACCCGATGTGATACGGAGGACAAAGTGTCATGTTCAAGAGCGACTTGCTACCATTAAAGCTTTGAGGTTCTCCCAATTTTTCCCCAGTCATTTCTGACCAGTACCTCTTTATTTTTGTCAAGCTTGGGGAGGATAACATATGCTTGTTCTATAACTTGCCCTTCGGGCAAGCCCATCGCTATGTTTTAACGAGCTTAGCGATAGGGAAACTCGTTCTCGTCTAAAGACAAGTTTGTCGCTATTTAATCATTTTAACGAGCCTAACGACAAGGAAAACTCGGTCCTTTTCAATTTTAGAGAGTCTGAAAAGGTACAGAAAGTTAACTCCAAAATTCCTTTTTCGTCATCTAATCCCTTAAGTCCGAAAAAGTATAAAACAATACAGAAGGGATGAGTTTTCGATTACTTTAACGAGCCGAATAAAACAAGCGCTCGACCTTTTTGTGTAATAATCCCTCAAGTCCAAAAAGATTAAAATCTAGAGGAGGGATAGCTCTTCCGGTCACTTTAGCGAGCTGGAAGGCCAAAACTCGGCAAACTTTTCATATTTTACGAGTCAGGAGAAAAGAGCTCAAAGAAGACTCGTCTTTTGAGGAACGAGTGATAAACAGGGATAGCAGCAGATTCCAGGTACAGGTTGGAATTTTCCAATCACGGCAGTGTCACAAGGATGGCTAAGTGAAATCACTCTTCGCAGCTGTTCCTCAAAAAGGGGTAAACAATCATATGGAGGTGAACGATTGGCCAACTGGAATGGAGGTGGCAGGTGCAAAACACGACCAAGTCTTTTTATGGCTAATAAATTTACGATCACAATGGTTATTTACCGGGAAGTTCATTTTTTAACGAGCTTAAACTTGCTCAAAAGCTTATGTTTATTTTTTAACGAGCATGAACTATGACGCTAAAACTGCTCGGATCTCGCTTTTCTATTTTTTAATGAGCATAAATTCCGCGGTAAAACTACTCGAATCACATGGTCAAATTTTGATTTTTTACCATTACTAGCTTTTCTCTTTTCAAATATAGTACTGCTTTTTCAATTGCTGCAACAAACTTTGTTAGAAATGAATAATATTTGCATGAAAATGAGATTATAACCCTAATATTTCACTTTAAACTGTGTAAAAAGCCATTAAAAGGTGTTTTTACCTCTCATTTACCATTTCATTTGCATTTGGTTTGTTGGAGCTCTGGAGGTGCCTCTTCCCCCTTGATTTTCACCAGCTGATTCCAGGAGATTCTGCGGACGATTTTCGGCGCCGTCTGGACCAGGTAGGAGCTAAACACTAGCTCTTTCCTTTCATGGTTTCATTTTCCAGTTTTAGGCCTGTTTTTCAGTGTTTCTGAGCCCCAGGGGTTTTGCAAAATCGCCCTAACTTCAGCGCAGGTTCCCCTTTCGAAATCTGTGCTGAATGTCAAGCTGCCTTAAGGCAGCCTGACCTTCAGCGCAAGAGGGACACTCTTTGCCTGCGTTGGGCTCAGAAAACTGAGTGTTCAGGTCATTTTTTGATGATTTTTCGCCAGTTTTTCATCAAAATCAGGAACTTACTCTTTCTCTTGTTTGCTTTGCAGGAAACTTTGAAAAAAATGTCCCTTACATGGCGAGAACGAGAACATGAAGAGGAGGACATGATTGCCCTCCATGACCCGATCATGGTGAACGCGTTGCGGAACTGTGGCCTACTGAAGTTTTTCCGTATCTCTAGCATGAGAGCACAGATTTCTTTGTTGCAGTATATGCTTGATGCTTGGGATCCTGTTAACCAAGTATTCCAGATTAGGGGAAAGGCCATCCCCTTGACCATAGAGGACATGTACTTCTTGACTGGACTGTCAAGACGAGGTGCCCCCATTTCCTTGTCAGGTACGGCCCGGGGGACTGATTCCACCAGAGATTATGTCCGCCAGTATTGCAGGGAAGGTTCTCAGCCGAGCAGAGACGGCAAAATTGTTATCCGTGAGATTACTGATCGGGCTCTCAGGTCCATTCTGTTCACTATTGGTAGGATGGCCGGCAGTGCAGCTCTACATGTTGCCAACAGGTCTTATATGCAGCACGCCTTGGAGTGTCTCCAACCGAAAGTATTCAACTGGTGTGATGCAGTACTTGCTCAGATGAAAAGTCAATTGACCAAGGTAAAGGACGAGAAGCTGAAGAACTTTGGATTTGGTTCTATTCTGACTGCCTTCGCCTTGGAGAAAATCCCACTGATGCAGCCTCAGTACATCATACTCGACTTGCCTTCTCCGACCGAGCCACGCATGCAGAGGTGGGTTGATCACATGTCTAGGCATGCTGGTCAACCTCAGATTACTTTTACTGAGGCCTTCTTCAGGTGGTTCGAGCGCCAGGAGATGGCATTTTCCGAGTATCCATATGTGGGTATGGATTTCCGAGGTGATCCGGATTTGGTGCTACTGGATGGTGAGCAGTGGGGCGCCATTGGTAAACTCTTTGACCATATTACTGTTTACTGTTCTTATTTATAATGTTGCTGTGCTTTATTCTATCAAAAATTTTAATTGTACTCTTGGGTGCATGCAGATATTGGTCCTGTTCGTCCAGCAGTTCGTCCGAGATCGCCAGCTGTTGCCCCGGCAGTGGAGCCTGCTAGGAGAGTTGTTATCCGCGATCTTGACGATACTGAGACCCTTACAGCTGTGCAGGAGCAGGTTGAGAGCCTCACTCGTGGTCTTCCGGATGTACAGATTGACGAGTTACCTTTACAGCTGCAGCGGCATACTATTGGTGTGCCTAGACGATGGACTCGTCTCTTGCGCATGATTGCACAGGCAGTGACGTACTATCATGAGCACCACTAGGCTAGGATGCCCCCTAGCATCTTTTTGAGTTTTAGGTCATATGACCAATTTTGTCTTGGTTACAGAACATTATGTATGAACTATATAAACAACTTATATATATTTTGATTTTCGAGTTTTATTCTGGTTGATTTGCGTGATCCATATGTACAATCTTTGATGATGTGTCCTTTTTATAAATGTTGCAAATGTCTATCTAACACATAGTTTGCTAATGAGTCAGTTAATGTGTTTAAGTTTCTTGAAATATGTTGATATTGAATTGAATCAAATCGTCTTTCCATGATCTTAACCCTTAGGAACATGCGATAAATAGTTGGATTGCGAACAGAATATATACCATTGAGTTGTAGTATTACGAGCTATGAGTCTAGCCTGACAATTAGTCGGCGTATGCCACGTGTGATGGCATCAGAGAGTAGTTCTATCAACGCGCTATACTCAGCGATGTTATTCGTTGATTGCCCAATACATACACCTCTGAAACTTACTAACTCGCCGCTTGGATCAAAAATGGCCCAGGCTACGGAGGATAGGTTCCGCGAACTACGACTCGCTCCGTCGGCATATCCAACACATGTCTCCATAAGGTTTGACATCTGCAACGAACGAAAAAGGCGGATCACTCGACCAGAACAAACACTTTAGCGAAAACAAAATACAACAAAAGCATACAGGTTACTATTTAAGCATAGTAACGGTTGAGGTACAACCCGTTGCGGGGCTGCGCCAGTGGAATTCCATCGTAATCCATTAACTCGTAGGCTCCTTTTGCTAACACCCTTTTAACAATATAGGGGCCCATCCATAAGGACTTGAATTTGCCTGCTCCCAATTTATCGGATTCTTGGTCATAAAGCAAGACCAAATCACCTTCTGAGAAGACACGGGGTTTGACATTTTTGTTAAACTGAGCCTTGACTCGTTTCTTATGAGCTTCGTTAGCCAAAGCGGCATCACGACGGGTTTCATCCAACTGGATTAATTCCAAGAAACGAGCCTCTTCTTCTGAAGTTTCGGGGAGGAGGTCGATTGCGAGTTTAAGTGATGAAATTTCGCACTGGATTGGTAAGACTGCTTCCAGGCCATACACCAGTTGAAAGGGTGTGAACCCGGTTGCGTTCTTTACCGAGGTCTGGTAAGCCCACAAAGCTGAGTACAGGATTAGGTGCCATCTTCTTTTATGAACCCCAATCATCCTTTGCAACATACGCTTCAGGACCTTGTTGATTGCCTCAACTTGTCCGTTGGCTTGCGGATAATATGGGGTAGAGCTGTCGTGAGATAGCCCTAGCTTGGCAGCTAATTCGACCATCATGTGATTGCGAAAATGCGACCCATGATCTGTGACTATAGCCTGTGGTACGCCGAACCTGGCGACTACATGATTGAAAAAGAAAAGGGCAGCTGTTTCACCAGTGTTATCCAATGTAGGCATCGCCTCGGCCCATTTGGTAAAATAGTCAACAGCGACTATAATATACCCATGCCCCCCGGTCGAGGTGGGGTTACATTGCATGAAATCGGTGCCCCACTTGGCAAAGGGCCCAACAACGACTATCGGCTGTAAAGGTGCGGGTGGTCGTCTGGTTTTGCTATCAAAGATTTGACAAGCATGGCAACTTCTGACTGCGGTTATGCAATCTTTGAACATGGTTGGCCAGAAGTATCCTACTCGTAAGATTCTTTGTGCTGTTGCATATCCAGACTGATGCCCCCCACACGTGCCTGAATGACAATCATTCAGGGCTTTTTCGGCCTCCTCATAGGTAAGGCACCTCCTCAGAACTGTATCGACACCATGACGGTAAAGTGTATCACCGACGATCATGTAGTCTTTTGCTTGGTATCGTATATGTTTTTGTTCGGAGTGAGAGGTGTTAGGCCTGAACTTTTGGGTTTGGAGATAAACTATGATATCCCCATACCACTCATCGCTTACAGATATCAGAAACAAACTTTCATCCACGATTGATTCTTCCGATGTTTCATCGTTGGACGATGATGGGAGATCGCATAATAATTCTGCGAAAACTAGGGCCTTCTTTGATTTGGATTTTACAAATTCCAGATCAAACTCTTGAAGGATCGCTATCCATTTTGAATATTTTCCCCCCAGCAACTGTCGCGACAGTATATAAGTCATGGGGTTGCAATCTGACAGGATGGTAGTTTTCCGAAAGAGGACATAATGTCGAAACCTTTGAATCGCTTGAACAGCTGCAAGCGCTAGTTTTTCAACATAAGAATATTTACTTTAAACCCATCCTTCAAAGGTTCTGAGCATCATCGTTATCTTCCGCTCATGATTGATCCAATCTTCACTCTTTGCTGCTTGCTCCCAGCTCCTTGCTCTTTCACTGGCCCAGCTACACAAAGATCCTGCAAAAGCACAAGAAAGGGAAACTACAAGAACCATACATCCATAACTGATTCAAGGATTAGAATAAATCAAATATACAAGCATCAATTCGCCATGGAGAAACATGCATATAGAAGAACCTCAAATGCTTTATTAATGGAAGAAGTAAAGTTCTGGGAATGTTACAACCATAAGAGGCCCAATCCAGCAACACCTCCCAGCAGAAAGAAATCTCCTCTTCACCTCCTTCAAAGCAATCACCCAATAGTTCTATGCACAAACCAACAGCACTTCCTTACATTCACAAGATTCCAGCCTCCCTAGACCTCATGAGAGAGCTCTATATATAGGAGATTTGGAGAAAGGATGAGTCAGCTTGAGGCTGGCATGAAGCTGACTAGTGTCCTCTCCCACTTCAGTTATACTTCGGTTCTTGAGTCCACTTGGAGTTTCTTGCTTCCACTTGGAGATCTAGATCCTCTTACTCATCACAAGGCAAATTCCCTGATCCAAGTGTCATTTTGGAAGCTTCCTGGGCATTTGACACCTTGCAGAATGACTGTGCCACTTGGCCAATCTCGCCCAGCGCAGGTAGCCTTCATTGCTTTTGACATTCAGCGCAGGTACAGAGTGGAGCAGTTGACATTCAGCGCAGATGCTCAGTGGAGCAGCTGACATGATCCAGAAATAGCTTGTTTTTGAGTGTTTTCAGGTGGAGAACTGATTTTCAGTGCTGTGGTTTGCTGACCTTGTTCCTCTAGGGGTAGGAACAACATGTTTAGGGACTTTGGATCCCTTAGATTATTGACATTTCATGCTTCATGTTGTAAGGCACAAAAATGTCTATAACAGTTGCCCCCTAAAGTATGAGGTCGTTTATCGGGTGAAATGCTTTATCAGGAGGATCCGAAGTTCATTCAATCGCTGAGAGGTGCCCTGTAATAAAATACAATACAATACATTATTTTTCATTCTGCTTTCATGATCTAGCTGAGGCGGGCATTCCCATGCTCAGCTTTATAAATTCATTTTGGTACATAGAACAGACGATCGTCTGGTGGTAGACTGATAATTCTCTGCTGAAATTATCATCCTTTGAGTAGGATGATCATCTGCTGCAATGATGTACATAACAAATGTCTTTATATCCTGAATATATATATCGCAGCCTGGATGGATGAAACTAGATCCGGGGTCTTCAAACTCGTTCGATCTTCACTCTATGTACAAGTCGATGCATGTGAGAATTGCGCTGAAGTCGAACATGGAAAGACATCGCTTGATTACCGGTTAATAATGTAAACCGTTAACAAGCAAGAGAGGAATCACCAATAATGACAATGACCCTCAAGGTACTGCAGTACAATCCACGTGGTGTGAATAAAGGACTTGGCGTTGAACACCACGCAAAATCTTCTGGCCGAAGGTCATTGATGTATACCTGTCGCCAGAAGTGAGAAACTTGCCATTGAGGCATGCAAGCTTCAAAGTACTGGGGGGTTTGTTCCTAGATCAACTTCTTGGATAATGAGCTGAAGTCGACAAGAAGCGATCCGTCAAAGGAGGGCCTTAATGAATCCCACATCAGTGACACGGAACGGAGCTAATGATTTTAGTGGAGGTGAAAACAATCTGTGAAATATGATTCAGGGTGGCGATCATGGGTGGATGAAGGATAATGTTTGGCAGTGGATGGGACACGGTTGACTCTTTCTGAACACATCTCTTGAACATATAACGACACTGATGTGATGGATCGGTAGCATTACCCCAAATGTGGATGGTTTGGCGAGGACCATGGTGATGAGACTGGTGAATGAAACAACCCAACCCGATGTGATACGAAGGACAAAGTGTCATGTTCAAGAGCGACTTGCTACCATTAAAGCTTTGAGGTTCTCCCAATTTTTCCCCAGTCATTTCTGACCAGTACCTCTTTATTTTTGTCAAGCTTGAGGAGGATAACATATGCTTGTTCTATAACCTGCCCTTCGGGCAAGCCCATCGCTATGTTTTAACGAGCTTAACGATAGGGAAACTCGTTCTCGTCTAAAGACAAGTTTGTCGCTATTTAATCATTTTAACGAGTCTAACGACAAGGAAAACTCGGTCCTTTTCAATTTTAGAGAGTCTAAAAAGGTACAGAAAGCTAACTCCAAAATTCCTTTTTCGTCATCTAATCCCTTAAGTCCGAAAAAGTATAAAACAATACAGAAGGGATGAGTTTTCGATTACTTTAACGAGCCGAATAAAACAAGCGCTCAACCTTTTTGTGCAATAATCCCTCAGGTCCAACAAAGATTAAAATCTAGAGGAGGGATAGCTCTTCCGGTCCTTTTAACGAGCTGGAAGGCCAAAACTCGGCAAACTTTTCATATTTTACGAGTCAGATGAAAAGAGCTCAAAGAAGACTCGTCTTTTGAGGAACGAGTGATAAACAGGGATAGCAGCAGATTCCAGGTACGGGTTGGAATTTTCCAATCACGGCAGTGTCACAAGGATGGCTAAGTGAAATCACTCTTCGCAGCTTTTCCTCAAAAAGGGGTAAACAATCATATGGAGGTGAACGATTGGCCAACTGGAATGGAGGTGGCAGGTGCAAAACACGACCAAGGCTTTTTATGGCTAATAAATTTACGATCACAATGGTTATTTACCGGGAAGTTCATTTTTTAACAAGCTTAAACTTGCTCAAAAGCTTATGTTTATTTTTTAACGAGCATGAACTATGACGCTAAAACTGCTCGGATCTCACTTTTCTATTTTTTAACGAGCATAAATTCCGCGGTAAAACTGCTCGAATCACATGGTCAAATTTTGATTTTTTACCATTACTAGCTTTTCTCTTTTCAAATATAGTAGTGCTTTTTCAATTGCTGCAACAAACTTTGTTAGAAATGAATAATATTTGCATGAAAATGAGATTATAACCCTAATATTTCACTTTAAACTGTGTAAAAAGCCATTAAAAGGTGTTTTTACCTCTCATTTACCATTTCATTTGCATTTGGTTTGTTGGAGCTCTGGAGGTGCCTCTTCCCCCTTGATTTTCACCAGCTGATTCCGGGAGATTCTGCGGACGATTTTCGACGCCGTCTGGACCAGGTAGGAGCTAAACACTAGCTCTTTCCTTTCATGGTTTCATTTTCCAGTTTTAGGCCTGTTTTTCAGTGTTTCTGAGCCCCAGGGGTTTTGCAAAATCACCCTAACTTCAGCGCAGGTTCCCCTTTCGAAATCTGCGCTGAATGTCAAGCTGCCTTAAGGCCGCCTGACCTTCAGCGCAGGAGGGACACTCTTTTCTTGCGTTGGGCTCAGAAAACTGAGTGTTCAGGTCATTTTTTGATGATTTTTCGCCAGTTTTTCATCAAAATCAGGAACTTACTCTTTCTCTTGTTTGCTTTGCAGGGAACTTTGAAAAAAATGCCCCTTACATGGCAAGAACGAGAACATGAAGAGGAGGACATGATTGCCCTCCATGACCCGGTCACGGTGAACGCGTTGCGGAACTGTGGCCTGCTGAAGTTTTTCCGTATCTCTAGCGTGAGAGCACAGATTTCTTTGTTGCAGTATATGCTTGATGCTTGGGATCCTGTTAACCAAGTATTCCAGATCAGGGGAAAGGCCATCCCCTTGACCATAGAGGACATGTACTTCTTGACTGGACTGTCAAGACGAGGTGCCCCCATTTCCTTGTCAGGTACGGCCCGGGGGACTGATTCCACCAGAGATTATGTTTGCCAGTATTGCAGGGAAGGTTCTCAGCCGAGCAGAGACGGCAAGATTGTTATCCGTGAGATTACTGATCGGGCTCTCAGGTCCATTCTGTTCACTATTGGTAGGATGGCCGGCAGTGCAGCTCTACATGTTGCCAACAGGTCTTATATGCAGCACGCCTTGGAGTGTCTCCAACCGAAAGTATTCAACTGGTGTGATGCAGTACTTGTTCAGATGAAAATTCAATTGACCAAGGTAAAGGACGGGAAGCTGAAGAACTTTGGATTTGGTTCTATTCTGACTGCCTTCGCCTTGGAGAAAATCCCACTGATGCAGCCTCAGTACATCATACTCGACTTGCCTTCTCCGACCGAGCCACGCATGCAGAGGTGGGTTGATCACATGTCTAGGCATGCTGGTCAACCTCAGATTACTTTTACTGAGGCCTTCTTCAGGTGGTTCGAGCGCCAGGAGATGGCATTTTCCGAGTATCCATATGTGGGTATGGATTTCCGAGGTGATCCGGATTTGGTGCTACCGGATGGCGAGCAGTGGGGCGCCATTGGTAAAATCTTTGACCATATTACTGTTTACTATTATTATTTATAATGTTACTGTGCTTTATTCTATCAATACTTTTAATTGTACTCTTGGGTGCATGCAGATATTGGTCCTGTTTGTCCAGCAGTTCGTCTGAGATCGCCAGCTGCTGCCCCGGCAGTGGAGCCTGCTAGGAGAGTTGTTATCCGCGATCTTGATGATACTGAGACCCTTACAGCTGTGCAGGAGCAGGTTGAGAGCCTCACTCGTGGTCTTCCGGATTTACAGATTGACGAGTTACCTTTACAGCTGCAACGGCATACTATTGGTGTGCCTAGACGATGGACTCATCTCTTGCGCATGATTGCACAGGCCGTGACGTACTATCATGAGCACCACTAGGCTAGGGTGCCCCCTAGCATCTTTTTGAGTTTTAGGTCATATGACCAATTTTGTTGTGGTTACAGAACATTATGTATGAACTATATAAACAACTTATATATATTTTTATTTTCGAGTTTTATTCTGGTTGATTTGCGTGATCCATATGTACAATCTTTGATGATGTGTCCTTTTTATAAATGTTGCAAATGTCTATCTAACACATAGTTTGCTAATGAGTCAGTTAATGTGTTTAACTTTCTTGAAATATGTTGATATTGAATTGAATCAAATCGTCTTTCCAAGATCTTAACCCTTAGGAACATGCGATAAATAGTTGGATTGCGAACAGAATATATACCATTGAGTTGTAGTATTACGAGCTGTGAGTCTAGCCTGACAATTAGTCGGCGTATGCCACGTGTGATGGCATCAGAGAGTAGCTCTATCAACGCGCTATACTCAGCGATGTTATACGTTGATTTCCCAATACATACACCTCTGAAACTTACTAACTCGTCGCTTGGATCAAAAATGGCCCAGGCTGCGGAGGATAGGTTCCGCGAACTACGACTCGCTCCATCGGCATATCCAACACATGTCTCCATAAGGTTTGACATCTGCAACGAACAAAAAAGGCGGATCACTCGACCAGAACAAACACTTTAGCGAAAACAAAATACAACAAAAGCATACAGGTTACTATTTAAGCATAGTAACGCTTGAGGTACAACCCGTTGCGGGGCTGCGCCAGTGGAATTCCATCGTAATCCATTAACTCATAGGCTCCTTTTGCTAACATCCTTTTAACAATATAGGGGCCCATCCATAAGGACTTGAATTTGCCTGCTCCCAATTTATCGGATTCTTGGTCATAAAGCAAGACCAAATCACCTTCTGAGAAGACACGGGGTTTGACATTTTTGTCAAACTGAGCCTTGACTCGTTTCTTATGAGCTTCGTTAGCCAAAGCAGCATCACGACGGGTTTCATCCAACTGGATTAATTCCAAGAAACGAGCCTCTTCTTCTGAAGTTCCGGGGAGGAGGTCGATTGCGAGTTTAAGTGATGAAATTTCGCACTGGATTGGTAAGACTGCTTCCAGGCCATACACCAGTTGAAAAGGTGTGAACCCGGTTGCGTTCTTTACCGAGGTCCGGTAAGCCCACAAAGCTGAGTACAGGATTAGGTGCCATCTTCTTTTATGAACCCCGATCATCCTTTGCAACATACGCTTCAGGACCTTGTTGATTGCCTCAACTTGTCCGTTGGCTTGCGGATAATATGGGGTAGAGCTGTCGTGAGATAGCCCTAGCTTGGCAGCTAATTCGACCATCATGTGATTGCGAAAATGCGACCCATGATCTGTGACTATAGCCTGTGGTACGCCGAACCTGGCGACTACATGATTGAAAAAGAAAAGGGCAGCTGTTTCACCAGTGTTATCCAATGTAGGCATCGCCTCGGCCCATTTGGTAAAATAGTCAACAGCGACTATAATATACCCATGCCCCCCGGTCGAGGTGGGGTTACATTGCATGAAATCGATGCCCCACTTGGCGAAGGGCCCAACAGCGACTATCGGCTGTAAAGGTGCGGGTGGTCGTCTGGTTTTGCTATCAAAGATTTGACAAGCATGGCAACTTCTGACTGCGGTTATGCAATCTTTGAACATGGTTGGCCAGAAGTATCCTGCTCGTAAGATTCTTTGTGCTGTTGCATATCCAGACTGATGCCCCCCACACGCGCCCGAATGACAATCATTCAGGGCTTTTTCGGCCTCCTCATGGGTAAGGCACCTCCTCAGAACTGTATCGACACCACGACGGTAAAGTGTATCACCGACGATCATGTAGTCTTTTGCTTGGTATCGTATACGTTTTTGTTCGGAGTGAGAGGTGTTAGGCCTGAACTTTTGGGTTTGGAGATAAACTATGATATCCCCATACCACTCATCGCTTATAGATATCAGAAACAAACTTTCGTCCACGATTGATTCTTCCGATGACAATCACCTCATAAACAAAGGGATCGTATTGTTTGTGTTTTTGCTATTCATTTCATAAACAAAGGGAGTACCGAATCGAACTGTGTTTGAATCTTTCAAATGCAAAGTAGAGGGCAGCTACTCTGGCTCAGTTTCTGGGCAAGTTTATGATTTGAAGAGATGATCCACAAGGACTCTTATAAGCTCTTAGTGATAGCTTTTCATCCTCCTTGTCATCCCTTAGTGTGTCCTTGACTGATAGCTTCTGATTTGAGCAAAAATTGTGAATTTTTTAGCAATCTGTGACTCGGAAACCACCAGAAACGAAAGTTTCGTTCTTCAGTGCAGGCTGTACAAAGGCTGTCTGCATTTCAGCGCAGTTCCCGAAGGGGCTACCTGTGCTGAAGGTCAAACAGGCAGTGTTCCACGTGCGCTGGACCAGTCCTGCCTTGTGCTGCTGGGGTTTCCTGCTGTTTCTTGCCTTGTTTTCACTCTTGTTTTTGTTGTTTGTTACCAGTCAGTGTGCCTATCTGAAACCAACTTTCCTTGTCACTATTCTGCCTCGGTTGTATAAAGAAACTATGTTTGTTCTTTGTGTATTTCTTATATCATTTACAGTTTCCCATAACGAAAGTGAACTAGTCTTGCCGTGACCTCTTAGATCTAGACCTGTGATAAAGTGTCGTTTTGATCTTAAGAGTTAGCTTGTTTGCTGTTCATAGCTGATTGAGCTTTTTGCTTTCATCATTTGGTTTGAGTTTATATATTTCTAGTGTCGAAACAAGTAAATCTTAAGGTGTCTTTTGATTTTGGACAAGCTTGTTTGCTTTCACTTGAAATTGAATTCAAAATTATACAACAGCTTTCTTTTTTTGCATTACGCCAACATTAAGAAAGAGAAAAGAAATACTTGCATTGTGCATGTGCATTATGACAGCTTGCATGTTGATTTAGGGAAAAGTGCATTAGTGTGTGCTCTATGATCTGTGTGAAAAGATGTTATCTTTCTTTTCCCTCAGTAGTTAAGATTTTCAAAGTTGAAAGATTGAAAAGCTTGCTTATCATCTTAGACTGCATTTAGGAGTGTTATCATACATCTCGTGGTGATCCATAAAGGCAAACTGCTAAACAAGATCAACCTTAAAATAAATTGAATTTACATAACAACACATTGAAACATAACGCAAACACATAGAGGTCTAAGCTAGAGACGTGTTCCGGTGTCGTTAAACGTGATATCTTAGCATTGAGTGGTTGGGTGATTCCTCCACGGTGAAGCGATAAGTATCAATACGGACTTGTGCTCCCACGTACCATCGCGTATATATTGGGAGACCCCTATAGGAATAAAGCCTTTATCCAATAGGAAACCGTGTCGGCCGCCCTACTGATCGCAATGCAGTGAACACAGCATTCACGAAGATCGACCACTCGTACCGTAAAACGTATTCTGTGGTTTTGCGAAAAGTTTGGCACACCCTCTGCCTAGAACTCCAGAGCAGTTTCTTTTGGCCTTTTTCAAACTCTATAACTGAAAAAGTCCATCCGAGCATTTGTCACTTCGGGCTCGTTAAAACATCGAAGGAGACTAGAGTCATCTTTAGCTTTTTCTCGACTCTTAAAAAGTGAAAAAGCAAGTTGTGTCTAAGCGTCGTTATAAAATTTATTTTAAACAGAACATAATCACCTCCTATTCCCGCGTTGATCTTAAGTTGAGAACATGGAACGTCCCAACCAAGGAACTCCACATGATGGAAATCCTAGTCCATTCTCCTCTTGGGGAGAAGTTGGTGCGCCCCACATGGCCACATTGTCGCTTCCAGGACTGACAATTGGCCTGCCTATTTGGCTATTCTCAACCAATGTAGTTCAGACCACCCTGGTTCCTGAACAGTCGAGTCAACAGTTAGATGAGTCTAGAGCTACCCACCAGCCTTCTACTTCCTATAACTCTTCCTCTAATCCTTCATCTTCACAAGGTAGAGCCGACAAAAGCCAAGCTCCCATGGAGAAGAAGGAGAAGAAGAAGAAGGAGAAGAAGAAGAAGGAGCCTAAGGCGACTGGGGGCAAGCAAAAGACATCTAACAAAAATCCACACACAGCACAGACCGGGCCTAAATCGCCATGTGTCATATGTAGAGGAGACCACTTCCATAGAGATTGTCCCTCTATTCCCTGGATACTAAGGGACTGGTCCCCTCGTCTGCACAATTCGGGAGCATCAACCTCTGATAGCCATGTTGATTGCTTACCGTCAACCAGCGAAAGTGAAGGTTCAAGACAGAGAGGGGGAGCAAGATCCCCCTGCAGACTGTGTGAAGGCGATCACGCCATCCACCGTTGTCCCTTCTTAGACGAAGCGAAGAGAGTTTTGGAAGATCGCCCGGTTTCACCGTTGGGGCTTCCTCCTGGATACAAAAAACTCGTGCCAAGTCCTTCGTTGGTTGAAAATACAGCTGGCCCGCCCAAGTGGTCAGCTGAAGCGTCAGTCATTGAAAATGAACCTACTGAATCCAGACCAGACGAAAGTCTAAAGGTCGATACGGCAGTTGACCCGGTTCTTCCTTCGGAGGTTTCATCCTCAAATGACACCGTCACTGAAGATTCATCTTCAAATGACACCCTCACTGAAGAGAATAAGGATGACACCATCCAGATTCTTTTCATCAACACAGATTCTGATGAGCATCAGGGAAATGCGCCCATTCCTTTATCGCAGGAAGGAACATCGTCAGGATCGTATCCGGCCGTGTATTCGGTCCCACCACTAAGCAACCTGGTTGTGTCCTTTGATTGGAACCAACTAGGCAGACCCCAGTTACCAGCCAGTATACCATTCAAAATCATAGTCCAAATTTATAGAATGGTGATGGCTGGAACTATCATTGATGAAGGGGCAATCTGTGAGTATCCTTTCCTCTATTGCTTGGAAAGCACTGGGTTCCCTAGAGCTTTTGCCTGAGATAAGAAATCTCTCGGGTTTTGATAAAGGAACCAGTCGACCGTTAAGGATCCTCCCTAATGTGCCTGTTACATTGAAAGGGAAGACCGTTCAAATGAACATGATGGTCGTTCAAGGACCCTTGGATTATAACCTACTCCTTGGATGAGACTATATATATTGCATGGGAGCTATAGTCTCCTCACTCTTTAGAGTAATGTGTTTTCCACACGAAGGAAGAATGGTCAAGCTCGTAGACCAACTTTCATTTCCGGGATCACGCATCGCAAATAGTCAAATACCAACCCTCAATGGTCTATTCACCCAAGAAATGTCTCCACCCCCAGTCCTCCTTCCCGATGAGTGCGAGTGATTCGGAAAGATGGGACTGGAACCCAGGGGGCATGCATCCTGGCCTGCCTTGGGCAGAGGAAACCTTAGGTATAGAGTAAATTTCCGCGGAAGAATATGACTAGTCTGTACCCCGTCCAAAAAGGAAGAGAGGGTTGTTCTAGGACAAGATTCTTTTGTCAAAGTTATGTGTTTGACGATTTCTAGTCATTCACCTTTGTCTAAATAGGTAGGCAATACCAAAGAAAGAGATTCCTTTGCGGTAGCAAATTGTAACCATCTTTGGGTAAAAAGGCAAGCCTCACCCATTAAAACAAATGTTTTGAAGGATAAGTAGGGGCAGCCTCCAAAGAAAGAGATTCCTTTGCTGCAACAAATTGTAACCATCTTTGAGTAACCTAATGATAGACATCGCCGAAGAAAGAGTTTCATTTGCGGCAACAAATAAAACCATTTTTTGGATAACCTGAAAGAGGCAAGCCTCACCCATCAAAACAAATGTTTTGAAGGATAAGTAGGGGCAGCCTTGAAATTGTACTTTATACCTGGGGGCAGGCGAACCTTTTGGAGTGCAAGCAAAGAGCGGTTATTTATCTATTTTTTTGGATTAGTCGTTTCCGAACTTGCATAAAGAAAGGATGTGGGGCAAAGGTCAAAATTTGCCGAAGAGCATAGCTTATGTGAGGTGTAAGCTCTATAAAAATTGGAATCTTGCAGGAGACATTTCTTATCTTATGACTGGTATATCGAGCAGTTTTAGCATAAAGTTCATGCTCGTTAAAAAATAAACGCAAGATCCGAGCAGTTTTAACGCGGTCTTCATGCTCGTTAAAAAATAAATAAAAGCAGTGAGCAATGTTTCCCCCAGAGTTTAAGCTCATTTTTAAATAAAAAATGAACCTATTCCGGTAAATAACCGCTGTGATCGTAAATTTATTAGCCATAAAAGCCTTGGTCGTGTTTTGCACCTGCCACCTCCACTGTCATTTGGCCGATCGTTCACCCCCATATGATTGTTTACCCATTTTGAGGAACAGCTGCGAAGAGTGATTTCACTTAGCCATCCTTGTGACACTGCCGTGATTGGAAAGTTCCAACCTGTACCTGGAATCTACTGCTATCCCTGTTTATCACTCGTTCCTCAAAAGACGAGTCTTCTTTGAGCTCTTTTCATCTGACTCGTAAAATATGAAAAGTTTGTCGAGTTTTGGCCTTCCAGCTCGTTAAAAGGACCGGAAGAGCTATCCCTCCTCTAGATTTTAATCTTTTTGGACCTGAGGGATTATTGCACAAAAAGGTCGAGCACTTGTTTTATTCGGCTCGTTAAAGTAATCGAAAACTCATCCCTTCTGTATTGTTTTATACTTTTTCGGACTTAAGGGATTAGATGACGAAAAAGGAATTTTGGAGTTAGCTTTCTGTACCTTTTCAAACTCTCTAAAATTGAAAAGGACCGAGTTTTCCTTGTCGTTAGACTCATTAAAATGATTAAATAGCGACAAACTTGTCTTTAGACGAGAACGAGTTTCCCTATTGCTAAGCTCGTTAAAACATAGCGATGGGCTTGCCCGAAGGGCAGGTTATAGAACAAGCATATGTTATCCTCCTCAAGCTTGACAAAAATAAAGAGGTACTGGTCAGAAATGACTGGGGAAAAATTGGGAGAACCTCAAAGCTTTAATGGTAGCAAGTCGCTCTTGAACATGACACTTTGTCCTCCATATCACATCGGGTTGGGTTGTTTCATTCACCGGTCTCATCACCATGGTCCTCGCCAAACCATCCACATTTGGGGTAATGCTACCGATCCATCACATCAGTGTCGTTATATGTTCAAGAGATGTGTTCAGAAAGAGTCAACCGTGTCCCATCCACTGCCATACATTATCCTTCATCCACCCATGATCGCCACCTTGAATCATATTTCACAGATTGTTTTCACCTCCACTAAAATCATTAGCTCCGTTCCGTGTCACTGATGTGGGATTCATTAAGGCCCTCCTTTGACAGATCGCTTCTTGTCGACTTCAGCTCATTATCCAAGAAGTTGATCTAGGAACATCCCCCCAGTACTTTGAAGCTTGCATGCCTCAATGGCAAGTTTCTCACTTCCGGCGACAGGTATACATCAATGACCTTCGACCAGAAGATTTTGCGTGGTGTTCGACGCCAAGTCCTTTATTCACGCCACGTGAATTGTACTGTAGTACCTTGAGGGTCATTGTCATTATTGGTGATTCCTCTCGCGCTTGTTAACGGTTTACATTATTGACTGGTAATCAAGCGATGTCTTTCCATGTTCGACTTCAGCGCAATTCTCACATGGATCGACTTGTACTTAGAGTGAAGATCGAACGTGTTTGAAGACCCCGGATCTAGTTTCATCCATCCAGGCTGCGATATATATATTCAGGATATAAATACATTTATCATGTACATCATTGCAGCAGATGATCATCCTACTCAAAGGATGATAATTTCAGCAGAGAATTATCAGTCTACCATCAGACGATCGTCTGTTCTATGTACCAAAATGAATTTATAAAGCTGAGCATGGGAATGCCCACCTCAGCTAGATCATGAAAGCAGAATGAAAAATAATGTATTGTATTGTATTTTATTACAGGGCACCTCTCAGCGATTGAATGAACTTCGGATCCTCCTGATAAAGCATTTCACCCGATAAACGACCTCATACTTTAGGGGGCAACTGTTATAGACATTTTTGTGCCTTACAGCATGAAGCATGAAATGTCAATAATCTAAGGGATCCAAAGTCCCTAAACATGTTGTTCCTACCCCTAGAGGAACAAGGTCAGCAAACCACAGCACTGAAAATCAGTTCTCCACCTGAAAACACTCAAAAACAAGCTAATTCTGGATCATGTCAACTGCTCCACTGAGCATCTGCGCTGAATGTCAACTACTCCACTCTGTACCTGCGCTGAATGTCAAAAGCAATGAAGGCTACCTGCGTTGGGCGAGATTGGCCAAGTGGCACAGTCATTCTGCAAGGTGTCAAATGCCCAGGAAGCTTCCAAAATGACACTTGGATCAGGGAATTCGCCTTGTGATGAGTAAGAGGATCTAGATCTCCAAGTGGAAGCAAGAAACTCCAAGTGGACTCAAGAACTGAAGTATAACTGAAGTGGGAGAGGACACTAGTCAGCTTCATGCCAGCCTCAAGCTGACTCATCCTTTCTCCAAATCTCCTATATATAGAGCTCTCTCATGAGGTCTATGGGGGCTGGAATCTTGTGAATGTAAGGAAGTGTTGTTGGTTTGTGCATAGAACTATTGGGTGATTGCTTTGAAGGAGGTGAAGACGAGATTTCTTTCTGCTGGGAGGTGTTGCTGGATTGGGCCTCTTATGGTTGTAACACTCTCAGAACTTTACTTCTTCCATTAATAAAGCATTTGAGGTTCTTCTATATGCATGTGTCTCTATGGCGAATTGATGCTTGTATATTTGATTTATTCTAATCCTTGAATCAGTTATGGATGTATGGTTCTTGTAGTTTCCCTTTCTTGTGCTTTTGCAGGATCTTTGTGTAGCTGGGCCAGCGAAAGAGCAAGGAGCTGGGAGCAAGCAGCAAAGAGGGAAGATTGGATCAATCATTAGCGGAAGATAACGGTTAGTGGATCTCTTCCTCCTCTCTCTTACATCTCATAAAGAAGTAATCTTGAATAGCTTTGTATTCAGTTGTTGCTGAGGTACTATCACCCTTAAAGTGGGATAGGGTCATTCCGTCCTTGGAGTTTCTGAATCTGAAGCAAATTTGAAGGTGGAGGCAAATTAATGATTGCCTGAACCTTGCAGGGGTCGAGACGAATCCCATCTTTAGAGACTACAAAGCCAAGTAAATGACCAGAACCGACGCAAAACACACATTTGTGCGGATTGAGTCTTATCTTGTAGTGTCGGCAACGTAGAAATATCGCTCTTAAATGCTGCGGATGATCAGTCCGCTTTCGCGAATGAGCCGGAAGATCATCGAGATAAGGTTGAACAATGTTCTTGATGTCATGGAAGGCATAATTCATCACCCTCTGAAACGTCGCCCCTGCGTTCTTTAAACCAAAGGGTAATTTTCGATAAGCGAATGTGCCCCACGGACAAATAAATGCAGTCTTTGACTGGTCCTGTGGGCGGATATTTATTTGATTATACTCGTAAAATCCATCCATAAATGAAAAGATTTCACATCCGGCGCATTCATCAATTATCTGGTCGATGAAGGGTGTAGGGTAGTTGTCCTTCAGACAAGCTTGGTTTACATCCCTATAATCAACACACACTCTAATCGTCCCTTGTTTTTTCATAACAGGGACAATATTCGATACCCAATCGGTTAGAGGAACCGGGTAGATGAATCCAGCATGGAGGAGTTTTTCAACTTCCGCCTTAATGGCAGCGGCTTTCTTCGGGTGCACTTGCCGAAGCCGTTGCCTTACTGGTTTGACATCAGGATACATTTTAATTTCATGTTCAACGATACTCGAGTCAATGCCTGGCATTTCATCATATGACCACGCAAAGACATCTCTAAATTCGCGAAAAAGAGCGTTATATATTTCCAGTTCTGAAGGGGAACAACCTTTGCCGACATAAACATTCTCTACAACATCTGTTTTAGTCGAGATATTTATGGCTATAGTCTCTTCAATATTGGATAAGTTTCGCTCGGAATCCACCGTGTTTACAGTATTTGTTAGGAATTCAAATACTGAAGGGTGATAAAGGTCACTTTGAGTATCTTCTTCATATTCCGGAAGAAGGGAACGATGGTGGTGATCATTCCATGGTGCCCCCTCAATCATCATTGATTGTAAGATTCCTTCGTCAGTCCCATGTACTTTCGACCAAGGATCTAATGGGGTTCCATATTCTCTAGATCTATCTACCCAAACGCTTGACGAGCGTTGATTTGGGCTCGCTTCCCATGCTTGAAACATTGATTGCTACAATATTTCTAAAGGGCTTGGGGGCAAAACCATTGAATGATCCATGTTGACCTTCGTGGAACATATCATGTTGCAGGTTGCTACAAATGGTATATTTCCTATATAAATAGGAGGTGGTAGCGCGAAAGTTCCCATCAATGTGGGGTCTTTCAATAATCCTACTCCAATATCTTGTATTGAATGGTTGCTTTCATGGATCATGGGAATGCTTCCTGTAACTTGTGAACCATTAGGGAGGAAATTCTGTTGGTCGACGATCATAATCCCTCCTTCAAATGGGAATGCGATCTTCCTAAAATAAGTCGACACGACAGCTGCCATGGCATAAATCCATGGTCTACCTAGTAGGATGTTATAGTCAAGATTTCCATCAATGACTTCTACATCAATTTCTACTGTCTTTCCTCCTAGTTCAACTTTCAAGTTATTAAGGATACCGTAAGGGGTATAAGTCTTTCCGTCGAAAGCTTTTAATGTCGTCGAAGACCGCGACAAGGTTGGAGATCCTAAAGTTTTCCAGCAACTCATTGACATAATACATGTCGAGGCTCCCTCATCAATTATCGTTCTGTGAACAGTTCTGTTGAGTGCTTTCACTTGAATAAGGAAAGCTAGCTGAGCTGGTAACTGAGGATCATATCCCTTGTGATCAAAGGATACTAGATTGGAATCCTTGGGATCAACCCCACCAATTGCCGATAACAATGCCTGCCTTTGGGTTGGACAATTTTGTAACACTTCAAGAGTCGACATAGCGGATGGCGATTGGGCCAAATCTTCCACTATATTATAATGCTGCACCGCTCTGGCGCGAGGATTAAATGTCGACTTGTGTACTACACCCTTCGGCGGTTTTATTGTTAATTCAGGGATGGTGGGCATTACAACTTCTGTCGAAGTTGTTGTCGAACTACTTGGTTGATCTTTACCTTTTTCGTTCGACACCTGAGGATTCCCATAATCTTTGTTCCTTGTCGAAATCAAAGCATCATTCTGCTGTTTCGAAACCGACAACATTAGGACTTGCGACGGGGAAGCATTTCCACTATCAACCAGATTTTGACCTGGGTTGGGAAATGGATCAGTTAACACAGCTGAGGTTTGGGAACTTTTAAAGAACCTCTTTAACTCAGCTTTGAATGGGCAATTCTTTGTGTAATGATCCTCATCATCACATATTTGACATGGATAATTTTGTTTCCCTTTTCCAGGAGGGTTTGAAGAAGTTTTTTGAGGGGATGACTCACCCTGTTTCTTCTTCTTCCCTTTGTTTTGCTTCTTCTTGCTTCCTGGTTGATCGGAATTTTTGCCTTTATCCGCAGATATGGCATTTATTTCCGAAGCAAGAATTTCTTGATTTGCTTTTTGATTCGAAGTCTTACGGGCTTTCTTATTCGAATCCCTTGTCGACTTTGCGTTTGCAGTGCCAATCACACCGTCACCGGCATGAGAGTCACTATTTGATCCAGGAGGAGGAGGGATTGAAAATTCCGGTCTGGGGGCGTCAGGTATCTTATCATAGAGCGTGCCAGACTGAGTATACACTAAGTCTAAATACTGGGCACGAGCAATAACCTGCTCCTCTGTTACGACCCCTCCCTTGGCCACATCTTCTGTTATAGCAGGAAGAAGCGACTTTATAAACCACTCAGCTAATAGCTGATCTGGAACATAAGTCTTTACCATTCTGCGACGACGACGCCACTCATGTATATGATCGGATATATGTGTGGCCGTTGTCTGCTTGAAATTGGTTAAGATCTCTGTTCCAGTTTCATACCTTATAGGTAACTGAAAGTGGGTTAAGAAAGTCGTGGCTAGGGAACTGAAATTGTCGAAAGAGGCTCTAGGTAATTCAATATACCATTTAGCCGCTGGACCTGTCAATGTCCTCTGAAAAAGGCGAAGTCTTATCGAATCATCATTCAAGGTGTTCGACGAACACCACAGATGAAAAGTCATCACATGATTCGACGGGTCTTCGCCAGGATTCCCATTGAATTTAGGAATGTCCGAAGGAAGCTTGTGAGGAATCGCTGGCCACCAATGGGCATAGGTGATTGGATCGTTCGTCAATCGATGTAAATCTGGTAATTCTAGAGTTGCCACGAACGGCAACTGTTGATTCAGGTTTGGCGAGGCGTACCCAGGATACGATGGAATCGCCTGAGCAGTAGGCCTTTGCATACCAGCATAATGCAATTGATGCTGGTATGACTGATACGGCTGGTGGACTTGACCACTGTAAAGTGGTTGATTTAACCCGTTCTGAATATAGGGTTGTCCACTATTCGCAAAGATCTGTTGCTCAGATCCTTGGTACACCTGCTGGAACTGTGGTTGTTGGTACTGCACCATCCATGGCTGTGAAGCCATGTTTTGCTGTGCTATACTAACCGACGGACCAAGATGCGGGGTTATTACACCCGTTTGTACCTGTGTCGTCCCGGCAGTTGGCGATTGTGGTTGTGTTGCAGGGTCAAGGGGCTGTTGCATTACAACCTGGGGTTGACATACAACAGGCATCGATTGAACTTGCGACACGGTTACGATAGCTGGCGTCGTCGGGATGCTAGACATAGGTACACATTGTTGCATAGAATACACAACTCTTGGCTGTTGGGGTAACATAGGTACCCAACCACTTGTCGTAACTTCAGTCAAACCTGAATGCTGTTGAAAACTGCCGTATGGGTATCCTCCCGGAGGGGGTAATGAAAGAGCATATTGCCCCCCATACGGTAACAATCCGGAGCTCAAGGGTATGGATTGCCTTTGAGGACTGGATGGCCCAAATTGACCTCCATAGGGATCAATTTGTCTAGTTTCAACATAAGAATTACCGGGTATTATACCGGAAGAACAAACTGGAACAGACCAAGCTGTCGTAATAGTCCCTGGGTGGACTCCTTCTAGCTGTTGAGAGCTAGTTGGGACAGCTGGTATGCCGGCGAACATAGTAGGAGTGGCGGCAGGGGGTTCTGCCGTCGCTGTGTCATTTGACACAGTCCTAGATGTCGACGGTTGCTCAGACATTTTAAGTCTATCCAATAAACTGCCCAGCGATTCTACAGGAACCTCCACTGGTGATGGACAAACTTCTGATGCAGAAGGAAAAAGAGTGACACCTACTCCAAAATGAGTTGGAGTATTTGCTTGCGGGTCCTCTACGATTTCCTCTATTGCAATCAGACCAGGAGGAAGAGGAAGACCGTCAGGTCCGTAATAGATTTCTGGTGCCGAAGAAGGGGTTGTTTCGACAGCGACAGTTGTTTGAGCAACAAGACTCTGTGGACCGGTTACAGATGGAACTGGTTCAGTTATGCAAGTACTTGTTCTCAGACCAGGATCAGTGCTACTGTCCCTCTGTGGCTGTTGAACTTCTTCAATAGAGGCAGGGATTCCAGAAATACTTGGAGTGACCGGGATCTCTGATGTTGTTGGAACTGTTGTTCTAACTTTAATGGGAGATTTTGACCCGGTCAAGCGAGTTCGCTTCGTCCGTACTACTTTCGATTCCGGAGACAAAGACGGTTGACTCGCAAGCCTCCGCGAATGGTGGGGTTTCAATTGACTTTCCTCCACGGTTGTGGATTACTCAATCAACTAAAATACAAAAAGGGGAATTATGTTTCCGTATTGAATGAATTTTATTAGACGCTTTTAGACACAACTTGCTTTTTCAGTTTTAAAGAGTCGAGAAAAAGCTAAAGATGACTCTAGTCTCCTTCGATGTTTTAATGAGCCCGAAGTGACAAATGCTCGGTTGGACTTTTTCAGTTATAGAGTTTGAAAAAGGCCAAAAGAAACTGCTCTGGAGATCTAGGCAGAGGGTGTGCCAAACCTTTCGCGAAACCACAGAATACGTTTTACGGTACGGGTGGTCGATCTTCGTGAATGCTGTGTTCACTGCATCGCGATCAGTAGGGCGGCTGACACGGCTTCCTAAGGATAAAGGATAAATGCCTATAGGGGTCTCCCAATATACGCGACGGTACGCGGGAGCACAAGTCCGTATTAGTGCTATCGTCCCTTAGGAGGAATCACCCACCTTCGTAGAGATCGACAGTCACTATGTTTAACGACGCCGGAACACGTCTCTACCTAGACCTCTACTGTGAGCGTTATGTTACAAAGCGTTGTTAGGTTCATTCAATATATTTTAAGTTGATCTTGTTTAGCAGTTTGTCTTTCAGGATCACCACGAGATGTATTGGTACAAATTCCTAAATGCAGTTTAAGATGATAAGCAAGCTTTATAATCTTTTAACTTTGAAAATCCTAACTACTGAGGGAAAAGAAAGACATCATCTTTTCACACAGATCACAAAGCACACACTAATGCACTTTCTCCTAGATCAATCATGCAAACTCATCAAAAATGCAAATGCAAAATGCAGGTATTTCTTTTCTCTTTCTTAATGTTGATGTATTACAAAAAGAAAGCTGTTGTATAATTTCGAATTCAATTTCAAGCGAAAGTAAACAAGCTTGTCCAAAATCAAAAGACACCTTAAGGTTTACTTGTTTCAACACTAGAAATATATAAATTCAAACCATATGACGAAAGCAAAAGCTCAATCAGCTATGAACAGCAAACAAACTAACTCTTAAGATCAAAACGACACTTTATCACAGGTCTAGATCTAAGAGGTCACAGCAAGACTAGTTCACTTTTGTTATGGGAAACTGTAAATGTACAAGAAATACACAAAGAACAAACACAGTTTCTTTATACAACCGAGGCGCAATAGTGACAAGAAAAGTTGGTTTCAGATAGGCACACTGACTGGTAACAAACAGCAAAAACAAGAGTGAAAACAGGGCAAGAACAGCAGGAAACCCCAACAGCACAAGGCAGGACTGGTCCAGCGCAGGTGGAACACTGCCTGTTTGACCTTCAGCGCAGGTAGCCCCTTCGGGAACTGCGCTGAAATGCAGACAGCCTTTGTATAGCCTGCACTGAAGAACGAAACTTTTCGTTTCTGGTGGTTTCCGGGTCACAGATTGCTCAAAAATTCACAGTTTTTGCTCAAATCAGAAGCTATCAGTCAAGGACACACTAAGGGATGACAAGGAGGATGAAAAGCTATCACTAAGAGCTTATTAGAGTCCTTGTGGATGAGCTCTTCAAATCATAAACTTGCCCAGAAACTGAGCTAGAGTAGCTGCCCTCTACTTTGCATTTGAAAGATTCAAACACAGTTCGATTTGGTACTCCCTTTGTTTATGAAATGAATAGCAAAAAACACAAACAACCAACAAGATACGATCCCCAGCGGAGTCGCCAATTTGTTGTTGGGAAAAGTATCCAATACGGAATGACCCTATCCCACTCTAAGGGTGATAGTACCTCAGCAACAACTGAACACAAAGCTATTCAAGATTACTTCTTTATGAGATGTAAGAGAGAGGAGGAAGAGATCCACTAACCGTTATCTTCCGCTAATGATTGATCCAATCTTCCCTCTTTGCTGCTTGCTCCCAGCTCCTTGCTCTTTCACTGGCCCAGCTACACAAAGATCCTGCAAAAGCACAAGAAAGGGAAACTACAAGAAGCATACATCCATAACTGATTCAAGGATTAGAATAAATCAAATATACAAGCATCAATTCGCCATAGAGACACATGCATATAGAAGAACCTCAAATGCTTTATTAATGGAAGAAGTAAAGTTCTGAGAGTGTTACAACCATAAGAGGCCCAATCCAGCAACACCTCCCAGCAGAAAGAAATCTCCTCTTCACCTCCTTCAAAGCAATCACCCAATAGTTCTATGCACAAACCAACAGCACTTCCTTACATTCACAAGATTCCAGCCTCCCTAGACCTCATGAGAGAGCTCTATATATAGGAGATTTGGAGAAAGGATGAGTCAGCTTGAGGCTGGCATGAAGCTGACTAGTGTCCTCTCCCACTTCAGTTATACTTCAGTTCTTGAGTCCACTTGGAGTTTCTTGCTTCCACTTGGAGATCTAGATCCTCTTACTCATCACAAGGCGAATTCCCTGATCCAAGTGTCATTTTGGAAGCTTCCTGGGCATTTGACACCTTGCAGAATGACTGTGCCACTTGGCCAATCTCGCCCAGCGCAGGTAGCCTTCATTGATTTTGACATTCAGCACAGGTACAGAGTGGAGCAGTTGACATTCAGCGCAGATGCTTAGTGGAGCAGCTGACATGATCCAGAAATAGCTTGTTTTTGAGTGTTTTCAGGTGGAGAACTGATTTTCAGTGTTGTGGTTTGCTGACCTTGTTCCTCTAGGGGTAGGAACAACATGTTTAGGGACTTTGGATCCCTTAGATTATTGACATTTCATGCTTCATGCTGTAAGGCACAAAAATGTCTATAACAGACATTCATTAAATTTCTGGGCTTGCCGATCCATCTCACCTGCCCGTCGCACGAATGCTATGATTCTCGTTTGCTGCTTGCTCATTATTTTCATTCATTGCTTGTTCATGGTCATAATTAATAATACCGGCCAATTCCTCCCACTCTCTGTTGGGCCGCAACGTTCTCCACTGGTTGTCAATCTTACCGTTTCGACCCTTACAACCCCAATTCGCAAGGAAATCTGCCGCTCGGTTCCCATTCCTTTTGACACGATTAAAGATTTTATAGTCAATTCTTTTTAGAAGATCGTTATTTCTTGAATGATCCCTGCCGTTCGCAAGCTATTGGTGACCTGCTCCCAGTTCTTCCCGTTATTAAGTTTCTTTAGGATTTCAATTGCTATCTAAGAGTCTCCTTCTATTTCTAGGTTTCTATATCCATTTTGAATCGCAATTCTCAAACCTTGATGAATCGCCCATAATTCAGCCTCATTATTTGTCATCTCACTGCCCCACTCTGCATAGATCCATCTAGTGTTTCCCTGACTATCTCGGAAGATTCCTCCGAATCCGGCATTACCTGGGTTCCCCTTCGATGCCCCGTCAAAGTTTAACTTCGTAAAATTGTCTTTGGGGTATGCAAACTTGTCATAGCTTTGCGGTCTCGTACTAAGTCTATCAATTTTTTTGTTATGCACCATTTCATATTTCAAATTTAGGTTCTTTAGAATTTGCTCCTCTCCCTGATCTGCTTTCCAATCATCCGCCTCCCACTTCTCTACCAGAATTGACTCTCTAGTTAAGTTCACTATTCTATTCCATATTGTTACCGTGTTTTTAGATTTGTCTTGGAATACTCTGCGGTTCCTTTCTTTCCATACCATCCAAATCACAAAACCATCAATGAGATCCCAGGCCTTTCGGACTACTTTACATTGAAATTTTTCTTTCTGCCAGTGGAAAATCACTTCATTTGATTCTCTCGGAGACCTCTCAGGTTTCTAGAATAGTTTCCCGGTTTCCATCCATAGGTTCCTGGTATATACACACTTGATTAACAGATGATCTTGAGTTTCCGTTTCCTTATTTCACAAATAACATTTTGAAGGCCCACTAAAACCTTTCTTTTGAAGTTTATCCCACGTCAGGATCTTGTCCTTAGCTACTAGCCATGCGAATAAGGTAATTTTCGGCCACCAGTTTTTACCCCAGATGACCTTCCAGTCCTGGTTTTCTTTATTGGTTCCCTGTTGGTCTACCAGATAGTATGCCTCCTTGACCGTAAAGGATCCTTTCATTGACTTCCCCCATCTGAGGATATCCCTACCCATTCGCGCTTTTACCTTCCTGGACTCTACCTCTTCCATGAACGCTTCCTGTTGCTCTTGATCTATCTCGATGCCCCATTCCTCTGGTGTTGTCCATTTCCGCCATATTCCATCCAATTCGTCTTCTTTCCAATAATCTTTGACGTATATGTGGTTGTCTCCTATTTATTCCTGTATGTTCCAGATTTTTTGTATTCTGCTCATTTTCCCCCTTTTTTGCCATTTCTTGTCCCAGAATTTGGCCTCCCCTCCTCGAATTTCCCAGAAGACGTTCTTTTCTACTATATCTCGATTTTGACGGGCTAGATCCCAGATTGCCGAGCCCTTCGGGGTTTCCTACATCCGGTAAATATCCTCCGTAGTATCTGGCATATTGTACTTGTGCCTCCATAGTTGCTTCCATAGGTCATTGCCCCCTCTCAGCCATCGCCACCAGAGATTTGCACCGAGCACCTTGTTGAGTTTATCCGGATCGCGCAGTCCCAGGCCTCCCTCCTCCTTTCGTTTCATCAGATGTTTCCATGATACTAAGGCCCATTTCTTTTGTTGGGATGAACCTCCCCAAATGAACTTCCTCAGGATTTCTTTGATCTTGGTGCAAACCCCTTGAGGTACTGCCATAATCGATAGCGGATATATGGGGATTTCCTGCAACACTGATTTCACTAGAACGATCCTTCCAACAATATTTAAGGTTCTGAAGGCCTAGTTAGCCACTCTGTTTTTTAATTTCTCTAAGACTCCTTGCCAGTTTCTCTGTCTTTTAAGGTTGAAATCCAGTACGTTTCCCAAGTATTTCGTTGGGAGTTACCCTTGCTTAAAATCTAGCATCCTGGTCAAGTGGCTTTTAACTGACTCTATGGTATTGAAAATAAAGGTGCAAGATTTTTCCTTATTGATTTCCATCCCAGATGCTTCCGCAAATAAGTCCAAGACCTTCTTCAGATTTCTCACTTCTTTTATAGTTGGCTCCCCAAATAACATGATATCATCAACGAATTGCTGATGGGTTATCGGCAATTCATTACCCCATAGTCTTAGCCCTCTGATTTTATTTGCTGCTCTTTCTTTTTTAAGATACATGCCCAGACCCTCTGCTGCTAAAATAAATAGGAAAGGAGATAGGGGATCGCCTTGTCTTATTCCTCTAGATGCCTTAAAGGTTTTCGAGGGAGTTCCATTGACTAATATTGAAAAGTTTGGAGTTGATATAAGACTGTGAACCCACTTTATCCACCTATTCCCAAAACCGAAACTTCCCAAAATTTCTTCCAAGTATTGCCAGTTGATTCTATCATAAGCTTTCGACAAGTCTAATTTAATCATCATTCCTTTTTGCTTCTTTGCCTTCAGTGAATGAATTACTTCTTGAGTAACCACTAGACCATCTAGAATTTGTCTACCTTCTACAAAACCGGTTTGTTCAGGGGATATCAAACTGTCTAACAGGGGTTTCAGTCTTTTGGCCATCAGAGATGCAATTATTTTGTAGATAACATTACAAAGGGCAATGGGTCTAAATCCCTTAGCATCCTCCGAATTATCGTTTTTAGGAATCAAAGTGAAAAAAGTAGAGTTAAGTGCTGGCCATACCTTTTCGTTTATACGAGATTCTTCTATCAATTCCAGAATCTCCCTTCCCATAAAATGCCAGCCCGCTTGATAGAAATCAACCGTAAAGTCGTCCGGTCCTGGTGCTGTACCCTTCTTCATGCTCATCACCACTTCCTCCACCTCTTCCAAACTAGCTGCTCTCATTAGGGCTCTATTCTGGTCTTCAGTTACAACCCTGGGAATGGCCGTGCAAACTTCCTTTATAGCTTCAGACCTGTCCATGTGAGGTTCAGTCAATATTCCTTTGTGATATTCCATCAACATTTTTTCAATCCCTTCCTAATCAACAATCCTCTCTCCATTCCCGTTCTTGATAGAAAATATTCTGTTTCTTTGCCTGTGTTGTATCATTGCTTGATGAAAAAAATCTAGTGTTCCTTTCCCCCTCCCTGAGCCATTTTATTCTAGATTTCTATCTCCATAAGACTTCTTCCTGCTTTCTCCTCTCCTCCAGTTTTCCTAGAATTATCCCTTCTTTTCTGCTACTTTCCTCTGTTCTCCCTTCATTTATTATCCTTTGTTGCAAAGCTTCCATCTCTTCTTCCAGCTTCTATTTTTCCTCCATGATATTTCCAAATTCTTCCTTGTTCCATTTCTTTATCCTTCCTTTTGGCTCCTTAAGTTTAAGTTGGAAGGTATGCATTTTTCCTTTTCCCTGTACTGTGCTTTGCTTCCACCATTCTTCCATTTTTTTGATAAATTCCGGGTCTCTAAGCCAAAAAGCTTCAAATCTGAAGGGCTTCTTGCCAAGATTATTCTTAATATCCACTTCTAATCTAATCGGCCAGTGATCAGAGCCAAGAGATGGCATGATCTTTGTTTCATGTGTAGACTCCATTGATAGTTGGTAAATCAATCAGCCTCAGACCATCTATCATATCATTGAACATTTCCATATATTGATCTGTTTTCCTTATACCTCCCTTTTTCTCTTTTAGGGACTGGATTAAATTAAAATCTCCTCCTACAATCCATGCTATCTCTGGATGTAATCTTCGAGTTGCTTGCAAAGTTTTAATGAAATTTTCTCTGTCTCCCGGAGTATGAGGACCATACAGCCCTGAGATGATGACCCTTTCCTTCGTCCCCGCTATTCTTCCTATGCCTGTAAGGATTCTGGCCATGCTGGTCCAACTCTAAAAAATTATCTCGTTTGGGTTCCACAATATTGCAATGCCTCCCGCTGAACCGATTGCATCTTGTCCCATGACTTCATATTGGAGTTTACTATCTTTGATTATTCCTTCCATCTGCTGCATGGTGATCTTTGTCTCTTGTAGGATCATAATACTTGGCCTGTCTTTTTTAAGTTTCTCTTTCATATATCTCTGCTTACCCTTACTATTCAGACCCCTAATATTCCAACTGATAATAATCATTTTAAACTCTTGGAGGAGTGGAAAAATACCTCCGACAGAGGTATCACTTTACCTGAATTTATCAATACTTCGCCAACTGTTTGGATCGTTTCATTCATTGTTTTTCTCCCTCTTTTCCTGCTGCTTTTGCCAGCCCCGCCTATTCCAATCTGACCTTTTCCCTATTCTCCTGATGTGGTATCCTGTCTATCCATATTCTCCCCATTCCTTTCTTTATATTTTTGAAAAGCCTCCTTATATAATTGTTTTTGGCTGTCTGGTATGAATCTTTCGTCCAAGTTTTTCCATTCCTGAATTAATTGTCTCATAATTCTTTCTTCCTCTGCCTCGTTTTCCTTCTGACTTTCCATCTACATTTGGGTCTGGTTAGTTAATATTTCTATATTTTCATTTGTTTCCCCTTCATTCATTACTCTTGCTCCTATGTCTTTTTCTCTGGTTTCCTTGATTATTTCCATGGGTTCATTTTCTGGATCTTCTTCCTCTACCACTTTGTCCTCACCCTCTTCACTGTTTTCCTGGAGGATTTTGAACTTGTTCTGACTTTCAATGCTCAGTGATTTCGTTTGTGTCTGCGCTCTTAGTCCTTCTTTACCTGCTTTCTTCTTTCTGGTAACCTGTTGGAAACCCTTGTCTGTCTCCTCGGCTCTCTCTGCTTCCCTTTGTTGTTCTTCTTTTTTCCTTGTGTATTCTTCCTCCTTGTTTAAAGGGCATTGTTTATATAGGTGACCATACTCATGACATCTTCTGCATCTGAAGGGGATATGCTGATAATCTAATGGCTGCTGCCAAACTTCATCGTGGTATTCCAGTTCTATGTATTCCGGCAGAGGTTCAGCTATATTCATGTATACACACAATCTTGCGTAAGATGTATACTTGCCTTTTTTCGTTGCTTCCACTACCTTGACAAAGGCATCGATCGTGTTACCTATCCCCTCCATAATCTCAGGATCCCAAAATTCCACTGGTAATCCAAACAATCTGACCCAGATCGGGGCTTCCAGCATCTTTTCATTATCAGGGTTCTATCTTTCTTCCCAGTACTTCATGAACAATCCTGCGTTGTTCATGAAATATGGCCCTTCCTCAAAAACCCTTTCTTTGTCCTCCAGATTCGCAAATATGGCTGTAAAAAATCCTTTTGCTCCTAGTTTCAACTCAATGTGCCCTTTTGGCCTCCACCTTTGGTATATCCATCTGTATAGTTCTTTTTCAGTAGGCCAATACCCTATGAACTTGCAGATCAGTGCATGATCTTTCATATAGCTGTTGTACTCCTCCAACTTGTTGTTGGGTATTACGTATTTGGGTTTTTTCTGTGCCCTAGGTAAGCACTTTCCTCTGGTCTTCATTTGCCACAACTTGCCCATCACTGGTGCTTCTTTATTATTCTCCCTGGCCTCATTCTGGATGCCGCTGCCACTTGCCTCTCCTGCAACTATGTTTTTATAGGAGGGGATCTCTCCCCTCCCTTGCCGATTTTCCATTTTTGGCCTCAGCATGAACTGATTGAAAAACTTCCGCTCGTGTGCGAGGGTTTCTTACAATCCCTTTCGCTCCACCCCGATTTCCCCTGCTCTTTTCCGCTGCGCTCGCTTCTTCCAGCCCTCCCTGCTATTCCACCTGCAAACCCTAGCCCGCCGATCGCCTAGTCTCCATTCGCCCGTCAGGAACAAGCCGCCAAATGAGACTATTTGTTTTAATGATCTTCTCTTCAACTCTATTATTTTCTGGATTTTTTAAACTTGTAGAAGTAGTAGTATTCTTTTGATAAGGACAAAAAGAACTTAATTATGGCAATATTGTGATCGACTTCTTACCTATTTGTTGCAAGCTTTCTGAAGCTGACTCATCATCTGAAATATCCATGGTGTCTTTAGTTTCTTCTGTTTCACTTTCATCTCAGTGATCACTATAATGCAATTCTTCAGAAATATCATCATTAGAACAATAATTACACACATTCATCTTTTGTACACTAGTTTTGACATTACCTTCATGTTTTGAAGCTTCTATTAAAATATGCACATTAGAAACTTTGTATTCTGAATCGACTACAGACCAGTTGTCCTTGAATTCCTCAATCTCAAAACAAGCTTTTAATTTAGAAGAGGAACTATTAGGACATTTGTATGCAAAATGGCCTTCTTGTTTGCAAATGAAACAAAAATTGTTGTTTCATGGTTTTTTTCTCTTTTTCAAAAAAATTGAATTTTCTGAAAGGCTTCCTTGGATTAGAGACTCACTGAGGTCTAAACCTTCCATATCTCTTTATTTTCTTCTTCTTTTTAAAAGGTGTCTAGGGTAGCATTGTTCTGCAGACATCTGAACTGGGTGTAACATCGTGTACTTTATTTTGCTAGCACAAATACTTAACCTTCTTTGTACACCTGAAAAGAAGATCAACCCAATATTTTTGGTCTATTTTCTTATTTTTTACATCTAGATCCTTCATAATGAAATCTCCTAAGTTACCTGGAAGCTTTAAAAAATGATATTTTTTGCCTTAAAGACTTTTGCCATGAAATCTTTGCCAAATTGGTCTAGATATTTTAAATCTTTTAGCTCCATATGGCTTAAGTCTATTATTAGCTGTTTTTTCTCATCCACTGGCTTTGGGACAAACTGTGTTTTCAAAAAGAGTTCTAAAGTGGCAAGTCCTGCTTCCATAACTACTTTTCTCTCTTCATCTGATGGTCTCATCCACCAATCATATGTAATGCTAGTCATTCTCTTCTCGGCTAGGACCATTATAGAAACATTATCTAATTTTGTGGTGACCTAGATTTGATACAGAGCACCAGTCCATATCTAGATTGATTCTCCTGGATTGGATGAATTATCTAAATCTAAAATATACCCACTAGAGTTTGCAGAACACAAATATTCTTCTACATGCGGGTATTTAGAGACTTCTTTCAACACATGAGCTTTGTTCTGGATATTTATAGAAGGTAAAATAAAGGAAGTGAATTTAGAAGCTGCTTGATCAAGTGTCATAATCTCTTTCTTTGAAGCAAATTGCTTTTCTTCTTTGTATGCTTCTTCCTTTATGTTGGTCAACTTTCCAGAGGTTTTTGAACTTGACTCTTCTAGACTGGTGGTAGTAATTGCTTCTTCTGTATCTTCTTCCTCTTCTTCTTTGTCCCAATAATTGGGAGTGCTCATGTCAATTCTAAATTTAGGAATTTCTTTGGCCTTTTTCTTCTGTCTTCTTCTCTTCTTCTCTTCTTTTTCGGCTTTCTTAGACTGTTGCTCTTCATAGAGTAGCTTAAGATTTGCATTAATAAAATCTAATTACCAACCCAAATCATCAAGAACATCTTCGACATGTGCACACCAAGTGGTAAGATAATTTCCTATCTGATAGACCTGGTCAATATCAGTAGGATTCTGGGAGTTATGTTCTAAGAGTGGTGCACAATCAGCTCTTGTGGGTGGTTGTCTTGATTGAGATGAGGAAGTGCAAAACTTAGTTTTTGGTGGCCATTTCCCCCTTTGACATATCTATGGTTGGCATACTGGAATTCTTCTACAGGTGAGATATTGGATACATATGTCCTGAACATCTTATTTACAACAAGAAATGGATTTTCTTCAAGAATATACAATTGATCTGATGGAATAGATACAGTGGTTTCTTTTGATGGGTAACTATACACATCTCGTGAGATAGACTTGCGACCATTGGTCAATGGTTGATCAAACTTTGAGATGGCTGGTAACACATGCTTTTGTGGCATAAAGATTGGTTTGGGTATGGATGATCTGTCACATATTATGCGCACTTGACCATTACTTACAGACATTCTTTTGGTTTTATTTCTTGGATTTTCTGTTGATCCCAACGATTTATACTGAATGTACTAGTCACTGGGAAGGGCTTCTTTGTCATAATGAACACCTTCTACTTGAGCATTACTGACTCCTACGGTTACACAATCTTTGAACACTGGTTGCTTTAACTTGGGATGTATAGTATTTGTGAGTTGGAATGACATTTGAACTAACACAGAGAGATATTCACTATCTTCAACCATCTCAAGACCTTGGACTCCAACTAAGACTTTCCAACAATCTTTTAAATGAACATCAAATAGACTGATGGCATAATCTGGGTATATGGTACCATACTGACATCTGGAGGATAAATTTCCTGACATGGTTCCAATTCTGGCATGGTCATAGTTATGGTGCCTAGTGTCAGAGACCTCAGATATGTATGGAGTATTGAGTCTGTGGCGAAATAGTGGAGTTAATGTATTCTTATCCCTCCAAAATGAAAATAAGAAAACTTTTTCTCTTGAACATATTTTTTGAATTTTTTAATTTCATCTTTAGAAAATAAACTCAAACGTACTATCTGTATAGAAGGACCAGAAATCTTGATTTTCAATTCAACTTCTTTCAACCAATTTTTTCAGGATAGACTAAACATAGATGGAACTTGATAAATTTCTTTTGAACTTAAAAAAGGTGGGTTCCAGCTTTCAGGACCTTCCACTCTTTCATGTTCAATATCCTCACTTTCCATAGAGCGAGAATCGACTTCAGAAATAATGCGTCTATCTATGTTAGAGAATGATCTTAAGAATTTCGACACAATTCTTTTATAAACTAGACCAGAGATTGACTAAAGCAACTTTTATCTAATTAGTAATTGTATAACAAAAGCTTTTCGAAGGCTTCCTGGTTGGCTTTAGAATCTGTCTATAGTTTATAGACTTATAGACTTCAAAGAACCTAGAGAAGTAAAGTGAGGGCGTTGAAGAAACCCAAGGAGAGAGAGGTCATTTCCGCTCGTGTTCTTAGTGTGAGAAGTTTCGATTGTTGCCATTAGATTTGATACCCTAAGCTCTTCAAGATCTGGTTCAAAGTAAGTTATCGCTTCGACTTTGCCCTTATTTTGGTATCAGAGCCCTGTTCAGGTCCTAAGTCTATAAGTCTATAAACTACAGACAAAGTCTAAAGCCAGCTAGGAAGCCTTTGAAAAGCTTTTTTTATACAATTACTGATTAGCTAGAAGTTGCTTTAGTCAATCTCTGGTCTATTTTATAAAAGAACCATGTCAAACTTCTTAAGATCATTCTCTAACATAGATAGACGCACTGTTTCTAAAGCCAATTCTTGCTCTATAGAAAGTGATCATATTGAACATGAAAGAGTCGAAGATCCCGAAAGTTAAAACTCACCTGTTTTAAGTTCAAAATAAATTTATCAGTTTCCATCTATGTTTAGTCTATCTAGAAAGAATTGGTTGAAAGAATTTGAATTGAAAATCAAGATTTCTGGTCCTTCTGTACAGATAGTAGGTCTGAGTTTATTTTTTGAAGATGAATTTAAAAAATTCAAAAAATATGTTCAAGAGAAAAAGTTTTCTTATTTGCATTTTGGAGGGATAAGAATAGGTTTAGCTCCACTATTTCACCATAGACTCAATACACCATGCATATATGATGTCTTTGACACTAGGCACCATAACTATGACCATGCTAGAATTGGAACCATCTTAGGAAATTTATCCTCCAAATGTTAGTATGGTACCATATACCCAGATTATGCCATCAGTTTGTCTGATGTTCATTTAAAATATTGCTAGAAATTCTTAGTCAGAGTCCAAGGTCTTGAGATGTTCGAAGATAGTGAATATCTCTTTGTGTTAGTTCAAACATTATTCCAACTCAGAAACATTGTACATCCCAAATTAAAGCATCCAGTGTTCAACGATTGTGTAACCGTAGGAGTCAGTAATGCTCAAGTAGAAGGTGTTCATTATGACAAAGAAGCCCTTCCTAGTGATTGGTACATTCAGTATAAATTGTTGGCATCAACAGACAATAAAATAAATAAAACCAAAAGAATGTCTGTAAGTAATGATCAAGTGCGCATAATACCTGACAGATCATCCATACCTAGAACAATCTTTATGCCACAAAAGCATGTGTTACCAGCCATCTCAGAGTCTGAGCAACCATCGACCAGCAGTCGCAAGTCTATCTCATGAAATGCATATAGTTACCCATCAAAAGAAACTATTGCATATATTCCATTAGATCAATTGTATATTCCTCAAGAAAAGCCATTTCATGCCGTAAATAAGATGTTTAGGACATATGTATCCAATATCTCACCTATAGAAGAATTCTAGTATGCCAACCATAGATATGTCGAAGGGGGGAAATGGCCACCAAAAACTAAGTTTTGCACTTCCTCATCTTAGTTAAGACAACCACCCACAAGAGCAGATTGTGCACCACCCTTAGAACATAACTCCCAGAATCCTACTGATCTTGACCAGGTCTATCAGATAGGAAATTATCTTACCACTTGGTGTGCACATGCCGAAGATGTTCTTGATGATTTGGGTCAGCAATCAGATTTGATTAATGCAAATCTTAAGCTTCTCTATGAAGAGCAACAGTCTGAGAAAGCCGAAAAAGAAGAGAGGAAGAGAAGAAGACAGAAGAAAAAGGCCAAAGAAATTCCTAAATTTAGAATTGACATGAGCACTCCCAATTATTGGGACAAAGAAGAAGAGGAAGAAGATACAGAAGAAGCAATTACTACCACTAGTGCAGAAGAGTCAACCTCAAAAACCTCTGGAAAATTGACCAGAGTAAAGGAAGAAGCATACAAAGCAGAAAAACAATTTGCTTCAAAGAAAGAGATTATGACTCTTGATCAAGTAGCTTCTAAATTCCCTTCCTTTATTTTACCTTCTATAAATAACCAGAACAAAGCTCATGTGTTGAAAGAAGTCTCTAAATACCCACGTGTAGAAGAAGATTTGTATGCTGCAAACTCTAGTGGGTATATTTTAGATTTAGATAATTCATTCAATCCAAGAGAATCAATCTGGATATGGACTGGTGCTCTGTATTAGATGAAGGTCAACACAAAATTAGATAATGTTTCGATAATGGTCCTAGCGGGGAAGAGAATGACTGACATTGTATATGATTGGAGGATGGGACCATCAGAGGAAGAGAGAAGAGTAGTTATGGAGGCAAGACTGGCCACTTTAGAACTTTTGTTGAAATCAAATATTGTCCCAGAGCCAGTAGATGAGAAAAAATAGCTGATAATAGACTTAAGCCGTATGGAACTAAAGGATTTAGAATATCTAGATCAATTTGGTAAAGATTTCATGGCAAAAGTCTTTAATGCTAATCTCTCTAATGATACTACTAAAAAAATATCATTTTTGTCTAAGCTTCCAGGTGACTTAGGAGATCTCATTGAAGGATCTAGATGTATAGAATAAGAAAATATATCAAATATATTGGGTTGATCTTCTTTTCAGGTGTACAGAGAAGGTTAAGTATGTGTGCTAGCAAAAGAAAGCACACGATATTACACCCAGTTCAGGTGTCTGCAGAACAATTATACCCTGGACACCTTTTAAAAAGAAGAAGCAAACAAAGAGATATGGAAAGTTTAGACCCAAGCGAGTCTCTAATCCAAGGAAGCCTTTCAGAAAATTAAAATTTTTGAAAAAGAGAAAGAAACCAAGAAACAACAATTGTTGTTTCATTTTCAAACAAGAAGGCCATTTTGCACGCAAATGTCCTAATAGTTCCTCTTCTAAATTAAAAGCTTGTTTCGAGATTGAGGAATTCAAGGATGGCTGGTCTATAGTTGATTCAGAAGATGAAATTTATGATGCATATATTTTAACAGAAGCTTCAGAAGATGAAGGTAATGTCAAAGCTAGTGTAAAAAAGATGAATGTGTGTAATTATTGTTCCGATGATGATATTTCTAAAGAATTGCATTATAGTGATCAGTCAGATGAAAGTGAAACAGAAGAAAGTAAAGACACCATGGATATTTCAGATGATGAGTCATTTTCATAAAGATTACAACAAACAGGTAAGAAGCCGATCACAATATTGCCAGAATTAAATTCTTTTTGTCCTTATCGGAAGAATACTGCTGCTTCTACAAGTTTGAATGTCCCAGAAAACAATAGAGTTGAAGAACAAGCTCTATTAAAAATGATCATTAAAGAAAATAATCTCATTTATATCCCAGTACAAGTGCAAGTTAGAAATGAATGGATAAATGTTGATGCATTCATAGATACTAGAGTATGAAATAATCTGGCTCGTCCATCTTTGTTTAAATCTCTTTGGAAGCCACTCCAAAATATTCTTGTGTCTGAAACAATTCGGGGATCTGTTCAATTGACACATTATGTTGATAACATATCTTTGAAAGTTGGGGGGAATATAGTAAAAATCTCTGCTATTCAACCATCAAGCCTAATGATTGGAATGCATTTTATTAACTCTGTGCTCCCAGTCATTATCAATGAAGATAAGCTGATAATTAATTTAAAGAAGAAGGCTATTGTTGTGCCTAGATTATCCATAGCAAATTCTGAGGCGCGAAAAGAGAATAGTCAAAAGAAAATTGGAGCAAGAAAACCTCTTAAGTACTCCAATAATTGGCTAGATGTTTTGCAATTATATGAAGAAAGAATGGAGTTAAAGAACAAACAAAAGGCATGCACCGACCTAAAATGGTCCATTGAGCAGATTTTTATGGATGACAGATTGTTGAAAAGCTGCTCAAACAATCTTTAGCAATTCTAGACAGTAGAAAGCCCATAGTAGGAAATAGTAACTCTACATGATAATGGAGTCAAGGGAAAAAAATTTCCATGCACCCCCATAGACGAATAAGAAATTAAGAGATAGATAAGTGAACTTCTAAGTATGAATCTCATTGAACCAAGTATGTCTCATTACTCTTGTTCAACGTTTCTGGTTAGAAACCATTCAGAGATAGTTAGAGGTAAGCCTAGAATTGTAATTAAATATAAACCTCTGAATGCTATCACTCAAGGTTTTCATTACCCATTACCAAGACCAAAAACCATTATGCAAAAGATTCAAAATAGTAAAGTATTCATCAAGTTTGACATGAAATCTGGATATTATCAAATACGGATCCAAGAAGATAGACATAAAACTGCCTTCACATGCCCTGTAGGTTTTTATCAATGGAAGGTGGTACCCTTCGGCCTCAGAAATGCCCCTGCATTCTTCCAAAGAAGAATGGATTTTATTTTTGGAAAATATGATTTCATTGTAACATATATAGATGACATACTTGTACATAGTCCAAACCTTGAAACCCATCTAAAGAATTTAGAGACTTTTCTAAGTGAAGTTCAAAATCATGGCATAGTCCTTTCTAAAAAGAAAATGGTTTTACTTCAAGATAGTATAGATTTTTTTGGGGATTAACGTAGTCAATGGGAAAATCCAAATGCAGCTCCATGTTCTTACTAAACTGTCTCAATTTGCAGATGAACTAAAAGACACTAAAACAATTCAGCGATTTTTAGGTGTCTTAAATTATGTGCACAAATATATTCACGGGTTGTCCGAGAAAACAACACCAATCAGAAAGCATTTCAGATAAGGATGGTCAGCAAAAGCTACTACAGCAGTTAAAGAACTTGAATAAAAATGTCAGCAACTTCCAAAGTTACAACCACCAGGTGATCGACTTTTGATTTTACAAATTGATGCTTCTGATAGTTTTTGGGCAGCAGTTCCTTTTGAGAAAAGGGAGAATGAAGAAGAAAAACTTTTTTCATATGCCTCAGGTGAATTCTCTCCCAGTCAAAAGAATTATTTTATTGCTGAAAAGGAAACTTTAGCAATTTTTAATGGGATACAGAAATTTGAACTATATCTGGCACCAGTAAAGTTTCTTATAAGGACTGATTCGATGAACTTCAAGTATTTCTTGTCTACCAAGATTTCAAGATAGCTTGCTAGAGGAAGGTTTCTCTCATGGCAGATTTGGTTTCAACAATTTGATTTTGATGTTGAATGGATACCAGGCAATTCTAATTTTTTAGCAGACTCTTTAACTAGAGATATGAACAAGGTTTTTGTCACATCACCAGGAAATTTCTTTATAATACCAGGAAAAGGACCCCAAGATGATAATTTCAGCACATTTGTAGACAGATTCAGAATTCTTGAAAGCCATGTGAATCATTTGACAGAAGAAATCAAGAAAGTTGTGGGTCTGCGTCTGAGGAGGAATCAGTGGATTCGAAGATGCCAAGCATGGCAGTCTAAAAACGTTGGCATATCATTAGGCCTAGACGCTGATTTGGTAAAGGTATACCCTTTGCCCAACATGAAGGTAAAGATTTATTTTAAAAGTTTATCAGATCTATGGTCTAGTCAATTCACTGAAAATATGATTTGGATCCTCAAAGCATTGAATTACTATCAGTTGATAGGTGGAATAGAATTTGCTCTAAGCATATACACAGGAGCTCAAATTTTGGATTTAGAAGCTATTCCAATCAAAGGAGAATTAGAAAAATATATTTTGTCATTAAAAATTCCTGATATTTTTGAGGAACTTGAAGCATCTTTTCTACAAATATTTGATGAAAATTATGCACCTAATGACACTTTTCCCCAATATGAAATTTTTTCTGATTGGGATATTAAAGAGGGATTTTGCAGAAAAAGGCCATATATTAGAATGTCTCAGTGCATCCAGAGAACTCTGCAATATCTAAGGACTTTCTCACCCCCTTGGGATTACCATAGTTTAGGATTAAGAGAAAGTATTTCTCCAAATCCTTTTGCGCAAATCTTATGTCATGAGATATCGAGAGAAAATAAAACCAATAATAATATAGATATAATCAAACAGTGGTTATAGACAAATTTTGACACTATAACCTGAATCACATATTTCCATAAACAAAGGGCTTCTAAACCCCTAAAAGTGTTGTTTCATACCCTGAAGGAACAAGGTCAGCTGATTACATCATCTCCCAGAAGTTCTCCATGAAAAACTACTCAGAACTGGTCAAAACTAGACCATACAAACTGCTCCATGCATGGGGTGCGATGCATCTCACCTATTACACACGAGGGGTGTGATGCATACTAGAAAGCCTTTATGTAGGGTGCGATGAGCGAGAGCAGACAAATGGTAGAAGCAGTTTGCTAGGTGGAAACCCAAAGAATCTTCTAGAAACTGCTCATATGACACTTGCCTCTTTGAATTCGCCCAGGGATGAGTAAGAGATCTGAAATCTCCAAGTGGAACCAAGAACTATCAGTGAAATGACACTAATCAAAATCCCAGAAGCTGACTCACTCTCTTATAAACATCTATATATGGATCCCTCATCCTAGAGATCCAGAGGATGGAATTTTGTAATTTGCAAGGAAGTGTTGTTAGTTTCTCTTTGAACACGTTGTTGGGTGATCTTGCTTTGTATGAGGTGAAGAGGGCTTTCATGTGTGGAGGATGATGCTAGATCAGACAACTTGGTTGTAATCCTCTCTTCTACTACTTCTATCAATAAAGCTATTTGAGTTTTCCTCCATATGCTTGTATATCTCTGAATCTTGTATTTGTGTATGCATTTATATGGTTAATGTACATCTGATCCTACATTATTTATGGTTATAGATCTCTATGCTTTGATGGTATTTTGTTGCCTTGACTCTACAGGTGTTCTTTGAAGTGGAATAAGTGAGAAAGGAGTTGCGAAAGCTCAATAAAAGGAGTGAGGAAACAAGTAAGGAGACTAGTGAAAGACTGAGGTTGGAACTTTCTGCTTCTCTCTCATCTATCTCTCATAAAGGAAAACACAAGTAACTTTAATCTATTTGTTTCTAAGATATCTACCCGTCTTAGTGGGACTAGCAGCTCTAAATGGACACTAGTTTTCCCGATAACAAAATGGCGACTCCACTGGGGAGTGAATAGTTTGTTTTTTTTGTTACTATTGTTTGCTTTATAAACCACAGACAGAGCCTGAAGTTAAGCTAGCTAGCCTTCGAACTGCTTTTGCTATGCAACTTCAAAATAGATCAACGCAGCTTCAGTCAATCTTCGGGTTGGTTTATGAACTGAACATCTAGCTTGCAAACATTCTAAGTGCCTTGGCGGTAGCTCAAATAACCTCGTTAGATCAGCCCCTATACTTTGTGTTTACTGGCAATCATTAGCTCAACCTAAATCCCTGATCTTAGCTGCAAACTGTGAGTAAAAACGAAGCTCAGTCTCGTTCCTGGTCCATCGCACTATCTCTTCTAGGAAATCTGGATGCATTGCACCTCCCTTGTGTTGAAGGTGAGATGCATCCCTGTTTCCCTGTGTTACAGGTGTGATGATTGAATGAGATTGTTTCTGCCTCTAGATTTCATTTTTTTTGTCACTGTCTTCAGCTTTATTCAGTAGTTTTGTTGTCTATGATCAATATATCACTATTGAAACCATATTCCTTTGCATTATTTCAACCTCCATCAGAAGGAATTGTGAATGTTTTTTATGTGTTTTTCATCATTTACAATTCCCCTTTGCAAATAGTAGCTTAATTGAATTGTCGTCTTTTGGTTTGAAAGTGTCACAAGTGTCGTTTTCAGTCAAGAAAAAGAGTGTCACAAAGCATTCCTCTTTTAGATAGTCGATTACACTTTTTCCATTGTATTTGATTTGAATCATTAGTATTTCAAGTGTCGAAAGCAATTTTAAATTCGAAATCGCAAAGTGTCGTCTTGGCTTTACTTTCGTTTTTTGAAAATAAAATTGTTAGTACTATTGCTTTGAAAGAAGATAGTTTAGATCTATACTTTGTTTTCTTTTTGTCATTCTCACATTAAGGAAACTAAAAAGAAATGCATGCATGTGCATTTGCTTTAAGACTGCATGCTGAAGTTGATTTAGGAAAAGTGCATCTAGTGTGTGCTCTATTCTCTATGTTGAAAGAATTTCATTTCTCTTTCCTTAGTAGCTAGGATTTTCATTGCAAAAAGAAAGTAAATGACTGTTTATCATCTTAGATTGCATATTTATGAATTGTATATCTACATCATGTGGTGAACCTTAAAGGCAAACTTCTTAAGAAATATCAACTTTAAAATAAACCTCAATGAACATAAAAATGCTTTGGAACCTAATGCACAACATTTAGAAGTCTAGGCTAGAGACATATTCCGGTGTTGTAAAGCCTGGTAACTATCGCTTTCATTATAGGTTTGGTGATTCCTCCTCTTTGAGACGACAACAGTATGGACTTGTGCTCCCACGTACCATCGAGTATATATTTGGAGACCACAATAGGCTACATCCTTTATCCTTAGGAAGCTGTGTCTGTCGCCCTATCGATCGCAATGCATTGAACACAACATTCAGGAAGATTGACTGTCATACCGTAAAAAGTATTCTACAGTTTTGCGATTGGTTTGGTAATCCTTCTGTCTAGATTTCCAGAGTAGTCACTTTTATTCCTTTTTAGACTCCTTAAAAGAAAAGGTCCATCTGAGCACTTGTCACTTCAAGCTCATTAAAAATCGAAGGCGACTAGAGTCATCTTTAACTTTTTCTTGACTCTTAAAAATTGAAAAAGCAAGTTGTGTCAAAGCATCATAAAATTCATTTAATTCAAAATAACATTTTCCCCCTTTTATTTTGAGTTGATCAAGTAATCCGCAATCTTGGAAGAAAGTCAATCAAAACCCTATTGTTCGCGGAGACTAAAGAGTCAACCGTCTTTTACTCTAGAAACGAAAGCATTCTAAGCCAAGCGATCTCATTTAACTAGGTCAAAGTCTCCTGGTTTGTTTGAAACTTGTGTTTCAACATCCTCAGAGACTCCAGTTTCTCCAACTATTTCTGGTATCCCCGTGTCTACAGAAGAAGTTCCACAGTTACAAGAGGACACTAGAACTGATCCTACTGTAACGATAAACACATCGATTCCTGAACCAACTCCATCTAGGACTGATTCAGAAGATGTTAACCCTCCAACATCTATCGCTGCAGAGTGTGCACCTTCTTCGGCACCAGAAATATTTTATGGACCTGATGGTCTACCTCTTCCACTTGGACTGATTGCAATAGAGGAGAATGTGGAGGATATTCCATCCAGTACCCAACTGTATTTTGGAACTGGGTTCCACCTATATCCTTCTAATTTAGAAGATAGTCAACCTTCATCGCAAGTTCCTGTAGAATCTCTTGGAAGTCTTTTGGATGTTGGAAATAATACTGAGAGGGGGCGTGAATCAGTATTATCAAGTTCTTTTAATAAAACTTCCTTATTTATACTTTGAATTATTTTTGCATGTCAATACCATAAAATAATGAGCATGAAGAAAGAAAACAGATAGTCACACCAAAGAACACCAGATGTAAGGTGGAAACCCAATGTGGGTGAAAACCACCTGCTGCAATATGTCTCTATCTTCTTTCAAATTAGAAACTCCTTTTACAATGGTTTTGTACTGGTGCAGTCCTTTACCAGTACGCAGGCTGCAACCTGCAGAGAGCTACAACTCTCTCTCGTTTTCCAGTCTCTCCTGGAAGGGAGCTACAACCCCCTACTTCTTTTCTTTCAAGGACCACTTTTCATAAATTTTCAAACTAGATCCATGAACATCAAATGATCATCAAGTACAAGTAAATCACCCAGTCAACTGCAGTAACCAGATCAATAGTAACAGTAAACTAAACCCAGAACACCTTATCAATAGAGAAAAGTCAGTCAAATAAATGCCTTAATGCAGATACATAGTTTTTCTTTCTCTGGCCTGCGTGGCTACGCACTTCACCTTCTGCTCCCCTGCGTATACCCACAGAGAGCCTTATGCTTGCACCGCATACCCACGCACTGATTCTTCAATCACGCTGCGTACTGTTACTGTAGCCATGCACCCACAGATACTATCGCGCTGAGTACTACTACTGTATCCATGCACCCATAGATGGTATTGCGCCGCGTACCTATGCACCTGCGGCTTCTGAAGTGCCGCGTACTTTCCCTGTGCCTACGCACCTGAACTTCTGTCACGTTGCGTACCCACACACTGCGCCTTCTTCTGATCTGCATACCCACACACTTCTCCTTCTTCTGCTCTGCGTTCCCACGCACTTGCACCGTTAATCACCTGCGTACCTCTGATTAGGGCTGAATTGGCAGTCCCCCAGTGTGCCACAGATAGTCAGATGCTCAGATCTGATATTGCGCTCGAGAGATCACGCTTCATAGATTCGCTTTCAACTTCACTTTTATATAGATCAAGCTTTTAAAACAATAACCCAATATTTTAGATCTTAAGATATTTAATTTGCGAAAGGGTACTTAGCGAAGTGATCTCCTTTGCTTTATATAGGCAAGCTCTTCCTAAAATCATGGATCAATACCATAGGTAACCAATACAAGGGGCCCAAAAACATGGGGCTCAATGATAATAATAATATAAAACAATACCACGGGCCAAAACCATAGAATCAAGAATGGCGGGCTAAATACCATGGGCCAAACATAAGAAACCCCACGTGAGTGTGCTTCTCTGCCTTGAAGAAGGTAAACTATGGGTATGCACCTTCTGAACGGGTGACCTGCGTGTGTGGCCGCAGTCCCTTCACGACGTAGCTATGGGTATGCACCTTTAGAACTATTCTTCTGTGTACCTCTTAATTTCCAACATTTTGAGAGCTTGATCAGAGCATTGCCACTTGAGGGTGTTGCCATCAAGTACAACATCTGTATCATAGAGCCATACCAGAATCATAATGCCAACATTGGATAGACTCAATATGTCTGAACAACCATCGACATCTAGGACTGTGTCATCTGATACAGCAATAGCAGAACCTCCTGCCACTACTCCAACAACGTTTGCTGGTGTACCATCTATCCCAACTAGCTCTCAACCACTAGATGGAATCCACCCAGGGAGTGTTTCGACAATATGGTCTGTTCTCGTTCGCTCGTTTGGAATAATATCTGGAATTTCTTATGTTGAGTCTCAACAAATTGATCCTCCACAATAGTATCAATTTGGGCAATCTAGTCTACAAGGACCAATTTTTCCTTTGAACACTGGATTGCCGCCATATGGGGGCAGTATGCCTTTTCATTGTTCCCTCCAGGAGAATGACCATATGAGAGTTCACAACAAAATTCTGGTCAAGCTAGAATTGCATCCAGTGGTTGGGTGCCAATACTGCCTCAACAACCAAGAATTGTATATTCAATGCAACCAAATATACCTATGTCGAATATTCCCACTACACCAGCTATTGTAATAGTGTCGCAAGTACAAACACTGCCTGTTGTATGTCAACCTCAAGTCTCTCAGGTCGTAATACAACAATCTCTTGTCTCAACAACTCAACCAAAATCATTGATTAGTGTCTCCTTATTTGAAGTGACTCAAGCTCCAACAGGTACTGTCACCCCTCATCTTGGTCAAACATCTAGTATTTGACAATAGCAAATGGCTTCACAACCATGGCTGGTGCAATATCAACAACCACAATTCCGGTAAGCTTACCGAGGACCTGAGCAACAAAGATTTGTGGGTAATGGACAATAGTATATTCAAAATGGTCACCATCAATCATATCATAATGGTTATGCCCATCAACCTTGTCAAAGTTATCAACATCAAATACATTATGCTGGTATGTAAAGACCCACTGCTCAAGCGATCCCATCTTATCCTGGGTATGCTTCACCGAACCTGAATCAATAGTTGCCTTTCATCGCGACGTTGGAATTACCAGATCTGAATCGGCTAACAAATGATCCAATTGCTTATGCCCCTTGGTGGCCGACGATTCCTCATAAACATCCGTCAGATATTCCTTAATTCAATGGAAATCTAGGTGAAGATCCGTCAGATCATGTGATGACCTTTCATCTGTGGTGTTCCTCCAACACTCTCAATGATGATTCGATTAAGCTTCGCCTCTTTCAATGAACGTTAACTGTTTCGGTAGCAAAATGGTACATTGAATTTCCTAGAGCTTCATTCGATAATTTCAGCACCCTTGCCACAACCTTTTTAACCCATTTTTAGTTACCCATAAGGTATGAAATAGGAACGAAGCTTCTTACCAATTTGAAGCAGACGACAGCCACTCACATATCTGATCATATTCATGAGTGGCAACATCATCGTAGAATGGTAAAAACATATGTTCCTGATCAACTGCTAACTGAATGGTTTATTAAGTCATTATTACTTTCTATTACAGAAGATGTGGCTAAAGGGGGGGTTGTCACTGAAGAGCAAGTCATTGCTTGTGCAAAATATCTAGAATTGATCTATACTCAGTCTGGCACGCTCTATGACAAAATTCCTGATGCTCCTAGACTAGAGTTTTTCGTTCCTCCTCCTCCTAAATCAAGCAAAGACTCTCATGATGGAGATGGTGTGATAGGTACAACCAGCATGAAAACCACAAAGGCTACATCTAAGAAAGCCCGTACGATTTCTAGTCAAAATGCAAATGAAGAACTTCTTGCCTCGGAGGTTAATTCCGTGTCAACTGACAAAGGCAAAGAACCAAAGCAGCGAGGGGACAGGAAGAAAGGGAAAAGCAAAAAGAAGAAACAAGATGATTCATCTCCTAAAAAATCTTCTGCAAACCCTTCCGGGAAAAAGAAACCTCCTTCGTCGTGTCACATATGTGATGAAGACCATTGGATGAGTGATTATCCACATAGAGCTGAGATTAAGAAGTTCTTTAAGACTTCAAAAACCTTAGCAGTATTAACAGATCCATTTCCAAACACAAAAACCAATCTGGTTGCTAGCGAAAATGCTTCCAAATCCCAAGTGCTTATGTTGTCCCTTTCGAAGCAGCAAAATGATGCTTTGATATCGACAAGGAATAAAGATTACGGGAATCCACAGCTGTCGAACAACAAGGCTGTAGATCAACCTAGTAGTTTGACAACAACTTCAACCAAAGTCATGCCACCCATCATTCCTGAGCTAACAATAAAGCCGTCAAAGGGAGTAGTGCACAAATCGACATTTAATCCTTGTGCCCGAGCAGCATACAATTTTAATATAGTAGAGGATCTGGCCCAATCGTTGTTCGCTATGTCGACACTTGAAGTACTGCAAAATTGCCCCTGCCAAAAGCAGCCTCTATTATCAGCAATAGGTGGGATTGACCCAATGGATTCCAATATTGTGGCCTTTAATCATAAAGGATTTGAACCTCAGTTACTAGCTCAACTCCATTTCCTCATCCAAGTGAAAGCCCTTAACAAAACTGTTCATTGAACAATTATTGATGAAGGGGCATCTACCTGCATTATGTCAATGAGTTGCTAGAAAACTTTAGGATCACCACCCTTGTCAAGATCATCAACAACATCAAAAGCATTCGATGGATGAACATACACCCCGTACAGGATTTTAAGTAACTTACAAGTCAAAATGGGGGGCAAAATAGTAGAAATTGACATCGAAGTTATTGATGGAAACCTCAATTACAATATCTTACTAGGAAGGCCCTGGATTTATGCCATGGCTGCTGTTGTAACAACTCACTTTAGAAAGATTGCATTTCCTTTCCAAGGAGAAATTACGGTCGTTGATCAACAAACCTTTCTCCCCAATAGTTCACAAGTTACAGGAAGTATTCCAATGATCCATGGAAGCTCTCATTCGCTTCAAAATGTCAGAGTAGGCCTACTGAAAGACCCTACCTTGATGGGTACTTTTTCCCTACCACCTCCGAGTAATCTGGCGAAAATGGCAATAGTTGGAAACTGCAATATGATATCCTCCATTAAGAAGATTTCCTAACATTTTGTTAGCATGGATCATCAATAGGTTTTGCCTCCAAGCCCAATACAGATTTTGTAGCAATCAATTTTCTCAACCTGGGGAGCAAACCCAAATCAACACTCATTGAGTGTTTGGGTAGATATGTCAAAGGAATATGGCATCTCCTCAGATCCTTGGTCACATGTACATTCTACAGACGAAGGAATTATTTAGTCGATGATGATAGGAGAGGCACCATGGGAAGATTACCACCATCGTTCCCATCTTCCGGATTACAATGAAGATTATTCTAACGACCTTGATCATACTTCAGTTTTTGATTTTCTATCAAATACTGTAAATATAGTGGATTCCGAGCGAAATCCGTCCAATATTGAAGAAACTATCACCAAAAATATCTCAATCAAACCTAATGTTGTAAAGAATATTCATGTCGGAAAATCTTGTTATTCTTTAGAACTAGAAATATATTGCACTCTCTTTCGCGAATTCAGAGATGTCTTTGCATGGTCATATGAAGAAATGTCAGGCATTGACTCGAGCATAGTTGAACATGAAATCAAGATGTATCTAGATGTCAAACCGGTGTGACAACAGCTTCGGTAGGTGCACCCAAAGAAAGCCGCTGCCATCAAGGTAGAAGTTGAAAAACGTTTACATGCTAGTTTCATTTACCCGATTCCTCTAATTGATTGGGTATTGAATATTGTTCTTGTGATGAAAAACCAAGGAACGATTAGAGTGTGCCTTGATTATAGGGATGTAAATCAAGCTTGTCCAAAGGACAACTACCCTACACCCTTCATTGACCAGATAATTGATGAATGCACTAGATGCGAAATCCTTTCATTCATGGATGGATTTTCCGGGGTATAATCAAATAAATATCCGCCCACAAGACTAGTCGAAGACTGCATTTATATGTCCTTGGGGCACATTCACGTACTGAAAATTACCTTTTGGTTTAAAGAAGTAGGGGAAAACTTCCAGAGGGATATGAATTATGCCTTCCATGACATCAAGAACATCGTTCAACCATATCTCGATGATCTTCTGGCTCATTCGCGAAAGCGGACTGATCATACCTGGCATTTGAGAGCTATATTTCTATGCTGCCGACACTACAAGATATGGCTCAATCAACACAAGTGTGTGTTTTGTGTCGGTTCTGGTCGTTTACTTGGCTTTGTGGTTTCTAAGGACGGAATTCGACTCGACCCATGTAAGGTTTAGGCAATCATCGATATGCCTCCACCTTCAAATTTGCTTCAGATTTAGAAACTCCAAGGGAAAGAGAACTTTTTGAGGAGGTTCATTCCAAATTATGTCGAACTTTCTAAAGGTTATACACGTCTTTTGAAAAAAGAAGTACCCTTCAACTAGGATCAGGTTGCAAAAGCTTCCTTTGATGCTCTAAAGGAATCCCTAATAAAAGCATCATTAACGTACGCTCCTGATTATCAAAAAGACTTTAACCTGTATCTAGCTGCAGCAGATACAACCATCGCAATGGTTTTACTTCAAGAAGGAAATGGAATCAAACATCCTATCTATTATTTAAGTCAAAACTTAAATGATATAGAAAGCAAATACTCCTATGTTGAAAAGCTGGCTCTTGCAGCTGTTCAAGCAATACAGGGATTTCGACACTATATCTTATTTCGCAAAACTACAATTTTATCAGATTGCAATCCAATGACTTACATTCTGTCACGTCAGTTACTTGGGGGAAAATATTCAAAATGGATAGCTATTTTGCAAGAGTTTGATCTGGAATTCGTAAAATCCAAATCAAAGAAATCTCTAGTTTTCGCGGAGTTATTATGCAATTTCCTATTGTTGTCAAATGGTTCAACATCCAAAGCAACAATCATGGATGAATGTTTGTTTCTGATATCGTCAAGCGATCCATGGTATGGAGATATAATCATCTATCTCCAAACCCAAACATAGAGGCCCAATACCTCTCGCTCTGAACAACGACGTACTCGATACCAAGCAAAAGACTACATGATCGTCGGTGATACACTTCACCGTCGCGGTATCGATATAGTTCTGCGAAGTTGCCTCACCCATGAGGGGGCTGAAAATGTCTTTAATGATTTTCACTCAGGCAAGTGTGGGGGGCATCAATCTAGTTATGCTACGATGCAAAAGATTTTACGAGCAGGCTACTTTTGGCCAACAATGCTCAAAGATTGCATAACCGCAGTCAGAAGTTTCCATGCTTGTCAAATCTTCGACCGCAAAACCAGAATACCACCCGTACCTTTGTAACTAATAGTTGCTATTGGGCCATCTGCCAAATGGGGCATAGATTTCATGACATGTAACCCCACCTCGACCAAGGGGCATGGGCATATCATAGTTGCAGTTGACTATTTTACGAAATGGGCCGAGGTGATGCCTACGTTAAACAATAGTGGCGAAGCAACTGCTCTTTTCTTCTTTAATCATGTAGTCTCTAGGTTCAGTGTTCCACAGGCTATAGTCACAAATCATGGGTCGCATTTTCACAATCACATGATGGTCGAATTGTTTGCCAAACTAGGATTGTCCCATGATAGTTCTCCTCCGTATTATCCGCAAGCTAACGGACAAGTTGAGGCCATCAACAAATTTCTATAGAGCATGCTGCAAAGGATGATTGGAGTCCACAAACGGAGTTGGCACCTGCTCTTGGGCTCAGCCTTGTGCGCATAAGGAACCTCGGTAAGAAATGCAACTGGGTTTACACCCTTCTAGCTAGTGTATGGACTTGAAGCCATCTTACCATTTCAATGTGAGATTTCATCTCTCAAGCTCGCAATCGACCTTCTCCCCGAAACTTTAGAGGAAGAGGCTCGTTTCTTGGAACTAATCCAATTGGATGAAACCCATCGTGATGCCACCTTGGCTAATGAAGCCCATAAGAAATGAGTTAAGGCGCAGTTTGACAAAAATGTCAAACCCCGTGTCTTCTCAGAAGGTGACCTAGTCTTGCTTTACGATCAGGAATCCGATAAATTGGGAGCAGGTAAGTTCCAATATTTGTGGATGGGTCCCTACATTGTTAAATGAGTGTTAGCAAAAGGATCCTATGAGCTAGTATATTACGATGGAATTCCACTGGCGCAACCCCGAAACGGGTTGTACCTTAAGCGTTACTATGCTTGACTAAGTGTAGTAACCTCTTTATATGCTTTTGTTACATTTTTGTTTTCGTCAAGAGTGATCATTTTGGTTAGGTAATCCATTCTTGCATTTGTTGTAGATTTCGAACCTATTGAAATAATTCATTGGATATGCCGATAGAGCTAGTCATAGTATGCAGAACCTATCTTCTGTGGCCTGGGCCATTTTTGATCAAAGTGAGGAGTTGGTGAGTTTTAGAGGAGTATGTATTGGTCTATCAATGAGTAACATTGCTGAGTATAGCACATTGATAGAACTTCTCTTTGATGCCATCGCACGTGGCATACGCCGACTTTTTGTCAGGCTAGACTCACAACTTGTCATCCTACAAGTTACTAGCATATATTCTGTTTGGAATCCAGCTATCTATCATATGTTCCTAAAGGTCAGGATTTTGGCAAGGCAGTTTGATTCTATTCGATATCAATACATTTCCAGAGACTTAAACACATTAAATGATTCATTAGAAGATTATGTGTTAGATAGACATTTGCAGCATTTATAAAAGAAAGCATTTCAATCAACATTTGCATTAGGATCATGTAACTTAACCAAAATAAAGCTCCGAAAATCAAAAATATATATAACTGTTTATAGTTTGTCAAAATGTTCTGTGTCCAAGACAAAATCGGTCACATGAACCAAAAACTCAAAAATGCAAAAAAGCACCCTAGACTAATGGTGCTGGTGATAAAAAGTCATCGCCTGTGCGATCATATGTAAGAGCCTAGTCCATCGAGTCGGCACGCCAATAGTATGGTGCTTTAATCTCAGAGGTAACTCGTCAATCCTCACATCCTGGATACCAAGGGTGAGACCCTCGATATGATCCTGCAATACTGCAAGGGTCTCAGCTACATCCAGATCGCGAAGGATAGCCCTCCCTACAGCCTCTCCTGCTGGAACGGTAGCTGCTACCCTCGGGCGCACTTCTAGTCGCAGTGGTCCAATATTTGCATTAATATATGAGTTTGATTAGTCTTGATAACATTTAAAAGACATAAGAACATTATAAAAACAATAAATAGAGATATGGTCAGATCTTTACCTATAACACCCCACTGCTCGCTAGTCGGCAGCACCAAATCTGGGTCACCCCGGAAATCCATCCCAGCATATGGATACTCAGCAAAGACCATCTCCTGATGGTCGAACCACTGGAAGAAGGCATCAAAGAATGAAATCTGCAATTGACCAGCATGTCTGGCCATAAGATCGACCCATCTCTGCATCCGTGGTTCCATCAGTATTAGCGGTTCGAGTGAAATGTACTGTGTCTACATCAGTGGGATCTTATCCAAGGCGAAAGCGGTCAGAATAGAACCATAACCAAAGTTCTTAGATCTTTCGTTCTTCACCTTGGTGAGTTGTTCCTTTATAACTTGAAGTACGGCATCACACCAGTTGAATACCTTTGGTTTAAGGCATTCCAGAGCATATTGCATATAGGACCTGTTGGCCAAATGAAGAGCCATGCTGCTAGCCAATCTAGCAAAGGTAAATAAGATAATCCTTAAGGACCGGTTAGTGACATCTTGAATACTAATTTTGTCATCCCTGCTTGACTAAGATCCATCTCTACAGAATCAACGAATATAATCCCTCACAGATTCACCTCCACGGGCGGATACTGATAGTGAGAGAGGGGCACCGCGCCTCGATAAACCAGTCAAGAAGTAGATATCCTCAACTATCAAAGGGATGGATTTACCTCAAATCTAGAAAAATTGGTTGGTAGGATCCCATGCATCGAGAAAATATTGCAAAAAATGATTTGTTGCCTCATGCTGGATATGCGGAAGAATTTGAGCAAACCACAGTTCCGCAAAGCAGTCACCATACCCAGATCATGTAAAGAAACCATGTCCTCTTCTTCATGCTTATGTTCATGCCATGTAACAACCATCTTGATCTAAAGAATCTTTGAAAAAACAAACAAGAGGAGAATTAGGATCCTGATTCAGGCAAAAATAGGGAAAATTTCCATGAAAAAGCAGTGCATAAACTTTCCTTTTTGTGCCCATCGCACCCCAGTTGTGTACTAGGTGAGATGCATCCTGATTGGACAATGGCCAGCTCAGTATGCATCACACCTTTCGATGTACATCATGTGCGATGGGGAGAGAATGAATTGTTTAAACCCTAGATGCCCAGAAGAACAGGAAAGCATGCTCCAAATCAGAAAAGGAAAGAATGCAATTGAAGAGCTTAGGGTTAGCTCCTACCTAGTCCAGATGGTGCCGAAAATAGTCCACAAAATCTCCCAGAATCAGCTGGTGAAAATCAAGGGAAAAATACCTCCAGAGCTCCAAGAATCCAAAATTTGAATGAAATGGTAAAAATAAGAGCTAAAAACTATTTTTATGTTACTATTCACGTAGTTCAAGTAAAATATTGTTGTTTAAACTCATTTTTCAAGCATGTATTTACATTTCTAACCAATTTGATGGAGTAATTGAATAGGCAGAATGACCATCAAAGAACATAGTGTTAATGGTGAAATCAACGTCTCTAACTATTATCACGAGCAATTTTATGCAAAGTTCAAGCTCGTTAAAAAATAAACCTCGCCATGAGTAGTTTTACATGAAGTTCAAGCTCATTAAAAAATAAACCTAGCAATGAGCAAGTGTTCCCATAGAATTTAAGCTCATTAAAAAATGAACCCCACCTTCCGTAAACAACCATTGCAATCGCGTAATTATCAGCTTTTGAACCTTGGTCCTGTTCTTACCATCACCTCCACTTTTTTTAGCCAATCATATGCCTCCATTTGATTGTTTACCCTTTTGAGGAACAGTTGTGGTGAGTGATTCTATTAGCCACCTTCTTTACATTGCCATGATTGAAAAGTTCCAAACCTTACCTGGAACCAGTTGCTATCCAAAAACATCACTCGTTCCTCAAAAAACGAGTCTCCTTTAAGCTCTTTTCATCTGACTCGTAAAATATGAAAAGGTTGCCAAGAAATTGGCCTCTCCAGCTCATTAAAGTGATCGGAAGTGCCATCCCTCCTCTAGATTTTAATCTTTTTGGACCTGAGGGATTATTACACAAAAGGATCGAGCACTTGTCTTGTTCGGCTCATTAAAACTATCGAAAAGTCATCCCTTTCTTATTATTTTACACTATTTTAGACTTAAGGGATTACATTACGAAAAAGGACCACTGGAGTTACCTTTTTGTCCCTTCTTACACTCTCTAAAATTGAAAAGGATCGAGTTATCTTTGTCGTTAAACTTGTTAAAACAATAGCGAAAAACTTGTCCATGCAGACAAGAGTGAGTTTCACTGTCGCTAGGCTCGTTAAAACATAGCGATAGGTTTGCCAGAAGGGAAAATTATAGAACAAGCATATGTTATCCTCCTCAAGCTTGACAGAAATAAAGAGGTACTGGTCCGCAATGACTAGGGAAAAAGGGAAGAAAACGTGAATAGCTTCATTGGTAGCAGGTCGCTCTTGAACATGACACTTTCACTCTGTCACCATGATTGAGTAGGGTTGGGTTATTCCATTCACCAGTCATATCACCATTGGTCCACCGTACCATCCATCTTGGGGTTAATACTACCAATCCATTTCAGTGTCGTCAGTTGTTCACGAGAAGTTGCTTAGAGAATTCACCAACCTAGCTAATGCCTCATCCACTCCAATACCTTCACTCTCCATTTTTCATGACAACCACCCTAAACCTTGTATCATCAGATCATTTTCACCTCCAAAAAATCATTTGCTCCATTTCGTGTCATAGATGTGGGATTCATTAAGGCCCTCCTACAATGGGTCACTTCTTGTCGACATCAGCTCATTATCCAAGAAGTTGACTTACGAAAAACCCTTTCAGTACTTTGAAGCTTGCATGCCTTAATGGCAAGTTTCTCACTTCTAGCAATAGGTTTACATCAATGGCCTTCGACCGGAAAATTTTACGTGGTGTTCGACATCAACTCATGTATTCACACCACGTGAATTGTACTGCAGTACCTTGAGGGTCATTATCATTATCGGTGATTCCTCTCGCTCCTGTTAACAGCTTACATAATTGGTTGGTAATTAGGCGATGTCTTTCCATGTTCGACATCAGAACAACTTCTCACATGGATCGACTTGTACTTCGGGAGAAAATTGAATGAGTTTGAAGACCCCGGATCTAGTTTCATCCATCCAGGCTGTGATATATTTAGGAAAATAAAGACATCAAATGGACATCATTGTTGCACAAATAATCATCCAAACTAAAGGATGATGGCTCTACTAGAATCATCAGTCTACCACGTAGACGATTATCTGTCTTATGTACATGAATATGAATTTATAAAGCTGAGCATGGGAATGCATGCCTCATCTAGATCATGAAAATATTACGAAGATAATGTATTGTATTATATCTTATTACAAGTCACCTTCCAGTTTGCCTCAGATCCTCATTATAAAGCATTTCACCCAACATCAAAAGATTTACAACCTCATGCTTTAAGGGGCAATTGTTATAGACATATTTGGGCACTGCAAGCCCAATCACATATTTCCATAAACCAAGGGCTTCTAAACCCCTAAAAGTGTTGTTTCATACCCTAAAGGAACAAGGTCAGCTGATTACATCATCTCCTGAAAGTTCTCCATGAAAAACTACTTAGAACTGGTCAAAATTGGACCATACAAACTGCTCCATGCATGGGGTGTAATGCATCTCACCTATTATACATGGTGGGTGTGATGCATACTAAAATGACCTTCTGTAGGGTGCGATGAGTGAGTGCAGACAAATGGCAGAAGCAGTGTGCTAGGTGGAAACTCAGAGAATCTTCTAGAAACTGCTCATATGACACTTGCCTCTCTGAATTAGCCTAGGGATGAGTAAGAGATCTGAAATCTCCAAGTGGAACCAATAACTATCAGTGAAATGACACTAATCAAAATCCCAGAAGCTAACTCACTCTCTTGTAAACATCTATATATGGATCCCTCATCCTAGAGATCCAGAGGCTGGAATTTTGTAATTTGCAAAGAAGTGTTGTTGGTTTCTCTTTGAATACATTGTTGGGTGATCTTGCTTTGTATGAGGTGAAGAGGGCTTTCATGCTGGGAGGATGATGCTGGGTCAGACAGCTTGGTTTTAATCCTCTCTTCTACTACTTCTATCAATAAAGCTATTTGAGTTTTCCTCCATATGCTTGTATATCTTTGAATCTTGTATTTGTGTATGCATTTATATGGTTAATGTACATCTAATCCTACATTATTTATGGTTATAGATCTATATGCATTGATGGTATTTTGTTGCCTTGACTCTACAGGTGTTCTTTGAAGTGGGACAAGCGAGAAAGGAGTGGCGAAAGCTCAATCAAAGGAGAGAGGAAGCAAGCAAGGAGGCTAGCGAAAGACTAAGGTTGGTACTCTCTGCTTCTCTCTCATCTATCTCTCATAAAGGAAAACACAAGTAACTTTAATCTATTTGTTTCTAAGATAGTTACTTGTCTTAGTGGGACTAGCAACTCTGAATGGACATTATTTTTCCCGATAACAACAGCGGGCTCTCTGGTTCAAGGAAATTGGAAATTTGAAATTAATAGAGAAGCGACAGGTTTTATAGCAATTGAATGAACTACAAGGAGAACCGAAAGTTTTAAGATTCGTGATTAACCAAACAGAATTAATCACAATTAGCATTATTTTAGGAAATTGGAACAACAATGTAGTTCATATTATCAGTCTATTGTTGTCAAACAAAATCTGTACTTCAATGATTTTTTAATTGGTATGGCAATCAAAAGCATACATTAATGAAAATTGTAGATTATGGGTCCAACATGCAATCGAGACTTCCACTAACATGTTCCAGATCTTTAAGTGGGAGCTTCTAGATGGTATTGAGTTGGAAGTTCAACCTTCTCCCGTGTTCAGAAAAGTCTTTAAAGATTCTTTTCTAGATATTGATATCAGCCCAGTACCTTTTCTAAACAAGTGGGAAAAGCAAGAAGTGATGTTTACCCCACAACAACAGAACCTCCACAAAGTAAAAGTAAATCAGGACCAAGGACAAACATCAAAAGCATCTCCAAATGACAAAGAAACAATATTAGCAGATGCCAAAGGAAAAGGTAAAGTTGAAGAATCTACTTTTCAAGAAACATATGAAGTGTTATAGACATTTTTGTGCCTTACAACATTGAGCATGAAATGTCCATAATCCAAGGGATCCAAAGTCCCTAAAAGTGTTGTTCCTGCCCCTAAAGGAACAAGGTCAACCAATGACAGCTTCTCCCAGAAGTTCTCCACCAAAAACTACTCAGAATCAGTCAATTCAGGATCAATTCAGATGCTCTACTAGCTGCCTGCGTTGCAAAGCACCCCAGTACACTAGCTAGGTGCATTGCAACACACCTAAATGCACTACCAGGGTGTGCTGAGCGAGAAATGCCAAATGGCAGTGTCATTCCGCGAGGTGTACAGACAATGGAAGCTTCCAGAATCTTCCTCAATGACACTTGCCTCACTGAGTTCGACCAAGGATGAGTAAGAGGCTCTCAGCCTCCAAGTGGAAGCAAGAACTGACAGAGAGAAGCCACATGTCAAAACATAAGCTGACTCATCCCCTCTTCTTACATCTATATATGGATCCCTCATCCCAGAGATCCGGAGGCTGGAATTTTGTACTTTGCAGAGAATTGCTGTTGGTTTGAGATTGAGATTAGTGCATTGGGTGATTTATGCTTTGTTGGAGGAGAGGAAGGGATTCCTTTGCTGGGAGGTAGATGCTGGATCAAGACTCACTTGGTTGTATCTCCTCTTGGACTTTCTTATCATATCAATAAAACTATTTGAGTTTCTCCTACATGCTGTGTATCAATGATGTTTTGTTATATTTGCATGTTTAGTTTAAATCTGATCCTAAACTAGTTATGAATGTAAATCTATGTCTTTTGTATAGTTTCTCTCTTCTGTGATCTTGCAGGAACTTGGTGAAGCTGGACCAGTGAGAGAGCAGGCAGCGGGAAGCGAACAAAGGAGAGAGCGATTGGATCAACAAACTAGCAAAAGACACAGGTTAGTTACATCCTTCCTCTTTGTTTACATTTCATAAAGAAGAATACGAAAATAGTTTTCCTTGTTTGTTGCTAAGGCACTGTCACACCTTAGAGTGGGATAGGGGCATTCTGAATGGATACTTTTCCCAACAACAAATTGGTGACTCCGCTGGGGACCGTATCTAGTTAGTTTATTTTTGTTTCTATTGTTGTTCATCTCATAAACTCAGGAGTGCCGAATCGAACTTCATTTGCCATTTACAAATGCAAAGTAGAGATCTGCTACTCTAGTCCATTCACTGGGCCTGTTTATGATCTGAACAGCTGATCCACAAATGCTCTAACAGCCCTTTGTGATAGCTCTTAGTCCTCCTTTAAATCATCCCTTTAATTGTACCTAATTGATAGCTTTTATTCGGCCAAAAACCGTAGATTAAACTACAAACCGTGACACAGAACCCGGAGACAATTCTCGTTTCTGCTTCAGCGCAGGCTCTGTGAAGAGGTTCTGCATTTCAACGCAGGTCCCGAGAGGGCTACCTGCGTTGCAATTCAGTTTCTTTGTGCAAGGGGTGCATTGATCAGCCTTTTCCTTGTGCAGCTGTGGTTCTCTGCTTCTTTTTGCTCAGTTTTATCTCTGTTTTTTGCAGCCTGTTATCAGTGTGTGTACCTATCTGAAACCCCTTTTCTTTGCCTCAATTCCGCCTCAGTTGTATAAAATAAACTGTATTTGTTTTTGTGTATTTGTTACATCATTTGCAGTTTCCCATCACAAAAGTAAACTAGTCATACTGTCGCCCTTAGATCTAGACCTGTCGTAAGTGTCGTTTTGATCTTAGGAGTGAGTTTGTTTGATGTTCACAGTTGATTACGCTTTTACTTTTGTCTTTTGGTTTGAATTTATAAATTTCTAGTGTCAAAACAAGTATTTACTTCAAAATCATAAAGTGTCGTAATCGTCTTTTTGATTTCGAAAGAAGCTTGTTTGTGTTTTTCACTTGAAATCGAATTCAAATTTGTACAACAGCTTTCTTTTTAGGCATAAATATTAAGAAAGTGAAAACAAATACATGCATATGTGCATTTGCATTTTGACAGTTTGTATGGATTGATTTAGGAAAAGTGCATTTACAGTGTGCTCTATGCTCTCTGAGAAAAGATTGTGTCTTTCTTTTCCCCTTGTAGCTAGGATTTTCATTGTTGAAAAGATATAAAAGCTTGCTTATCATCTTTAGACTGCATTTAGGAATTGTATCTACATCTCGTGGTGATCCAAAAAGGCAAACTTCTAAGAAAGATCAACCTAAAATAAATTGAATGAACTTAACAACGCTTTGTAACTTAACGCACAACATAGAGGTCTAGGCTAGAGACATGTTCCGGCGTCGTAAAACCTGGTCACTGGTCGCCTCACTGATGGTTGGGTGATTCCTCCTGAGAGACGATAAGTGCCAGTATGGATTGTGCTCCCACGTACCGTTGAGTATATATTGGGAGACCCCTATAGGCATAAAACCTTTATCCATAGGAAGCCGTGTCGGCCGCCCTACTGATCGCAATGCACTGAACACAGCATTCGAGAAGATTGACCGCTCGTACCTTAAAAAGTATTCTGCGGTTTTGCGAAAAGTTTGGCACACCCTCTACCTAGAACTCCAAAGCAGTCCCTTTCATTCCTTTTCAGACTCCTTAACGGAAAAGGTCCATCTGAGCACTTGTCACTTCAGGCTCATTAAAAATCGAAGGAGACTAGAGTCATCTTTTGCTTTTTCTCGACTCTTTAAAATTGAAAAAGTAAGTTGTGTCTAAAGCGTCTAAAAATTCATTTAATTCGGAAACACACTTTCCCCTTTTTGTATTTTAGTTGATCGAGTAATCCGCAATCGTGGAAGAAAGTCAATTGAAACCCCGTCGTTCGCGGAGGCTTACGAGTCAACCGTCTTTGTCTCCGGAATCGAAAACGGTACGGACAAAGCGAACTCGTTTAACCGGTTCGAAATCTCCTATTAAAGTTAGAACAAGTGTTCCAACAACATCCTAGATTCCGGTTACTCCAAACATTTCTGGAAACCCTGCCTCTACAGAAGAAGTTCAACAACCACAGAGGGACAGTGATATTGATCCTAGTCTGAGAGCAAACACTTGTGTTACTGAACCAGTTCCATCAGCAATCGGTTTAGAGAGTCTTGCTCCTCAAACATCTGTCACTATTGATTCAACCCCTTCTTCGGCACCAGAAATATTTTACGGACCTGACGGTCTTCCCCTTCCACCTGGTTTGATTGCAATAGAGGAAATTGTAGAAGATCCGCAAGCAAGTACTCCAACACATTTTGGAGTCGGGGTCACTCTATTTCCCTCGACATCAGAAGTTAGTCTACCACCAGTAGAAGTTCCTGTAGAATCGCTAGGTAATCTTTTGGATAGACTCAAAATGTCTGAACAACCGTCAACATCTAGGACTGTGTCGACTGACACAGCGACAGCAGAACTCCCCGTCGTCACTCCAACAATGTTTGCCGGCGTACCATCTGTCCCAACTAGCTCACAACCGCTAGAAGGAGTCCATCCAGGGACTATTTCGACAGTATGGTCCGTTCCTGTTTGTTCCTCTGGAATAATATCCGACAACTCTTATGTTGAGACTCGACAAATTGATCCATTTGGAGGTCAATTTGGGCAATCCAGTCCCCAAGGGCAGACAATCCCCTTGAGTTGCAGATTACCACCGTATGGGGGGCAGTATGCCCTTTCATTACCCCCTTCGGGAGGATATCCATACGGGAGTTCACAACAGTATTCAGGTTATACTGGAGTTACATCAATTGGTTGGGTACCTATACTACCCCAACAACCAAGGGTTGTATATTCGATGCAACAATGCGTACCTGTGTCGAATATACCTACTACACCGGCTATTGTGACAGTGTCACAAGTTCAAACGCTGCCTGTTGTATGTCAACCTCAGATTTCTCAGGTTGTAATGCAACAGCCGCTTGACCCTGTGACTGAACCACAATCGCCAACTGGTGGGACGACACAAGTCCAAACGGGTACAATTACCCCACACCTTGGTCCAACGGTTAGTATAGCACAACAGAACATGGCTTCACAACCGTGGCTGGTGCAATTCCAACAACCACAGTTCCAACAAGTATACCAAGGTTCTGAGCAGCAGATCTTTGCGAACAGTGGACAGTCGTACATTCAAAACGGTCAAAATCAACCATTTTACAATGGTCATGTCCACCAACCGTATCAGTCGTACCAGCATCAACTACATTATGCTGGTATGCAAAGGCCAATTGCTTAGGTAATTCCATCATATCCTGGGTATGCTTCACCTAACCTGAATCAACAGTTACCATTCATGGCAACTTTAGAATTACCAGATCTAAACCGGCTGACGAATGATCCAATTGCTTATGCCCCTTGGTGGCCAGCGATTCCGCATAAAATTCCATCAGATATTCCTAAATTTAATGGAAATCCGGGTGAAGATCCATCGAATCACATGATGACATTTCATCTATGGTGTTCATCAAACACCTTAAATGATGATTCGATAAGGCTTCACCTCTTTCAGAGGACGTTAACGGGTCCGGCGGCAAAATGGTACATCGAATTGCCTAGAGCTTCGTTCGAAAACTTCAGTACCTTAGCCACAACCTTTTTAACCCATTTTCAGTTACCAATAAGGTACGAAACAGGAACAGAACTTCTTACCAACTTCAAACAGACAATGGCCACTCACATATCTGATCATATACATGAGTGGCGACGTCGTCGTAGGATGGTCAAAACGTACGTCCCCGATCAGCTCTTAGCTGAATGGTTTATCAAGTCATTACTACCTTCCATCACGGAAGATGTGGCAAAGGGGGGAGTCGTAACAGAAGAGCAAGTTATCGCTCGTGCGCAATATCTGGATTTGATTTACACTCAGTCCGGCACGCTCTACGACAAAATACTTGACGCCCCTAGACCGGAATTCTCAATTCCTCCTCCTCCTAAATCAAACAATGACTCTCATGCCGGTGATGGCGTGATTGGCACGACAGACACGAAATCGACAAAGGCTACATCTAAAAAGGCCTGTAAGATTTCTAGTCATAATGCAAATGAGGAACTTCTTGCCTCGGAAGTAAATGCCATGTTGGCGGACAAGGGCAAACAACTGAAGAAACCAGGGGGCAAGAAGAAAAAGAAAGGGAGAAAAAGGAAACCCCCTGCGGGGTGTCATATATGCGATGAGGATCATTGGACAAAAGAATGTCCATACAAAGTTGAGCTTAAGAGATTCTTTAAGAGTTCAAAAACCTCAGTAGTATTGACTGATCCGTTTCCAAGCCCGGGAACCAAACTGGTTGCTAATCAAAATGCTTCCCGATCCCAAGTGCTTATGTTGTCTATCTCAAAGCAGCAAAATGATGCTTTGGCAAGGAATAAAGATTACGGGAATCCACAGGTGTCGAATAACAAGGCTAATGAACAACCTAGTAGTTCGACAACAACTTTGACCAAAGTTGTGCCGTCCATCATTCCTGAACAAATGATAAAGTCACCAAAGGGAGTAGTGCACAAATCGACATTTAATCCTCGTGCAAAAATAGCACAGAATTATAATATAATAGAGGACCTGGCCCAATCGCCATCCGCTATGTCGACACTTGAGGTACCACAAAATTGCCTCTCCCAAGAGCAAGCTTTATTATCAGCAATAGGTGGGATTGACCCAATGGATTCCAATCTTGTGGCCTTTGATCATAAAGGATATGACCCTCAGTTACCAGCTCAACTAGCTTTCCTTATTCAAGTGAAATCCCTCAACGAAACTGTTCATCGAACAATTATTGATGAGGGGGCATCTACATGCATTATGTCGATGAGTTGCTGGAAAACTTTAGGATCTCCAACCTTGTCGCGATCTTCGACGACATTAAAAGCATTCGACGGAAGGACATATACCCCATATGGTATCCTAAGTAACTTGAAAGTTGAACTAGGAGGGAAAACAATAGAAATTGATGTTGAAGTAATCGACAGAAACCTTGATTACAAAATCCTATTAGGAAGACCCTGGATATATGCCATGGCCGCAGTTGTGTCGACCTACTTCAGGAAGATTGCATTTCCCTTCCAAGGAGGGATTACAATCGTCGACCAACAAACATTTCTCCCCAATAGTTCACAAGTTACGGGAAGCATTCCAATAATCCATGGAAGCAATCATTTGCTCCAAAATATCGGAGTAGGTCTCCTAAAAGACCCTGCCTTAATGGGTACTTTTGCCCTACCGCCTCCGAGTAATCTGGCGGAAGTGGCCACAGTGGAATATGAAACCTTCTATATCTAATGGATTTGGACTCCGAGGACGGTTCTTATCTCGTGTCAACCTCGTTAAAAAATGAAACAAGGAGTCATGAGGATAGTTCTTTTACTGTGTCAACCTCATTAAAAAATGAAACAAATCCCCTTTTCAAATCAGAAAGGTAAACCTTCATTCCAACCACCGAGTTGAATGCAATGAAGCTTGGGGGGCATGCACCTCGATTTGCGTTATTATGCTGGGGGCATGCAAACTTATCATCAAGCAGTTTTTGCACATAGTTCATGCTCGTTAAAAAATAAACATAAAATCGAGCAATTTTAGCACATAGTTCATGCTTGTTAAAAAATAAACATAAGATCGAGCAAGTGTTTCAACCCGCGTTTAAGCTCGCTAAAAAATGAACTATCCTCCGGTAAATAACCACCGTGAATGTAACATTATTAGCCATTAAAAGCCTTGGTCGTGTTTGCACCGTCACCTCCACTTTTCATTGGCCGATCATTCACCTCCATTTGATTGTTTACCCATTTTGAGGAACAGCTGCGAAGACTGATTTCACTAGCCATCCTCGTGACACTGCCGTGATTGGAAAATTCCAACCCTTACCTGGAATCAACTGCTACCCGTTTTATCACTCGTTCCTCAAAAGACGAGTCTTCTTTAAGCTCTTTTCATCTGACTCGTAAAATATGAAAATATTTCCGAGTTTTGGCCTTCCAGCTCGTTAAAGCGACCGGAAGTGCTATCCCTCCTCTAGATTTTAATCTTTTTGGACCTGAGGGATTATTGCACAAAAAGATCGAGCGCTTGTTTTGTTCGGCTCGTTAAAACTATCGAAAATTCATCCCTTCTCTATTGTTTTATACTTTTTCGGACTTAAGGGATTAGATGACGAAAAATGAATTCCGGAGTTACCTTTACGTACCTTTTCAGACTCCCTAAAAAGGAAAAGGACCAAGTTATCTTTGTTGTTAAACTCGTTAAAAACATTAATAGCGACAAACTTGTCTTTAGACGAGAACGAGTTTCACTATCGCTAGGCTCATTAAAACATAGCGATGGGTTTGCCCAAAGGGCAAATTATAGAACAAGCATATGTTATCCTCCTCAAGCTTGACAAAAATAAAGAGGTACTGGTCAGCAATGACTGGGGAAAAATTGGGAAGAAACTCAAAGAACCTTTATTGGTAGCAAGTCGCTCTTGAGCATGACACTTCCGCTCTGTGCCTGAGTCGGGTTGGGTTGTTTCATTCACCGGTCACATCACCATGGTCTCGCCATACCATCCACCTTTGGGGTAAATGCTACCAATCCATCATACAAGTGTCGCCGGTATGTTCAAGAGAAGTCATCCAGAGAAGTCACCCGTGTCCCATCCACTACCATACATTATACTTCATTCTTTCATGACCGCCACCCTGAACCATATATCATCAGATCGTTTTCACCTCCATCAAAATCATTTGCTCCGTTCCGTGTCACTGATGTGGGATACATTAAGGCCCTCCTTTGACGGATCACTTCATGTCGACATCAGCTCATTATCCAAGAAGTTGATCTAGGAACACCCCCTTCAGTACTTTGAAGCTTGCATGCCTCAATGGCAAGTTTCTCACTTCCGACGACAGGTATACATCAATGACCTTCGACCGAAAGATTTTGCGTGGTGTTCGATGCCAAGTCCTTTATTCACACCACGTGAATTGTAATGCAGTACCTTGAGGGTCATTATCATTATCGGTGATTCCTCTCGTGCTTGTTAACAGTTTACATCATTGACTGGTAATCAAGCGATGTCTTTCTATGTTCAACTTCAAAACATTTCTCACATGGATCGACTTGTACTTAGAGTGAAGATCGGACGAGATTGAAGACCCCGGATCTAGTTTCATCCGTCTGGGCTGCAATATATATTCTGGAAAAATAAAAACATTGACATGTACAGCATTGCAGCACAGATAATCATCCTACCAAAAGGATGATGATTTCATCAAAATCATCCAGTCTACCATCAGACGATTGTCTGTCCTATGTACATAAAAAATGAATTTATAAAGCTGAGCATGGGAATGCCCGCCTCAGCTAGATCATGAAAACAGTATGAAAATAATATATTGTATTGTATCTTATTACAGGTCTCCTCCTAGCATTGAAAGAACTTCGGATCCTCCTAATAAAGCATTTCACCCGATAAACGGCCTCATACTTTAGGGGGCAACTGTAATAAACATTTTTGTGCCTTACAACATTGAGCATGAAATGTCCATAATCCAAGGGATCCAAAGTCCCTAAAAGTGTTGTTCCTGCCCCTAAAGGAACAAGGTCAACCAATGACAGCTTCTCCCAGAAGTTCTCCACCAAAAACTACTCAGAATCAGTCAATTCAGGATCAATTCAGATGCTCTACTAGTTGCCTGCATTGCAAAGCACCCCAGTACACTAGCTAGGTGTGTTGCAACGCACCTAAATGCACTACCAGGGTGCGCTGAGCGAGAAATGCCAAATGGCAGTGTCATTCCGCGAGGTGTACAGACAATGGAAGCTTCCAGAATCTTCCTCAATGACACTTGCCTCACTGAGTTCGACCAAGGATGAGTAAGAGGCTCTCAGCCTCCAAGTGGAAGCAAGAACTAACAGAGAGAAGCCACAAGTCAAAACATAAGCTGACTCATCCCCTCTTCTTACATCTATATATGGATCCCTCATCCTAGAGATCCGGAGGCTGGAATTTTGTACTTTGCAGAGAATTGTTGTTGGTTTGAGATTGAGATTAGTGCATTGGGTGATTTATGCTTTGTTGGAGGAGAGGAAGGGATTCCTTTGCTGTGAGGTAGATTCTGGATCGGGACTCACTTGGTTGTATCTCCTCTTGGACTTTCTTATCATATCAATAAAACTATTTGAGTTTCTCCTACATGATGTGTATCAATGATGTTTTGTTATATTTGCATGTTTAGTTTAAATCTGATCCTAAACTAGTTATGAATGTAAATCTATGTCTTTTGTATAGTTTCTCTCTTCTGTGATCTTGCAGGAACTTGGTGAAGCTGGACCAGTGAGAGAGCAGGCAGCGGGAAGCGAACAAAGGAGAGAGCGATTGGATCAACAAACTAGCAAAAGACACAGGTTAGTTACATCCTTCCTCTTTGTTTACATTTCATAAAGAAGAATAAGAAAATAGTTTTCCTTGTTTGTTGCTAAGGCACTGTCACACCTTAGAGTGGGATAGGGGCATTCTGAATGGATACTTTTCCCAACAACATGCAGATGCACAAGACTTGCATGATATCAATTGGGACAAAGAGTACTCAAAGATGCTGGAATATGACTACCTCAAAAAGCTTGAATGGAATTTCTTTGAAAGACAAGTGTCTTCTGATAATGATGATGATTATGATTCTGACCGAAGTCTGAAAGGATATTGGTAGAATTATTGTACCAGAAAGGTTGAGTAGAGACTGTCGATAAAGAAAATGCTGACAAGACCCTCAATTATTTCCACTTAGTGTCAAATCTTAGATAGGATTAGATTCCTTTAGGCAATTATAAAAGAGAGATCAAACCAGAGAATCCAACAAGTCGGAATAGAGGGCTTCTTTGATCTCGTATTGTAATCTGCAAAGTATTGTAATTTTGATCTTTGAATTAATATTGAAGCCGCTAGGCTACCTGTCTAAGGACAATTTTGTAAACTTCAAAAGAACTTGGAGAAGTAAAGCGAAGGCATTGAAGAAGACCCAAGGAGAGAGAGGTTGTTTCTACTCATGTTCTCGGTGTGAGAAGTTTCGATTTCTGCCACTAGATTCGCTACCCTCAGCTCACAGACAGAGTCGAAAGCCAACCAAGAAGCCTTTGAAAATCTTTTGTTATACAATTTCTGATTAGATAAAAGCTGATTTATTCAATCTCTGGTCTAGTTTATAAAAGAACCATGTCGAACTTCTTAATATCATTCTCTAACATAGATGTATGCACTGTTTCCGAAGTTGATTGTCACTCTATAGAAAGTGATCATATTGAACATGAAAGAGTCGAAGATCCCGAAATATGGAACCCACCTGTTTTACGTTCAAAAGAAATTTATCAGGTTCCATCTATGTTTAGTCTGTCCAAAAAAAATTGGTTCAAAGAAGTTGAATTGAAAATCAAGATTTCTGGTCCTTCTATACAGATAGTAGGTCTGAGTTTATTTTTTGAAGATGAAATTAAAATATTCAAAAAATATGTTCGAGAGAAAAAGTTCTCTTATTTGCATTTTAGAGGGATAAGAATAGGTTTAGCTCCACTAGGCACCATAACTATGACCATGCCAGAATTGGAACCATCTTAGGAAATTTATCCTCTGGATGTAAGTATGGTACCATATACCCAATTTATGCCATCATTTTGTCTGATGTTCATTTAAAAGATTGCTGGAAAGTCTTATTCGGAATCGAAAGTCTTGAAATGGTTGAATATAGTGAATATCTCTCTGTGTTAGCTCAAACGTCATTTCAACTCACAAACACTGTACATCCTAAATTAAAGAAACTAGTGTTAAAATATTGTGTAACCGTAGGAGTTAGTAATGCTCAAGTATAAGGTGTTCATTAAGACAAAGAAGCCCTTCCCAGTGACTAGTACATTTAGTATAAATCGTTGGCATCAACAACCAATCCAAGAAATAAAACCAAAAGAATGTTTGTAAGTTATGGTCAAGTGTGCATAATACTTGACAGATCATCCATACCTAGACTGATCTTTATGCCACAAAGGCATGTGTTACCAACCATCTTAGAGTCTGAGCAACCAACAACCAGCGGTGAAAAGTCTATCTCACGAAATGTGTATAGTTACCCGTCAAAAGAAACCACTGTATCTATTCCATCAAATCAATTGTATATTCATGAAGAAAAGCCATTTCTTGCTGTAAATAAGATGTTTAGGACATATGTATCCAATATCTCACCTATAGAAGAATTCAAGTATGCCAACCATAGATATGTCAAAGGGGGAACTGGCCACCAAAAACTAATTTTTGCACTTCCTCATCTCAGTCAAGACAACCACCCACAAGAGATGATTGTGCACCGCTTTTAGAACATAACTCCCAGAATCCTACTAATCTTGACCAAGTTTATCAGATAGGAAAATATCTTACCACTTGGTGTGCACACGCCGAATATTTCCTTATGATTTGGGTCGGAAATCAGATTTGATTGATGCAAATCTTAAACTTCTCTATGAAGAGAAACAGTCTGAGAAAGCTGAAAAAGAAGAAAAGAGGAGAAGAAGACAGAAGAAAAAGGCCAAAGAAATTCCTAAATTTAGAATTGACATGAGCACTCCCAATTATTACGACAAAGAAGAAGAGGAAGAAGATACAGAAGAAGCAATTACTTCCACCAATGCAGAAGAGTCAGCTTAAAAAACCTCTGGAAAGTTGACCAACATAAAGGAAGAAGCATAAAAAGTAGAAAAACAATTTTCTTCAAAGAAAGAGATTATGACTCTTGATCAAGCAGCTTCTAAATTCCCTTCCTTTATTTAACCTTCTATAAATAACCAGAACAAAGCTCATGTGTTGAAAGAAGTCTCTAAATACCCATGTGTAGAAGAATATTTGTGTACTGCAAACTCTAGTGGGTATATTTTAGATTTAAATAATTCATCCAATCCAAGAGAATCAATCTGGATATGGACTAGTTCTCTGTATTAGATGTAGATCAACACAAAATTAGATAATGTTTCTAATGTTCCTAGCCGAGAAGAGAATGACCAACATTATATATGATTGGTGGATGGGACCATCAGACGAAGAGATAAGAGCAGTTATGAAAGCAGGACTGGCCACTTTAGAACTTTTGTTGAAAACACAGTTTGACCCAAAGCTAGTAGCTGAGAAAAAACAACTGATAACAGACTTTATCTGTATGGAACTAAAAGATTTAAAATATCTAGATCAATTTGGCAAAGATTTCATGGAAAAAGTATTTAAGGCTAATCTCTCTAATGATACTTCTAAAAAAATATCTTTTTTCTCTAAGCTTCCAGGTAACTTAGGAGATCTCATTATGAAGGATCTAGATGTATGGAATAAGAAAATAGATCAAATATATTGGGTTGATCTTCTTTTCAGGTGTACAGAGAAGGTTAAGTATTTGAGCTGGGAAAAGAAAGTACACGATATTACACCTAGTTTAGATGTCTGCAGAACAAAGCTACCCTGGACACCTTTTAAAAAGAAGAAGAAAACAAAGAGATATGGAAATTTTAGACCCAAGCGAGTCTCTAATCCAAGGAAGCCTTTCAGAAAATTAAAATTTTTGAAAAAGAGAAGGAAACCAAGAAACGAAAATTGTTGTTTCATTTGCAAACAAGAAGGCCATTTTGCATGCAAATGTCCTAAAAGTTCCTCTTCTAAATTAAAAGCTTGTTTTGAGATTGAGGAATTCAAGGATAACTGGTCTGTAGTCGATTCAGAAGACGAAGTTTTTGATGTATATATTTTAACAGAAGCTTAAGAAGATGAAGGTAATGTGAAAGCTAGTGTACAAAAGATGAATGTGTGTAATTATTGTTCTGATGATGATATTTGTAAAGAATTGCATTATAGTGATCAATCAGATGAAAGTGAAACAAAAGAAACTGAAGATGCCATGGATATTTCAGATGATGAGTCAACTTCAAAAAGCTTGCAACAAACAGGTAAGCAGCCGATCACAGTATTGCCAGAATTAAATTCTTTTTGTCCTTATCAAAAGAATACTACTGCTTTTACAAGTGTAAAAATTCCAGAAAACAATAGAGTTGAAGAGCAAGCTCTATTAAAAAAGATCATTAAAACAAATAGTCTCATTTATATCCTAGTACATGTGCAAGTTAGAAATGAATGGATAAATGTTGATGCATTCATAGATACTGGAGGATGTCCATCTTTGTTTAAGTCTCTTTGGAAGCCACTCCAAAATATTCTTGTGTCTGAAACAGTTGGGGGATCTGTTCAATTGACACATTATGTTGATAACATATCTTTGAAAGTTGGGGGGAATATAGTATAAATCTCTGCTATTCAGCACTTTGATCCAACAACAAGCCTAATTCTTGGAATGCCTTTTATTAACTTTGTGCTCCTAGTCACTATCAGCGAAGATAAGCTGATCATTAATTTAAATAAGAAGGCTATTGGTATGCCTAGATTATCCATAGCAAATTTTGAGGCGTGAAAAGAAAATTGGAGCAAGAAAACCTCTTAAGGACTCCAATAATTGGCAAGAAGTTTTGCAATTATATGAAGAAAGAATGGAGTTAAAGAACAAACAAAAGGCATGCACTGACCTAAAATGGTCTGCTGAGCATATTTCTATGCATGACAGATTGCTAAAAAGCTGCCCAAACAATCCTTAGAAATTCTAGATAGTAGAAAGCCCAAAGCAGGAAATAGTAACTCTACATGATAATGGAGTTAAGGGAAACTAATTCCATGCACCCCCATAGATGAACAAGAAATTTAGAGACAGATAAGTGAGCTTGTAAGTATGAATTTTATTGAAGCAAGTATGCCTCATTACTCTTGTTCAATGTTTCTAGTTAGAAACCATTCAGAGATAATTAGAGGTAAGCCCAGAATGGTAATTAACTATAATGCTCTGAATGCTATCACTCAGGGTTTTATTTACCCTTTACCAAGACCAGAAACCATTATGCAAAATATTCAAAACAATGAAGTATTTAGCAATTTCGTCATGAAGTCTCGATACTATCAAATACAGATCCAAGAAGAAGATAGACATAAAACTACCTTCACATGCCCTGCACGTTTTTATCAATGGAAGGTGGTACCCTTCGGCCTCAAAAATTCCCCTGAATTCTTCCAAAGAAGAATGGATTTTATTTTCGGAAAATATGATTTCATTGTAACATATATAGATGACGTACTTGTACATAGTCCATACCTTGAAACCCATCTAAAGCGTTTAGAGATTTTTCTGAAAATAAAATGTTTTTGTTTCAAGACAATATAGACATTTTGAGGATTAACGTAGTCAATGGGCAAATCCAACTGCAGCCCCATGTTCTTACTAATTTGTCTCAATTTCCAGATGAACTAAAAGACACTAAAATAATTCAACGAATTTTAGGTGTCTTAAATTATGTGCACAGAAGGTTGTCCAAGAAAACAACACTAATCAGAAAACATCTCAGAGAAGGATGGTCAGCAGAAGCTACTACAACAGTTAAAGAACTTAAATCAGAATGTTAGCAACTTCCAAAGTTACAACCACCAGGTGATGGACTTTTGATTTTACAAATTGATGCTTTGATAGTTTTTGGATAGCAGTGTTTTTTAGAAAAGGGAGAATGAAGAAGAAAAATTTTGTGCATATGCCTCAGGTGAATTCTCTCCTAGTCAAAAGAATTATTTTATTGCTGAAAAGGAAACTTTAGCAATTTTTAATGGGATACAGAAATTTGAACTATATCTGGCACCAGTAAAGTTTCTTATAAGTACTAATTCGATGAACTTCAAGTATTTCTTGTCTGCCAATATTTCAAGACAACTTGCGAGAGGAAGGTTGCTCTCATGGCAGATTTGGTTTCAGTAATTTGATTTTGATGTTGAATGGATACCAGGCAATTCTAATTTTTTAGCAGACTTTTTAACTAGAGATATGAACAAGGTTTTTGTCACATCACTAGGAAGTTTCTTTATAATACCAAGAAAAGGACCCCAAGATGATAATTTCAGCACTTTCGTAGACAAATTCAGAATTCTTGAAAGCCATGTGAATCATTTGACAGAAGAAATCAAGAAAGTTGTGGGTCTGCGTCTGAGGAGGAATCAGTGGATTCAGAGATGCCAAGCATGGCAGTCTAAAAACGTTGGCATATCATTAGGCCTAGACGCTGATTTGGTAAAGGTATACCCTTTGCCCAACATGAAGGTGAATATTTATTTTAAAAGTTTATCAGATCTATGGTCTAGTCAATTCACTGAAAATATGATTTGGATCCTCAAAGCATTGAATTACTATCAGTTGATAGGTGGAATAGACTTTGCTCTAAGCATATACACAGGAGCTCAAATTTTGGATTTAGAAGCTATTCCAATCAAAGGAGAATTAGAAAAATATCTTTTGTCATTAAAAATTCTTGATATTTTTGAGGAACTTGAAGCATCTTTTCTACAAAGATTTGATGAAAATTATGCACCTAATGACACTTTTCCCCAATATGAAATTTTCGAAATTTTTTCCGATTGGGAGATTAAAGAAGGATTTTGTAGGAAAAGGCCATCTATTAGAATGTCTTAGTGCATACAGAGAACTCTGCAATATTTAAGGACTTTCTCATCCCCTTCGGATCACAAGAGTTTAAGATTAAGAGAAAGTATTTCTCCAAATCCTTTTGCGCAAATCTTATGTCATGAGATATTTGGAGAAAATAAAACTAGTAATAATATAGATATAATCAAACAGCTGGCTCTCTGGTTCAAAGAATTTGGAAATTTGAAATTAATAGAGAAGCGACAAGTTTTACAGCAATTGGATGAACTACAAGGAGAACCGAAAGTTTTAAGATTTGTGATTAACCAAACAACATTAATCACAATCAACATTATTTCACGAGATTGGAACAATAGTGTAGTTCATATTATCAGTGCACTGTTGTCAAACAAAATCTGTACTTCAATGATTTTTGAATTGGGATGGCAATCAAAACGTACATTAATGAAAATTGTAGATTATGGGTCCAACATGCAATCGAGACTTCCACTAACATGTTCCAGATCTTTAAGCAGGAGGTTCTAGATGGTATTGAGTTGGTAGTTCAGCCTTCTCCCGTATTCAGAAAAGTCTTTAAAGATTCCTTTCTACATATTGATATCAGCCCAATACCTTTTCTAAACAAGTGGGAAAAGCAAGAAGTAATGTTTACCCCACAACAACAGAACCTCCACAAAGAAAGAATAAATGAGGACCAAGGAAAAACATCAAACGCATCTCCAAACGACAAAGAAACAGTGTTAGTAGATGCCAAAGGAAAAGGTAAAGTTAAAGAATCTACTTTTCAAGACACATATGTAGATGCACAAGACCCGCATGATATCAATTGGGACAAAGAGTTCTCAAAGATGTTGAATACATTACCTCAAAAAGCTTGAACGAAATTTCTTTGAAAGACAAGTGTCTTCTCATAATGATGATGATTATGATTTTGACCGAAGTCCAAAAGGATATTGGTAGAATTATTATATCAGAAAGGTTGAGTAGACATCGTCGGATAAAGAAAACGCCAAAACGCTGACAGGACCCTCAATTATTTCCACTTAGTGTCATATCTTAGATAGGATTAGATTCCTTTAGGCAGTGATAAAAGAGAGATCAAACCAGAGAAGCCCACAAGTGGGATCAGAGTGCTTCTTTTATCTCGTATTGTAATTTGCAAAGTATTGTAAATTTGATCTTTGAATTAATATTGAAGCCGCTAAGCCGCCTGTCTAAGGATAGTTTTGTAAACTTCAAAAGAACCTGGAGAAGTAAAGCGAAGGCGTTGAAGAAGACCCAAGGAGAGAGAGGTATTAAACAGAAAGAAGCACTAAAATTGATGTTATAAACTGGAGCAAAAGCAGCTTCCATTCGTTTGATTCGAGAATCTATAATAAGCATAACATTTGTTCTCATAACAGTTTTTAAGTGGTGTAATTTTCGTTATTTGGAAACTAATCTTTGTGGATCAGTGTACTTATATATTAAATTTTATTAAACGAAAGACATTCTTTCTTATATCTTATTAAAAGATTGTCTTCTAGTTATAAATAGACATTAACCTTCTCAAACTCTTGAAGCAATGTTGATATTTTTTTCGTTACAAGGATAATGAAAGCAACAGATACATTACCCAAAAGTTCTTAACACATTTTCCAGGAGAATCACCAGAAGAAACTATCAAGGCAATTGCACGGAGACATCATTCGGGACGCAACAGGGAGCAATGATTTCATCACTGGGAACATATTGAGCATACAATTAAGATAACTATCTTTTAAGTTTTAGTGAACTACGAATAGTGGCCAAGAGATCAACAAGATTATTAGTGTTTCTGTGCTGACATATAATGCATAACGAAAAGGTTTTACTCAGCTTCTAATAGCTGTGTTTACCCTCCTCGATTGAGCAAATGGCTAGAATTTCGAATATAGTCTCAGCATCCATTATGTATGTTAATTAGATGCTAGAAACCGGAACCATCTTGTCAAGCGAGATGTGGACTTGATTATGAATATTATACTTCATATACCTGAGTCAATCAAACAACATTGGTTGGTGTTTCCAAAAAATCAGAATTTCCTGTAGCCATGCCAGAAAACAAAGGTGGTGTCATAACCAATGGGCTAGCCTTTTTTATTATGTTATTTAATTATAAATGCGCAGGAGAGAGTATATGCCCATAGGCAGATAATATATTTGTTTAGATACAACAATAAACAAATACTTCCCTGCATATTTAAGACTAGATAACATAGTAAATAAGGCTCACCTAGCCAATGGACCCTGCTAGCTTGCCGTACAATTTTCTGCTGCATAACCAACTATTCTGTTTAGAGTGTGGTACTAGAGTTTTCCTCTTTTTCAGAGGGGAAATTTGCAATGAAGAAGCTTTATATTACAACATGGTACAATTATATTACAACATATTCCCAATGAAGAAGCTTTATATTACAACATGATATATGGTACAATTATATTACAACAGATCCCCAATGAAGAAGCTTTATATTACAACATGATATAATCTGTATATATGTTGGGTCACCAGTGAATCAATACAATTGTTGCGTACAGCAATTCGACATATATATGCTTGTTTCGAACGCAGGTAAGGAGAGCAATATTGCACCGTCCCAGAAAACAACCCGCAACCCGTGGAATTGAATACTAGAGTTAAAACACTATTGAATGTATGGATGTGTTATGAGATGGAATTACCCTATGAAATCCTATCAAAATATACCCGTAATGGATACCTGTAAAGGTACATGATGTTACTCTTATGTAAATACATTTCATTAATTAGTCCTCCCTTCATCTGGTTATGGTGGAATATTATATTTCAATGAATAATACCATTTAAACAATCCGGAAAAGGTGATAACAGAAAATCATTCACAGCTGTATTAAGACACAATGGAATCTTTACATTACTGTAGCACGGCTAATAATCAATTTTTGTCAACCAGTTTTAAGACATTGAGTGCAGCACATGCAACGCCTATTACAACTGGATTCCAAAATATTGACCCTGCTTCTTTTCAACGAAAACCGTGCTAATTGTTCCATGCCATGCCATTTCAAGCAATTAACGTCACCTGGACTGTAAAGCATTGACCCTAGTTCTTTTCAACAACCGTGCTAATTTTTGCATGCCATGTCAAATTATTATTGCCTTCTATATTTATTGTCAACATCAACAATCTTATTCGGGAAAAACTTTTCTTGAACTCTCTCGGAATAGGTATGGATAACTAACTGGATTATCTCATTCCATATTTAGCTCAAGCATGGGATACGGTTAGTAAATGTATTCAACAATTTCAAAACATGATGTATACAGCTGGGATGCATTATTTCATTTCCTCGAAACAAATTATATATATAAAAGTAATTCATTATTTCGCTTGTAAAGATTTATCTTAAGTACAAATTTAACATAACATGGCGTGAGAATGATCAATTTTTTTTAACTGCAATTTTTTTAGAGTATAAAATATAATGTTAAATTTTCATTGTTAAATTGTATTTTTGAATTCTATAGAAAATATATAGATAATTAAATTATATTAATTGTAACAACATTAAAAGTTTTAATCATATATATTTTTTTTAATGCTCTATGCTTTTTTTTTTAAACAATATACAATATATACAGAATAAAATATTTTACATAATGACCAAATTAAAATAGTTTTTTTTATTATTAATATATTTTTAAGTATAAGTCCATATTAATTCATATTAAAATATTTATTGATAATCGACATTGAATATTTTATTATATAAATATTTTTTATTAACAATTTTTTTCCTACATATAAATATATATGAAGATATTTACATAAATTAGTTAGTATAGATTTTCAAATAGTTTATTTAAATACTGTTTTGAAATATGTTTGAAAAGTACAAGGTTTAAACATCTTAGTCACATATTTATTATTATTATTTCTAATTAATTTAGATGCATAGCATATTCAATTTTTTATTTTTATAGCCAACATTATTTTTCTATTTAAAGTGTATTTTATTTTTGTTTTAAGAATGACACGTGTGAACTCCAAGTTGAGCATATACAAACTTACACATCCCCTCATACTCTACAACCTAGCATAGATACATCTTAAGATTGGATCTAACCTAGCATGGATACATCTTAAGATTGGATCTAACATGAGCCGAGGGAGATCAAATTTCTTCATATGCAAACTTATTTTAAGTGTTAAAAAACAATGTGTAGTTTTTCATTGTTTAAATTGGATTCTTGAATGCTATACAATTTTAAGTATACATGAATATTAATTAATAATCAAATATTTTATTTATAGCCTACATTGGATATTTTATTATATACAACACTAAAATATTTCCTATTAACATTTTTTTCTATATATAAATATAAATAATGTTGATATTTACATAAAGTTAACATAGATCTTCAAATAATTTATTTGAATATGGTGTTAAGATATTTTCGAAAATATAAGGTTTAAACATCTTACTCACATATTTTTTTACTTCTAACTCCTTTACATGAAATTATATTAGTTCATTTGGACAACTAATTAAACATGTATAACATATTCTTTTTTATTTTTTATTATAATCAATATTGTTTTCATATTTAGAGAATATTTTAGTTTTATTTTAAGAGGGATACATGTCAACTCCAAATTAAGCAGAAACATGCTTACAAATCCTCTTTCAATGATTGTGCAATCATGGAATGTATAAAATAATTAAAATCATGTGCTCCACAATATTTATTAATTTATTGTAACAACGCTCTCAAAATTCCATATAAAAGTTAATAAATGAAAAAATAAGACCAAGGTCATGGGACACATATTCCAAGCTACAGGGTGGGAAAAACATCCTAGTGGGTGTTCAATTTGGTTATTATAGCTAAAAGAAAATGGAAAAGGCTTTGAAAAAGAAAAATGGTATTAATTGACATTTTATGTATGAAAATAATGGAAATTAGGAGAAAAAGAAGGTGAAAGGTCACAGGTTGCATGTGAGGAGGAAAATGAAGAAAATAGAGGCCTCATTGATAAAAAGGTTTCTGAGGATAAGTTCATAGACTTTTGTCAGATCAGTTTTGGAGCTCTCTCTGTATTTTCTTTTTCAAACACTCTTGGAAACTCTAAGTTTTCTTGTAGGACTTCGGCATTGGATCAAGGAAAGGAAATAAGGTAAGAGGAAGCAAAGACCAAACAAGAAAGAGTAGGATCAAGCAACTATAGAGGGATTATTTGCAAGGTATCGATTTGCATGTGTGATTTCCTTGCTAGTTTTGGCATGCATGGTTATGCATGTGTGTTCTTGGTTCTCTTTCTGTCATGAGCATGGGTTTTTCCTAGTGCAACAGGTTCTTTAGCCTCACCTTTCCATCTTTAGATAGCCATAGTGTGATGGGTTCTCATGTTTTAGTTGAGATGGATTGTCGGGTGGATTCGAAACAGAGTGAGGCAGTCTTTGCAAGAAAGAACATGTGGCCTAGTGATCCAGTGTGGATTTAGGTAAAGCCTTGGCCTAGTGACCCCTGAACTGGACTGTGGGTTGTGGTAATGCCATATTTTGCATGACCTCGGTGGGCCTAGGAATCCTCGACCAATGAATGGTGAGATATATAGTAAAGCCTAGAGGTGAGTGCTCTACATCAAGCCTAGGAATCCCAGGATGGGATGTACCATAAAGCTTGGAGGGTGGAGTCTAGATTGGGCCTAGGAATCTCACGATGGCATATACGGCAAAGCCTAGAGATTGGAGTCTCGGTTAGGGTCTAATGATCTGGTGCGGATTGTGGTAAAGCCTAGAGACTACGAGATAGGCAAATTCCTCATGGTGTAGGTGGAGAAACTCTGGTGGCATCCATGCCTGTTTTGGCCTAGTGATCTGGTGATGATTGTGATAAATCTTGGTTCTATTGATGAGGGTGAGCTGGTGTAGCCTCAGGAAGCCCTGGTTAACTTTTGGTTATGAGTCTCACATTCATGCTTGGAATATGGCACAAGGGTGATTAGATGAAAGAAATATTTGGTTCAGCCAATCTGTTGGGTGGTTCATACAAGTCCCATAACTGGTTAGCTTTTGCATCCATTAATAAGAGTTCATTTCCTTTGTATTTTATGAGAAAATGTATTGGTTCATATGTGAAATTTGTGGCTGATGTATCCCTATTATTTATGTTATTTATATGTTGGTTCTGAGGATGTTTTACGATAGTAATGATGTATGGATTTCATCATGTTTTGATTTGTAAATGAGTGAGCAATGAATATATGAAAATCCCTGGCCTAGTGACACCTGAACGGGACTATTGGCTACGTAAAGCTAGATTTTGTGTTAGCCCGGCGAGCCTAGGAATCCTTGACTGATGAATAGTGGGATATATAGTAAAGCCTAAAGGTGGGTACTCTCCATCAAGCCTAGAAATCCCGAGATGGGATGTACCGTAAAGCTTGGAGGGTGGAGTCCCTATTGGGCCTAGGAATCTCAGGATGGCATATATGGTATAGCCCAGAGATTGGAGTCTCGTTTAGCATCTAGTGATTCATTGTGGATTATGGTAAAGCCTAGAGAATAGGATATAGGCAAATTCCTCATGGTGTAGGTGGAGAAACTCTGGTGGCATCCATGCTTGTTTTGGCCTAGTGATCTAGTGATGATTAAGGTAAAGCTTGGTTCTATTGATGAGGGTGAGGTGGTGTAACCTAGGGAAACCCTAGTTAACTTTTGGTTATGAGTCTCACATTCATGCTTGGAATATGGCATGAGGGTGAATGCCTAAAAGAAAGATTTGGTTCAATCAATCTATTGGTTGGTTCATGCAAGTCCCGTAACTGGTTGGCTTTTGCAAACATTAATAAGAGTTCATTTCCTTGGTATTTTATGAGAAAATGGATTAGTTCATATGTGACATTTATGGCTAATGTATCCCTATTATTTCTGTTATTTATATGTTGTTTATGAGGATGTTTTACGAGAGTAATGATGTATGGATTTCATCATGTTTTGATTTGTAAATGAGTGAACAATGAATATATGAACTAAGAAATGATGATGCAGCTAATATGATAAGGCATAAATGCTTCTTAGCCATTCTCAGAGAAGTATGAGACCCCTACACTTAGATTTTTTGTTATAGCTTGTACAATGCATATTTGTGACATGTTTGATGAAATGATTGTCATGGGTAGTAGGGGTCCAGTCAAGTCTTTTTTCAAATATTTGCATTTGTATCGTTGTCTCGATGTTAGCTTTCATTCCTGAATGTTTCATGGAGTTTTGAGTAGTGGCTTGATTCCTGACCTTGAAAAGGTGGAACATAATCCAAGGTTGCAGGCTCATAACTTCTTGAAAAAGGCCCAAGCTGCTTGCATGACCATGCTATTGGAGAAACTAGAGGACCCTAGTCACATGCAGGCCCATGTCATGCAAGTGATTAAAACTCTATGGTAGTGAAGTGTCAAGTTGTCTCAGAGATTCATCACTTAGAAGGTTTGGTTGGCTCCTATAGGTTCTATGACATGTGTAGGAGCTTAGATTGGTTTTGTTGTGTTGGTTCCACTTCTCCAACTATACATGGGGAGTTGAATTAGGTTGTAGTAGCCTCTCATCACATGTTTACCCAGCAAACTGGTGAAATTGGGTAAATGTGGGAGGAGGGTGCTACAGAGTGGTATCAGAGCATGGTTCAGCAATTGGACTTGATGGGCGAAATTGTTTTGCCATGCATGAATGTAGGTTGTGTATGTGCTTATTATGTATTCATGGTAGTGGTCATTGTTACATTTGTGTTATAATGTAGAGGTTGATGACGTGGATATTGGGATGTGCTTGTCATGAATGCATGTCGGTTGTATATGCATTTTTTATGCATGTCAATGTCTATATGTTGTTATGTGTGCATTGTCATGGTTATGCTTACGCATGTATAGTAGGTCAAACATGCATTGTGAGGTCATTGTATGAAATTAGGTCATCATGATTCTACTGGTATGTTATGATGCTAATGTGTTGACTGAGATAGAGCAAGAGATGTAGATCATCAAAGTGAGGTTGTAGCACTAGACTTCGGGGTAAGAGAAGATCGTCATATAGATTTGTATGTTGGGCATGCAAGTATGTGAATCATGGTTGTTATAAGAATTACGGTTACTTATATACTTTCCATTCTATTTTTTTTGTGGTTACATGCATGGTAGATGCTAGTTGATCATTGTAGTCACATGCATATGTGTTGGATAGTCATGCACGATAGTAACTTGTTGTTGTTTTATGTTAGTTAATTTGATGATTATGCTATATGTTGTTGATGAGTATGCTATATGATAAATTGTTGTTGTTATACGTTAGTTAAATTGATGATTAGGGTTATTGATTTTAAGATGTTGATGTTATGTGTATTTTGTTAACCTGGATTTGTTTATGCATATGGTTATGGTTACAATATTTAGGTATTAGTTGACATATTTGTGATATGGTATTGTACTAATCTAGACCAACTCTACATGTGTGATTGTTATGCGTGAATGAAAATTGTTTCTGAGATTATGATGTGAACATGTTAGCTGATTACTATTATGGACATCATGACCTTATTTATGTTTGAGTTGATATGTTGTAAAGTTATATTGTGCTAATCGAGATTAATTGTGCAGAAAAGATAGACTCCTTTGAGATACATAATGTATGAGTTTTCTTATGTTTTCTACTTGGCGCTTGAATGTTTGATTATGTCATTTATCTATTGTTTGAATGTTTGATTAATTGGATGACATGAATATGTGTCTATAAGATTTCATGAAAAATAATCTTTTTTAAAGATGGTTGTACTATTATATATATGTTAAGACAATTGATATGTACTTTAGGTAAATAGGTGATAGTTGTAGCATTTTGTATTATGACTGATGAATGTAAGTTGATTCTTGAGTATGACATGGGTGTTAGACTTGGTAAAGGTTAATTTCATATTTATAGACAAGATACCTTGATTTGTGAAACATGTGGCTAACATTTGTGAACATTTGCAAGGAAACACACTTGGTATTAGTATGACAAGGTAATAGTAGACTTGTTTATATAAATAATACCAAGGTGATGTTTAGAACCTAGTAAGACTCAATTGCAGCAAGGAAAAAGGTAAAATAAAGGAATTGGGTGAGAATTCCTTTAGCTATGTTTGGAAACCACAATTCCAAACAAATGAATTATTTGAGTAAAAGAATTCTTCTTAACCTAGATTTTATTTGACATTATGTGGATGTATGTTATATTCCAAAACATGTATTTGATAGATATATTAGCTAGTTTCTAGTTATAGGTGGGTTCATTGAGCGAATTGGAATCCATTGAGGAAATATATGTGTAAGTGTACAATATGGCAACGTGATTGGCACAACATGGTAAGATAACTTGTATATTTTTATGTTTACTTATGCGCTCACAATTGTATGTTTATGGAATTATGATGCAAGGTATTGTGGGGACAAAGAGACTGCCATGAAATATTGAATAAGGCTCGAGTTGAATTTCCCTTGGAGACATTAGGAACCCATGGGGTTGAGTCACGGTGTTTACTAGGAGTTTTGTCCCTTCGGTATTTTGTGATTTGTTTGAGCTTGATTTATGGTTTTTTATTGCATCTGATCCAAGGACTTGACACTTTATTTGTGATGTCATATTTCTATTGGATTTAATGGTTTTCTCTTGTTTTCTTCTTGGTATTTCATTTTATGTTTTCAGAGCCTTGTGAATTGGATGGGAAAGAGGAAAGTTAATGGAGGTCAGGAAGAGAATGAAACCCAACGGGTGATGTATGGCCCAGATGAATCTCAGTGCATGTATGATGGAAATTGAAGGCAAGAATATCACACTCATTTGGATTAGTTGGGCCCATTGTGGTAAATGGATGGTGAAAGTAGAAACATCAGAAAAGTAATGAGTAAAGGTAAAGTAAATGGATTTGAGGCATCAGATGCATTGGATTTGTTGGGAATCGTTGTTCTCGATATTGCGCATGATGTGAACAGATAAATGGAGTTCTTTTAACCTTGACCTTATGGTATCTGGTAATTATATTGTGATCATAATTTTGTTGATGTCTATATATGTATACATGTATGTATGTATGTATGTCGTTGTCTTACAGGATCATGATTATTTTATGCTAATGTTTATATATATATATATATATATATATATATATATATATATATATATATATATATATATATATATATATATATATATATGTCACTCTCTTACACGGTTGTCATGGATCATTCTTGTGGAGGAATGATTTTTTATGCAGGTGAATGGCATGAAGCGGTTTGTGGCTATGGGAAATCAAGTGGGAAGAGTAGTGGTGAAAAACCTACATGGTCAATATCATGTGGTTATGAGTTGATATTATGTGATTATATTATGTCTATGTTATGGATAGGCTATAGTAAGGGTTACATTAGCAAAATGAAAGCAATATGATCTGTGACATGCTGGGATAAGCATGGATGACAAAGAGACACTGGAAACAAGGTTTCTTGGTAGAGATAATGTGGTTTTGGATGTGGAGTATACCATTGTGTATATGTTGTACATATTGTACTATGCATGTTGGATATGTTGTGTTGTGTACATATAGATTTATGTACATATTATATATATCGTCCTATGTACATATGGTGTTGTGTACATGTTGTACATGTGGTGTTGTGTACATGTGGTGCATGTAGCATTGTGTACATGTGGCGTCGTGTACATGTCATGCATGTTGTGTTGTGTACATGTGGTATTATATACACATTGTACAGGTGGTTTGGTGTGCATGTGTCATTGTGTACACGTTGTGCAAGAGGTGTCGTCTACATGTGATGGTGTGCACACATTGTGTAGGTGGTGTTATGTACAGTTTGTACTATGTACCTGTTGTACATATGGGACTGGTGTATATCTGGTATTGTGTGCATGTCATACATGTTGTGTGGTGGGCTATGTATGTTTATTGTGTAGTTGTGGTATTGTGACATGCATATATGTTCCATTGTACTCTATGTAGTACATGTATTATGTTGAGTTGTATGCCAGGTGTAGGTACATATATTGTGTGGTGTTCTACATTGGGTATAGATGTATGTATTGTGTTGTATATTGGGTGTAGGTGTATGTGTCGTATTGTGCACTAAGTGTAGGTATATGTGTTTTAATGTACATTGTGTATGTATATGTGATTGAGGAAAAGAAAAGGAACTCGGTGTTGCTGGGTGTGGCAACCATTCCAGTGTGCGTACATAAAGGACAAATGATACAGGTAGAAGCTAAGGATTGATTAAGGGATAAGTATCAGTATTTTATTCTAGTTTTATTATGAATGTGATTTATGATGGTTACATGTGATCTATGATTCAGGTTTACGGCGATTTTATGTGATTAATGATTTTCATCTATGATGGTTGTGTTTCGAGCTAACCAAATGTCATATGTTTATACATAATGATTTGATCAAAGATGCTAGTTTGACTTGTTGTGATAGGAAGTAAAATGTATTTCAATTGTACCTTATTGATGAGGTACGAATGAGGTATGATGTGAGCTTATTTCAATTTATTATAAATCTAATGGAAGTTATGTGCTTGGTAGAGGAAACACAAAAATGCATGGTTCTGTGGTTGAAACTGACTACAAATATTAACAACAACAACAAAAGGAATTCGAGCAAGCAGTAATATGTTGGTAAATAACTTCAGGAGTAGAGCCATTGTGGAACACTAGTGCCAAATTGTGTTCATTGATTTCCATGAGCATGGTATGACAGGTATGATGGTTTTGAGGTAGGTATATGCCTTGGTTGTTGACCTTCTGATGTGAGGAATCCTTTACAAGGGATATATCTCCTAGCATAGAGGATCCTATGGAACTTGGAAGGTGAGTGACTGCACAAAAGGAGGTGACCTAATAGCCTGAGGGACTATGTAGCAGATAGGGGAAGGTCGGGGATATATTTGTTTTGGTCATTAGCATTTCCATATGGAATGAGATGCACATTGGGAGTGTACCTTAGAACAATGAGTCAGTAATTGTTCACTGAGAGGACAACAGTGTAGGATTGTAGCGCTGGCCATTGTATGCATCTTTGAATTTGGAAGTGGATTCTGGACTTCCTGGGAAGGAGGTGAATCTTGGTACTACTTTTGAGGGTGGATGTGTAATCCTCTAGATTCCTTTATTGATGATACATGTATCGTATCATTTTATTTAATGGTTGAACAAATGTACATATGTGTATATTTGTAGATTATTGTAAATACTACATGAAGCTAGATTTATAAAGCTCCATAGACAGTATGGTTATTTGTTTGTTGAAGCAAATGTGCATGAGTATATGTGGTTTCTATTGTAAATACCATAATAAGTTGTGTTATAAAGCTCCACTAAACGCTATGTTTGTCATGTTTCAGAAATAATTATTGTAAATACCATAATGAGTTGTGCTTTAAAGCACCATAGTCAGTATGTTTTGTTTTTGAGTGGTCTTGTTGGTTGTAGGTGTCATTGAACACCGAGGATGGTGCTCCGCCAAGGGGGAGGGTTTTGTAACAACTCTGGTCAAAATTCTATGTAAAAGTTACTAAAGGCAAAACAATAACCAAGGTCATGGGATTCATATTCCTAGTTGAATGGTGGTAAAAACATCCCAATGGGTGTCAATTTCCATTATTATGGCTAAAGGAAAATGGAAAAGACAATGACAAACGATTTGGAAAGGAAAAATGGGATTAATTGAAATTTTATTTATGAAAATAATGGAAATTAGGAGAAAAGGAAGGTGAAAGGTAATAGGTACCATGTGAGGAGAAAAATTAACGAAAACAATGGAAAATGAAGAAAATAGAGGCCTCATTGATAAAAAGGCTTATGAGACCAATTCATAGACTTTTGTCAGTTCAGTTTTGGATCTCTCTCTCTATTCTCTCTCTCACACTTTTGGATACTTAGAGTTTTCTTGGAGCACTTTAGCATTGTATCAAGGATAGGAAAGAAGGCTATGGGAAGCAAACATGAAGCAAGGAGGAGTAAGATCAAGCAACTACATCGATATTATTTGTAGGTCTCAATTTTCATGTGTGATATTCTTGCTAGTTTTGGCATGCAAGGTTATGCATGTGTGTTTTTGGTTCTCTTGTTGTCATGGGCATGAGTTTCGTGAGGTGTGAGAGTGTTCTTAAGCCTTGCCTTGCCATTTCTGGATGGCTATGGTGTGATGGGTTCTCATTTTTGGTTGAGTTGGATTATCGGATGGATTTGAAACTGAGTGAGGTGGTCCCTAAAAGAAATAACACATGGCATAGTGACTCGATGTGTATTTTAGTAAAGCCTTGGCCTAGTGAACCTTGAACCTGACTGTGATTTGCGGTAAACATGGGTTTTGTGTTACCTTGGTGGCCCTAAGAATCCTCGACTGGTGAATGGTGGGATAAATGGTAACGCCTAGAGGTGGGTGCTCTCCATTAGGCCTAGGAATCCTGCGATGGTATATACGGTAAATCTTGGAGGGTGGAGTCTATATTGGGACTAGGAATCCTGGGATGGGATATATGGTAAATCTCGGAGACTGGACCCTTGGTTAGGGCCTAGTGATTCGGTGTGTATTGTGGTAAAGCCTAGTCACTAGGAGACAGGAAAATTCCTCATGGTTTCGGTGGAGATCCATACTTCCTTTGATGAGGGTGAGGTGGTGTAGCCACAGGAATCCATGGTTGAGTTTTGGTTATGAGTCTCACATTCATGCTCGGAATATGGAACGAGGGTGATTTTCTAAAAGAAGGATTTGGTTCAACCAATCTATTATCATATGGTTCATGGAAGTCCCATACCTAGTTGGATTTTGCATCCATTAATAAGAGTTATTTTCCTTGGTATTTTAGGAGAAAATTTACTGGCTCATATGTGGAATTTATGGCTGATGTATTCCTATTATTTCTATTGTTTATATGCTAGTTGTGAGTATGTTTTATGATCCGAGTGGATATTGGTGTCCACCCAACTATTCCACCTAGACCTCTAGTTGGTTTCATCTGTTTCCTTGTTTATTTTAGCATTTACTATTTTTAGCAGTTTTTTTGGTTGTGAACTTCCAGAGCAGTTTTGACTCCCTAAATGAAAATATTCCCACAAACCATAAAGAAAAGGCCAAATCCAAGGCGAGGCATCCTAGGACAACCTGCCAAAGCCACAAGAAAAGAATAGCACCACAAACACAAAGAAGGACATAGTAAAATGGTGTGAGTTCCATAAGAGCTCCACTCACAACACAAGTGAGTGTTGGGCCACATAGTCACTAGTGTCTAAGCTAAAGGCTTCCAATTCAAATGCATGCTCCAAATCTAAGGTAGAAATCAACAAGGGGAATGACAAAGGGAAGTAGAGCATTGACAGAGAGCCCAATGTCACCTTGCCCACCACCAAGATCCAGAAGAATGAGCGTGAAGATCCATAGGAGGGGGAATTCTTCTTCCACTCAGAGATGTGGGTGAAAGGGTCTCCTCTTCAATTCATTGTTGATAACGGGAGCTAAACCTCATTTTAGCAGATGTGGTGAAGTTGTTGGTCATACCGATGATAACACATCCACAACCATACACCATCGGGTGGCTTCACCAAGGATGAGATCTCCATGTCAACTAACAATGCTGCCTTCCCTACAACATCAAGCCCTTGATGAATGAGGTAATGTGTGATGTTTCTCCTCTTGACCCTGCTATTTGATTATTACTTTGGGCAATAATTTGTATAGGATACTGAAGGTATCCCCACCTACCACCATATTTTTTATCATTGCAAAGAAATGTAGTAGGATCATTTTCCATACTAGGAAATTTGTTTTTCTTATGGTTCGCCCTCTAGGAAAGAAGAAGGTTGTGGCCACGACTTTCAGACAGGGCTCCTCCACACAGCAACAGTAGATGGACAAGGTCATGGAGGAGTATAGGTACATTTTAGCCTCATCTATAGGGGTACCTCTATAATGTTAGGTTAATCACTCCATTGATCTAACCCTAGGCATGCCACTACCTAATGGAACGATTTATCAACACTCCATTCTAGAGAATGATAAGATCAAGAGGGAGATTCAAGAGTTGTTACAGAAAGGGCACATCAAGCTAAGCCTATCACTTTGTGAGAGCCTAATTGTATTGGTACAAAAGAAGGGTGGGACCTGGAGACTCTTTATTGACTATTGAAGATTGAACAAGATCACTGTCTGGAATAGGTAACCAATCCCATGCATTGATGACCTTTTAGACTAGCTAAAGGGGGCCAAATATTTTAGCGCGATTCATTTGAATTCTGGTTATCACTAGGTTCTTATCAAACCCTTCGATGTGTGGAAGACTTCCTTCGAAACCAAGGAGGGCCTTTTTGAATGGTTGGTCATGCCCTCCAGGTTGACGAATGACCATGGAACCTTCACGAGATTGGTGGATGCCATCTTGTGACCCTTCACTAATGTATTCGTGGTGGTGTATTTAGATGAAATCTTGATCTTCAACCAAAGTTGGGAAGAGCACCTCCACCATATTTGATAGGTCCTTCAAATACTACGACAACACAGGTTTTGTGCCAGTTTGGAAAAATGCACTTTTGGCATGACCCAGCTTCAATATCTAAGGTACAGGTACATCATTGATGAGAAGGGTGTGCATGTCGACCCATCCAATATAGAATTTATTCGAAATTGGCTAGCTCCAACCACTATAATAGATCTCCACAACTTTTTGGGTATTGCCAATTTCTACTATAGGTTCATGTTGGGGTTCTCTCATATCACTTTATCTTTAAGTCAAGTCATCAAGGGTGGAGTCAAAGCAAGGTTTTTTTGGTCTGAAACCCAGCAAAAGGAATTTGTTGAGTTGAGGCATCGTCTCTTCTTTTCACTAGTGCTCACATTACCAGACCTACAACAACAATTTGAGATTGAGATAGACACCTCTGATTATGCTATTGGTGCAGTTCTTACTTAATAGGGGCATTGAGTGGCTTACCATAGTGAGACACTTTCAAACACAATATGAAAGTATCCCACTTATGACAAATAAATGTGTTTCATTGTGTAGACCTACCTTCAATGGATGCATTACATTCTGGGGAAGGAAACAGTCATCCACACAGACCACCAACCCCTGCAATTCATACAGACACAAGGGAAGTTGCAGAACGATCACCATCAGAAATGGTCCACCTACATGTAATAGTTCCTTTTGAACATTAAGTACATGAAGGGAAACACTAATAATGTTGTATACTACCTTAGCCGACCACCAATCAAGGCGTTGATCACTGTGCTCAACTCCTATGGGCACGAGACTTGGGGGTGACCGCATCTCTACCATAGCGATCTAGAATTTGATAGAACATACCAGAAACTCCTAGAACAGAAGCAAGTTCCAAATGTTTACCTTCGAGATGCACTATTATGCCACCTAGGACACATATGTGTTCCTTTAAGTTAGCATGCCAAGATGATTTTGGAGGCACACTACAGTTGGGTCGTTGGACATTTCAAAGTAGAGAAAACAATGGCGGTATTGCAGAAGTATTTTTATTGGACGAAATTCCTTCAGGAGGTTGGGAAGTACATTAGATCCTGCATTGCCTATGCCATTTCCAAACTAACCATAAAGAAGAACTGCCTATATACTCGTCTACCTACTCCTAGTCGACCTTGGGAATCTATCTCCATGGATTAAATGTTGGTAATTCCTTGTACTAAGCATGACAATGAATGCATTTTCCTTGTCATTGACAGGTTCTCTAAGATGGTCATCATGGTGGCTTGCAAGAAGAGTATCAAAGAAGAGGCCACTACTAAGCTCTTATTTGAGTGAGTGTGGGTACACTTTGGGATCCCATAGTCCATTGTCTAAGATTAGGACAACATATTCCTGAGTGCGTTTTGGTCAAGTCTCTACTCGATGTTGGATAAAAAGATTACTAAGTCCATGACTTACCATCCCCAAATTGATGGCCAAATAGAGGTTGTCAACAGGATGATCATACACATTATGCACATGTACAACTCGAAGCATCCACGCACATGGGTTGAAGGTCTTTTGTATATCTAGCATAGATGCAACAGATCTCTCCATAGCTCAATGAGCCATATCCCCTTTCAGGTAGGGATGGGATTTCAACCATTATGTCTCATTGATGTGGTCATACCATTTGTACCCACTAAGTAAGATTTGTCTCACATCTAGTCCAAAACTGACAGGACTAACAACTTCATTGAGCGCATTCAACACATCCTCCATAAGGTCCATGATATATTAGACATAGTCAATGCTAAGTAAAAGGAGTGCTATGATCAGTGTCGAGTGCCACACAAGTTCCAAGTGAGCAACAAAGTTTGTCTACATTTGCAGAAGGAGTGCTTCGCTGGACCCCACTACAAGCTTCGCACGTTCTGATGTGCGCAATACACCATGACCAAGGTTGTTGGTGGCAATGCCTTCAAGCTCTGCATCCCACTTTTCTTTGTTCTACACCTAGTGTTCAATGTAGACCATCTTTTGTTACAAATACATTTGGGCATATCACTCCCATCATCTAGATCGGTGTTTTAGGGCTCATGAAACCCTAATTTTAGTTGCTACATGCCCTAAACAAGTCAACCTTTTGAATGCCTCCATACCAGATAGTTTCATGACTTGAAGACATCCTGAAATGATCTCTAAAGGGACCAGCACAGGTAGGCCCATGTAAGGGTGCACTGCAGAGTAGTTAAGTCCCTGCCAAGGTGCTATGTAGAGCACTTAGGCCCTCTTTGACCTGCACTGGGTGATATTAAGGAAAATTCACATAGGGTTTAGGGAATATTCTTATCTCTTGGAGTCTTCTAGAAGTTTCCTTGACTTATCAACTCCTATGAGCTCGAAAATGGATGAGGAATGAGTTAATATGCATCCTATCCTCTCATCCCTTCCTCCATGGAAATAATGCTAAGTATGGAAGGCCATTCAATACCCCCATTTATGACATAACCTCCTCCATCTTCTTATAAATGGAGCAGTCATCTAAGCGATCAAGGGATAGACTTTGATGAATTGTAAAGAGATAATGTTGCTATAAGAATTTACTTTGAGACAAGTATTGTTATGCTACCAAAGTGTCATGCTTTTGATGTGATGTGGATGGGATCAAAGTTGGAGTAGTGACTTCGAATTAGAATTCATGGTTGTAACTCTTCCTTCTATTTAATAAAGTATTTGAACCTTTTTCCATATGCTTATCTTGTTATATGATGCTTATATGTGTGAATGTATCTGATTCTGTTTACCTATAATCAATAGATCATTTGCTTTGATTGCTTCTTTGTCTTCTCTTGATGTTTCCAGGTACTCATCAAGCGTGTTAAGTATGGGAAGGAGTAATGGGAATGATACAAAGGAGACAAGAGGAAAGAGAAACTACAAGTAGGTCTTCTCATCCTCTTTTCCTTATCTATTGCTTACAGGAAAAGGCTAAAGTGCTTTAAACTGTTGTTCTAGATATGGGTACTTATCTAGGGAATCAATATTTATCTGTAGATACAAAATTCTCCAAAACAAATTCGCAACTCCACTAGGGAAGATCATCCTTCCTAGTAGCTTATCCACCTCCTAGGACACTCTTGCAGACCCTACTTGTTTTCATTGATTGTATTTCAGCTCTATTGCATTGAATTTTGGTAAAAAACTATGTCAATTTGCCTCTTGAAATGGCTTACTGCCACCAGCATAGGCTTGTGAGAGACACAATGCACTGCAGAGCACCCTTGGCTTTGTGACAGTGCTCTGAAGTGCACTGTCTCCCACTTAGGGCTGTGGTGATCCTCCTAGGGTTAGTTTCCCACATTTGGATTGAGTTTTTCCAAAAGAAAATTGTTTGATTGCTTGCTAATTGGTCAATGAATGTCATGACTTAGAAAACAAGTTTTTATCTCCTTTGCTAGCCCTACTTTGACTTGGTTAATTAATTTTTCTTAAATTTTTTCTTTGTCATTATGGATCCATAGTCAAAGTTAGATTATAGTCGATTAATCTTGGTTCAAAAGAAAGTGTCGTAAAATTCTTCTTTTCCTTCGAAAAAGAATTGTCGTAAAGTCTTTGTTCTTGCAAAAAAGGTTGATTTATTATATGTGCATTAGTTTCCTTTTGTTCATATTCACATTAAGGAAATCAAAAATAAATACATGGATTTTTCACTACAAAAGTTTGTGTGTGTTCATAGGAATAGTTTAGGGAAATTGCATTAGATTGTGCTGTTTGCTCTTTGATCAAACGAAATATGATTGCTTTGTTCCTATTAGCTAAGATTTTCATTATTAAATTGAATGGAAAGAATGCTTATCATAATAGTTGCATTACTAGGAATTTCATAATACATCACGTGGTAAACTTGAAAGGAAAATTCCTAAGCAAGATCAACTTAAAATTAACCTCAATTTACCTAATGGAGCATTGTCACCGAAGGAAAAACATTTAGTGGTTCTAGGCTAGAGACGTGTTCGGGTGTCATAAAACAAAGCAGCAGTCGCTAACTTGTCTGCAATACATCTCGAGTGTGATACCTCATTCCACGTACGTGAGTATATCGTAGCTCGTCCGCATACCTTCGGGTATATAGGGCAGTGTTACAGTACATAAAGTATATGGGAATGATCCCACTGTGAAGTTTTGCATTAGACAACGCTTATATGGATTGGTCCTCCACATAATTTTGGGTATATTTGGGAGGACGACACAAGGTTTCTATCTATCCTTAGGTAATTGAGTCTACCGCCTTGTACACTATGATACACCGAACACAACATTCGGCCAGATTGCTTGCCTGTACTTCTTGGTTCGCCCAGAGGTATTCTATATTTCACAGTTGATTGGTAAACCCTTTCCCTAGAGTACCCCTTTTTTTTTTATTTCTTTTTGTAATAAAATTAATCAGGAATCATGGAGGAACATCAATCCTTATCCCGTCGTTCGTGGAGAACAACGAGCAAACCACCTTTGCCACCTGAAGCTTCACCTATTTGGTCAAAGCGGTCTTGTTTAACTGAGTCAAGTACATCATGAACTCCTGGTTCTTCATCTAAATTACAAGATTCACCCATTCTGGTAAGTATTGAAACTTCAGTTACTCCAATTATTTCTGGTACATCTGTTACTGAGGAAGAAGTTTCACAATTACCTGAGGACACTATAACTGACACTAGTGAAATGGTAACCAAAGTTGTTCAACAACAAGTTGATCCTCAACTTGAAGTTGCTCAACAAGAAATTACTTCTGAATTTCAATCAGTTCAACCAGAAGTTAATCCAACACCTATCACAGTTCAATTAGAAGTTACTTCTGAACTTGAAGTTGTTCAGGAACCTCTCCCTAAAACTGTTGTTCTTTTACCAGAACATCTGGACTTCGAATTTGAACATTCATAAGTTGTTACTTTACCGGAAGAAGATTAACTGGTTAACCCTCTTACATCAGTAACTACTGAAACTTCAACTTTACCAACACCAAAAGTCTATTACGGACCTGATGGTGAAGTTCTTCCCCTTAGTTTAATTTTTGTTGAGGAAGAATTTGAAGAAGATACAACACCTGCAACTCCATTCCATTTTGGAATAGGTCTTTATCTTTACCCTTATACTCCTCATTTTACTGGTCCTTTTGGTCTTGCTTCTTTTCAAGTACCCGTTGATTCTTTAGGACATTTATTGGGTCAGTTAACTATGGCCAAACAACCGTCAACATCCTAGACCATATCATCTGATGTAGCTACAGAAGAATCCTTTGTCACAACCTCTTCGATGTTTTATATTACTCCTGAGTCACATCTATATGGTGAATTGTCTATCTCGATTGGTTACCAATCTTTATCTAGAACCCACTTAGGGGTTGCTTCTACACCATGGTCATCACCCATGTCCTCTACTGGAATTTTACTTGGTTCTTCATTTACGGGAACTGAATAGTTTGATCCTGCATGTCAATATCAAATTGGGCAATCTAGTCAACAATGACCTATGTATCCACTACATACTAGATTGCCACCATATGAAGAGCCATATGCCTATTCAACTTATCCTCAATATCCTAAAGGACCATCATATGGTAGTATCCCACCATATTCAGGTTAGTCTGGAATGCGAGTCTGTCAATGGAAACCAACAATGCTAGTTCAACCGAGGCTTGTGTATCCAACACAACCAATGCAAATTGTTCAACTATTTCTACTACACCTGTTGTTACCACTGTACCGCAGTCACAAGTTCAAATGGTTGTATCTCAACCTATACAATCTGATCCTTTTACTTCCCAGCCACAAGTTTCAGGTCAGCAGGCCCAAGTTTCATAGGTTGTTGTACAAGAACCGCTTGTGTCTGAGGTCCAAAAACCTCAGGTTAGTGTACCTTTATCTGAAGTGACTCAGACTTACACTGGTGTAGTGTATTCACAACCTGGTCAAGCTAACATTTGGGGGAAATATCAATTTCAACAACCTGTACCCCAATAACCTTAGCAGTCCCAATATCAGCAGCCTCAATTCCAACAATTCCAACCCCAATTTGGACTTGCACAACAAGCTCAACCTCGGTTTGAACAATATCAAGCTTACCAAGGTCCTGGTCAATAAGGCTTTGCTGGTTATGGACAACCACAAATTCAACCTGGTTATCAACAACCACCTTATATTTGACTTGTTCAACAACCACCTTATCAAGGTTACCAAATGTAGATGCCCTATGTTGGCATGCAAAGACCTATTGCTCAGGCAATTCCATCATATCCTAGGTATGCTCAAACTAACTTGAATCGACAGTTTCCATTTGAAGCAACTCTTGAATTACTAGATTTAAACCGACTCACTAATGATCCAATTTTATATGCACCTTGGTGGTCGATAATTCCACATAAGTTACCTTCTAACATTCCAAAATTCACTGGAAATCCCAGAGAAGACCCATCAAATCATGTCATGACTTTTCATTTGTGGTGTTCATCAAACTCCTTGAATGATGATTCAATTAGACTTTGTATTTTCCAAATAACACTTACTGATCCGGTTGTGAAGTGGTACATTGAGTTACCATGAGCTTCTTTTGACAACTTTACGACTTTAGCCACCACATTTTTGGCCCACTTCCAGTTACCTATCATATACAAGACTGGAATGGAACTTCTGACCAACTTTAAATAGACTACTGCTACTCGTATATCAAATCATATTCATGAGTGGCAGCATCATCGTTGAATGGTTACGACTTATGTTCCTGATCATATTTTGGCTGAGTGGTTTATAAAATCCTTCTTGCCATCAATTACCGAGGATGTGGTGAAAGGTAGAGTTGTCACAGAAGAGCAAGTAATTTCTCGTGCCCAATATTTGGACTTGATTTATACACAGTCTAGCACACTCTACAACAAGATTCCAAACACACCCCAACCAACTTTCATTGTTCCTCCTCCACCATTGAGTAAGGACTCTCATGTCGACGATGGTGTGATTGGTTATTCGAGCACACAAATGGTAGGTAGACCATATGGTCAAACACTTGCCATTTCCAATCAAAATTCAAATGCATCAGAAAACACTCTTTCTTCTGTATTCAATGCCATATCATATGACAAAGGCAAGAACCAAAAGCAACTAGGAAGCAAGAAGAAGGGGAAAAACAAGAAGAAACAAGATAATTCCCCTCAAGAGAAATCATCTGATTCCTCTACTTCGGCAAGGAAACCTCGTTATCCATGTCTAATCTATAATGACGAGAATTTTACAAGATATTTTCCACACCGCTTGGAAGTCTCTAAGCTTCTACAGACTTCTAATACATTTGTAGTGTTGACTGATCCATTTCCAAACCTGGAGACACATTTGGTTGCAACAAACCATGCTTCCACATCCCAAGTACTTATGTTATCTATTACAAAGCCTAAAAGCAATGTTTTGGTGTCAACATGAAATAAAGATTTTGGAAATCCACCGTCATCTTCGAATAATCAGGCCATCGCTCAACCTACTCCTTCGACTTTGACTTCATTTGAAAATATTCCACCACCTATTGTGCAAGAATTGACAATAAAAACACCAAAGGGAGTTGTACATAAATCGACATTTAACCCTCGAGCTCGAGCACCTCAGAACTATAACATAGTAGAAGACCTTGTTCAATCACCTTATGCTATGTCGATGTTTGATGTGTTACAAAACTGTCCCTCCCAGAAGCAGGCTTTGCTATCAGCAATTAGTAGAATAGACCCTACGGATTCCAATATTGTGGTTTTCAACCATGTGGGATATAAAACACAGTGACCGACACAATTAGCTCTCTTAATTCAAGTAAAAGCTCTCAATAAAATGTTCACCAAACTATTATTGATGAGGTGGAATCTACTTGCATTATCTCAATGAGCTGTTGGAAAAAACTTGGTTCACCGTTGTCGTCACAATCACCAACAACATTAAAAGCTTTCGACGGACGCACATGTACACCTTGTGGGATTTTGAGTAACTTGCAAATTATTCTAGGGGGAAAACAATTAATATTGAAGTTGAGCTAGTTGATGGACCCCTCGACTACAACATTTCACTAAGAAGGTGATGGGTATCATAGTTATCAATTAGCTTGCCTTCTTTACATCTAGTTCTCAGGCTACTGGAAGGATTCCGTTGGTACACAGACCCCTGCTATCATTTCAAAATGTTGGTGTTGGTCTCTTTAAACATCCTTCCCTAATGGGTAGTTTTACGCTACCGTCACCATCTGATTTGGCGGAAGTGGCAAGAGTAGAGACTTGCAACATGATTTTCTCCACCTCATCTGATTTAAGGAGGATTACCAATAGTTCTAAAGTTGATAGTAATATTGAAGTTATGCTGCTAAGCCCCATTGAGCTTTCATAGCAATCAATTCTTTTGGCTTGCACGGCAAACCCAAATCCACTTTCACCAATTGTATGGGCAGACCGTTCATTAGAATATGGTACTTCTTCAGATCCTTTTTCACGTATATTTTCTATGGATGAAGCAATCGTCCAATCAATGATGATAGGAGAAGAACATTGGGAAGATTATCATCATCATTCCCATCTTCTAGATGACATTGAAGATTATTCAAATGAACTTAACCACCCTTCAATTTTTCATTTCCTTTCGAATTCTGTTTTCATAGATACAGTAGATTCTGAGCGAAACCTGTCAAATATTGAAGAAACGATTTCTATTAATATTTTGACCAAACCTAATGTTGTAGAAAACATTCATGTCAGAAAATCTTGTTCTCCATCAAAACTTGATACTTACCATACTCTCTTTCATGAATTTCGAGATATATTTTCATTATCATACGAGGAGATGCCAGGCATTGACTCTAGTATTGTTGAAAATGAAATCAAAATGTATCCTGATGTCAAACCAGTACGATAACGGCTTTAGCATGTTCATCCAAAGTAAGTTGCCACCATTAAAGTAGAATTTGAAAAGCTTTTGCATGCAGGTTTCATTTACCCTCTACCTCTCATTGATTGGGTTTCCAACATTGTTCATGTCATGAAAAAACAAGGAACAATTTAAGTGTGTGTCAATTATAGGGATGTAAATCAAGCTTGTCAAAAAGACAATTATCCTACTCCTTTTATCAACCAGATTATTGATGAATGTGTCAGATGCAAAATTTTCTCATTTATGGATGGTTTTTCTATTTTGTTAAGGGATAAATTCCCCTAGGGTCTTGGGTTGATACCCTAGCAGATCAGAGGTTATTTACAGAGAGAAACACACATTCCATACAGCCATGATGCTAATATAAACAAACTATACGAAAAAGGGGTGCACTTGAGGGTCCTTTGTTTGAGAAGATCCAGTTAGGGTCCAAACCCTCTTTGAGTTCCTTTTAGTCCTTCAACCTGCAAAACAAACAATTCTAGAAAGTACAACAGTATATTGACCAAGCATCATAAAGAAATCATCTTCATAACATAAGGAAAGGTAGTTAGTTATACAATTAAAAACAACCATTCACATATGAATTATAACATTGACATCATGAACATGAAGAAGATTTATATCAGGAACAAGACAAGTGTTTCTTTTATTATAAATAAATAAAGTACAAAAAGGAATGATTTCCCCTGATTCGTCCTTTCGTAGGCTCCAAGCAGGAACCATCCTCCAGATTCGTCCAGTCTCAAGCCTTAAACAAACTCCTTCCATGACTTACTCCATGATCTCTCAAGTAGAAAGACATCATCACACAAGGAAACAAGGGTTCCCTGTAAATGGGGGAAGTGTTGGAAGCACAAGGATCTTTAGACATGGTCAGGGAAAATCTCAGCAGAGTGACCTTTCTCTCTATTCTCTCCTCCCTTAGGCCTTCCCATTGAAGCCTTTTTATACTTCTCCCAAAGTATTTTTTTAGTTGGGAATTTGTTGGGAACAGTTGGGCCATGGGAACTAATAGGTAATTAGCAGGTAAAACCCGTGATCTCCACCCGAAATTAAGGAGTTTTAATTTTTTTTAAGTGTTTTAAGACATATACACGGGTTGGGTGTACACAAACCTGTGTATACATGCATTTAGCTCAAGGAAATGTCGCATATAGGGAGTAAAACACTGTTTTTTGAATATTTGGACCAGGTTTGGAAGGAGGGGTTTCCCTAGGCAATGAGTGTAGCATCACAAACATCAAGAGTGAGGTCTGGAGCTATAAAAAAGTTACAATCAAATCAATATCCACCCATAGGACCACTCTAAAACAACTTTTATTTGTCCATGGGCCACATTCTCTTATAGGAAACTCCCTTTCAGTTTGAAGAACGCAGGGACCACATTTCAGAGGGAAATGAACTATGCCTTCCATGACATCAAGCATATTTTTCAACCTTACCTTGACGATTCACCTACTCATTCACAAAAGTGGACTGATCACCCGCAACATTTGAGAACTATATTTTTACGATGTCGACACTACAAGATATGACTCAATCCACACAAATGTGTGTTTTGTGTTGGTTCTAGTTTATTGCTTTGATTTGTAGTGTCTAGAGATGGAATTCAACTCGATCGTCTAAAGGTTCAAGCAATTCTTGACTTGGCTCCACCTTTAAATCTTTTACAGTTACATAGACTCCAAGGGAAGGCTAACATTCTGAGGAGGTTCATTCCCAATTACGTTGAAATGGCTAAAGGTTTTACATGTATTTTGAAAAAAGGGATACCCTTTCGTTGGGATCAAGTTGTGCAAGCTTCCTTTGATGCTCTTAAAGATACCTTTATTAGAGCGTCATTAATGTATTCTCTAAATTATAAAAATGACTATTACCTGTATCTCGTCGCTGCATATACAACCATTGGCATGGTCTTAGTCCAAGAGGAAGATGGGATAGAACATCCTATATATTATTTGAGCCACAATCTCAATGGTATAGAAAGTAAGTACTCTTATGTCAAAAAATTAGCTTTGGTAGCTGTGCAAGCTGTTCAGAGATTTTGACACTACATCCTTCTCCGAAAGACCATTGTCATTTCGGATTGCAACCCTATGACATATATTTTGTCACGTTAATTGTTGGGGGGAAAATACTGAAAATGGATTGTAATTTTGCAGGATTTTGATCTGGAATTCATCAAGTCCAAATCAAAGAAATCTCTCGTTTTTGCCGATCTACCTTTTGACCTTCCCTCGACCTCCATTGATTCAACATCTGAACCATCGATTTTGGATGATTCTCTGTTCTTGATATCGTAATCTAACCAGTGGTATGGATATATACTGATTTATCTCCAGAACCAAACTTTCTGGCCAGAAACCTCTCACTCGTAATAGCAACATATCCGATACCAAGCCAAAGCTTATTTGATCATTGGCGACACTCTTTACCATCGTGGTATCGATACAATTTTATGGAGGTGCCTCACACATGAGGAAGCTGAGAAAGAATTGAATGATTGCCATTCAGATGCTTGTGGTGGACACTTATCTGGATATGCTACCACAAAAAGGATTCTCTGTGTCGGTTACTTCTGGCCAACTATATTCAAAGATTATGTTATTGTCATTAGAACCTATCATGCATGTCAGATCTATGACTATAAATCTAGATTACCAATTGCACCATTCCATCCAGTCATTGTTGTTGGACCATTTGCCAAATGGGTCATTGACTTCATGACATGTAATCCCACCTCGGCCATGGGGCATGGGTATATTATAGTCACAGTTGACTATTTTACCAAATGGGTTGAGGTGATGCCAACATTAAATAATAGTGGCGAAACAGCTACTCTTTTCTTTTTCAACCACATGGTTGCCCGATTTAGTGTACCACAAACTATAGTTACAGATCATGGGTTGCATTTTCATAATCACATGATGGATGAGTTGACTACTAAGTTAGGACTATCACATGATAGTTCTACCCCTTATTATCCACAAGTGAATGGACAAGTTGAGACCATCAACAAAGTCTTGAAGCGAATGCTTCAAAGTATGATAAGGGTATGTTAGAGTCGGTCTGGTCAGCCCTCCGTCAGAGATCAAAGCTCTTTGTGCATTTCAATTTTAGGTGTCCCGCTTCATCCACTCAGCTGCATTTCGCTAGGGACATGTCATGATTTGATGGAGAAAGTCATGCTACTCATTTTCCTTCATGACAGGCCTCTGTTGTTTTAGGTCTTGGTCCAAAATCAATGAAATTCATGATAGACAAGGTTTGGTCCTATTTCAGGACAGAGTCATTTTTTATTGTTTGGGTCTAGAAATTCATCAGTTTGGTCTTTGAAAACATGTCTGGAACAAAGTCATGCAGGCTAGAGGGAGATCTTATACACCTACAGTGCAGAAAGCTTCATCACCACCGCAAGAGACATCGACTCTTCTTCAAAACTCTGTTTTGAAGAAAAGTCAAACAAGGTCAACTATGACAAAATTTTCCAAAAATCGACAATTGACATTTTAAGATGCAGTAATGGATTTCAAATCCAAATGCCCAGTCATACAATTCCCACAAAGAAACGCCAAAAATTTTATCATGGGCGCCAAAATTTCAAAGAAAAAAGGAAAAACAGAGTGTTTTAAAAGTCAATGAAAAGTGCAAAACAAAAACATTAGAAAGTGGGTTTTTAAGGAAGCAAAAATCAAACCAGTTTCTCTCAAGCCTATATATACATGTTTGACCCAAAGCAGAGGTATTGTGCTGCTAAATGACTTGGAGAGGACATTTGCAAAGGTGTGAAGTTGATATGGTGAGCATTTGAGTGAGTTGGGAGGCGATTTGGGAAGCGCGGTGCACTCACCGGGCGCGACACACACGTAGCCAGCCCGCCATTGAAAGATTACACGGACGTGGCACATACAAGGCACGTGGTGCACTAGGAATTGCACGTGGCACATACAGTCCAACAGCCCAAAACGATGCCAAACCACTTCAAAACTTGGAAAAAGCGATCAAATTGAAAGGTAAGCCTTGTAACATCACCTGCTCATCAAGTTTTGTCAAGAATATGGTATTTGTGAAGAGGTTGAATCTCACCTAAAACGCATAATGTCACCCATGAGAAAATCTATAAGAATAGGAAGGCTGGGGTTGCAAAACTATGATGAAAGCACCAAGGTCACTCCCCTCCCTTTCTCTTTTCCTCTCCTCTCATTTTTCCTCATCTCCCCTTGACCATTTTTCCCAAAAACCGCCCTAAACCCTCTTCCCTGTTTTTCCAAGCAAATTTGGGCGACTTTAACAGTGCGCAACGCACACACATGGTGGCGCGGCGCACTCATTCTGTGCGGTGCACTGGGAGCCAGTTCACAGTTTAAATTTGCCACTGGCACGATGCACTCAGAGTGCGTGGTGCACTGGGTAGTGCACGCGGCACATAGACTTACAAGCCCGAAAATCTACCAATTTGCCTAAAATTTTATGAATGCCTATCAAACTTGAGAGGTAGACCAACTACCTTCACTCTTGGCATTAAAATTGAGAAGAATACCAGGATTTAAAGACTATGAATTAAATGAAAAATGTTTTGATAAAGCCACCCTAAGAAGACACAAAGAAAATCAAGAAAATAGGGTTTTGCTATAGTGACAGTGTTGTAAAATGTTCTCCTACCCTACCCCTATCACCATTTTCCCTGCATCATTTTCCCCTTATCTTCACCCTAACATCACTATAATCATATTCATTTTCCCCCTTTATTCCTATGGCTCAAAATTCAAACCCTACCCCATCAAACCTATACCCAAAATACTCCTAAATCCCTGATAACTTTCTCCTCTTAATCCCTATTCCCTATTTCATCATTCCCCTCCTGATACTCCCTATTTTATTGTCCCCTTGGTGACAGATTTGCAGAGCATCTACCAGTTCAGTGGGTTCAGAGGGCAACACAAAATTCAGGGTACAAACAGCAGTAATGGCATCAGAAGTTTCATCAGATTATGAGGGGGAAACTCACAGTGATACAACTTCAGGAGAACAGGCTCCCCGGAGACCTAGGAGTGGCAGACATGTCAGGGATGAACCAAACACCCTCACTGAGTTGCAGGCATGCCCTCTCGCTATGTCTTGTTTCCAGAACTTAGCATGTTTTGAATTTTGTAAGAGGGTGGCAAATGTCTGAATTCATCATGAGTTGGCCCGTCTTTTTGCACTTCACCTACATGGAGGTCAGTCTATCTTGGCAGGGGTCACTTTCACATTGACACCTGAAACCATATCAGTGGCAACATGCATACCAAATGTTGGAGAACAGTGGCACAAGAAGATGAAGGTGGAGAGGGAACTTTATGAGCCTTACATTAAGGTCAGTTGTTTGAGTCAGCTCACTAGAGTTTTCCCATTCAGATTTCTGAGAGATGAGTATGCTCCGCTCATGGAATTGATCATGAAATACTTTAGTTGTGAGGGGAGGTTTTCTCGCCTTTATGCCTATCACATCAGGTTGCTCATGCACTTTACCAGGGTGCGTATGATGAACCTCCCATTTTTTATCTGCGGGAACATAGAGAAAATGAAAAAGTTCATGCATCACAAGACCCCTCGGCAGCAGCTCAACAGTGTATATCACTTCGCTCTTATCTAGATTTTGGTGGATCATCAGTTGGGATTGCAGGGCATTGCTTGGGAGGACTTCATCTCCTGTGATTTCTTTAGCGCTCCACAGGTAGTATCAAAGGCAAAGCATGAGATAGGTGGTCCTTCTCATGAGCATGAATGCCATGAGACCACTATGGTGCCATTTTCCATCACATATCAGAGAGGCTATCCGAAAGGCACCAGGCCTTTGTTTGTGGCAGCAAAGCGAGTGTTATCTCCACCCGGGGTGCAAGGGGCCGCGCTTCCTACATCAGAAATACAAGTACAGGACAAGGGCAAGAAGCCCAAACATGAGGAGGGGCCTCGAGGTGTGCCACCAGGTAAACGAGAGACCAGATTCATTCTCCTTCATGATGATGATGATACAAATACACATCCACAAAATGCACAGCTGAAAGAGATCTTCCAGGAGCAAGAGACAGAGATTCAATCCTTGACACTCAAGTTGGAGATGGCCAAATGGAACATCAGGTATTTGGAGCAGAGGAACAAACAGCTGGAAGACCAGCATGTGATCATGGAGCTGCAGAACATCCGTGAGGATCGCTTAACTGCCCAGCAAAGGAGGATTGAATTCACTTCATTGGAGCAACAATTTATTGATGATTGTGAGTCTGTTCTTGAGAGAGTTAACATGCACCTGGACAACATGTTGAACAAGGCTGATGAAGACAACACACTGCTAAGACACATGACTCGTCATTACAGGCCATAGAACTTGAGTTTGCGAGCCCAAATAAGGAGTTTGAAAGCAAAATTGAGGAAAGCCACAAGAAGGGCAAAACGGGAAAAAGAGTAAGATAGGCTTAGAATCTTGGCCAAGGATTCCTTGGCTCAGCATGGCACTCCATAGAGAGCCCCCAGCCCAATTTTTTTGAAATTTGGGGCAATTTTGTGTTTTTGGAAATTTTTTGGTAAAAAAACACGGTTTTTCTCCCTGTGCGTCGCGCACCCCGTGCGGCGCTAAAATTCTAGAACTCAGATTGAGAAACGGCTTGCATTTTTGGATTCAACATCGAAAAATATGTCTACTGGTGTCCGGGCAAGAAATTTTGATATGTTTTGGGCCTCCTAAAGGTTAAAAAACACCCAAAAATGGCCTCTCTGCCACTTTTTGGACACACAGAAAGCAGTCTTGGTAGAATGAATATTTGGAGGGGCCAATGAGCACCAAATTCAGAAATTCTAGTGGGGTTAGAAATTAGATGGGACAAGCTTTCCAACAAGCCCACTTGGGCACATTGTGGACACCTACAAGTGCCCCAAAACAGGCCCTAAAGTAGCATGACGCACAGAGAAAAGCGTGCGGTGCACAGAGGAAATTTTGCCGAGTTTGCTCCCATTTCGCGAAATTTCGAGTCACGACTTCTCCAAGTGGGCCCGGTCATCCACTCTTCGGTTTTTTGGCACCAAAGGCAGCTTTGAAAGAGTTTTCTCTCCATGTGGGCATCTATCCAAGTGGCAAAGAATGCAAAGGGTCACCATAGCCAAATGTCATGCTTGAGAGTGTTGCACCTGTAGCTGATGGTTGGCTCTCCATCTCCATTTCGAAATGATTTGAGTAACTTCCAAACCCCTGGGCATTCCATCTATTCTCCCCACATTCTATATATTGTATGCATTTTATTTGCAAAGGTTTGGCTGGCTTGTAACTTCTGGGAGACTGTGGGAAAGAAACTCTGTTTCTGCACTGTGTATTTTTGACAGAGAGTTTAATGAAAGGCAGCGGCTCTGTTTCATGAGATTCTTGTGGTTGTGAGTGTAGAAAATGTGTTCTTATGTTCCATATGTATCTTGTTATGTTTCATTTCAATGAAATTTTCTAAGTGATATTAGGTAGAATTCAATTTATATTGCTCTGCCTGTGGGAAAATTTCATGTGCAGTGTTATTCTTCTGTTGAAAAGGATTCATGCGACCATGACCTTTTCACTATCTTTGGAAATCTTTCCATTCCATGTCACCTTAAGTTGAAATTGCTTTGCTTCCCACCTACCTTGCATCACGGAATAATCTGTGCCTTCATTCTCAATTCTCTGTTCTTTGCTAAGCGCCAGTCCCATATACATCCCAGAAGCTCGGCCACTTTTCAAAAATCTTTTCCAAAATCCTCTTTCACTTACTAGCCTAAGGTAAACATCGCATTGTAAGTCATCTCAGACCATTTTTCCTATCCATTCGCTGAGTGTGACTCGAAGAGAGCCCTCTTCTGCTCTGGTAGGGCTAGCTACCAGACTGAGCGTGGTTTGTGGTTACCCTAATTTTTTGCCTTCCTTCAGCCTGAGGCAGATTTAGATGCTAACAGGGTACATAAACAAAACTGGATTTTAATCTTGTACTCTTCCTTGTGGGCATATCGAACCTCAGTGAGAAATGCAACAAGATTTACACCCTTTCAGTTGGTGTACGTTTGGAAGCAATCTTACCGATACAATGTGAAACTTCATCTCTCAAAGTCGTAATTGATCTGTTACCCAACACTTCTGAAGAAGAAGTGCGTTTCTTGGAACTTATTGATCTGGATGAAACCCGTTGTGGTGCCGTATTAGCTAATGAAGTGCATAAGAAATGAATTGAGGCGCAATACGATAGAAATGTCAAACCTCGTATCTTCTCAGAAGGAGACTTGGTCTTACTTTACGATCAGGAAGCTGATAAACTTGGAGTAGGGGAATTTGAACTGCTATGGATGGGTCCTTATATTGTCAAGTGTGTTTTGGAAAAAGGTGCCTACGAGTTAGTAGATTATGATGGGATTCCATTGTCGCAGCCCCAAAACGGGTTGTACCTCAAACATTACTATGCTTAATTGAGTGTAGTAAAACTCATTGTATATATGCCTTCATTGCATGTGTGTGTCAATTTGTCTTTTAGAGTTTTTTTATCTGGTTAGTAATCTTCTTTGCATTTTTTGTATATGTCAGAATCTCCAGAATCATTTGTTGGTTATGCCGATGTTGCTAGTCATAGTACGCAGAACCTACCTTTTGCAGCATGGGCTATTTCCACTCCAACTGGCAAGTTAGTGAGATTTCAAGGGATATGTATTAGTCGTTCAATGAACAATATTGCTGAGTATAGCGCGTTGATCAAACTTCTCTCTGATGTCATTTCACTTGGCATTTGCGAAATTATCATTAGGCTGGACTCACAACTCATTGTACTACAACATATACAAGTGTGTATATCGTTTGAAACCCAACAATTCTTTGTATGTTCCTTAGAGTTCGTATTTTGGAAAGGCATTTTGAATACATTTAATATCAACATATTTCCATAAACCTTAACACATTAATTGATTCTCTAGCGAATTATCTGTTAAACAAACAATTGCGGCACATGTAAAAGTAACATTTTCAATTCACATCATTAGTTGAATAGGATTGCACATAACCATAGAAAACTTTGAAAGTAAAAATAGATAGATGTTTTAAAAGTTCTTACAAAATTTGTGTCCTAGACAAGTTCGATCATCTAACCCAAAAAATCAAAATGCATGCAAGAAAACATCCTATGTAGACCTAGTGATGCTCATGATAGCAGGTCACAACCTATGCTATAATGCGCAAAAGCCTCATCCAACGCCTAGGAACACTAATAGTGTCACACTACAGCCTCATAGGTAACTCCTCAATCCTGACATCCGAAATACCAAGGGTTAATCCCTCTATGTGATCCTGCAACTTTGCCAATGTTTCGGCCAAATCTAGTTCGTGGAGAACTTCTCTCCCAATATTTCTTTGCGCTGGCCCACCTACCTCCTATGGGTGTCTCATAGGTCGAACAATACCCACATCTACATGCATGAGAATGATTTTAGTTTAGTCTTGGAAACATTAAAAACACAAAAACATGTAGAAGCTTGAAAATCAAAAAACACTTTGGTAAAACAATTTACCTATAGCACTTGATTGTGCTCAAATTGGTAGAATCAAGTCTGGATCTCCACAAAAATCCATCCCTGAGTATGGATGGTCCTTGATGACAATGTATTGTCGATCGAGCCAACTGAAGAATGCAGTGGAAAAAATGATTGTTGATTGACCCGCATGTCGAGCCATCAATTCGACACACCTTTACATACGTGGATCTCTAAGACCAGATACACCCAATGATACATGCTACAGTTGCATCAATGGAATTCTCTTTAAGGTAAAAGAAATTAAGATCTAATCATAGCAGAAATTCTTCATCTTACCACTTTTTATCTTGGTCAGTTGTTCTTTCAGTGAAGAAAGCACAACCTCACACTAGTTGAATACTTTTGGCTCTAGACACTCAAGTGCATACTACATATATGATCTGTTCGCTAGATGAAGTGTCACACTACCAACCAACTTTGCGATTATGAAGAGGATCATTCTCAAAGGAAAATCACTTACATCCCTGATGTTTATTTTCCCATCCTTTCTAGGTTGTGTACCTGGCTGACAAAACTGTCGAATGTAATCCTTCACTGATTCACCTCCACGGGCAAATCCAGAAGTTAGATGGGGGCACCTCGCCTCAACAGTTTGGTAAGAAATTAAATATCATCAATGGTAATAGGGACCATTTTATCCCCTATGTGGAAAGTCTGATCTATCAGATCCCATGCATGAACTAGGAACTGCAATAGTTCTATTTCTTTCCTCATTTCAGACAACATGAAGTATTTGAGAAACCCACAGTTTTTTAGGGCCTCAACTGTACACAGATTATTTAGGAAACCATGTCTTGTTCTTCATTCCTCTTTCTCACAATGAAGTCGACATTCTGATCCGATCAAAGCCTGAAATCCAATCATAAGCTTAGTTACGATCCTTTCCATTCAAAAAACAGGACAATTTTTGGAGCAAACAACTAAATTAAGATTGTGAAACTTGACCAACATAGCCTAGGCACAGAGATAGTGCGCTGAAGAGCACACAACCTTCTATCAAGGTGCTCTTTAGTGTAGTTTTCAATGTGAAAGCCTCCGCTGGTCCTGAGGTGAAAAAATCAAACCCTAGACGCCCAAAAAAAACCCTAAAACTTCCATGAGACAATAAAAGAATGACTTGAAAAGAAAGAGGAGGGGTAGATCTCCTACCTAGTCTAGACGGCATGAGAAATGGTCCACAGAATCTCTCACAATCAGCTGTTGAAGTTCGAGGTAAAAAACTAGCCCAAAGCACAAAACTGAATGGTAAGTATCAAATGGTAAAAACTTGTTTTATGTTTATTTCATGTTCATTAATCATGTTAAAATTAGTATTTACCTATTTTTACCTATGAAACAAGTATTTTTAATCCATTTGGTGATGTTTTGAGTATTTTTTACAACTGACTTACAAAATTTTACGTGCTCGATTGTAAATTGTACCTTTGACCATAGAGCATACTTTTATCTCTTTTTCAAGCTCTGATAAATAACAAAAAAGGAACCCCCGTGGAGTCCTCTTTAAGCTCTTTTCAAACTCTCTAAATATGAAAACATTGTCGAGTGCTTATCCTTTTCAGCTCATTAACGGATTGGAAACAACATCTACTCAGTATAAGTTTAACCCTTTTTTGGGCTGAGATAAATTAACTACGAGAAAGGAATACGTTGATCGAACATGACCAATAGGTTATCTCTTGTATTGTTTTACATTTTTTCAGACTTGAGATACAAATCTATGAAAAAGAACTTGTGGAATTTTTTTTCTATCCCTTTTCAAACTCTCTAAACATGAAAAGGACTGAGTTATCTGTCGTTAAACTCATTAAAAAATCAAATAACGTCAAACTTATCCATCTAGACAAGACCGAGTTTCACCTTCGCTAGACTCATTAAAACATCACATTGCGATGGATTCACACGAAGGGTGGAATTATATAACAAGCATATGTTATCCTCCTCAAGCTTGATAAAAAATAAAGAGGTACTAGTCAACATTGACTGGGGAAAATGGAAAAAGGGGTAAACCACTTTATTGTAGCAGGTCGCTCTTGAACATGACACTTTCACTTCATCACTATGACTACTTGGGTTGGGTTATCAGCATGATGGTTGTCATACTATTGGTCTATCATACCATCCTTCACTTTGTTTTGGGTCAATGCTACCAATTCATTTCAGTGTCACCGACATGTTCAAGAGAAGTCATCTAGTTAAAATTCATCCTTTACAATACCATAAACCTTCATTTTCATGACCTCCATTCCTAAACCTTGTGTTGTAAGTCAAATTCCGTCTCTAGAATCATTACACTCATTTTGTGTCGTTGATGTGGGATGCATCAAGGCCCTCCTACAACAAGTTGCTTCTTGTCGACATCAGCACATCATCCAAGAAGTTGACTTAGAAGCACCCTTCCAATACCTTGAGGCTTTCATATATCAGTGGTATGTTTCTCACTTCGGGCGATAGTTTGACATCAATGGCCTTCAACCGAAATACTATGTATGGTGTTTGACATCAAAACATCCATTCACACCATGCAAAATGTACTGCAGTACCTTGAGGATCTTTATCATTATCGATGATTTCTCTCGCATCTGTTAATAGTTTACATCATTGGTTGGTAACTAGATGGTGTCTTTCCATGTTTGACTTCATATCACATATTCACATGATTAGACTCGTACTTGAGCGAATGATTGCATGAGATAGAAGACCCAGAATCTAGTTTCATCCATCTGGGCTGTGGCTTCACGAGTACTACATCATATGTAGAATGGATTACACTGATGGTCATCCACTCATGGGTATATATGTGTAGATGACTCTATATATACATGTAATGAAAGTTTATATGTTGAGCATGGGTATGCCTTCCCTTAGCTATTCATGAAAAAAGATCAAAATATCATAATATATGTATTGTAATTGATGCAGGTCATCTTCCACTTCGAAACCTCCTCATCACATTGTAAAGCATTTCATTCGACATTTACATTTTTTGAATTCATGCTTTAGGGGGTAGCTATTACAGATCCATTTGGGCATATCACTCCCATCATCCATATCAGCGTTTTAGGCCTCATCAAACACTAATTTCAGTTGCTACATGTCATAAACAAGTAAACCTTTTGAATGCCTCCTTCCCAGATAGTTTCATGACTTGAAGACATCCTGAAATGATCTCTAAAGGGACCAGTGCAGATAGGCCCATGTAGGGGTGCACTGTAGAGCAGTTAAGTCCATGCCAAGGTGCTCTGCAGAGCACTTAGGCCCTCTTTGACCTGTGCTGGGTGAGATTGAGAGAAATTCACATAGGGTTTGGGGAATATTCTTATCTCTTGGAGTCTTCTAGAAATTTCCCTCATTTATCAACTACTATGAGCTCGGAAATGGATGAGGAATGAGTTAAGATGCATCCTATTCTCTCATCCCTTCCTCCATGGAACTAATTCTAAGTATGGAAGGCCATTCAATACCCCCATTTATGACATAACCTCCTCCATCTTCCTATAAATGGATCACTCATCTAAGTGATCAAGGGCTGGACTTTGATGAATTGTAAGGAGATAATGTTGCTATTAGAATCGACTTTGAGACAAGTATTGTTATGCTTCTAGAGTGTCATGCTTTTGATGTGATGTGGATGGGATCAAAGCTGGAGGAGTGACTTCAAATTAGACTTCATGGTTGTAATTCTTCCTTCTATTCAATAAAGTATTTGAACCTTTTTCGATATGCTTATCTTGTTATATGATGCTTATATGTGTGAATGTATCTAATTCCATTTACTTGTAATCAATAGATCTTTTGCTTTGATTGGTTCTTTGTCTTATGTTGATGTTTATAGGTACTTCTCAAGTGCGTTAAGTACGGGATGGGGCGATGGGACTGATATAAAAGAGACAAAAGGAAAGCAAAACTACAAGTAGGTATTCTCATCCTCTTTGTCTTATCTATTGCTTATAGGAAAAGGCTAAAGTGCTTTAAACTATTGTTCTATATATGGCTACTTATCTAGGGAATTAGTATTTATCCGTAGATACCAAATTCTCCAAAACACATTTGGCCATACTTTCCACCATTATTGGACACATCTAATATTGCAGAACAACTCACACCAATAGAGCTCAACCTGGACTGCATGGAACAGGCCAAAATTGATCAACTCATGGACATGCAGATCAATAACACTTGCCAACAGAGAATCCAACTATATAAATTTGTCAAAGCAGGCCAACTCCTTCACCAGGGAAAGAGGTTCACTAGGGACCATGTTCAACAAAAAATTTCTCACCTCATTAAGGCTCTGCACGCAATGGAGACCATTTCCTCCCAAGGTCAGAGGAATGATCCAAGTGGATATTGGTGGCCACCCACCTATTCCACCTAGACCTCTAGTCGGTTTCATATGTTTCCTTTTTTATTTCAACATTTACTCTTTTCAACAATTTTTTGGGTCCTAAACTTCTGGAACAGTTTGACCCCCTAAATGACACTTTTTTGAGGTTCATTACAATCTTTGCCCCAAATCCTGTAGTACTCAAAGAGGCCTATCCAAAAAGGTATCGTACATGCCAAACGAAGATAATATGACCAAGTTACGACCTTGAGAAGTTGGCTAACCAACTAACCCCAATGGGGCCCATAAACTCCTTTCATTACATCTCCTGGGGTTAGGGCTTTGGTTGTTTAGGGTATTCTCTTATTGTTCAATAATAAATAGGCCCTTGAGCCTTATTGTAACACATATCAAAGGCATGTATCCACCACATCTCTTTTTAGAGATAAGCTATCACTGCCCAAGCTAGTTTATTTCCATTCCATTCGTAAGCATATTTCAGTATTTTGATATTAATGAAATAAGGTTTTATTTCTTCCAAATCTCTATATTTATGGTTATATCTATAATTTGTTGCATTTGTATTTAAGTTCGGATCATTATATGACAGTAATAATGTATGGCTTTCATCATGTTTTGATTTGTAAATGAATCAACAATGAATATATAACTTAATAGATGATGATGAAACTAATGTGATAAGGCATCAATGCTTCTTAGCGATTCTCAAATAAGTATGAGACCCTTATTCTTAGATATGTTGTTATGACCTGTAGAATGCATACTTGTCACATGTCCGATAAATTTTTTGTCATGGCTAGTAGGGGTCTAGTGAAGCCTTTGTTCAAATATTTTCATTTGTATCATTGTTGATGAGAACTAGTATTACAGCAAGAATGTTGCAAATCCTGGGGCTATTAGCTTTACTTTATCAACCCGGGGTTCGTACAAACTTGGACGTGACAATGCTGCATACACAAGTAAAAGTGATGGTTATGCCCTTTATCATTGTTCAACTGGCGAGAGACAACTAGGGTTTTTCAAGCTAGACTTCTATGGATTCAGAAGAAGCTTGATTACTGATGAGGGAAAGAGAAATCTACTCTGAGAGAAAGCTTGTCTACTGTAATAAGGAAACAGATTGAAATCCAACGCTAAAATCACACCATTTTGTAACTAACTTCTAAGAGACTATGCTTTAGAAAGAATTCTAGGTTAACATGTATGAAATTCTACTCTCTTAAGCATGTAAATTCAAAACATCAAACATGCTACTACTGTGCATGTAAATGACTTAAAATAAATATGTTTTTCCTTTTGTCTTTTTTTTATGGAAAAGTGTGAAAGCTAATCTCTTTTGGTGATGTGGTAGGTGGCTTAGGAATGCTAGTGGACGGTTGGAAGGTTTGGGATACGCTTAGGTGACTTTCTTCCTAGAGGCTTTTCCCTCAATTCAGCCTCAAAACAGGCCACTACAGGAAAACTTGCAAGATGTCCTAAAAACCTACAGGATTCCCTATATTTCTATAGGATACACGCGAGAGAAAAATGATGGGTGTTTAAGCTGATGGAAGGCTTAGAGAAGGTGGTTGGTGGATGGAATGAAGCAAGAACATGCCTAGGATCACTCAAAACTCAAAACCAAGGTTGGGAGATGGTTGGATTTGCTTAACATGCTTGGAGAAGTTTCCTCGTAAAATGATGAAATTGGTGAGGGTCTTAGTGAATGCAAGGAATTATCATCGATGGATGAAGTTTGAGGGAGGCTGTTGGCTATGAGATCTCTTTTTACTTCTGAAACACCTGCACTACATCAAACATTGATATTTGCCCAAAAATCATGTAAACAAGGAGAATTTCAAAAAGCTAGGAAAACAGATTTTAATGAGCTAGCTGTCTACTTCATGCATGAGGAAAACTTGAAGAATAATATGGAATCATTAATGAGATCTATTGTAGGAATAAAGATGGAAGAAATGATAACTAGATCCTACTTTTTCAAACTGATCATTTGCTCGCTTAAGTACAAAAAACTCTAAATTTTATGAGAAAGTAGAATTCTGTCTTTTTGGGGATGCATAGGAGTCCTTTCCTCAATCATGATCTCTGAAGGAAGAAGTGAGGCCAAAACACCTATTGACATATTTTTGATGTTCTTTTATCTCTTCTAAACTACTGCTAAAGTAAATCCCAAATGGAAGAAAACTAAAAAACAAATTAATCAAATCTACACCACTTGCAATGAAATACTTCGAAGGACAATTTAACCAAGAATCTATGAAATTGATCTAAGCATACAGATACAAGAAGAGGAGCCTTTGTTGCTAGGGCTGGGCCCTAACCTAGGAGCTTCAGCTCTCTGATTTAACTCATTACTAGATCAAGAAAGTACATTCTCATTATCAAAACAAAAAATTACATAGCAGTGCCTTCCACAAGTCTAGAGCTCAAAAATAACTAGTGTTTTTACAACAAAAATTTGAATCCTAATGAGGCTTTAGGTCTCTTTATTTATACAATTGAAGTCTCCAACGACGTCCTTAAATCTAGGGAGGCTCGGCTCCCAAACTCAAGATAAACTAACTCTTTGACTGTCACTTGCTCTGTTGCCTTTTGATCTTCATGAATTGGTTTCTTGTACTCTGAGCTATTGTGATTGATGGAGGAATATTCGAATGAGGGAGGAGTGAATGAGGAGGATTTACCTCCTACAATCTCTCTTCCTTGTCCCATTCAATTTTCAGCCCTTAATCTTGCGAAAATTCCCTGATTTTCCCTCACAAACCTACATTCAATGCACATTTGTCCACTAGGAATGATATCTCACTTTGACTCATCTCATTAAACAAAATATAATCAGAACATGTAATAAGTTGCGAGAAGAGTTGATTTGACTAAGATAGGAGGCGAATTAAGGTCCATATAGTTACCCAATGATGAGGATCATCATCACCCCCCTACTGAAAGTGTTGCTCATCCTCTGAGCAACTCTATCGATATCCATATCTTTCATAGCTCTGGTGGCCTCCCTGACATCCCATGCTTCTACTATGGTCTCCTCTTCTTGTACGTAGAATCATACCTTCCTTTCTATCTCCTCCCAATACTTTTTTTCTTCCTATTCCTTCCTTCCTTCTAACATCCCCAAGAGCAGTGGTGGACTAAGTCTCAAGCCAATCCAATTGACTTTGAGCCTTTCGATGGTTTGCCTGTACATGGGTGTCATATTCAATGCTTCTCTCATTCCTTGAGGAGAATGGTACTCTCTGATTTTCAAACTAAAGGGTAAATTATTCCATCTCCTTTTGAAATCTTGCATGTTGTCATCCCCTAACAGCCTGGACATATCCTCAAAATGTGTAATTGCTTGCTCTTGGGTAGCAAGATACCTGGGTACAAGTTGAGGATCATTTGAAATTAAATTATGTGTGATGATGACAACCATTGGATTTGACTACTCAGCTCTTGTCATGAGAGGCTCTATTTGTTCCCTTGTTAATATCTTCTTCATTTCTATAGCCCTTGCTTCCTCATGGTTCATCCATGATGCAAAAGCCATCAACTGTAAATCCCTTAGTTCTGCATTAGGGTCCCATACATTCAGATCTATCAAAGCCATGTTATGCAAGTAGAACTTAGACACCTTAGCCCTATCCTCCAGTGTGCTTTGATCACAAAGATCAATGAACTGTATATAATCCTAGAATGGCATAGTTCCTCTCTGCTAGGGTCTTGATTTGGAATAATGCATGCATAGGACTTAGCTGGCATCCTACACTGGATTGCCTCTTGGGATAGACTGGCCATGGTTGCTAATTGATTCTCTCTTTATTTCAGTTGTCCTTTCAACCATGCATTTTCTGCCTCCAACTGAGCTTTCATTATGGCCTCTCTGTCCCTTAAGGTACTCAGTTCTCTGCCCATCTCTTTAAGCTTTTCCTCCATGTGACCTATGTCCTCCACTCCCTTGGACATGGCAATCTACATCCATCTATGTGTTCTTTCTCTTTCTTTCTCAAGCTCAAAGAATAATGGGATGGAAATTTTTTGTGGAATGACCCTACCCCCTTCAACAAATATATAGCAGGAGTCAAGGTTAAGCTGAGGACTAGGTTCCCTTAACTCTGGATCCTCCTTCTTTGTTTCTTGTTGCATACTCCCTTCCTTATCCAATTTTTGAGTTTCCTGTAGGTTTAGCAGAGTTTCCTATAGGATTGACTCTGCTTCCTGTAGGTCCTGCTGGTATCATGTAGGATGTATTTTCCCTTGGATGAGGCAGATCTAGTCATAGGCCTTCTCACATAAGTGATAAGAGACTTAAGGGAGGTTTGTGATGAGGATCATTCTCCTTGAGTTTTTATAAGAGGATGCATTTTCTCCTACTCTGTAGGTGAGTCTTCAACAAAAATGGGAACCTTAGTGGGAGTTTGAAGTTTTCGCTGCCTTATCCTTGTACTTTTTCTTGTTCTAAAGTGTAAGGGGGTTTGTCCCTGTCTTTTGCCCTTTTGTTTGATAGGGGTGGTAAGGGTAGTGAGGGAAGTTGTTGCCTCTTTTTCAGTGGGTTCTAAAGACACCATGAATGACTCCTCCTTGTCTTCTGCATCCTCTTTTCCATTTCCCTTTTCATATTTGTCTTTCTCCTCTTCTTCTCCCTCTAGTTCCTCACCTTGTTCATCAGTTTCCTTCTTCGCATCTTCTTTTGTTTCTTCACCACTTTCCTTCTCTTTCTCTTCCTCTTCTTAATCATTTATTTCCTCTTCATCCCTCTCTACTTCTTCTTCATCTATTTCAGTCTCTTCTTCATCCCTTTCACTGATAATAAGTCTCTTGTCATATTTGAGGGCTTTTATGCCCTCCCCTATCTATATGTCTCTGAAAATTTCCCATGTGATAGGAATTCTAAGGTTTTGGAGCAAATCTTCTATGGCTAGTCTAATTAACCCATGATGGGCTAGATGTTGGTAGTTTCCTTCCTGCACCTTCATGCTCTTATCTATCAGTGATTAAAGAAGGAAGTAGGGTATATTCTATGGTGAGGAGGTGTATCTGTTGCAAACCTTAGTTCTTCAAGAAGCCTAAAGTGGTATCCATATACCACACTATACCTACCTTCACATGATATATATTTTATAAGGTGGTACAGCTTATTTCATTCCAAGGGTATGGTAGGCTTGCTCTTCTTACTCCATTTTTGTCTTCCATGGCCTCCTCTCGCTCTAAAAAGAATTTCTACCTTGCAGTTTGGCTATTTCCCTTGTCCTCCTTTCTCCAAGGCACTCCTAAGGGAAGTGTGGTAATTCTACCTATGAGTTCAGGGCTGAGTTCTATGGAGAGGCCTCTCACCACCATAGTAACATGGGTCCTAGTCAGTGGAATGATGGAGAGAGAAAAATCTCTTGCTACTTCATCATCATGCCCCCCCAATTTCTCAAAGAAACCCATCCAATTATGTCTTGTGAATATCTCTAGCATAGGAGGGTATTGATTAATCCTCACAGTGTTAAGGGGATCCCTTCTATTAAACTCCCCTATCATTTTTCTTTTGATGGATGGAGGAGTATATATGTCTGATACAAAATTTTAATGAAGGAGGAAATTGAACTGAAATTTATGTGGATACAATTCCCTTATACTACAATTAATTCCAAAAAACTAGAAGATTTTTTGTTCCTTTCACTTGGAAAAATTGTGGGAATATGTAGAGCCTACCTCCTTACAATGCTTGATGTTGCCAACCCCTATTTTCCTCCCTCTGAAATTTCTCACTGCCAATCTTGTAGACTGCCTGACTGTATCCTGTAGGATTCCTATGGGATCCTATAGGATTTCCTGTAGGATCCTGTAGGTGGTCTTGTACAGGGAAAAAACTGAAATTTTCCTTTCCTGTAGGCTACTTGAGGGCTGAGAGTGACTTTGCTAGTGTGAGCCTCGAGAATGTGTATGCATCTATGCATGGGGATCAATGTTTATTTCCTCTTATGGTCGATTTGAGTGAGGTGGTGTGTTGGAAACCGAGGTAAGAATATATATTTTTGGACCATTGGTTCCACTACCACATCATGATTCTCCTCACCACGTAATCAACTCCCACTTTGGGCATCCATAGCTTAACCGCTTTCGACCTCATCCTCCTTTTCTGTGACTTGATAGCTACCACATTTGTGAGGACTAATTGTTTTGTCCTTGTTGACTAAACGAAGGTGGCCAAGTTAACTAACCACCTTTCTCTTATAAAACAAATCATTCCCAATCTTTACATCTTCTGATGACATTATGAAAATCAGAGAGTGGAAGCGAGATACTTACCTGTGGTAGCAATACCTTGCTGTAGTTTGTTGAAGAAATAAGGTTTTTGATGTGTGTTGGCTGCATGTTTTTTCTCCTCTCCTTTTTTATATTATTCTCTGATGATTTTCCTTGATGTGCAGGTACCTGGTGTTGATGATGATGCTGCTGCTGTTGCTACTAGGCTCTGCATGAGCTTCTTCTGCCTTTGGATATCCATGCTTGAAACTTGTTGCAACCTATGATTTATTTTTTGTGGGATAGGTTGCTATAGGATTTCCTACAGGATGTCTTGTAGTTGCTTCTCCCTTAAATATTTTAATCATATTCTACTACTGGGATCTGAGGATGATTAGCATGGGCATACAGGAGGTCTAGGGGTTTGGGAATGATGAAAAATAACCTTCAAGTGTTGTCCCCTTGCTCTTTGTCTTCATCTTTTTCCCTCTATGTTTTTTTTTCTGAAAACTGTAATTTTTTTTTTATGAATGGAGGGGGCGATCATGGTGGAGAGAGGTATGGTAATGAGATGGTGATGTAGGAATTTATTTATTTGACATGGGTAGGACATTTCCTTGCTGTAGGGTAACTTCCTTTAATATTCTCAAGCCACCGTAATTCCTACAAGATCATCCTGTAGGTTTTCAAGGAATCCCGTAGGTTTACATGGAATCCTATAGAAAACATAGAACCCTTGAAAACTGAGAAAAATTCGTGGAAAGATGAAAGGAATGGTAGAATGATGAAGGATAATGAATGGAGAAATAAAAATATGAGTTGAATATGTCCCTTTTGATTCTCCATTTTTCTCTGATTGTCCTCATGCTGACCTGCAAACAATATTTTCATAATTTTTCTTTTCTCTTTCTTTTTATTTATGTTTTTTTTGAAAAACAACTAGTCTACCTCCAAGAGGTTTTCATCCTAGCTACTTTCCCTAGGCACCTCAAGAAAGTTTTCACCCCGAAACCTTTTTATTTCTCTCTCTTTCTGTTTTGTTTTGACACCATTGGGCTGCCTCAAGAGGTTTTCAACCCAATAGTGGGACTCAGGCACCTCATGGAGGTTTTCAGCCGAGTCTCCTTATTTTTATTTTTCCTTTTTATCAGTGACTTGATGAGGTAGGACTTGAGACTTGCTCCACCACCATCATTGTTTTGTTGATACCAACAATGAACTCTTGCTTTGACAATGTCTGTTTGTAAAATTTTAATCTGTGCCCATTAACAATTAAAGGAATGGTGTCTACATCTATGGTTTTGATCTACACTAAACCATTATCATGACATTTGTCTATGACATAAGGCCCTAACAATCTAGTCCTTAACTTGATCTTAAAGTATTTATATCAGGAATCATATAACAAAGCCCAATCACCTTCTTGAAATTGCTTGTCCTTGATTTTTTTTTTTTCATGCTAGATCTTCCTCTGAATTTGAGTTACCTCTGTGTGTTGGAGGGCCTACATTCTGAACTCATCTAACCCATTCAACTCGAGCAATCTCTCTTTTTGCGCACTGTTGGGATCTGGATCTAGTTGGACTACCATCCTCAATGTATTGTACTCCAATTCAATGGACAACAAGGCCTTTTTCCCATAAACCAACTCATAGGGTGTGAATCCAGTGGTGGTCTTCCAGGTGGTATTGTAGGCCCAGGTGGTCTCAACTAGTCTTTCTGCCCAATATTTTCTGCTTTTGCTAACCACTTTAGTCAGGGTGCCCTCTAACGCTCTGTTGGTCACCTCCACTTGCCCATTAGGTTGTGGGTGATAGGGAGTGGAGGTCGTATGCTCAATCTTGTCCTAGATTAACAAGTTTGCAATCATGTTGGATATAAACTAGTTGCCTTGATTAGAGACCAGTTCTCTAGGGTACCCAAACATGTAAAAGGCATTTTCCCTTAAAAACTCAGCCACCTTGTCCTTTCTTGCTGCCTTGATTACCTTTGTTTCAGCCCCCTTAGTAGATACTTAGTGCACACAATGATGTATTGCTTTCTATTGGAAGGAGGGTAAATAGTTCAATTGAAATCCATGCCCCACTTTTCCAATGGATTGAAATTCACTTGAGGTTGCAGAGGCATTTCATCCTTTGGAGTAAGCTTTCCCATCCTTTGGAACTGATCACAATGACTAGTATATATTCTCACATCCTGATTAAGAGTGGGCCAATACTAACCGGCTTGTAACACCATGAATGTTGTCCTATTTGCTGCAAACTGACCTCCACAAGGCCCATCATGACAAGTCAGAAGGATCTCAAAGGCTTCCTCCTTCCTGACACATCTTCTTAGAATTTGATGCAGGCCTAGTTTCAAGAGGTTTCCCCCAATCCAAGTGAATGGGGCGCTCTTCCTCACAATCTTACTTTTCTCTTTGGAGGACAAATTCTGTGGGAACTATGTAGACACCAAATAGTTTCTATGTCAGCAAACCATGGATAGAGAACTGAAATGGAAAATAGGTATTCATCCAGTGTCTGATCATCAACCATTCCTTTTTCACCTGTAGGCAAACTTAATTTGGACTAAAAATCTACAACAACATTTTCTTGCCAGGCTTATCAACAATGGTTAGATCAAACTGCTATAATAAATGTAACCATCTAATAATCCAAGCATTCACATTAGGTTTATTCATTAAATATTTCATTGCAGCATGGTCAATATGTAAAAATGTTTGATAACCTGTAATGTAATGCCTAAATTTGTTCAATGAATGCACAATATCTAGGAGCTCCTTTTCAGTCACTCTATAGTTCAGTTCGACCTTTGACAAATTCTTACTGATAAAGTAAATGGCATAAGGAAATTTTTCATCTTTCTAGCCTACAGTTGTTCATATGTCTTTGCGTGAGGCATCAACATGTATATGAAAAGGAAGGGCCTAATTTGGGCCTTGGAGAATCGATGAAGTGGTTAACTTGTCCTTCATGGTGTCTAGGCCCTCTTGACAACTTTTTGACCATACAAACTCAAAGTCATTGGCTAACAACCCAAATAAAGGAGAAGCTAACTTGCTAAAGTCTTTTATAAACCTTTGACAATATCCAACTAAGCCTAGGAAACTTCTGACATCTCTCCGTAGGTGGGACCCTTTGGATGATAACTATTTTGTTTGGGTACACCTACAGTCCTTGCTAGGATATTGAATGACCTAGCACAGTCCTTGCAATCATCAAGAACTCACATTTTTCGGGACTAAGAGATATGTTCATTTCAATGCATTTGTTCAACACCTTACCTGAGTTGGACAAAGCCTCATGGAAATTACATCCATAAGGTGTAAAATCATCCATATAAATCTCTACTGCATCATGGACTAACTCGGCAAAGATACTCAGGACTGCTCTCTGGAAAGTGGCAGGAGCATTGCATAGGCCAAAAGGAAGGACCCTATAGGGGAAAGTACCTCAAGGACAAGTGAAAGTGGTTTTATCCTAGTCTTTCAAGCTGATCTGGATTTGATTGTACCCATTGAATCCATCTAGGAAAGAGAAAAACCTTTTCCCTCGGCCAGGTAATCTAACACTTGGTCAATGAAAGGTAGAGGGAAATGGTCCTTCTTTGTGTCTTTGTCTAACTCTCTATAACCGACACAAATCCTCCACTTACCATTCTTCTTTGGAACCAACACCAAAGGAGAGACCCATTCACTATCAGAGATAGGGTAAATGAATCCCCCATCTAACATCTTTTGTAGTTCTTCTTTGACTATATCTTTGAGAGTTGGATTCAACTTCCTTTGGGGTTACTGGACTGGTTTGCAACCTTCTTAGATATAAATGTGGTGAATAAACACCAAGGGGTGCACTCCCTTCATTTCTTTGTAACTCCAAGAAAAGGAATCCAGGTGTTCCTTTAGCATGTTGCACAAATTTTCTTCTTGGTGTTCAAAAAGAGATGGGTTGACTTTTAAAGTTCTCTCAGAGCTAAATTCTATGGTTTTGGCATAGATAGTGTTGGAATCAGCTAAGCATAGATCAATCTGATGGTTGTTCTGGGTTTCCTTTACTACTTCTTCTAAGGACAATGTATTGGGAGTTGGAATTTGGAGTATGTTTCAATTAAAATCATATTCATCTGGTTGTCCCCATCCCATGGTTGTTTCTAAGGTATAGTGTTGGGTGGAATAAACTTCATCTTCTTCGTCCTCTTCCAGCCATAAAGGTAAGTCATGTTCTAGAGATGGCTGAGCAGGAGGATATAGGTCTAACTGCATGGACATATGACCATTCTTGATAGTCATATTTCTAGCCCTGCAGCTAATGTAGGCATCGGCAGTGGCTAGCCAGGGACTCCTAAGGATGAGAGGGTAACCAATGAGATTGGTTGTAGGTTGGAGAACTAGGAAATCTATAGGGTATTCCCAAGAGTCAATGGAGATGATCACATCCTCCACAATCACCTCAGGGGTCACTGTGGAGCGGTCTGCAAGTTGCAAGACTATTGTGGCCTTTCTCAATGAACCCTGGAGGTTGAGCTTCAGCATGGTGTCCTTGGTCATCACACTAGTGGAAACCCCAAGATCAATAAAAGTGTATGGGACAATGGTGCCATTGATGTGAACATCTACTACAGGGCTTCCAGGGTCCAAATACTTTGGACATATTATCTGCCCCAACATTAAGTCAGACAACTATCCAATGACATTAATGCTAGGGGCATCTCTTCTTCACATCCCTGGATGCTTGAAGCACTTCTCCTTAATCAACTTGTTGTAAATAGGCACATCTTTTATAGCTTGAAGAAGTGGAATTTTGAGACATAGATTTTTCAATTGTCTTAGAATTTCAGTCTCTTCTGGTGTAGGTTAGAGTGGTTGGGTTAATCTCTCAAGAAAGGGTGGTGGATTTACTTTAGGCATGCTTTGCTCTCTTTCTTCCTCAACCTCCCTAGGTGGAGGTAGAGGTTTGTTTTCTGGGAGTACTCTCCCAGATCTTAGGTTGATTTCCTGAATTTCCACAACATAAGTTGGATAGGATGTCTCTACACTGTATACTGGTTGTGTTTGTCTATAGTTCAAGTTTGGATTTGGCTGGGCAGACATCTGGGGTTGTTTAGGTGGAGGAAAGTGTAACAACTATGGTTGAGTAGGTAGTGAATGAAAAAAAGCTGGGGCATTGTTGTATCGGGGCATCCACCGCTGAGGTGGTGTATTCCACTGAGGTTATGGTGGAGCATATGGTTGAAATGACTGGCTAACTGGTTGGGAATGATACTGAGGCGAGAAGGACCAAGGAGGAGGTGTAGACGAGGAAGGATGAGCAACCCCCCCAAGAGGGAATGGATGTGGTCTGGTTGGGGTTGTAATATGCATGGGATGACCCTTGCATGCCCTGCTAGTATGGTCTAGGCCCATGGGGTCTCCTTTGATTTATGTAGCAAAGTTGTGCAGTAACCCCTTCAACTCCTTGATATACAACTTTTAGTCTAGGTAGAGAAGGGCATTTGTCTCTTGAGCGGTTTTCTTCACAAACTGAGTAGATTTGAATTGAATTCAATGGACATTCATTCCTAGGGTGATTCCTAGTGCATCTATGGTAGAAAATGGATAAGTCTCTCTCTGCTTCCTCCTGTTTTCTCTTAATGTGCATATTGTCCATCTGTAGGGCAAGGGTTTGCAGCATCTCACTCTTGAAATTGGCCAGCATGTTTTCAATTTCAACCTTAATGGAGGCATTGGAAGAGGATGGACTGACCATCAGTTGAATACCCCTACGCTTTTTCCTAGCTGCCACAAAATGGTTTCTAAAGACATTCTTGATATCCTCATAGGGTAACTGGTAGATGTCCCCTCTTGCTAAAAAGTTTAGGGTATTCTAGGGATTCATCGTGCCCTAAGGTTATCCTAAAAAATTCCTCTTTAGTGTCTTTAGACCTATAATAGTGTCGATAATTGCTTAGGTTTGCTGCATATGAGCCCAAGTTGTGATGTTATCCCCGGGTAAACCCATGAACCAGCGCAAAGCTGCATCCTTGAGAGTGGATGGGAATAGTTTCAACTTCTTTTCATCATTCATGTAGTCATAGGTTCAACATATGACAATAAAATCAAATAAGAAAGTGTCTGGATTTTCTGAGGTCGGGCCATGGAAATGAGGAAGGGAATATGGCCTTATATTGTTCATCTTAGTATCCCCATTAGTTTCCCTAATTAGGAAGGCACCCTAAACTCTTTCTCTATTCCCTCTGTCATTTCTATTTTCATCAATTAGATCAGTAGGAATGGGTTGTTCTTCTTCTTCTTTCCCTGTAGGTTCTTCAAATATTTTTGGTTTCTCACCTAAGGGTTCCTCCAATTCATAGCCACCGAAAAAGAGGGAAGGTTGGCTATTTGAAGCAGTGGGGGTATTTGGCAAAAATTTCCCTAGGTTATCCCTATTCCTACGAGGCATGAAAAAAATGTCTTTGTTTTGTTTTGAGTTTTTTCCTTTTTTTTTTTCAATCTTTGAAAGTGATTGCAGAATTGAAATTGTAGACTGAATGAAAATTAACTAACTGAATTAAAACTAACTACTTTGATAAAATCTTACTTGTAGAATGGAAAGAAAAACAAAGAATGCAGAATGGAAAAGAAAACAACTAAATTACTCTTGCAGAAATGAAACTGATAGTAGAATACCAGAAACAAGAAATGAAAGAAAGAGAGCAATAATCACATATTACTCAAGCACTTCCCTGGAAATGATGCCAAAAAGTGATGAGCACCAGTGTTGAAGCAAGAATGTTGCAACTCCTAGGGCTACCAGCTTTACTTTATCAACCAGGGGTTCATATAAACTTGGAGGTGACAGTGTTGTATACACAAGTAAAAGTGATGGTTCTGCCCTTTGTCACTGTTAAGCTGGTGAGAGACCACTAGGGTTTTTTAAACCAGACTTCTATGGATTTAGAAGAAGCTTCATTACTAATGAGGGAAAGAGAAATCTACTCTAAGAGAAAGCTTATCTACTGCAATAAGGAAAAAGACTGAAATCCAATGCTAAAATCACACCATTTTCTAACTAACTGCTAAGAGACTATGCTTCAGAAAGAATGCTAGGTTAACATGTATGAAATTCTACTATCTTAAGCATGTAAATTCAAAACATCAAACATGCTACTACTGTGCATGTAAATGACTTAAAATAAATCTATTTTTCCTTTTGTCTTTTTTTATGGAAAAGTGTGAAAGCTAATCTCTTTTGGTGATGTGGCAGGTGGCTTAGGAATGCTGGTGGATGGTTGGAAGGTTTGTGAGACCCTTAGGTGACCTTCTCTGGCTTCCTAGAGGACTTTCTCTCAATTTGGCCTCAAAACAAGCCACTACGAGAAAACCTACAGGATTCCCTGTATTTTTACAAGATACAACCGAGAGAAAAATGATGGGTGTTGAAGGTGATGGAAGGCTAAGGGAAGCTAGTTGGTGTATGGAATGAAGCAAGAACATTCTTAGGATCACTCAAAACTCAAAAGAAATGTTAGGAGGTGGTTGGATTTGCTCAACATGCCTGGAGAAGTTTCCATGTAAAATGATGAAACTGGTGAGGGTCTTAGTGAAAGTAAGGAATGATCATGGATGGATGAAGTTTCAAGGAGGTTGTAGGCTATGAGATATCCCTTTACTATTGAAACACCTGCACTACATCAAACATTGATATTTGCCCAAGAATCATGTAAATAAGGAGAATTTCAATAAGCTAGGAAAACAGAGTTTAATGAGCTAGCTGTCTACTTCATGGATGAGGAAAAATTGCAGAATAAGATGGAATCATTGATGAGATCTACTGTAAGACTAAAGATGGAAGAAATTATAACTAGATGCTACTTTTGCAAACTGATCAAATGCTGACTTAAGTATAGAAAGCTCTAAATTCTATGAGAAAGTAGAATTTTGTCTTTTTGGGGCTGCATAGTAGTCCTTTCCTCAAATCATGATCTCTGAAGGAAGAAGTGAGGCCAAAACACCTATTGACAACTTTTTGATGTTCCTTAATCTCTTCTAAACTATTATTGAAGTAAAGCATAAATGGAAGCAAACTAATAAACAAACTAATAAAATCTACACCACTTGCAATGGAATACTTCTAAGGACAATTTAACCATGAATCTATGAAATCTATCTAAGGATACAGATACAAGAAGAGGAGCCTTTGCTACTAGGGTTGGGCCCTAACCCAAGAGCTTCTGCCCTCAAAGTTACCTCAGTGCTAGATCAAGAAAAACATCATTCTCATTATCAAAACAAAAAATTAAATCACAATGTCTTCCACAAGTCTGGAGCTCAAAAATAACTAGTGTTTTTACAGCAAAAAATTGAATCCTAATGAGGATCTAGGCCTCTTTATTTATACAACTGAAGTCTCGAACGACTTGCTTAAATCTAGGGAGGCTCAGCTCCCAAAGTCCAGATAAACTAACTCTTTGACTATCACCTTCTCAACTACCTTTTGATCTTCATGACTTGGTTGCTTGTACTCCAAGCTAGTGTGATTGATGGAGGAATATTCAAATGAAGGAGGAGTAAATGAGGAGGATTTACCTCCTATAATCTCTCTTCCTTGTTTCATTTGAGTTTCAGCCCTTAATCTTGCCCAAATTCCCTGATTTTCTCTCACAAACCTGAATTCAATGCACATTAGTCCACTAGGCATGATATCTCACTTTGACTCATCTCATTAAACAAAATATAATCAAAACATGTAATAAATTGTGAGAATAGTTGATTTGACTAAGCTAAGAGGTGATTTAAGGTCCATATAATTATCCAATGATGAGGCTCATCAATTGTCTCGATATTACTTTTAATTTTCAAAGGATTCATGGAGTTTTGGGCAGTGGTCTAAGTTCTGGCTCTCAAAAGGCGGCACATAATCCGGGGTTAGACACTCAAAACTAGCTGAAAAGGACTCGAGTCGCTTGCATACCCATGTTGTGAGAGCCACTAAAGAACCCCAATTGCATCCATGCCCATGTGATGGGAGCGACTGAGGCTCTAGGGCAGTGAAGTATCAAGTTATCTCAGGGATTAATCACCTATAAAGCTTGGTTTGGTTTTGTAAAATCTGTGATGTGCAAAATGTTAGATTGGTTGTGTTGGTTCCGCTTCCCTAATTGTACGTGGGTAGTTGAATTATATTGTAGTAACCTCTCATCACATGTTTACCCCAACATAGTAATTCACCTAAGTAAATATGAAAAAAAAATATTGCATTTATGAAAATAAACTATAATCAAATAAAATATAATCAATAACAATTTTTTTTAGAACTAAAAAGTTACTGAATAACAATAAAGCAACAAAAATTTGAAATGAACAAGATGATTTATAAATCGAATAGAGAATGATCCCACATAATAGAGCTTAGCCGCACATTACCACCATAAACTATAGGGATAGCACGGAGCCATAGTTACCGATCATGGCGTCAGATATAAAACCTGCCCACATTTAAGGTTTGTGTTTGTTTCATAAATTTTATTGGAAAATTTATGAAAAGCAGTGTGCATGTATTTCACTACAATTCTGGTGGATTTTAATGTAGTTGAAAGAGAAGCTTTATTTACGGGTTCTAGTTGCATTCACTATTTATCAAATTATCTTAAAATTGCAATCATCAATATAATTTTTTAAATTTATTAAATTATCAATATGATTACAATTCTGGTGGATTTTAATGTATTTTAAAGAAAAGCTTTATTTACGGGTTCTAGTTGCATTCACTATTTGTCAAATTATCTTAAAATTACAATTATCAATATAATTTGTTAAATTTATTAAATTATCAATATAATTCTAATTCTAATTGGTTAAATTTATTTTGCATCTATTCGTTACCCACATTTAAACCGTGTCAATGTGAGAGCATTTTTAAAATCTTAAAAGCGATTATATGGTACTGCAAAGTATATCTAAGAAATTCCATCTTGTTCAGTTATGTTATTGCGTGTTAAGTTATTATAATATATTAAGTTAATATTCTTACATTAATATTGTGATAATATCAATATTAAAATTAAAATTTATAATAATTTTATTAATAATAATAATAATATATTAATAATAATAATAACAATAATATTAATATTAGATATTATTTTTTGGGATTCAACTGCATGAAGTAAGTCATTCATTAGGATCATTTCCATGAGAAGTAGTCGCAACTCATTAATATCTCATGACTTGACTTTTTAATAAAGTTGTTCATCTATGATCATTTCTATGAGTTGAAATGAGTTCAACTGCGTGAACTAAGTCATTCATCTATGATCATTTCCGTGAGAGGTAGTTGCAACTCACTAATTTCTTATGATTTTTGAATAGTCCACTTAGCACTTATTGCATCGGGTGATGCTCACAGGGGTTAAGAAGTGGGATTGAAACTATTGAAATGAATCACACAACATCAATGATCACTTCCAGGCTTGCACACGCTAACCAGGACTTCCCAGGAGATCACCCATCCCAGATGGCCTCTCCCTCAAGAACCCTTAACTGTGGAGTTTTCTCCACAATTAAGCCCACCTAACTTACTATTCCGTTTGCAAAAACCTTAGCAAATATTGTGCCTCATGAACCATTCAAGTAGAGTTCCCTTAATATTAATATTATATAAAATATATTATCACTAAAATAATACTAATAATAATATATATTATTATTAAAAATAATAATAACATTAATATTATATAAAATATATTATCAACAAAATAGTATTAATAATAATATAGATATTATCAAATTAATAATATATAAAAATAATAATTATTTTATTATTTCTTAAGTGTGTTTTTTTGGAATGTTTTCATGTTTATTTTTGCATTTAATTTGTTTAAAATTTGGTAGGATTTCATTGAAATCAAAATTTTGACAAGTAAACTCTTCACAATCGAAGTTTCCTAATACCTTTTGAGGGTGTTGAATCCATATATAGTTAGAAAACTGATTTAATGTAAAACCAGATATGACCACAAATTTTTCATGAGAGTCTAATTAGAATTTCTCAAAAACTCTAAAAATTAACACTTAAACACTATTTTTTATTACTTTTCATTGAGAAGCACTTTAACATTCCGTAAAAAAGGATGTTGGAATGCGTATAAAATAAAAAGTTAAATAATAATTTAATAATAAAAAAATATAATACTTGCTCAACTAAAATATAATTAAAAATAATAAATTCATTTAATTAAATAAATTCATTTAATTTTGTATTTTTTATTAATAGAATTACAAATTTGAAAAAACATCCTAATATGTATATTATATTAAAATAATAATAATTTAAATTACTAATAATTACATTTAAAACATCATATTTAAATATAATAAAAAAACATATATTAAAATAAAATAAATTTTAATATAAAATAATTAATATAAATTACAAATAATTACATTTAAAAACATCATATTTAAATATAATAAAAAAACATATATTAAAATAAAATAAGTTACTGATAATTTAAATTACTAATAATTACATTTAAAAACATCGTATTTAAATATAATAAAAACCATATAGTAATTAATGTTTACAATAAAACTTTCTTCATAATCTCTCTTTCTCTATATATAAATTATGTGCATATTATATTAAAAAATAAAAGTAAATTTTTAATAAAATAAAATAAGAATATTTGTATAAATAGATGTAAAATTTATATAAATATAATTAATATTATTAAGAACTAGTTAAATGTATTTAATTTTATATCTATTAAGAATGGAAATAAATCAAATTTTAAGAACTCAAAATGTGTATATACTTTATCGGGTTATAAAAAAAATATAAGCTCTCTTGCAATTAAATAAGTAAACTTAAACAAACAATTACTATATAAAATAACATTTATATAATTAATTTAAAATCTTTTCTTTACTATTCTCTCCAGTTCAGTTAAAGAAACCAAAGGAAGAATCCGTCCACCATAAGCAAAGAAAGAGAAAATACGACACCCAACTTAGTCGATTGGCTCTATTAACAATCATTTGTAAATATATCTGGAAAGTATATTTATATTTTTGCATTATTAAGGCTAAATGCAAAATATCAACCCATTCTCTAAATATATCTCAAAACATTTGCAAATTAAGCAAAACCCTGAAGTATACAATTACCTTAAACCTGTTGGTGGCCCTAAATAACGTAATAATATATATATGTATGGGGAAATTTTTATATATATCAATATAACTTCCTTTATATATAAATGTAAAATTGATATATAATATAAATAGTATTTTAAAAAAATGTTTATATTTATTTTAAGTTTTGATTAGTTGAGTATTAACTATGATTAATTTTTTAAATGTTTAAATATTTTTTAAATTTTGTATTAAAAAACATAAAATTATATATTTAAAAATTAATTTTTTTTAAATATTTAATAAATAAAAAACTAACCAAAATAAAAACTAAATGAAATACAAATAAAAAATCATAATTGTTAATTTCATATTAAAAAAGTATATATATTATGAAATATAAATTATTGTAAACCACAGATTGATAATTATAAGAACTTTTATTTTAAATTATTTCCTCACATATGTAATAAATAGAAAAACCTTATAAATTAAAATATCAAATCAATATAATTCCAGTTTGATCATCTATAATAGACACAAAGCTTACTCCTATAAACCATACAATTACCTTAGCATGTACACTAACCACATATAAATACTTTGTTGTTTTGTTATAAGCACATCCATCAAACTGCATATTAAACTCAAAGCAGTACTAATTTCCTTTGACTTGACCGTCTATAACAACTATAACGTTTGTTCTTATAACATTTTTTAAGTGCCGTAATTTTTCTTATTTTGAAGCTAAACTTAATTTTCGTTATTAGTTTACCTATATATTAATTCTATTAAAAGGCATATTTCTTATATTATATTATAAAATTGTTACAAATATCTAGCTTCTCAAACATCAATGTTCTGGAGGGGTCACTCATAAAACGTCTCAAACATCAAAATTTTGGAGGGGTTATTCATAAAATGTTACTGTAGGAAGATATAAATAATATGAAAATAAATTTTATGGTTAATTTTAATGTTTGGAGTTTTGGTATTTTGATACAAATAATATGAAAATAAATTTTATTGTTAATTTTAATTTTTGAAGTTTTGATATTTCGATTTTATTGTTAATTTTAATTTTTGGAGTTTTGGTATTTCGAATCAATTTGCCATAATCTCATTCATATTTATAATTTTTTCATCTTAATCAGATATACAAATTAAAGACTTCTAATCTGACTTATAACGCATAACAAAGTTCGCTTTTCAAAGTTGTGAGTACATCGCTACAATTTTAAATATCATTTCAGCATCCATCATGTATGTTTACTTAATTAGGTTTTAGTGACCCAAGCCAAATTGTTCAAATGAGATGTTAATTTGACCATCAATATTATATTTCATGGAAAGAAGTTCAGGTAAAATGTGACATGTTTCAGTTAGGTTAACAATATTAGTTAGTGTTCCCAGAAAAGATTGATTTTCTATGCTTTGAGAAATATTTTAGAATTTAATTGATGAAGGGAAGTTAATTGTTCTCCCTAATTCCTAGTTTGTTGTTTCACAAAGCGTAAAAGTGCTATCAGATAGAATTTACTATGCGAAACTATATTATAATACACCTGTAACAAATACCTGGAGAGGCATATGTTGTTGCTGTTATGGCAGTACATTTATTTTGTCTTTTCTTCGTTTGGTTTTCGGTGAATGCTACATTTCGATGCATATACAATGTAAACAATCAGAACAGGTGAAAAGAGAAAATCTTTGAGAAGCGTAGTACGACACATTGAAATTTTTACCTTTTACCTGACTGGAGCAAGGAAAATGATGAGAATTTTGTCACCCAGATTTAAGACATGAACTTGAAGTGCAGCACATGCAATGTCTATTACAACTGGATTCTAAAACATTGACACCAACCTTTCTAAATTTTCCACGCCATGTCAAGCAGTTAACATCAACTGGATTATAAAATAATAACCCTAATTCTTTTCAACAACCTTGTTATTTTTTCCATGCCATTTCAAACAATTAACGTCTTCTGTCTTTTGTAGTCAACATCACATCATATTTTGTCCGACAATTCCCTCGCATTTATAATTTATAATTTTTTAATCGGGAATAAAACTTTTCATTTAATCTTTTAAAGACTTCGTATTTGGAAGAACCATGTGAGACTGTTAGTAAATTCAAGAATTTCATAAATAAATGTAGAGCCGTAGGGGAGGGAGGCCGGTAGTTGTGCGGCCCCCTACACGGACCTTTTCTGACACTTGGCTGGCCACATCAGCCCTACTCCACATGACCATCATGTTTTGCCATCTCTCTACTTCTTCGCTCTCTATCTACCTTTTTAACATTGCGCGGTTTAGAGCTTTTCGGGCTCGAAAGTAGTTCGCGATGCGCCATCGCTTCTCGTCTATATGGTGTTCATTTCTGGTGTATATGGTGTCTATGTTCTTTTGGTGAGTAATGGCATGTTGTGTTCCTACAAAATTATGTTGTTTGACTGAAGAGGGAGTGTGGGAGAAACGGAATTTTTTGATTTTTTGGTCGCACCATGTTCTATAATTTGGTTTGGCATTGGAGGAAACATTATTCCATTTCACCTCAACTCAACATTGGACGTAATGGTTCACCTCTGCAGCATGAGTTTGGAGGTTGGAGGCAATGGTGTTGTTGTTCTTTGGTAGGATTCTTCATCCTACTAGCCATAACTACAACAACATTTGTCAACACATCAATTTGCTCGATATTCATGTCATTGTTCTTATGTTTGTCATTTCGTCATTCTTCTAGCTTTTGTGATAACTTAGGTTCCATAAAATTTAGGGGTTTTCAATTGGTTAAAGGGTTTTATGGGATATTTGAGATTTGAGGTTCTTTTGTGGCTTTTGTGGGGCTTTGTGGGCCTTGTGTGGCTGCATTTGGGGTTTTGTATCTGGATTCTCTGGATTAAGGGTTTTGTGTGTGACTTCTTTGGCTCCCAAAATTTGTGGATTTTGTGGCTACTGTGGCTTAGGTTCATATGTAATTTCGAGGTTTTCCACTGGTTAAAGTGTTTCATAGGATTATTTTAGGAGTGATTATAAAGATGCATGGATATTGGATACAAAGGATTTTATGGGTTTTTTTGTGGCTTTTGTGACTATTTTGGGTTTTTTTTTGTGTCTTCTATGAATTTGGGGGTTTTCCGTGGCTTTTGTGCCTGCTAGAATTTGTTGTGGCTTTTGTGGCTTAGGTTGAGATGTAATTCCTGGCTTTTCCATTGGTTAGAGGGTTTTATGGGATTATTTCAGGAGTGATTATGAAGATGCATGGATATTGGATACGTATACTTCTGCGGTTTTCCTATGGCTTTTGTGGGTCTTTCTATTTCTTTTGTGCGGTTTTTTGTGGCTTTCGTGGTCGCAAAAATTTGTGGTTTTTGTGGCTTAAGTTGACATATAATTTGGGGGTTTTCCACTGGTTAAAGTGTTTTATGGGATTATTTCTACAGTGATTATAAATATGCATGTATATTGGATACACAGGCTTTTGTGAGTTTTTCTGTGGCTTTTGTGGCTTGTGTTAGTTTTTTTTGTGGTTCCCATGGGGTTTTTTATGGCTTGCGTGGATTTGGGGTTTGTCTATGGCTTCAATGGCTTCTATGGGTTAAGTTGAGATATAGTTTGGGGGTTTTCCACTGGTTAAAGGGTTATATAGGATTATTTTAGGATTGATTATAAAGATGCATGGATATTAAATACAAGGGCTTCTGTGGGTTTTTATGTGGATTTTGTGGGGTTTTTTGTGGCTTCTACGGATTTGGGGATTTTATGGCTACCAGATTTTGTGGCTTAGCTTGAGATATAATTTGGTTTTTCTTCACTAGTTAAAGGTTTTGTGGGATTATTTCAGAAGTGATTATGGAGATGCATGGTAATTGGATATAGGGGCTTCTGTGGCATTTTTATGGCTTTTTTTATCTTCTTTGGATTTGGGTTTCCCTCTGACTTCTATGGCTGCCTGAAGTTTTGTGGCTTCTGTGGCTTATGTGGCTACATAATTTATATGGCTTATTTGGTCCTTATTGTAATGAAATGCTGCAGAAACTAGTGGGAAATGTTGCAGAATTTGTGGCTTCTATGGCTTTTGTGGTCGAGACATCATTTAGCATGGTTTCAGGGCTTGAATTGTTTGGTTGGTATTTTTCTACATTCATTGTCAACAACATTTATGACTACAAATATTAGGTCTCATCCTGAAAGCTAACTCATTCAATTCTTCTTGTCTTTTGTTTTATCTGTGGCTTGTGAAATTCTTATTTTGCTTCTTGGACTTTTCCTCGTATATTTAAAAGTACAATAGATGTTTTTTGCAAATTTTTTTATGTCCCATTTCCATTTTATGGTTTCATTATTCACAATTAAGAAATAATCTCATAGACAAATGCATTTCTCCTTCATCTATATTTTGGCTCTAGCATCGCCTCATAGACTTTGTTGAGCTTGCACCTCTAGTTATCAAACCCTACATGCACTACATGAGCCTGACTTGGCTTCCTCATTCACATGAAATCTAGATAAAGAAGTGCCCCTCCCCTTGTCCTATAAATCTTTGGGGCCAACACTAAGTGAGATTACTACCTCGTTTTTGTCTCTAGTCATGGTGAGCATACCCTTTGGACATGTCAGTAAGGTTTGGACCAATTCTTGTGAGTGTGTTTTGAGTAATGAAGAATAATCTCTTTGGTAGGACCAGGAAATAATCAATCGAATTGCGAGGACCAGAAAATACGATAAATTAGTCTCTCATTTCCATTTTATTATTTCACTATTCACAATTCCGAAAGAATCTCATAGCCAAGTTTCTCTCGACCGTGAATGTTAGGATAGCTCCTGATTTTCACTCAACCTAAGGCAACTTTGTCAACTAGTCATGTCCTAGGGCTTTTGTCTTTGTGCCTTACTCGTCCTTGGTCTTTTCTACCCATCCAAATTACTTTTGTTGCATTGTATTTCTTGTACAACTTGTTATGATAGATCTTTTCTTCATTCTTCATATACACTATGTTGGAGATGCATCATGTACAAGAAACACACCCTAATCATTGCATTGTTTTCTGTCGTATTGGCCATCTTTAGTGACAATTGGATATTTTATAAAAATTCAATCAAATTTTCTGGCTCTCAAAATCTATAGAAAAAGCTGGGTAGCATTTGTGTTTTTGTTATTAGAAAAATTAAAATATGTCAGTAAATATGGAACCACTTTACTTGAATTGGGGAATGAAAAGGTGTTCTGAAATGAGTATGGTTGAAACAAGAAAACAACAAAATCATATGCAAAATATAAGATTTTCAAGTTCATGGTTATTTAGAAACTTGTTGCATTGCCTCGTTCTGGGAGGTTAATTCAAAAAAAATTCTGGCAATTGTTTATGAACATGTTCCTTGACCTTCTGAAACAAGAACAATTGTTTTACTTGGTGATGTTTGTACTTGTAATTCTCTTTCATTGTTACATGCTAAATAAAGTTTCATGACTAACAATAGATGTTATCTTAAATTAATTATCATATATTCCATAACATATTGATTTATATAGATTAGTAGTATTGATTCATTGATATCACAATGGTTAAGATTTATAGAGCTTAGCCAAATGTGACAACCTATAAGCTTTAGATAGGCTACTACTTACTGGTTACATAAGAAGATTTCAAGTTATGACCTATGTGTAAATAACCTCTGTGGATTAAAGTAAGCACATAAAAATTAGTTAGCTAACTATTATGGATACATAACATATACAATAAAGCTTTGATGCATCACTCTAGGAATTGAGACAGGAAGACAAGATCAAACTCGATCTCCCTGTATTTTCCATGGACCCTGAACATGCTTAAAAGGATAATTCTGAGAGAATAAAAATTTACTTACTTGAAGAAACATTCGTTATGAATTGTTACTTGCATATGATTGCAATGCATATGTTATTTGTATGTGAATCAATACTTGTGTTGTTTCTATTTGCTAGTATGTATACCAATTAATTTTTAATGAGAACGATTTATGGGGGTATGTCATTTTCAATATTTTTACTAATCTTGATCTTGGACTTGTGGTTTATGGCGCCACTACACTCTTTTTTTGTGCACTCTATCCCATGCATCCATGCTTCATCCTTCAAGAAATTTTAAATGCATTAATGCATCAAACCATTAAAGAATCAACCCATGATTCACACACATTTAATTACATAAACTAGAAATAAAATTTAATTAACTTAATCACTATACTATTAGATGACGCCTTGGTGGGTCTTATATTCGTCCATCTAATCACCCTTCATACACACACAGGTTTATAATTTATATTAGAAAAATACAATATTCTAGATTATTTCAATATCATGGATTATTTCAAGATCCACGATATTTTCCATAAAGATATCAACATCATCCTCTCCACAAAGTGCTCAACATGATATTCTCCACAAAACCCTCAATGAATTCCTAAGGTCCCTCATGGATTTGATTTTTTATGCTTTTAATACTACTAATCTATACGACAAGTTTACAATTTATATTAGAGACTTGCAATATCGTGGATTAGTTCAATATCATGGATTATTTCAAGATCCACAATCTTCTTCATTAAGCTATCAACATCATCCTCTCCACAAAGCGCTCAACATGATCTTCTCCACAAATCCCTAGATGAATTCCTAAGATCTGTCATGGATCTAATTTTTCAGGCTTTTATTCATCTACAAAATAGATGTTACCTTGATTTTTGGCAACTGCACCTTCCAAAAGTTGTTATTGCTGATTTTTCAGAACATGGTTTGATGCTCTTACATCAAGTTGTATGTGTAATTAACCATGAATGTGAAGGCACAACTACAACTCTATGCTTAATCAACCATTAAAATATGTCTTTGTATGTATTTGTTGGTATATGTATCCATGAATATATATACTTTTTATATGTTTGTTGGTATATGTATCCATGAATATATGTACTCACTACTTTCATTTGGAAACTACAAAAGAAGAACACATCCAATCAAAGGCCAAGCACAATAAATCGTAAGTAAACCATAATTGAACATAGTGTGTATTTACCTATTATATTAAACCATATGTTCAACTTTTTTTTGAATTGTATCCAAATTCACTATGGCACTGTATCCAAAATGGCCATGTAACATGCAAGGAAGTATATCCTTAGAAAATCCATATTGCAATGTGGTTACAAACAAAAAAGGCATGCCACCCCTATGCTTGATGGCCTCCATTTTCTTCATGGCCAAATGTTTTGAGTTTCCTACCCAGGCCAAGTTTTTGTCATATGATTAACTCTAGTTTGCTTTTTGTAGTATCAATTATTTTCAGAAGAGGTGGTAATATGATATCTTGATATTTACATTTCTAGGTTCGTAGCCAAACTGTCCACTTGAGCTACAAACACCAACACTAAGTAGAGGTGTCCTATAATACATAGGATGTACACATACACTAGTAGGTCCATAGAAGGTGGGTATAACTCCTAGCTGATAGCGGGGGAGTTGGATGTTAATCAGGTCCCAGTACGATGGTGTATGATATGAATTGTGGTCCAAAGTGTTGGACATCATCTTACTTTCCTCAAACTGGCTTGCACCATAGTATTCCCTACCTATCACCCCTCCTTTTTCCAACACTTGTTGCCCCTTTCTCCCCTCTCTCTATTTCCTTGGCAATTATTTTTTATGTTCCTTTTCTTCCCTTGCTTTTTGCTTTTCAAGCATTTCCTTTGTCCAAGCTTCTTCTACTACAATCCTTTCATCTCTCTTTTCCTTGTTCTACTCCTTCTTTCTTTGTTTATGTTCCTGAAATTTAAGTTTTTTATGTTCATACTCAAACATTAGGTTCATATATTCTTTAGACATGAGTAATTTTCAACTCCTACCTAAACGAGGAAAGTTTGTTGTTGAGTGTCTTAATGAGGCCTCCACTCTCTCTACTGGTAGCTTTAGGAACCTACCAAGTATCGATTACTTCATTGTCAGATGACCCTCATGGCTTAACACTTTCCTTTTAATCTTAGGGAAACCTGATTGAACCCCACTGTTGTCTTCATTTGGAACTTCATTCTGAATAGAGTCTTCTTCGAGTGATCCATTTTCCACAAAATAATGAACAAGTTCAATGTTCAGCTCTACTAGTTCTGAACACATGGTCATGCTTTCCTCATTGGTGGATGAAACATTATGTTTGTTGATATTCATGTTGGTCTCTGCCAACCATGTTGGTGGGGTTACATGGGTGGACACACTCAATTCATCATTATTGATTCTTGTTGCAGTATAATTTGGAACAAAATTTTCATTTTCATTTGGATGATCAACTACCTCATCTGGAATATCTACTGCAGAATTAGGAGGTGGTTGAGTGTGTTTGGTAGCCTCATGAATGAATTGTATCTCACTTACATGTTCATCACCACCATAAAAGTTCCTCGGAGAAAGGGATATCATACCTTTAGTAACAATAACATATTCTTGCCATTTCACATCAACTTGGGCCCCATTCTTGTTATGTATGTCCTCTACTTCTTGACCTTCCACATAAAATGCTTAGTTGCAACTAGTATCATGCATAAGAGCATCGACATTCAGTTTTAAGATTCCAATCCTCCTAAATATATCCTTGATATTAGAAGGTGTTAGAGCCCTTTTAAATGCTTTACTTGCAAGCTCAACCAGCTCAAACATTTTACCTCCACTCCTAGATTATTTACCATCCATGAAGCTCGCTTTACCTTGAAATAGTTCTTGAGAGGAACAAACAAGTTGACATCAATGGGTTGCAATTTGTGAGTGGTACCAGCCGACAATGTTAATAGGTAATTACCTAAATGGTTGGTGTCCTTAATTGTCTTCATATCCATGTGGCTTCCACGACCCTAAAAAACCAACAGGTGTCTATTTTTAGCCAAGACACCATCTAGTATAGATGCAACAAAGTGGCAAAGGAAATTCAAGAAGAGTTCCTTTTCCATCCATGCATGGGGATGTGCATCCATGCATGCACCTGGTTCACAATTATGTATATAGTTTTTTAAGTTGATTTTTACCTTTGAATAGACAAAAAACTAGGATTGAAAAACCAATCGCATTAAAATAACAAAAAATAGTGATCCACTCCCTCCTCCTAGGCAAAATTTTAGGCACATTTCTATTCGCTCTCTTGGTAATTACCTGCATGCCACAATTCCGTCCATCATGTAAGCCTGTTTTGTCAGAGTTCCAGATATGGTTTGGGGCATCAAAGTGTTTCTCATATGCATAAGAAAGGGTGTCATAGGACTTAAACACAATTGCAAGGTATAGATTTGAAGACCTATCTCTATCAAGGCCCTCGGTTTTATGTAACACAAGGTTTGGATGCCTTTTTTTAAACCCACTCCACCATGATTTGTCAAGAAACCCATCGTTGAAGGGGCTTGGCCCCCCTTGACAGATTTGAGCTACTGTGGATTTGAGTTGCATAAACTCTAACCCATGTCCTAATTGGGCCATCTCCTTACACCACAAAACCACCATGGCCTCCTCCTCTTCAGTCATAACTATAATAATCCCTCTCTACTTTGTATGAGTAAGACCATTAATTTATAAATATAAGTTTGAGGAAACAATTCCAGGTTTTTTTGGCAGATGCATGTACTGAATATATCCTAAACTCTATATCATCAATTGAGGCTAGCATGTATTCCTTTATCCACCCTCTTCTGGAATTGATATTCTTTGTTGAACTTGCACCTTGTATTGTGGTTGTGAGTGGCACTATGGTTGATGGTGAAACATTATGATCTGCGACCACTTGGCCATTGTCAACATCATTTCTTAGAGCATTGATATCATTCACATCATCCACCATTTCCTCATCTAATGAAGTGCATCGCAGTTGGGCACCCTTGGCCCCTCACCTCCTCCTATTCCTTGTACATTTTAAAATTGAAACTCGTGGCATGGCTACAAAAACCTACATATTATTAAAATTTATTGATGTTAGTGGATGTTGTTTAAATAATAGAAACTCAATCTTCTTTTGTATATCAACGAATGTTATTTGAAATGGAAATTTGAATTCCTTTTCATAGATTCCATGAGTTCATGATGCTTTTGATTTGATAGTTTATTACCATGGTAGATTCCTTTTGGTTTATTCCCATGCTCGATATTGAGCTAAAACTGGATAGGAATCGAATAAACGGGGTGCTTGCACTTGCTATTTTAACTCAAAAAAAAGTTCTAAATGTCTGAAACCAGAATGCAATTTCACACAAAATAGTATGAAGCTACTCTAAGTAAATGGAAGATTCCATTTTCACACACAAGTATTAATAAGGTACTACATGATTAGTGACACACATTCTTCTCATCTATACTTGAGAGCTTCCAGGAAAATTGAACTCTATTTTCCATTCTCATTCAAATTGACATAAGGAATTAGAAACTAAAATCATGAACACATTAAATCTTGTACATGATGCCCATTAATGACTTTAACATAAGAACAATTTATTAAATATCTATAAGGGATTTCTTGTAACACTAAATTGCGATTTGGGCATGATGAATTTATTTTCATCCATACATCTTGAAATTTAAGCATATTTGACACAAGTGTGTTATAACGAATTATTTTCAAGGTATTTTGATATGGATCCTCTGAACCAAGATTTTGTAGTTTTGATTTGTTCTCATAAATATTTCTACACACCGTGTTCTAATAATTTTTGAATAAAAACTAATAGGAAAATCATCTATGAAAATGGAAAATCAATTAAACTACAAAACATCCTACTTTGCTTTGAATTCAGAAATTTAGACTACAAATGTAATGACCATATACATAATATGTTATAGATTGCAAACTACATTTACATACACAAGTATTATTAGTTTCATGAGATAGAGCTCTACTATTGATCTTATGTTAACATTGTGCATTTTTCATTTCCTAAGCATCTACCCATGTGAATTAATGCTAAAGAAGTGGATCGCTATAAAGTGTATTTACAAAAATCTGAATGTTTAATTTATGTATGCAATTTCACACATATTAGCTTCATACTTTAAATTAATGGAAGATTGAAACTAGAACCCAAAATTAGTAGGAAATACAAAGAAAAACAATTATGAATATTTAATTTATGTATGTAATTTCACACATAGTAGCTTCATACAATAAATTAATGGAAGATTGAAAAAAATAGTAAGACACCAAATGAAGTGTTCAAACCTGATTACATTGTGCACACAATCTTTAATGGTATGTCTTGAGATGCAGATTAGTAGAATGAAAGTTCGAAATGAAATTCAGTAAGGTTTGAGGTTGTTTTATAGTCTTTCGTTGTTTAATTTTATTGGTAGGGAGGATTGACACATATTTCCATTTTTTAAATTCAAATTTGTGTCATGAATTGGTTTGGATGTGATCTAATGGTTAATAAACTCTAATGGTTGATCATCATGATTTCCTATGTTTCATTCTTGAATTAAATGGGTTGGTGTCATTTATTGCCTTGAGAAGGTTGGATTGATGAACATATATGCATTTATGGCTGACACATACATTCCCTATTCTTGTGCAGTTATTACCCAACCTTGGTCATAGGTGTTGCAATACATATATATTGGGGTTGATTTGATGTGGTAGGTTTACTGTTGGATAGGATTTAATGGAATGTTTGCAAGTTTATCTTGTCTTATTTTGTAAATTAGACCTAGAGGTAGTTGGGACTAGACACCTTATTAAATATTGATACTAAACATTAGTGTTTGACAATTTTAACCCCAATAAATATATGAGCCCATTATGGACATAATTTAATAACTTATATAACTTAATATTATATATTTTTGTTTAAATTATGAATGTTTTTTGGTCATGTTTTGATGGGTTTGTGAGACAGATACTATAAGAGCTACTAGTCCCTAAACAACAATAGAAGCCTCTCCCATAAATAAGGACTAGAACTGTTTAGTTGCATTACTTGATTTCCTAAAAACAATTAATGTACCTAGAAAATGAATGTATTATTTCGTTATTAGGACAATACGAGAATTTGAAACAAATTAAAATCATGTGCCCCACATGATTTACTTTATTTTTAATGAGACGAAATATTATTAGTTAAAAGACCAAGGGATTGTCTAGAGAACCAATAGACTTGATACTATCTCAGGCAAATGTGTTGATGAACATATTTGATAGTTTTGGTTTCTTTCGTTGACATTTATTTATAAACTAACAATATATTATAAAACATATTGAGTCATATATCTTCTTCCAAAACATAATCATATATCTCTTTACAGGTGTGTGTTTAAAGAAAGAAATTTTTATTATATAATATAATTCATTTTAAAATTCATCATTTAACATTCCCTTTCTTTTGATAAACCCTCCGAAACCAACAAACTTTTATTATTAACATAATTTTATTAGTAAAAAAATAACATTGATAAAATACTATCATTTAATATTTTTTTGACAAACATATTTTTAATACAAACAAATTTTTATTTGTAAAATTACATTTATGCTATTAATTTTATAAACTCTTTTATGTTAATCCATAAAAGAACCTTAATAATTTTCTCATATTTCTTGCACTCTAACCAAACCAATAAATATTAAAAATAAAAATCATAACATTATCACCTTGCTGATTTTCTCAATTGAATTTTAAATTATATCTCCAATTTATTTCTATATCATAAAAAACTATAGCCAAACCAAGTATACCACACCAGTTCTTTACTATTTTTTAACATAATTACGTTTTACTTTTCTAAAGTCAAGAATATGACCTCAATTTTTGAATATATCGCCAAATTTTGTGTACATTTTATGCCTCACACCGTTTCTTTGGCGTAAATAACGCTCACGCCCACTGGTACATTGAATTACGTTAATGTGCGATTAAATTCTGAATGACTTTTACCCTTAACTAACTGTTCACTCTAGCAGTTATTTACAGAGATTAACATTAACATTCTTTGAGTTCTATGCTCACCATTCATTCCTTGCGTTGAATATTAGCTCTAACAAACTACGCAATGCACAGGATATCAATAATGACTAATAATGTGCTTTAATCTCCATAATACTTTTCCTCCCCATCCGTCACAGAATTTTAAATTTTAACTGCAACTGAATTAATAATGATTGGTTAATAATTAGGTGGGTTGAGTGCAAGTGAATTAATAATTACTTGTTAATCTTAAGTGAAATTTTAAATTTTAACTGCAACTGAATTAATAATGATTGGTTAATAATTAGGTGGGTTGAGTGCAAGTGAATTAATAATTACTTGTTAATCTTAAGTGAAAGAAAAAATCAACAATTTTCTATTAAATAAAAAAATGCTAATATAATTCCAAAATTACATATGATTAATATCAAGAAACAAGGCAAGCAGGCCCATCAAAGAAACCGTTCTGCAGTACCAGATAACCCAAGAAATGGGAAACCACTCATCAATATGGAAAAGCCAGAAGATACTCTCAGCAACAAGATAACATGGTAGAATATACTGTGACCGATAAGAAAACACGGTCGGAAATTACTCTGATGAGCAAGAACAAAAATTACCTGACCGGCAAGTTAAGCCTAGAGATACTCTAATAGGCTTAAAACATAACCGGACACGCAGGCCAACCGGAAAAAACTCTACGGGAGGATCGTTAGAAAAGGAATGCATGCCCATCGAAGAAAGCCCAGAAAGAGCACCAAGCAAAACCTAGCTACCGACATCGCGAAATTGTAATATGGTCAAGGGAACCCAGCAGATAAGCATGGAAATGAAAATGGCATAAGGCCAGCCTACAAAAGCTCACTGAACCTAAGGGGATCTGTGTGAAAACACCATGTCGGCCACAAAATGGTATAGCCACAAGAGAAGCCCATAACAGGAAACATGTATCAAACTGCGAGGCACAAAATAAACTAACCGAGACGCTGAAACCCTAGGGCGATGGAAGGAACCCCTGGCGGCATGAAATGGGCAAAAAAACCCGTAATGAAAATTGAATGATGACCCTGAAGCTGGCGAACAAAGACGCTAAATGGGACCGATAAAATGGCGACGGACTGGAAGCAACACAAAGAGACCGCAGAAACAGACTTAGAATAGACCACACCCACGAACAACTGTGACAAAAGCCACCATATCTAGAAATCTGTAGAAAGGCTACGTCAGACCATTGCTCCACCTGCGAAGGGAATACATTGCTAAAAAAGACAAGGGGAGATGAACCACAACTGACTCTAGTATAGTTTTTCCTACATGTCCTCGTTACCTTTCCTTAGAGGGCTTTCTCACACCCTACGTGAGTTTAATGTTATACTGAAAAAATTAGAAATGAAGAGAGAAGGATACCATTGAATAAGTCTCGGTCTTTAATTTAAAATCTTTTAGTCAGTTACAATATATAAAAAACTTATTTACTACTATCCAATTTCAATATATATAATCAATTTAACATATTTAAAATAAATTTAAAACTTATAGGGCCTAAAAATGTTATGATAGTCAAGCACAACTACATTATATATTTTGATAGGTTTATATCAATCACATACATAAAGGTGAATAGAGCTATATCAACCACATTCATAATTAGTGTGTATGGTATAGGTTTAATATTAATAAAAATACTAACAATAGTTAATTTATAATTATAATAATTAAGTTTTAATATTATTACTATGATTATAATATATTAATAAATTTTAATTTTAATAATTAATATTATTGCATTATAATTATAATATTAATACTCGATCTTAATATAGGGTTTTAATATTAGTAAGGGTAAGTTAAGTATTCAATTAACTGAACAAGTTTAAATTAACATTGAAATCTTATATTAAATCTTAATAATAAACCCAATATTATAAACCTTAATATTATAAAGCACAATATCATAAACCCTAATATTAAACTCAATATTATAAAATCTAACATTAAATGCATTATTAAAAATCCTAATATTAAAACCAATATTATAAACCTTGATATTTTAAAACTCAATATTATAAACCCTAATATTATACCCAACTATTATAAACTCTAATTTTGTAATGTCGAAATCTTACACTGAATAAATTGCAATGTAATGTAATATTGCAACAATGATTGTTAGATTGATTGTCACAATGCACTGTTGGATAGATTTATATACCAGTCCAACGTTACAATATTAAGCCAACTATTATAAACCCTAACATTATAAAACCAAATATTATGAACCATAATATTAAACCCAATATTATAAACCGTAATATTAAACCCAATATTATAAACGCTCATATCAAACTCAATATTAAACCCAATGTTATAAACCTTAATATTAAACCAAATATTATAAATGCTAATATTATAAACCCAATACTATAAACCCAATATTATAAATGCTAATACTAAATGCAATATCATAACCGTTATGATAAGCTCTAATATTAAACCCAATATAGTAATCCATCATATTAAACTGAATATTATAAACTGCAATATTAAAATCAATTTTATAAACCTAATATTATACCCATTATTATATACCCTCATATTATAAAACCAATTTTAAGGTTTATTATTAAACCCAATATTAAAGCCATTATTATAAACCCTAATATTATAAACCTTAATATTATGCTCCATATTATAATCCTTAATATGATGCCCAGTATCATAAACCCAATAATAAGCCTTAATATTATAAACCATACTATTAAAAAATAATAGTAAGCTAAATATTATAAACTCTAATATTAAACCCTCATTTTGTAATATTGCAATGTAATGTAATGTAACATTACAACAATGGTTGGCATCTTGATTGTCACCTTGCGACAATGCTTGTCATAATCTGACGTTGGATACATTTGTGTACCATTCCAATGTCAAAATAATAAACCCTAATATTACACCAAATATTATAAACCCTAACATTACAAAAACTAATAAAATAACCCTAATCTTATGAATCCTATTATTAAACCTATTATTATCAACCAAAATATTAGAAACCCTAGCAGAATCACATTAGTAAATATGATTGGTATATCAATCTACGTATAAACCCTAATATGAACCTAAATATTACAAACCTAAATCTTATAAACCCTAGCACAACCATGTTATTAAATGTTGTTGATATGCACTAATTGACATATATCAAGCGCTTGCACAAACACATTAGTAAATGTGGTTGAAAATTTTATTGTCACAATGCAATTTGGAGAAATTGCAATTACTATAACATTGTCACAATGTTTGTCTCAATGCAAAATTGGATAAATTTATGTACCAGTTCACATCACAATATGTTTTATTATTAATATTAATCAATATTATTAATAGGAAATCAAGTTTGACCAAATTTTAAGAGTGTTGATTGTAAGGCATAGTCAAACATAGTCGAACATAGTCCACCATATTAATAAATATAGTTGACTAATTTTGTAATATTATAAACCATAATATTAAAAAATATATATGATAAACCCAGTATATTATAAACCAATGGATTTATATACCGTTTTGACATCACATGCTTATTATTAATTTATCAATAATATTCATAGACAATTAAGTTTAACCAAGGTTTACGAGTGTTGAATGACAAACATAATCAGACATAGTGAGACATATGCAATGACATTAGTAAATATATTTGACTAATTTTGTAATGTCACATTCACACATGGACTAAATCTGATCATTGTCAACTATTAATATCATATTCAATCATATAATAATAATAATCATAATAATAATAATAATAAAATACTCAACCTTAATATTGATATTAGTATTAATATTACTATAATTCAACATTATTAATATTAATATTACCATTAAGCATTTTTTAATCTTGATTATGACCAACCAACGATGACCTTTCTTGACTAAGGTTGATGATATTTGACTTTCATCAACCATGTTTGACTAGAATTGAATATGGTCAAGTTACATTGGCAAAAGACAACTACGAGTGACTTTTGACTTTTGTTAATATTGTAAACATAGGGTTAACCAAGTTTAATCATGGGCAACCATTGAAATATGGACTATAAAGGTTAATAATGTTTGACTATTTTTTTGAATGTGGTTGACTGTGTTTGAACATTAATATTAATAGGTCATTCTATTTGACTAAAGTTAAAGAGAGTTGAGTGTGAAACATAGTCAAACATTGTTGAACAAAGCCAACCACATTAGTAAATGTGGTCAACTGATTTTGTAATTTCTCATTGTGGTGTTCCATAAATTACAATGTAATGTAACATTGTGATAATGTTTGTCATATTGCAACATTCGATAAAAATATTTCACAATGCGATAATGTAACATTGCACCAATGTTTATCATAATATGAAAATTCTTGTCACATTGCGATCTTTATCACATGGCTTCACCAGGTTCACCATGGGTGAACATGGTTTGAATATTTTGACCATGGTTGACCATAGTTTTCTATGACATATTATGGCTGCCAATATTGATAATGTAATGCTACAATTTACCATGTTTTACAATCATGACCTAGGTTGACCATATTTTACCATATTAACAATGGTTGGTCATGTTGAGCATCAGCTGACCATGGTTTTTAAAGGTTGATTATGGTGTCTATGGTTTACCAAATATGACCATGATGGATCATAGTTGACCTATGTTGTCAATGGTTCAACATGATTGAACGCAGTTGACATAGGTCAACCATATTGAATACAATCTATTGTGGTTGACAATTGTTCACCATAATGATCTTAGTTAATGATGGTTGACCGTGGTTATACTATGGTTGACAATGTGTGACTATTGCTAAGAATCGTTGATTGTGTCTCACTATGTCATCACGTTGACTATTGTTAACTATAGTAAACATAGGGGTGAGCAAGTTTGATCATGGTCAACTATAATAGGGTTTATAATATTAAAATTTAATATATAGAGTTTATAACCTCTCTCTCTCTCTCTCTCTCTCTCTCTCTCTCTCTCTCTCTCTCTCTCTATATATATATATATATATATATATATATATATACATATATATGTGAACCCTAATATTGAACTTGATTTTATAAACCCAAAATTTTAAACCCTACTATTATAAACCTTATAGATTTACGTCGATAGGTGTGATCTATATTGGATTTTGGGTGAATGAAATTAATTTCTTTAAACAAGAAAATTGACATAGAAATTCTAGATTTAATAAACTTCAAATATTCTTAGTTGTATACATAATCTGATAGATGAAATTAAGAGTTGGAAAACCTAAGTGACACCATTTTTTACTTTCAAAAGCTATTTGCAAATGTTTGCAATGATTCATGATTTTACCACAATGTTTTCATTCTAATCCACTTCCTCTTATGTGTGTTTTAATTCTCTATTGATTGATTTATTATTGGTGATTGATTGAATTCTCGATTGATTGTTGTATCACTTTCCCATCTGTGCATTTCATTTCTTGATTGATTCATTGGTGGCATAGAATTGGTTGTAAGCTTATATTTTCAAGATGAGAGACAAAAGAATCATGGTAAGTTTTTCTCTTCTATGCACCCAAGATTAAAAAAAAATAAAAATTGTCTCAATATTTATGCAAAGGGTTGATTGATTCATTGGTGGAATAGAATTGGTCGTAAGCTCATATTTTCAAGATGAGAGACAAAAGAATCAGGGTAATTTTTTCTTTTCTATGCACCCAAGATAAAAAAAAAAAAAAGAAAAAAAAGAAAAAAATTGTCTCACTATTTAAGCAAAGGGTTTACAAGTTTCGTAAAATTAAATGTTTGCAAGTTAATGCCACACTACTTTATGATTTTTTTGTATGTTTCATTAATGTATAAAATGTCTACTTGTTAATATTGTTTCCTTTATGATTTGATGTGTCGATTGTTTGGAACAATGTTACATTTAGATGAGGAATATGGTTCAATGATATAAAAATTATTGGGCCTCATAGGCATGAAAACCTACATTATCAACGATGCAAGAATAATTTTGTTAATCAAAATACCTTAGCCAAGCCCATAAATTCAGTTTTCATTTCATTTCAATTTACTTTTCTATAGCATAGATACATTTTTCCCACTCCCTACATATCGATTTTGATTTATTTTGGGTTTATGAATTCATATTTTCGATTTATTTTCTATAACACTAAGAAATTTATCACTTTTATTTTGTTTCAATAAACTATCCCACATCACTACAAACTCGCAGTAATTTTCATGGAAATGAATGCTATAGTTGAATCCCTTGAGAAGAAAGAGGCAATTGCAGGCTACGATGGAACCTTCGTAGAAGAAAGGGTAAGTCATATGGAAATGGATACAATGCATGTTTTGGAAGCTTTGGAGAGATACATATGGATATAGCTATTGGAAACTAGGAGAAACCTAACAATATTGAGAGAAGAAGTGAATAAGTAGTGCGACCAAGTTATACACTTTTTTGCCAAATTATAAATTTTAGTCACTTTATCAATAGTTCATGGATCAATAACACAACTCAATCATGAGAAGCATAATACCATAAGCACATGACTAACATAAACATAAGACATCAATCTTCCTTTTATCACAAGTTTCAACTTAATTACATTAATGCCCCACCAACTACCACTTATAGGTTTATCAAATGCTATTGAAAGGAACTTCTATCCTTCTGTGTTTATCAGCTACCACTAAAAGGTATTGCTTTCCTTGATCTTTTACCAGTAGTCACTGGAAGGGACTATTTCCCTAGTTGGTTTATCAGTTTCAACTGAAAGAGACTCTTTCCCCCAAACATTTACCAGTACCCACTAGAAGGAGCTCCAATCCTTGATCTACAAGCACCCACTTGTTGGCCTTGTTGATTAATATTTCATCAATTTTTAAACTAGAGCCATAGACCTCTTACACTGTCAACAACTAAATTTTTCTCACTGCAACTGCTTACAAAAACCACCATACAAACACCTTCAATAATCTCTGATTACAGATGCAAACACCTTCAACAATCTTGAATTATTGATACAAACCACCACAACCTTCAATAGTCTATAATTACTGAAAAAATCAAAGCAACAACAATATTTGTTTCACCCTTGATGTGTACCACCATAATGCATCAAGGTGCACCAAAAAATCTCACACACACTCTATAACACTACATTACTCTTTCTCAATTTGCTCCACTCATCCTTACTCATTCATCACTCTGATGCTAAAAATTTTCTTTGAAAGAATTATCAGTTTCTATTTTTGGTATTGGACTTGAGTTATCTCGCTGCATGATTTTCTTATTTTTCCTTTGTTTTGTTCACTTCAATATTATAAATTTTATCTTCATGTTATCAATATTTTATTTGTAGTTATGGGTTCAATCCCAGAGTCAAAATCTTGTTTTCCTACTTATTTTATCATTCTCGCCATTTAACAAAGTTTAGATGAGGTTTACTAATTTCAGTGATCCTCCAAACTTGGCCAAAACTACCAAAAAATACTCTTAACTGGTACTATCAAAATTAACACTATAGATCTAGCTCTTAACTGCAAGTCCACCAAAACCGTCACTAAACTAGCTACCAACCAATCCCCACCACTACCAGGCTTAATCCTACTAAAATAGTTGCGAGCTCATCCTTTTAAGCATGAACTTCACACACTTCAACATGTTGCTACCACTAAAATATAGTTTTGTTTAAAAACACACCTCCACGAGGCTTTTTTTTTTCTCCTTATAAACAAATATGCTACAAAATTCATCAAATTGGCTTTAGCTCCTTTTTCTCTGGCATTATTCAGCTTTCGTACAAAAGGATTGGGTGTCATGACCATTAAATAGATCCTTTAGGTGCTAAGAATGTTTAAGGCGTATCATGGACTTATTTCCTATGTTAATGGATTTGTGCCATTGGTCTTCATTATATGCATGAAATGGATGTGGGCGCTAATGCCCAAAGCCCCTGATGTCGACACTTTTCTAAACTGAATTCATAAATAGTTACAGGATCCGAGCTTCCAAGAATGGCTGACCGTTACTCCTCCACTATGACATGTGCATTCTTAGGCCTTCTCTAATTAGTTTCCATTTCACAATTTTCCATTCCAACATGTCCCACTCATTTAAGATACTCTCTTGTGGTTTATGCCACCCCTTGCTAGTTTTTTGTGGAATGGAGAGGGCGAGGTGTTCGAATGAGCTTTTATCACTGATATGTTGATTGGAGGTATGGGAAATTTGGCCATTCTAACACACCTCTGCACTTTAATTAGCGTGTTGTGGATCCCATAGGAACTCTCTCCAATGCACCATTGGGACACGTGAGGCTCGATCTACCAACAAAAATGTGTGTCCTCTGACTATTGCATCATGACCTAAAGCTTCACCCATCAATGCACTTGCCAATGTTGACAGAGCCATGTCTTCCCCGACTCACATCATCCCACTAGTCTCTTCTATGGGATCTTCACCTTCAAGGTATGGCTGACCTAATTGTTTCACTCTACTGAGGTGGAACTTGAATGCCCTGGTGCCCAAAGATTTTTGGGAATTCATTTTCTAAAGAGTTACGAGATGTCGACTTTCTGGGATTCTGGGTTTCCTAGGTTTCAGGCTTCTGGACATGCTACTCTACCCATTGTATTTCCACACTGTTATGTGCTTTTGGAATTTTCGGGGTTCCAGTGTTTTGGGTTTCTAGGATTTCACTACTTACCTTTGATTTTTGGAACTCCATCTTTGATCAGCTCTATCTCTTGAGCCAAGTAGCCATTTCCAAACTTCTATATACTGTTGGAAGTATATTTCAGAGAAAATTCCAGCTGAGTTGGTCCAATGCGGTCTTTAAGCTCATATGTTGCCTGACAATTGGCTTCAAAATCTCTGTTATTATTTACAACTTTACGCTTCTTCTTATGCCTATAACCTACTACTTGAGACATATTTTTGAAACCTATGCAACCTGCTACTATTTGTGGACATCAATGAAAACATATTTCCAACATTATCCCCCTTTGTCATTGATGGCAATAGCAAGAGAAAAAAACATCCTTTAGAAGATATGACTGTCTCTTTTGAGTGATGCTCCTCCTGAGATTTACTTCTCTTGTTCTTTGCTTCTTCTTAAGTCGTGGTTGGATCACTAACACCTTTCCTTATACTCCTTTATCTAGACATTATTATATCTCCCCTTATTTTTTTGTTTGATCACCATTATCACTCTCTCTTTGAAATCAATGACAAAGACAATAACATCCCCCTTATTGTGATGCTCCTCGTGAAAACAATAATTCTCTGTCACATGGATCCTATGGAATTAGAAACCTCATCATGATATTCTAAAAATACGACAACTACCTTTCTTTCTCTTGAAGGAAGAGTTAGTGTAGGGAGACGAGAGGAACAACACATAATATTTTCCTCAAATACTCACACTATTCGCTAGGGAGTGGATTAGTGAAAATATCATCAACGTATTATTCTCTAGAAACATACTCTAGCTTCACAACCTCATTTGCAACCTACTCCCTCAAGAAATGATACTTTATTAGAATACGCTTTGTCTTGGAGTAAAAAATGAGATTGTTGGATATGTTTATTGCACATTTGTTGTCATAGATGATGGGTATAGGTTGATCATAGACACTTGTACATACTACGGGGTTTGCTTCATCCATAATAGTTGATTTCAATAAGAAACTACTATAATATACTCTGCTTCAGTTGTATATAAGGAAACGGAAGCTTGATCCTTGCTTAGCCATGAGACTAGACATTCTCTAAGAAAGAAATCACTTCTAGTTGTAATTTTTTGACCATCTACATCACTTTGCTAATCAACATCAGTATAAATGGTGAATGAAAGATATTTACCTCTGGGGTACCATAGACCATAGTCCAATGTTTCTATGAGATATCTAAGAATCCTTTTGGCTGCTAATAGATGGCCTTGTGTGGGAGCTGCTTCAAATATTACAACTATAACAACGAATTGCATGATGTATGGTCTTGTAGCTATCAAATACAAAAGGTGTCCAATGATGGATCTATATAAATTTTGGTCCATTTTTGGAGATTCATCCATATTGCTAAGCTTGCAACCTGTCACCATTAGAGTTCTCACTAAAGAGAATTCTTCCATGCCAAATTTCTTCAACATTTCTTTGAGATACTTTCTTTGAGATACTTCCTTTGAGAGATAAAAAGTCTTGTGGGGGTTTGTGCAATCTATAATCCAAGAAGTAGGAAATATATCCAACCATGGACATCTCCAACTTGACCTTCATATCACCTGCAAATTCATTGGTCAAAAAATCTGAACCATTGCCAAAGATGACATCATCAACATATAGAACAACGACAATGTGTTTTCTCTCTTTTTCTTTGACATATAAGTTGTTGTCAATTGCACATCTTTTGAATCCACACTTGAGTAGGTAGTTGTCTAGTTTGGAATACCAAGCTCTAGGATCTTGCTTGAGACCATACAAAGCCTTCTTGAGTCTGCAAATATACTATGGTTCCTGTGTTAGCTGAAAAGCTTCTGGCTACTCGATGTAGACTTCCTCCTATAGCTCTCCATTGAGAAAACTAGATTCAACATCCATTTGATAGATTTTGAATTTATTAAAGCAAGAAAATGAAAAAAGCATTCTTATTGCTTCTAATCTAGCAACAAGAGAAAACGTTTCATCAAAACCCAAGCCTTCTATTTCAGCATAGCCTTTGCATATCAACCTATATTTGTTTCTTACCATTTCTCCATGGTCATTTAAATTATTCTTGAAAACCCACTTTGTGCCAATGTCATTCTTATTAGTAGGCATTCAAATAATTTCCCAAGTCTGATTTTTCTCTATTTGATCTAATTATTAATTCATTTCCTTTAACCAATGTTGATCTTGACTGTATTAAACACCGTTTTTTGGTTCCTGCATAGACAACAGGAAAAGTTGTGTCTCTCCAAGGGAATCTAGCAACTTCCTTTTTGTTTGCACTCCAGAATTTATTTCACCAAAGATTTAATCAACTCGGTGTTGTTTTTGTACATACCTTATCGGATATTTAGCTTGAGGACTATATGGTTATTCATCATTTTATTCTACATTTGCCTCATCATGCTCATCCCTAATGCTCACTAGTTCATCAACACTGGTTTTTGCTGGTTGTCTCTCTTCTTAGTGACTATGGTTATCCACCTTTACATTGATACAATCGATATTCCTCTTGGTGACAATATTGTAGAATTTGTATCCTTTTATATTTTTTGAGTATCCTAGAAAAATTCCTTCATCTTCTTTGACATCAAACTTACCAAGTTTTTCATCATTTCTCTTGTTGTAACATGTACTACCAAAATTTTTGAAGTGTTCGACTTTTGAAGCATTGCCATACCACAAATCATAGGGTTTTTTCAATGTATGATCTAAAATGATCTCTGTTGAGGATAACTTCTATTGTATGAATAACTTCTACCCAAAACCTCTATTGAAACTTCTTTTCAACCATCATTTCTTTGGCTAATTATTGCAGTGATATGTTTACTCTTTCTGCTGCACAATTTTGTTGGGGAGTCTCTGTTATTGTAAACTTCCTTTTTGATGGCGTTATTTTTACAGAAGACATCAAATTATTTTGAAATTAACTTACCTCCATTATCAGACCTTATGCTTTTGATTTTACAATTAGTTTCATTCTCAGCCAAGGCTTTAAACTCTTTAAATTTATCAAAATCTTTAGATTTCTCTCTAAGAAAGGTAACTCATATCATATTGCAGAAATCATCAATTATTAGCATAAAATATAATTTACTTGTGGATGATTATGTCCTAGATGATCCACACAGATACATATGTGCCAGCTACAATGGCTTTGATGATGAGTTCTCCTTTTCCTTGAATGGAACTCGAGCTTGATTTCCCAGCTGGCAAGATTTACAAATTGTATTCTCTGGTTTTGAAATCCTCGGAAAGTACTTGATAATGTTCTTGTTTCTTAGTTTGGATATCATATAAAAGTTTGGATGTCCAAGCCTTTTATGCCATAACCAACTCTCATCTATCTTTGATAAGGAACACCTTTATGTTATCTTTTTTAGCACATATACATTATTGTATGTTCTTGTGGCTTTAAAAATTACATCATAGCCTTGATCACACAACTCAAATACACTTAGGAGGTTGTGGTTCAACCCATAAACATATACAATATTTTTTGATTCACCTTTTCCATTTGATAGACTAACCACTCCTTTCGTAATTAATTTTCCAAGAGCATTGTTGCAAAAAGTCACATTACCTTTGTCAACTAATTTCCATGTTAGAAATTTTCTTTTGTCTCCTGACATATTCCTGGATAATGCATTGTCCACATACCAATGGATCCCACCATTCTGCGCATACAAATAAATACCACATTTCTCTAGTTTGTCCTTTTCTTTCTAGACTTTGGGTTTTTGTTCAATTTTCTTAATTACTGGCTTTGTCTTTTTTTCTTCAATTCTACAATTTACTGCTATATGCCCAAAATTTTGACATTTAAAACGTTACACCTGATAATATAGGGGAGCAAAAGAATTATTGTATTTCAGTCTACCTTTCCTTTGTTGAAGTCTTCTCTTGGTTCTCATCTTCATATAGAATAGATTGACTCTACAATTTTCTACTTTGTGGCCATAGTTAGAGCATGTGAAACAATACCCTCAGAAAATACCATTTCTTAACTAAATTCTCAATAATTTGATTTTCTTGGCCAACGTTCTTCTTTTTCTAGTGATGATTTTTGTGGACTTGAATTTTGGGCTACATGTCTCCCTTTTACAGCTGCATAGGCCCCTCTTTTGTTGGAACAAAATTATTTTCCTTTATACCTTTTAATTCAGCTATTGCATTGAACCGAGCTTCAAAGCCAAGACCACTACAATCTGACGAGACTCGCTATGCTTCCAAAATATCATTTAAATCTTTAGTTCCTTTTCCAAACTTTTGATTGAAACTCAACTATGTTTTAGGATTCTATATTTCCTTTGATAGCAATATGATTTATCCTTCTAGCTTCTCACATGCTTGAACCTTTTCATTCAGCTTTTGTTCCAGGCATTCTTGAATTTTCTTATTTCCTTCTATTTGCAAGATAAATGGCTCATCAACCTCAAACTTTTCTTTTATCAAGGACTCCTTCACGAATTTATTTTTCTTCCTTAACCTTTCTATTTCGTCAATAGAACTTACTACTTCTCCTTCTTCATCATCTGAATTAATAGCCTCAACATGTAGATTTTCTATGGCCATCGGCATAAATTCTTTGGGGCTCTCATCATCCCTATCCTCAACTAAGGATTGGCTAGGTTCACTTTATGAGGAGCTCTCTTATTGAACATTTCAACCTCTCTTCATAGACTTCTTACTGTTCTTTTCAACTTTCTTGAATTTTTATTTAGGGTCATAATCTTTCTTGCTATTTTCAAGACACTTTGATGCATAATGACCAACTTTGCCACAATTAAAACATTTGATAGGTAGCTTACCTTTATACTTGCTTGATCCTTTCTTGAGATTCCTAACAAATTTGGCTTCTTCTTCATCTGATTCACATCATGAGTCATCATGAACATCCTTGTAATTATTTCACTACAAGGAAAATACCTTATAACGAAGGCTTTTGCAGAGACACTATAAAAATAGCCCAAAACCCATTTGTAGCAGAGACCACTAGCAAAGGTGGGTAGATGATGTTTTAGTGAATGTTTCTTTAACGTGTGTCTAAATTACTGAAGCGCACTAGTGCTTTCTTATTAATACACACATGAGAGTTGCATATAACATGGTGCACCATAGATTTTATTTGTTTGAAAATAAAAAACCATAGTGCGCTAAACACTCTAACGCACCGATGCTTGAATATTCTCTAGCACCAAACTCCTTCATATAGTAAAACATACCTGTGCTATTTAAAAATGACATCCTATTATGGTAAATGTATAAAAATTCCTCGGGATGTCCTATAAAGCATACCGATAGGAAACTTCTAATTTCTAAAAGAATATTGGTGCTATTGTAAAACCACAACACCAGTGCATTACAAGTAACATAAATCCCCAATGTATCTCCATAAAGTAGCGTGATAATTTTAAATTTAAAAAATGCATGCTTCTCCTGGATATATCCTGCCTCGGTGAGCTTTGAGATGAGCACCAGAGGAGGGTTAAAAAAAAGACCCTCATGGTTGTATTTTTCATTTTTAGCATCTATAGTGTGAGAGAGATATGAAGCACCCATACCACTTTTTCCACATGCAAGCACGATGATGTCAGTGCTTCTCTTTCTCACCACCTTTCAGTACTGTTCTCACTATTTGAGTTTCCACTTTTTCAAATGGTGTGAATTTTTTTTTTCCTCTATTATGTGTCCACAATGCCTCCTTGACAAAAAAAATGTATAGGTAATCGTTATGTTTCTTTCTAATTTAAGGTTATAGCATATTAGAATTTCAAATTAGGTTGAATTCATTATTATTGTTGCAAAAAAGAAAATTGTGACCTGGGGTGTGCTCGATTTATTCAGGTCACACTGGCAGTAGTATGCCCTGTAAATTTACAAGGTGCACCGTGTTTCGATGCCTAAAAATAATGCACTGCCATTGTGGTGGTGCATTTTGTAAATATAAGCACACTAGAAAAGATGCATCATGATCACTCGTGCAAAAGTATGTCACACCACTATGAAAGTTAAATTTATGAAACACCTGCGATGCGTCATACTTATGTGTACACCATTACCATCATGGTTAAAGTTGAAAGTGCACCGGAGCCCGTGCATTACAGTGTATTGAGCGCACTGGAATTTTTATCTTTTTAGATTGAAAGTTATGTTTCCATAGTTACAAATACGTGTTTCATTTAATAAAAATATATATATTTTTTATGTATGAGGATGATTTATTTTATATGTCAATCATGTAGTAGAGACATTAGGAGAGGGAGCAACAATAACAACAGAAGCAGGAGGTAGACCCATACAATATGGTTCAACTATGGTAGGCCAAAGAGAGTGAGAAGGATTTATACCATCACCCTATTACTGAAGCAACCCAAGTTCTCTTGAGGAATGTAGGCCTCCTCAAGTAATATGAGGATGGTACATCCATGAAGGAGTACTTTGTCTTATTGGCACATCTAATACGATGATGGAATGTCCAACAACATGCTTCCTATGTCAATTATGAGTTGTGGTATAGGCCCACTAAGGAGGATATATAATTTATCATTGGCCTATCTAGGAGAGGGGGAAATTTTCCCCAGTTCCCTAATTTCCCCTATGGTGTTGCAACTGAATTTGAACTTGCATACACTCTAAGATATGTTGGACCTCATGAGGTACATCGATCATATTTTTAGGTCCATGGTGCAGAGCTACATATATGTTCTTTTACTAAAGAGGAGGTTATGTTCCTCTCATTATTAGTCAGCACCATTTCAAATTCTTTTGGTGACAAGAAGCGCATTAGTTTCCCTCGTATTATGTTGATTCTTTGATTCAGGTGTCATGTTGCATTAGATGGTTTGCAATTTTTTTGAGGTAGTTTTGCAAGAATTTAGATAGATGTTGTGCGTTGTCAAGATATGGGAGGGAGACCTTCCCTTTTTCTTCCAAGTTTTTTTGTTTATTTTTTGAGATGTTTCTGAAGATGAGTCCTACATTTGATTGTCACCCTCCTAGGCCAATCCCTGATGCCTAGAAGTGCATGTTGGGGTACACGATGCCCAAGTGGGGCATGTTGAAGTCCCCATCCAGGCTTTCAGACGAGGCACTGGAGCTAATAACCAGTGTGGAAGACCATGTGTTTGTCATGTTGGGTATTCGTATGTGGGGATTGATTGGAGAGGGTGTCCCAACATCTTCTTCAAAGTGGATGATGCTCCAGACGATAGAGGTAATATTAGTTTTTTATTCAAATTAATCTATTTTCATTTTCTTATTTTAATAGATTAGAATAAAATTTATTATAGCATGTTCTTTAACTTATTTAATGAAATTGTCTAATTATTTTTTGTACTATATATTTTTTATATATCCACACATTCGATGAAGACATGCCTCCTCCGCCACCGAATGTTGGAGGAGATGGGCGAGGCCTAAGATGGTGAGGGTGAGGCACATCCTTAGGGGAGTGTGAGTGTCTGGGAGAGGATGCCCACTATGCGATGTTAGATGGACTGTTATGATAGATTGGTCATATTTTTAGTTTGATAGGGAGTCCGTCCTACAAGGCCTCAAGATATCATCACAGACTTGTTGTTCGTGGATCTCTACAAGACCTGTCTATGGTATTTGACATCTCTTATGTGACATGTCATCGAAGCTAGTAGGGAACTGGTAGCAATGATGTCTGCAGAGCATCATGTAGCAATACATCCATCAAATGATGAGGGTGGTCATGATGATGATGAGCGTGATGATCATGATCATGGTGATGAGGGTGATGATCTTGATCATGATGATTAGGATGGTGATTATGATGCTTCTAGTGGACATGCCACCTAATCGGATCATGGTCGTTAGGGTGTCAGTGACCCTTGTGGTAGTAGAGCTTCTTGTTAGTCACCTGATGATGTCGAGATTCCAGAGCTAGAGGATGTTCGTATGTTTCTCCTGACAAAGAAGACCAACCACCTCTTAGTCATCAACCTCAACAGAGTTCGACATACGGAATTGATCAAGTAGTAATTGACAATCAATCATCTTCTATTGTGGACCAGGTTGCAGGCACTACTACATTTGTTGAATCATATATTTGCACTTATTTTACTTCACGATGTAATTATTTGACTTCTTTGCATGTTTATATATATATTCCATTTTGTTTGTTCATGTTTATGTACTTGATTTATTTATTGATGTTGATGTGTATATTGTTAGGTCATGTTAGATATGCTCATTTAATGTGCTTGCAAACATATATGTACATTATAACAGTTATTTGACATGATATTTATATTAACTTAAGGATGTGTGTGGTGGTGATGTTAGATTACAATCTTTGTGTTTTATTAGATGTTATCACGATGATGATGCCTTGATAGATTATTAGATTTGTGTGCTATATAATGACGTTTATATGTGCTACTAAAAGTGCATATAATTAAATGATGTTAGTGAATTCAAATGTGTATCTTAGATAATGTTTATATTTGTTAAATGATTATCGTCATCATGTTTATTTTTATGAAATAATGTTTATTATACATTATATATTGGTGAATTTATATCAAACTTTTATATATGTAATTGCAAGTAAAACGACTTACTTTAAAAAACACAAAGATATTTGTACAAATTACAAAATTTAGTATGGTTGAAACTATGATTATGAATTTATGATATATATTTTTCTATTGCTTATATAGTTCATTGATATTCAATATAACTTAATTAGTAAAATGTTTCAATACTCACAACCATAAAATAATTAAAGGTAAAATAATTTAGTTAGTTCTTAGATAGACGAAAATGTGATTCATTTTTTAATAAAAAATATTATTAATAATAAATTATTCAAAAATACAATTTAACTACTTAAATATTGGTTGATAATGTAAAAAACATTAGTTAGAACTTTGTTAGAACCCACAACGTAGATCCATCTTAACTCTAGATCTACCAAGTGCCGAGAGGGATCAAATCTCTCGAGATGCAAATATATTTTTGAGTGAAAAGATATTTCATCCCTCTAGGAACTTGGTTGATCTAGGCAACTGGTATATTAATATATATGTAGTTGACATTGAAATATTTTATTTATAATTCACCTTCTCCATATTAAAATGTTAAAATATGTCCCCTCGTATTATTTTCCTGTATGTATACATTCAATTATATTTATTGTTAATATTTTATAAATTAATATTACATATGAAATCCATATTAAACATTGATAATTTTACAAATATCTCTCATAATTGAATTAGAAAGAAACTACTCATGGAATAAGAATTCTTTCAATCTCTCACTAAAGTGAAAATATAAGAAAATTTTCAATTTAAATTGATTTATTTTTTTACTATATAAAATATCTATAAATTTATGTTATTTAATATGGACATTGAAATATTTTGCTTATAGTTGTAGTTAAATATTTTTTGTTATAAATATATTTTGTTTTATGTTATTTAATATGGACATTGAAATATTTTACTTATAGTTGTAGTTAAAGATTTTTTGTTATAAATATATTTTTGTTTTAAATATCACATCTAGATGGAACATAGAATAATTACAGAGAATGTAATATCAATAATACTATTTCTTTTCATGTGTAAATTACATTTTTTCCTTGTAGTAAAAAGTAAATTATATATTTTTACTCATTTTATTTCTTCCTCATAAATAAAGATAAATTATTTTCTTTTACTTTTGGTTACATTATATCTCTATATAAAGTTATATAAGAATAAGCTCTAAATTGAAGTATTGTAGTTATGCCGAACATTAATTTCTTTTCTTATTACTATTTTTAATTTGTTAATTTCAATTATTATTTTACTATCTTTAAATGTAACGTTATGTGATAATATCTCTCCCATATTGAGTTGTAGACCTCTTGGTGCAATTAATTTGGATTTAATACAACTTAAAAAAATCTATTTTATAAAATTTATTTTATTACTAAGTTATGAGATTTTCAAGAAATTTAAATCTAATATTTATAGCAACTCTTATGCATTTAAATTAAAAATTTATCTCTATAAGGATTAGGATAAAGAAATGTAAAATAAGGCTTGTGATCAAGTTACTTGTAGTTGGGGATTTGCTCTATTACAAGTTCTCCATTAAAGAGGGAAGTGAATGTTTTTCTAGTGATTAAGATATAACATTCTGATGCTATTTTGGTTCTTTATTTCCTATTGTACTGGTTTAAATTTAACTCTTTTTAATAGCAAATGAGTTAAAAAATAAAGTTTAAATAAAACAAATTAAATTACCATGATATATTCACTGAAATTCATGTTTTTCACATTTCTCCTCGCTAAAATTACATCATGTTCCCAATGATAATGACAGGTCTACTTTAAATAATTTAGTTAGAAATACATTAAAAATATATATTTATTTTACATAATCTAAACAAGAAAAAAATGCATCAACAAGTCTATTTGAAACTCAAACAAATGCCACTTAGTCACCATCACAAATGCGGTGTTCTTGATATGTTCTTATCACACCAGTGCTATCATATTTACCCAACACACTACCTAACTAATATTTAAAAATATAACTATATATCATTGTGTTAGATAGTGTGAACGTTATGGTGCGAAAATGTTATACGTGTGAACTGGTGCATAAGTGTGATTCACTGCTATGAAAATTTAAATTTGTGAGCCAACAACGATGTGTCATAGGTAAGTTGCACCATCTATGGTGCAATTGTGTTTGGCAACACACCAGATCCGGTGCATGACTGTTGTTTTGGCGCAACGAATTTTTTTAAGTTTAAGTTTATGTTTCCATATTAATAAATACATTTTTCATTTAATAATAAAAAATGTATTTTATATATGAGGCTGATGTATTTTATATGTATATCATGTATCAGAGACCTCAGTAGAGGAAGCAGGAGCAGGAGTAGGAGGAAATGGCGGACCCATACAATATGGTTTGAACATGGGAGGCTAGAGAAAGGGAGAACACCTAATTTTCTTTTCCTGCAATACACACTCTAGGTATCTTACTTGGATCTCAAAGACCCATGCTACAAAGTTCCATGGTGCCATGAATTTTTGAAATGGAACTGTGAAAAGTTTGTACTTTGTTAAATGCTATTGATCTGAAAGGTAAAGTAAGAGTGAAATTAGAAGGCAGTGGTACAAATAAAATATATCAGATTAGGGTTTCAATGATCTTATTAGTTACAAACAAAACAATCTGAAAACTTGCAAGCGTGTCTTTTATGCCGCTAATGTATTCTATAATTGGGGTCCTTCAAACCAATGACATGATGTATATGGCTTAGGCTCATGACATTCAATGACATGATGTATATGTCTTGGTCTCGTGGCCTTCAATGATAATTTTCGGTGGGATATATTTTAATAATATATGACATGCAACACCTTATTATGTAGACTTATCACTTATTATTAGCAAACCTATAAAGACATGTCTACTTTAAATAATATACTTACAATTTCATACAAATAGATATTTATTTTACATAATCTAAATAGGAAAGAAAAACACATCACCAAGTCTAGTTGAAAGTCAAATAAATTCCTCTTAATCACCATCACATTATTTATCATTTAATTCTTATCCATAAAATATTTAATTGAAATTTTATTAATATCAACAATTGAAAAAAAAAATAAAAATTGTTCCATTATCCATGAAGAAAAAATTAAGACCTCTCATTCATCTATGTAAGCCCATTTGTTTCTCTTATGTTCCATAAAATGATGTAATGAACATTTTATACATGCATAAGACCTCCTTTTAGTTTATAGTGGTGCATCATAGGTATGTGCGCACCGCCTATGGTTTAGTTGTGTTTGAACACCAAAGTCAGTGCATGACTATATTTTTGGCACACCGATAATGTTTGTGTTTAATTGAAAATTATGTTTCCATATTAATATATAGATATATATATATATATTTAATAAATTTAAAATTGTATTTTATGTATGAGTCTGATCTATTTTATATATCAATCATGTAGCAGAGATGTCAACAAAGGGAGTAGCAACAATTGGAAATACTTAGTGAAATAATGAAAAAAAACATACAACAATAGTTTAAATCATGAAATAACAGAAGTACATATCACTCTCCATTGTCATCACCTTCATTATCTTCCTTAGCGCTTGGCATGATAATGTTGTTATTCTGAAAAACATGTTTTGATATACGATCATGTCTTAATATTAACCATGAAGCCCTATCTAACACATATGGGTAAAAATCCACCTGGTTATAGTGTTTTGGGAAAACATAACACTCCCTAGCTTCACACCACATCTTTCTATAGTTGATAGATATCAACCCACTATCTTGATCTTTCTTTACATTACTCCAATCAAAGGTGTCCCACCACTTGCACCTAAAAATAACACATTGGAATAAAGGGAAGTTCATTTGAGTGATCTCCTGTATCTTTCTAATGTAACCTAATGTCCCCTACATTGGGTTTTGATTGTGGTGGATAGCACAACTAGATTGGTCAAATGCGGCTTCGACTCCACAACCTTTGGTCATGAAAAAATTATCATCACCATATGTGTGAAAATTATGTCCATATGCCCACATAGATGGGAAGAAATGCACTTACAAAAAATTTAGAAAATCACAGTGTCATGTGTCTAATAACCCGAAAATAATTAAAATTATAAAATATATATAGATGTTACAATTTAAAGGTATAATATGAAGTTAAAACTGTACAACAATATATTATAATTACCGATTTACTACACCCAATCCCTATGTTTAGCACATACTCTGCAGCACACGGGTAATGACCAGATGTATTATATTTCTCTCTGAATTGATCAGAAACCTAACTTGATCAATATAGAAAATAATTATTACCATCGTTGATGCAAAATTTCAGTTAGAAGATGTCATGTTCCAATTTGAAGGGTGAAGAGGTTGTCCATTTTCATTTACCAATGGCTTGTTATATGCTAATCCTGATAAGAGATTCCTATGTTTTTAAAAATAATATGAATTAATATTTTCTGCATCTGAACTCGATTTTGAATTTAGATCCTGCAAAAAAATTGCATACATTTTTATTCAAATTAACATGGATTTAAAAAAAATATTCAATTAGATAATCAAAATATAAATAAAATATGAAATTAATCGAGATGGAAAGGGAGAACTTCGTGAAGGAATTTGATAGCAATATGGAATGACCTAGAGCTTTGAGAATGGTCATTTAATAGTATTGAGATTTTGTCGCTCTATTTGAGAAAAATCAAAAATAAAATTTTGTGTGAATATCTAAAATTAATCTCGAGAACCATATAACCACAATCTAAATTTCAATATAGTTTTGAAATCATTTTTCAAGAACAAGGTGACTAAATCTATAATATGAACTACTGTAATTCATGTGGGTGCTTTCTAAAGGATAATTTCGGATTAATATTTTAGATAGATTTGAAACTCAATAGGTTAACTAATTAGAATAAACCAAACTGTTCCATTTAAATAATAAGTGCACTGGTTCATTTAAATAATACCCACACTAGTTTCTGCCATTCTAAAAATAAATAAATAAAAATAAATAAGTTATCATATCAGTTATCTTTTTCATAAAAATGCACCAGTACATTTAAATAAAAAATGATCCCAGTACGGAATTGTTTCCCATATTTAAAAAAATAAAGACAAATTACATCATATTGGTTCTCTTTTAAATATATACCAGATCATTGCATTAAAAAAAAAATATCACACCATTTTGGGATTTAAAAAAAAATAAAAATTAATCATGTTAGTGTGTTGAAAAAATATGGCACCCCAAACATTTCGGTGTGATTTTATATAAACAGATTGGTGTGTTTGAGTATTGAACATATTGATGTGCGGAGAAATTGAATAAAAAAAGCACAATATTTTTTCCTTTTTTAAATTTCGAAAACGAGCGGCAATTGATTTTTCGAAATCTAATTTCGTAAATTATTTTAAATAGTAAAAAGTTATTCGCAATTTCAATATTTTACCCAAAATTTCAAGGGAGTGATTTGCAAGAGAGATATCCCAAGAGCGTTGTGCAATAGTAGCATAATACTTTGGATGAACAGAACTATTCAGAAGATTGGAAGCTAAAAGGTATGTTTATTCACTCAAAAACCTCCATAGTAAGTTTAAATTTTATTGTTTATTTTACTAATCAAAAACTTTAGAATTTTTGTTAGGGTTTAATTAAAAGAGAGATCATTCGCAAGAGAAGATTAGATCAGGTTTGCAAAATATTTTGGATCTGCCGAAAGATCAGAAGTAGAAAGGTATGGTATTTTAAAATTCTATTATATTTATCCGCAATTAAAAAAAAAATTATAATAATAAAAGAAAAACTTTGAATAATAAAAAATTTACTATAATTTTTACTACTAATTTTTTATGATCTCCATTTCTATTTAAATTTAATTAAAATTCAGGAAAAAATTAAAAAAAATGAATACTTACTTTAAACCCTTGCTTCTTCCTACAAAATTTTAGATTAGGGTTTAACTTTCTCTACCACTTCATAATTAGGGTTTTGCAATTCACACATTTTAGATTTAATGGGTTTGTGTGCTTACTATATATTTGGCGTTTGGCATATAAAGTATGCGAATCACTTATTGAATTAGATCCAAACCTTGTCAGTGCTCTCCAATTTTTTTTAAATGGTTATATGTTGTGCAATGTGTCATATGTAACATAACGCACTGGTGCTACCTGAATAATACAATGCACCGATAAATTATAACACTTTTGACTATGTCTAGTCTATTCATCGTTTCTCCCAGTGTAATATAATACACGAATGCACATGTTCCTCATAGAATCGTTAGATCATTGCAGTGGGTTGAGCCTCACAAATCGTACTTTCAACCCTCTCTGATCTTATTAAAGGACCATATGTTTCATGGTGCCGCCTATGTAACATAACTCATTGGGGCTACCTGAGTAACACAACACACCAGTTTATTACAACACTTTAGATTATGTCTAGTATTTTCATCTTTGCTCCTAATGTAATATAACATACCAACGTGCCTATTCCTAATAGCACCATTAAATCATTTCACTGAGTTTAGCCTTACAAATCGCATCGTCAACCCTCTCCTTATTTTTTTGAAAATGTCTATATGTTGTGTTATGTACCCTCTTTAATATAATGCACTGGGGATACCTGATTATTTCAATGCACCGATATATTATAACACTTTTGATTCTATCTAGTCTATTCATCATTGATCCTAGTGTAATATAACACACTGGTACATCTATTTGTAATAGCACTATTAAATTAATGTGGTGCATTTAGCATTACAAGTGACACCATCCTAATTTAAGATTATTTTAAAAAGTAATTTTCCATGACGGTGCTGAATAATTAACATCTCAGCACATTTAATCTTATTTTTTTTCCGAAGAAAAAAGCGAAATTTTTATTAAAAAAATAAAAAGTTACATTGCATATGCTGTAAGCATTTCTGATACTTCTGAGGATTGGTATCAATTTTCAGCCTTTTTGACTACAAACATAAAATAAAAAAAACTTTCCAGATAAACTATGACCAGCTAACCTAAGTCTTTTGACCCTTCTTTTTCTCCACTTTTCGCCAACCATCTGTGTTGTGCATGGAGTCAGTAATAGTTAGCTGGTTTTCCTCTGGATTCATTTGTTGTTCTTTATCTGAATCTTATCCTTCAGGACTGTGACTACGTTTATTTCCGCTTATTTCCTGCTGAAGATCTTCTTCCTTTTCTTCAATAATCTCTTTTTCCTTGCTGTCCTGGTCTTTCTCCTGAGCTGTATTGTGTTCTTTCTTTTCAGTATCTCTCTTCTTTACGACATCATCTATATTCTGCCATCCTTTGGGCTTCCTTTGTTGTGTCTTTCTCTTGTTGAGATTTTTACATGCGTTGTACAGATGGCCTGTTTGTTGACATCCCCTGCATCTGAAAGCTGTATTCTCATAGTCCAATATTTGTTTCCACTATGAATTATTAAAGTTCAGAATTATACTTTCAGGTAATCCTTGGCTGAGATCTACCTCGACGCATATTCTAGCAAAAGTAAAAATTCCCTTTATATGTCTCTCTGCATCGATCTTTAGCATTTTCCCGAGGGTATTTCCAATAGCTATTAATGCCTTGGAATGCCAGAAATGTAACGGGAGGTTTTGCAGCCTAACCCATACTGGCATCCTTGATACCACCAAAGTGTTGGCATCAAAATCTGGGAACCATGGAGTAACAAAAAGTCCAGCACTGCCCCAGAACCATGGCCCTTGGTTAAGAATTTTTTCCTTTTCTTCTTCTGAATGGAAAATTACTATGAAGAAACCCTTAGAACATAGGTGAATTTGGCAATTTTTAGTCCAAGCCGTGTGGATCCATTGGTAAAGTGCATCGGTTCTAGGCCAAAAACCGTTAAATCTACAAATAACAGCATGTTTTTGTAGATCTGAGTAAATGTAATTTACCTCTGGTATGTCCAAGGAAATAGAGGGGCTCTCCGGCATTTGATCCACGATATACTGCCCTAGGGGTTCATTAACAACTGTAGGTTCTTTCCCCTTTAGAGGTTCTTTCCCTTTGGCTGCATCACGGTAAGTACCTGTAGATTTTGAGGAAGCACCCTTGGATCCACCTCGCAATCTGAGATTAAGAGTGATGGTTGAGTCCTTTGCTACCCTGTAGTGCTGGAGTGTGTGTTGATCCTGTAAACAGAGCCCTGAAAATAATAGATTTTGTAATGCAGCTGGAATTCCCAGTTTGTCCTGGATCTCTTTTTTTAGATCCAAAACACTCATCCATTTCCAGATCTGCACACAAACATGTCTGCCTTCTGTTGTTCGAATAAAAATTTGCTTCAGATCCACTGAGTCTGCCTTATCCAGGTCCAGTTTTATGGGTTTGGTTTCAGCGCATTTAATCTTATAAATGCATTGGTTTGTTTATTTAGATAAATACACGAGTTACCAAAGATTTTTTTTCTAAAAATTATTTGATTTTTTTGCAAAATATATCTAATGGATTTTCTATTGAATGGTACAGGTTGTGTATTAATAAAAATTATCTTAGAATGTCTCAAGTAACAAAAATAATGATCGACACAATGACTGCACATAAAAAAAATAAGAGAAGGCAAGTTATTTGTAAATGCTTTACAACATTAATATGTTTCAACCGTATGTAAGTTTAACTAATACGTATTAGTTGGTGTGTGTCATGCAGAACCAAAAAATGAAGAAGGTTGATAAGATCATTTCTAATCTAAGTGCAGAAGAACATAAAATCCTGATAGAAAAATTACACAATGATGAATGAGGTGAATGAAAAAATACTGTTGAATATGATTTATTTATTTATTATTTATTTGTACTTTTCATTAATAATATACTTAAAAATATTAGATAACATCTTTTAGACAATTATTAATTCATATATGTTTAATGTTCCACAGGGAGAAACAATGGAATAAAATATCAATGGCATTCTAAGGAAAGAAAAACTATGGAACATGTAAATGACGATGAATTGCTTAGCTCATCAGGAGTGTTATTGGAGGTTAATGAAAGTGGGGGTATTTTTTATAGAACTATGAGGGATCTAGTGGAACAAGTGGATAGACATACTTTCCAATTATAATATAAAACTCAATGGAATGATTCTAAGAATGAAATTATATCTAAACTACGGGAAGTGTTTCCAGAGCAATAGTTAATGAGACATGTCAGACTTGTAACAACAAAAAGAATCATTCAAAGGTAATATTCCTAATTGTATAAAATGATTTTGTAGAATTATATGTATATATTACTATAAACCATTCATTTATTAATATCGATTTTGTCATATTTAGTTTCCACATATCATTGCAAAAATAGTTTATTACATTTTTCAGGAAGATTATGAAAATCCCAAATGATCAATGCCTTGATATATGAAACATGCCAGTAGGAATGTTCAAAAATGTGTATAAGCAAATTTCCAAAAAAATGGAAATAATTGCATCACAAGGGGAGCCATCTCAAGAACATGCTTCAAATGCATGTAACCATGATTGAGTTTGTACATATAAAAAAATAATTCAGCATTAAATATTATTTTTCAAGTATTTTTCTTGTAGAAAAGAAAACAAGATGGAACTCATTCAGCACATAGAATAGGATGACAAGGAAGACACAGGTTGATTTCAAAATTTATGAGTAATTTATAATATTTCCTTATAACAACATGAGGTTTAATTTTTTAATATTTTAAGTTTTTTTACAACAATGATCCTTGAATGTCTTCAAATATGTGCTAACACACAAAGAAGAGCCATCAGAAGAATTGATTGACAATGGGTTAAATAACGGTTGTGAGTATATGTTGGCATATCAAAAAACAATTGTGGAATTTGTAAGTATCTATGTTGTTTTACTTCTTTGAGTTTATAATGAATAGGACAAAAAAATATTTTATATTAAATCTATGATTTATAATGGGGTTTAAAACATGCAGGAAACAAAGTATGGAACTACGTCAGTAGAAGACTCGTTGTAACAAGGAATGAGACATGGTTTTGAAACGATGTGCATAGTTTATGAGTCGTTTTTTGCTATGGTACATTTTTATTCGATTTACATTGATGTATATTATTTATTTCAATTTTCATTATTCTGACCAATGTAAATACACACAATATACTTTATTTTTATGTTTGTAGATGGAACAAGGTCAAGAAGGTGAAAACAATTGATGCAATCAACAAAAAATTTCTCCAGATAACCCGAGTCAAGGAAGTAGCTGGAGCACTGGTAGTAGTTCCAATGAAAAATTATTATCTATTTGGATATCATTGCAAGCTATTGTATTTTTTGAAATAACTATGTGAAAATCAGATATTTTGTTTAATGTAAACATGGATATATTGTCCCAATTGAAGGACAATTTATTAGCATTAACAATCCCATTTTCTATGACAAATAGCTTCTTACTGATATATAATAAAATACATTTTAATTTATTCTATCATGTTATCAAATGTCACCATGAAATGTTACACCACTGATTAAATATTATAAAGAAGAAATGTGGAATCTTATAATATAACAAACTAATCCAAACTTCATATACAAATGCACTAATCAAATAATAATTTATATGAATATTTTTATAAGATATATGCCAATTTCTCAATGAATAACAAATTTAAAAAATTACAATAATTTCACTATCACAAGTTGATGTCTCCAAAAAGAGAAAATATCATACAAAAACATTGATGCATCCATAACATAAAAATGAAATGAAACTTTACTTTAAATAAAAGCAACATGATGTCATTTTTCAACATAGCAAGTGATTGTTTGGAAAACGATAAAAACAAGGCTTTTAGGTCTTCAAGCATTGGCATTGTTTTTAATTAATGTCTTGCTGCATTGTAACTCTTAAAGCACGAGTGATTTCATAGAGCTAACACTCCCTAGTTCTAGAAAATAGTATTTCCATTCCCAGTGCACTATTAAAATTAATACAATGAGACACTCTATATAAAAAATACACCAGTGAGTTTATGTAAACAAGATGTTCTAGTGTTGCATGTTTAAGAGAAAGCATCAGAACTATAATTATTTTTTCCATGCCCAGAGTTTTTCCTTCATTAAAGAACGAGTACGTCTCTATTTATATAAGAATCGGTGTGGTATACCTTTCAAGGTCTAGTGCTCTTTGAGTTGAATGCACTAGGATTTTTTGTTGTTGTAAGCACTAGGGTGGTATACATTTTAGGTTCTCATGTTATTTCAATTAAACACCTCAGTTATTTTATTTGTGTATAAATCCCAGTGCATTTGTATAAGTAGTGCACCTGGGATTCTTGTTCCATAAATCACATCGAAAACAAAATATCCACTAAAACCTCTTGCCACCAAGATATTTTCAATTGTGATAAAGTTTCATTATAAGTTCTGCTAAAACATCTATTCCCACAAATGGATGTTTTAGTGGATGTTTTAGTGGATGTTTTCTGTACATGTTTTGCCAATTTTATAACACTAAAAACCTTCATTATAACTTCCACTAGAAGGTCTTTTCCTTGAATTGTTTTCTCATTTAAAGGATGATTATTTCGCTACAAATTTTCCTTTAGAAGTCCTCATCTCATAAGCAGTGAGAATTCTAAGAAGTTGATCTAATGTGAGGGGGCTTATATTGGTCACTTGTTCAATCGATAAAACCTTTAGATTAAACCTCTCAATAAGATATCTTAACACTTTTTGAACTAACATAGCTTCATATAGCTTCTCATCAAGTCTGCTTATGTTGTTCACAACTTCATCAACTCTCAAAAAATACTTTATGATATATTCATCACATTACATTCTTAGAGATTCAAATTGCATACTGTAATCTTATAGTTTAGATTTATTTACCTTATTGTCTCCCTCATAGAAGTTGTTCATCTTGTCCCAGATAGTCTTGGAATATGTGCAATCCATTACTTTGATAAGTTATAATTCAGGTAGGCCAATGATTAGGGCATTCATTGCCTTAGCATTGCATGTAAATTCAAACTTTTGATCTGTTTTAACCACTGCTGGAGGCCTTTGATATGCTTCTTCCATAACATCCCACACATCAAAACCAAATGATTGAATATAGGTCCTCATCCTTACTTTCCAAAACACATAGTTTGTTCCATTGAACATTGGTGCCTTGTTGCTAAAACCTCCTTCCTAGTTTTCCATGATCCTTGATCTTCCTTCCAGTTGTTAAACTAATCTTGAAGGAAACCACTATAATAGCAATTATTGGAAACTAGGAGAAACAAAGACACTAATTAGAGGGGGGTGTGAATTAGTAGTGTGACGAAATTATACAAATTTTCCCAAATTATACTTTTCAATCGCTTTAGAAATGGTTAATGGATAAAAAACACAACTCAATCATGAGAAATATTATATCATAAGCACATGATCAACATAAATACAATACATCAATCTTCCTTTTATCACAAGTTTCAACTTGATTACATCACTGTCGCACAAGCTACCACTTGTAAGTTTATCAATTACTACTAAAAGAAAATTCTATCCCTGTTCCTTTATTAGTTACCATTTAAAGTGACTATTTCCCCTACTCGTTCATTGGTACTCATTGGAAGGGACTCTTGGCCCTGCGCATTTATTAGTCTTTGCTAAAAGAGACTCCTTCCCCCAAACATTTACCCGTACCCATTAGGGAGAGCTATAACCCTTGATCTGCAAGCTACCACTTGTTGGCCTTGTTGATTCATCTTTCATCCATTTTCATAATATAATTAGTATACCTCTTACCTTACAAACAACTAATTTTTTCTCACAAAGACCACCATACAAACACCTTGAAAAATCTCTTATTACTGATACAAACCACCACCATCTTCAACAATCCATCATTATTACACAAATGACAAGATCAACAATCTTTGTTTCAACCTTGATGCATACCACCATCATGCAACATGATGCACCAACAAATCTCACACACACTAGGCAAAACTATGCCACTCTTTCACAATTTGTTTCACTTGTCCTTACTTGTTCATCACTCTGCTACTCAAATTCTTCTTTTAAGGAATTTTGAGCTTCTATTTTTTGTATTGGACTTGAGTTATCTTGCTCCATGTTTTTCCGATTTTTCACTTTTTCTTATTTTTCCTATTTAGTTCAGTCTTCTAAATTTTCTCTTCATGTTATAAATCATTGATCTATAGTTATGGTCTCAATCTTTGAGTCAAACTGTTGTTTTCTTGCTTATTTTATCATTATTTTTGTTTAATAGAGTTTAACCGAGATTTACCTATTTTAGCAATCCTCCAAAATTGGCCAAAACTACCAAAAATTCCTCTTAACTAGTAATTCCTTCGAAATCAAAACTATGGATCTGCCTCTTAACTATAAGTCCACCAAAATCATGACTAAATTGTTTTCTGACCCATCCATGCCGCTATCAGTTGTAATCCTGCTAAAATAGTTGTGAACACATCCTTCTATTAACCATGTACCTCATGATGCCACTAAAAAATAGTCACATTTCCAAACACACCTACACACGCCTTTTTTTTCCTTTTGTAACGAAATATGCTTCCAAATTCATCAAATTGGCCTTAGCTCCTTTGTCTCTGGAACTTGTCATATTTCCTGCCATAGGAGAGGTTGTCATGGCCATTGGCTAGACCATTTCGGTAGTAAGCATGTTTAATGTCTGTCGAGGGCATATTTCATGTGTTAATGGCTTCGCGCCCTTTCTCTTTGTTCTATGTATGAAATGGATGTTGATTCTAATGCATGAAACCCCTAATCCCCACACAGTTTTAAATAGAATTATTAAAACTTACAAGATCTAGGCTTCCGGACATGGGCCACCTTCACTCCTCTGCTATTACATGTGCTTTTCAAGGTCTTCTCCTATTCGTTTCTACTTCACAATTTTCCATGTTGATGTGTTCCCCTCCTTTGAGAAACCCACTTTTGGTTTCTGTGATGCCTTGCTAGTTGTTTGTGGTAATGAGAGGGGGGATGTTAAAATGAACCTCCATCGTTGATATGATGATTGGTAGGATGGGAAATCCCCCTATTCTATCACCCATCTATACCTTAACTAACGTATTGTGGATCATGTTGGAATTATTTCTGATGCACCTGTGGGACGCATGACGCTTGATTTGTCAAAAAACATGCGATACGTTTAACTATTGTGTCCCAATCTAAAACTTTACTAATCAATGCACTTTCCACCATTGTTAGAGCCACGTCTACCCTAGTTGATGTCATCCTTCTAGTCTCTTTACGGGCTCTCCACCTTCTGTGTATGGCCCACCTAACGATTATCCTCTGCTAAGTTGGAACACAGATGCCCTCGTGCCCAGAGCATTTTAGGAATTCATTTTCTAGAGAGTTATGGAATTCCAACCTTCCAGGATTCCAAGATTCTAGGGCTGATATTCTACGCCATTTTGTTTCCACCATGTTAAGGGATTTTAGGACTTATGGGCTTCTGAGGTTCCAGGTTTCTAGGTTTCCGGGAGTTCACTACTTATCTTGGACTTTGGGGACTTCATCTTTGACTTGATCTATCCCCTGATCTAGGTAGCCATTTGTAGGCTTCTATATACCATTGAAAAGCTCTTTTGGAGCACTTTCTAGGTAATTAGGTTTGATGTGGCTTTTAAGCTCATATTCAACCTAAAAAATGGCTTCAAACTCTCTGATATTATCTGCACCTTGACCCTTCTTCTTGTGTCTAGAACTTGCTCCATGAAACATCGTTTTGACACTTATGTGACATGATGTTTTTTTTTTTTAACATCAATGATAATATATTTCCAATAATACATAAATGGTCATAGCTATAATTCCTAGAGAAGAAATGGTTTCAGAGGAAAGGATGCATTGGCTACAATGATAAGGTTGGGAAAAAAGGTCAACCGCAAAGCTCTAGAGTATAAATAATCGACCTTGGAGAAATCATAACAGGGGTAACTTATGTCTCAAATGGAGAGAGAAACCTTGATCAATATTTATATATATTGAAAATAAAAAGCTTGAGAAGTTTCAGGCCCACTCGATAATTGTATATTGAAAATGTTTAATCGATTATTCTTAAAATGTTTGATCGATAGGTTTTCAGGAGTTTTATACATAGTTTAGATGTCTTTCATATACTTTATAAATATTTTAATTCACTACTAATCAAATTAGGGATCAAGGAAAATTTTATTACGGTTAGCTATGGAATGTTATGTATATGTTTTTCGCCATCCATATAGAATTGTCCTGAACAAATTATGGATTTGGTTTTCTGTCTGAAGGAACTAATCATGGATATGATAGAATGTATAGTATTTTGTTATTAGTCCCTACTGTGCAGGATTATAGTGATTGATCGATTGTTGACCAACAATTAAACCATTCTTTGACCAATTGTATTCCATCCTTATCACAATTTAACCAAAGTTTAAAATTTTTTATGTCAGCAATATCTGTTGAATGAAATTTTAACCAAATTTTGAGTTCTAAGGTCTTATTGTTTGACATGATATATAAATCGTTAAAAAATACGGTATAAGTTCTCAATTTCATTGAATTTTATAGAAACCTAAAGTAATGTTAGTTTGGAGTTAGCATTACTCCAAAACATTTAATGTTTGTGGTATCATACTGCATTTACACTTCTCAAATCGCTTTCCACATGCAACACCTACCACCACCTTTTGTCCACCTGCAACAACTGTCTTAAACCTGTCGAGGTTGTCACTGGTGTTAAGCATAGAGAACCATATAAGACAAGGATTTTTTTTCTCATAACATGAAGAATTACAAAATTAGATCATGAGGGTAGAAGAAGAATGCAGGTCACAATGACCTTGTGATCTTTCATTTCAACACAAATGATGGTGCTACTAAAAATGTCTTCAACTTTGACACAGGAGATGAATTTCATCAATCATCACTCATGCTTTACTTTGTAACTATTTTTTCATTGGGAATCTTAATTTTTTGCATGATTATGAATTCATATTTTTGCATAATTTTTAATTCGAAGGCTTAGCTAAATGTCGAACCACAAAAAAGAAATGTTTGAAAATCAAGTTTGTTTGATACCTTCTCCAAAGCTTTTTGCTAGATTTTGAATTTGAAGACTCAACTAAATGTGGAAAGAGAAAAATTGAAAATCAGGTTTGTTTCATACCTTCTCCTTACTTTTTTTTTTTTGGAGATGGTGTCAATGTTACCATCTCCCCCGACTTCAATGTTTTTGAAATGATAAGCTTATTATCTTCGAAAACAAGAGTACAAAATCGAAAATGGAAACCCATATTTTCCTTCTCCATATTCCATATTTCTTCACTGGAAACTCCATATTCCTTGTATTCTTATGTACAATAGTTAATGAATATCAATTTTCTCTAGATTAAACATGTTTCTATTTCGGTTGCATTCTTTAGATGTTCAAAAATAAGGATTTATAACTCTACACTCTTCTCGGTGATAAATCGCAAGCTTTGCATAAGTTTTCTTAGTAATAAATCCTAAGCTTTGAATAACATCTATAGAACTCATGTTCATATTTTCATATTTTTCTTACGATGTTGGGATTTCCTCTTAGACATCAAGTTGATTTTCTCATGTTTTTCTTACGATGTCGGCCTTACGCATTGAGCCACTGCTTTCCTGGATTTGGAAACAGCAATGAGAAAAATTTAGGAAATTCATCAATTGAGTCTTATATTGTAGCCATAATATTCTTCTTTCCTTTGGGGGTTAAGGATGGGATGGATTCTCTTTCTTTATGCCTGGATCAAACTCACACTCATAGATTTATCCTTGTTCTCTCCCTAATGAGCCATCAAACATTTCTTTTAAGGCACCAAAAACTTCTGATGCACCAACATTAATAAAATGAGAAGATTTTATAGGAAGATTTTGAGTCTTGATCCACCTAATTTAGTTGCATAAATAAATAGAATGCCCTTCAGTCACATTTAAATTCATAAACATATATCTAATTTTTCTTGTTCATATTTAGATAGACTGATAGATATAATGTGATTTTACTAATCTTTAGATGTCAAATGTGGTGATTTTTTCTGTAATCATAATTTATTAGCAACAGGAAATGAGGTTGTTTCAATAATCATGATATTTTAACCATAGAAAATGAGGTTTAAAATTTTGAAGGGTGCAACTGAAGACATAATGACAGAAAATAACCATAGAATTCTAGAAGTAATTTTAATTATATATTGTTAAAGCTATTTTTTACTGCAAGTATCTGGTTAAAGTACTAATATTAATTTTAGCTATAACCTCCATGCAACACATGTATCATTAGCTGATTATAAGCAAAAGGAGAGGAGCCCACCGAAAGCAAGGATGAGATGGGAGCAGATTATGTTGAAGATAATGGAGAATATGTAAATCTAGAGAGATTCGGTTCACTGGAGCCTTATATTAGGAATTAGTTCCTACTTCTTAGGCAACTATTCTAACTTCCCTAGATGTGTGAACATTATATATATTTTGGATTGTAAGATGATTCATGTAGAGCGTTCTGCTAGAGGCAGTCCCCAGGTGGAGCACCTCACCTGTGAGTTGTCCAATTCATCAATGAAGTTGGTTCTTTAGTTTGTTAACATGGTATCAGAGCTGTAGGATTGAGAGGGCATGTGAATCCTTGAGTGGGGAACTGGTGTGAAGAAAGATGTGTGATGAGATGGCATGGTGAGAAGGTGGAGAAGAAACACATTTTTTTAATTTAATACATAGTTATCATAACTCTTTCTAAAGGATAGAGAGCGTTGACCATCGTGGATTTGAAAGGGAGAAGAGAGATGATCGAAACATTCCTTAGAGTGAATCTGTCCATCGCTCGCAAAAATCGTGGATTTGAGGGCAAATACAATGATGGTCTCTGAAATGAGATCTATTGAGAGACCTAGAGCTACATGGAGGTTTCTACCTATTAATATATGCTGAGATCTGTTGGAGAAAGGAGGCATACGTGCCGATGTGGAGGCCAAGGGTGGCCATTACATTTGCATCCCACTATGATTTCCAGAGTGTCAGTTACCCAAAGGGTGTTTCCTGCGAGAGTGTCTTACCTGTTGCTGTTCATCTTGAATAAAGAACGCAAGACCTATCCCAAAAATATGTATGAAATCTAAATGACTGTGGTTGGAGGAGCGCAGGAAGAGATATCTGCGTGCAGGCAGATGATGGTTCTGTTGAGATTTGAGGAAATTTTCTATCCTGGTGGTTAGGTGCAGCGACAACTTAAGCTACCCCGAAAGTTCAAATGGCCTGGCCATGGTCATAGAGCTCTCGTGAAGGCTGTTGTTGGAGGGTGTTGTCAATCAATGGGGGTCGAGGATTGTAAGACCATGTTGTGTGCTACTCTAGGTGGAAGCTGAACAATGGAGCATCGTAACTCTGTGAAGAGACAAGTCCAATAGTGGAGGTCGCGCCATGAAAAGCAGTGTGGAGACTGCATACTATGGAGGCTATGGTGACCCAGTAGGGGCTACAGATCGATTGCAGTGGAAGCATGGAGTAGTCCATGTAGAAGGGGAGAAGAGGTGGATGTTTTAGTGGCGGCCTGCATGAAGAATCGTCGACTGGAGGATTCCAATGCATAAGTGCATTCATGGATTCATGGTACAGTAGTCTAGCATGAGCTGTAGAGAGGCGACATGGTGAGGATCAGTGTTGCCTCCACGCAGAGGGTCAGAGGTGCTTAGTGCGTGAGGCCGAGAGAATTTTTGTCAAAGGTAGGCCTTGAATTTCGAAGGCTAGTTACAAAAAAAAATAAATGGGCTTATAATTTCATTTTTAAATCTTGTTCAGTGATATTGGGGAAAATTCAAAAATGGGATAAAACATATTTTTTCTTAAAATATGTTGGGTGAATTTGATTAAGGTTTAATAAAAAAGACAAAGGGGATCTTTTCCAAGGAATTGTTTTTTATTTTAAGAAAGCACCCATTTTTTTTCTTTCTTCGAAATTTCTCTTCGGATCTGGGATAGATCTGTTTTGCTGGAGGTCATTTTCTTTTTGTCAAGATGAAAAATCAGATGGTAGATGTAGAAATTTTGAACAATTTAACACATATTCATAGAGATAATCCTGATCATACAATTATAAGAGAAACATGTATAATACATAATCTCCTCTACGTTGATCATCAATTTACAGAAGCAGAAACATTCACAGGCACACATAGAAGCATCAATCAAACTCATTAACACAGTATGTATCCCGGGGAAAGCATCTCGCTAAAAACCCCACACTATCTGTATATTATATTGATTGAATCATGTAACATTACAAAGTACAATGCTTATCACAAGCAATCTAGTACCAGCTCCACCTGTTACACATAATACAGCTCAGATCTGATCTCCAAATCTATTCCACTGCTTGCCTCCCTCCACTGCTCAATACTTGCTCAAGAACTGATGAGAATGGCTCACCAAACTCGTATTTCACCTCAAAATAATCACTCACACTTTGTTGGACGTGAGCAAAGGCTACAATACTGGGAAAATACGTTAGCAAACTCATTGGCATACTCAATCCCTTGATTGTGCAAGATCTGGTGCACAACTATAGTCACAACTGATAGCAATCTGATTCTCTACCACCTTTCCCTGTTGAACTGAACATGCATTGACATGCAACTGAGTTAACTGATGTATTCTATAGTTGCATTATGAGTTAATAACTTGTGAATTAATTAATAACTAATTCACCCAACTCATCTCTAGTCTATTGATCAGTTAGACTAAATACAACTAGTTTAACAAAGCTAAACTGAACACAACTCCATCAACTGTACCTCCAGTCCACTAAACTCAACTCACTTGAGTTCTAACTGAAGTCATGCATGCAACAACTCAACTGACTCATAAGAAAAGCGTATTTCCTTCTGAAAGCTGCATGTGCCACCTCTGTAGCTCAAACTGAAGTGCTCCAAGAGAATAAGATCAAGTTTATAGTCCAAATATTATTATGAGACAATAATATTTGACTTTTCTATTTTTGACAACCAGTCTAAAAATAGACTTTGATCACTCACACTGTGATCACTCACACTTTGATCAAAAATAGAAGTCCATCTATTTTTCCCAACTTGACCAATCATCCATAAACAGAAACCTGCAATCCATAGACATGATCCATATGTCTAAAAATAGACATAGTCTAAAAATAGACTTGCGCCAAAAATAGCCTGCGGGCCCACTTAGTGAAGGCGACTCTTTTCACTAAGCTCCATCATCTTATTGCACTCTCAATAAGCATTTCTTGTTGCACACTTTTCAACACTCCCTCTCAACAAGAAAGGCTTCCTCTCAAACCCGATCCTGTAACTCTAGAATGTTCTCCATGCAACACATCTGGCTGGTCCACTTGCTCTGTCATCAAAGTCTTTGACTGCTATTGCCTCTGTCGACTGAAACTCTGCATCTCTGTGCTCTTCAGTATCTGACTGCTCTAGCCTCTGTCACTTTGATCTCTGACTGCATCCGTGCTGCTGCTGCTTCTATCTCCCAGCATTGCATCCGCACTGCACCTCCCAACTGACCTCCCTGTTGGGATAGAAACACCCTCTGATGTTGAAGCTCTACCTGCTACTGACAAGTGCTCCCTCTTTGACATCTGCGCTACTGCAACATCTCCATGCATCTCGCACCATTGCACACCTCTCTGTGCCACCTAGCACTGTGCAAAACACTTGTGCCTCACGCATTGCTACAGCCTGCTAGCTATGTGCTGTCCTAGGATTCCCTGCACTGTTGCTCTCTCTGTCGCTCCATCCGCATCTGTCTCTACCCAATCAGTCAGTTCCTGCTACTACACATCGGGGCTCTCGTAGCAAGGTCTCATCCAAGAGGTTGGGTACCTCAAGGATCCTGCCCCTCCTCCTTGGGACAATCAATCCACATCACCCCACCTCCTACCTGGAGGTATGCCTGCATGCGATCCTTCAGCCCATCTGGCTCGAAGTTTCCCCTTACTAGAGGTCTCTGGATGAGTAGATGTCTCTACTCTATCTCCTATCAGCTTCCCCTGTTGTGGCTCCTCCACAACCTCCTGAAGCTACTGCACCAATCATGGCTCCTCCACAATCGTCTGAGACTTCTTCTGGCTCTGCATGTTGAGAGGTAATATATGCTCCCTCTCAACCACCAAGTCTCCATCAGTTGCCTCGCTGCTCAAGGCTTTGCATGCATCTTGAACCTCAAGAGCATACAGGTTCTTGACCCGTGAACCAATCTGCTTCACCTGTCTAGTGATGATGTGTCTAAGGAAAACCTTTCCCTTACTAAAGACCACATCATAGCCTCTGTCTTCCAACATCGCGATCGACACCAAGTTTCTCTTCAGTCCTGGTACATACTTGACATCGGTCAAGGTAAGGCGAGCTCCATGCTCCCTCTGAAAAATAACCGTGCCTACACTTGAGACACTATACTTCTCATCATTACCCATCCCTATGAGTATCTGGAGATCTTTCTCCTCCAAAGTACTGAACAAACTTTTGTCACCGGTCATGTGGAAAGAAGCTCCACTGTCAAGAAACCAACCACTTCCCACCATGGATGAAACCATGCATGCGAAGAGTGTGAAGTCCAACTCAAACTGTGAAGCAAGTGAGGCTGCCTCACCTTCAGATCCTTCCGCGGATCCCTTCTTGGACTTCTTCTTTGGGCAATTAGTAGCATAATGACCCAACTCATGACAACGAAAGCATCTCACCTTCGCCTTGTCAACCTTCTTCCCATCATTGGAAGAACTAGATTCGGAAAGAGAAACCTTCCCCTTCCCCTTCTTCACCTTACTCGCTAAGGCACAGTTCTCCTCATCCTGCATGGATGAAGAACCGGCTCTGGTGCTTCATCTAATCTCCTCTTGCACAAGATCTGACCACAGTCTTTCCCATCCTGGCAATTTCTCCCGACCATTGACAGAGTCCTGATAGGAATGCCAACTCTTCGGAAGACCAAGGAGAGCCAAGCTCACCAAGTCCTCATCATCGACAGTAACCCCCACACTTCCCAGCTCATCTCGACACTGAGTGAACTTCGTGAGATACTTGGGAATACTGTCACCCTTCTCGCATTTGATGTTTCTGAGTTTATCTTTGAGCGCCAGCTTCCTCTGATCGCTCTTGCTTTGGAATAATTCTGTTAATGATTTCCACATCAAATATGGAGTAGCCTTTCCATGGAGGCTGGACACAATGTGATCCTTCACGCCCTCCAACAGAATCCTTCGACATTTTGTGGTCTTCTTTTGCCAAGCATCAGCTTGAGTAGCATCAGTAGGCTTTGGGATATCCGTATCTATGAATTCCTTCAGCCCGTTATCATCCAACACTGCCTCCATCCTGTCCTTCCATGCAATATAATTCGTACTACCCTCAAGGGCATACTCCAATCGCAATCCTGTGAAAGACATTGCTACGTTGTCACCAAGAAAACACTGCTCCAAATTCGAATTCCACCAGCAACCAACTCAACTGCCTCGGATCTAAGATTCATGAGAACACAATATTTCTCGTACAGAGATTGACTGTATGGGCATTCACTGGATATCTCACCTTCCAAAGGAAGGATGAATCCAGAGGCTACCTGGCCCGATTACAGACTCTGCCTAAAGAAATAGAATGTAAACACTTCTTGAATAGTAGATCTGATGATCAATCCTCGCTTGATATCCTGTAAAAATCTCTTCTACAAATCAAGTTGCTCTGATACCATGTAGAAATTTTGAATAATTTAACACATATTCACAGAGATTATCCTGATCATACAATTATAAGCGGAACATGTATAATACATAATCTCCTCTACGTTGATCATCAATTTACAGAAGCAGAAACATTCACAGGCACACATAGAAGCATCAATCAAACTCATTAACACAATATGTATCCCAGGGAAAGCATCTCGCTAAAAACCCCACACTATCTGTATATTATATTGATTGAATCATGTAACATTACAAAGTACAATGCTTATCACAACCAATCCAGTACCAGCTCCACCAGTTACACACAATACAGCTCAGATCTAATCTCCAAATCTATTCCACTGCTTGCCTGCCTCCACTGCTCAATACCTGCTCAAGAATTGATGAGAATGGCTCACCAAACTCGTATTTCACCTCAAAATAATCACTCACACTTTGTTGGACGTGAGCAAAGGCTACAATACTGGGAAAATACGTTAGCAAACTCATTGGCATACTCAATCCCTTGATTGTGCAAGATCTGGTGCACAACTATAGTCACAACTGATAGCAATCTGATTGTCTACCACCTGTCCCTGTTGAACTGAACATGCACTGACATGCAACTGAGTTAACTGATGTATTCTATAGTTGCATTATGAGTTAATAACTTGTGAATTAATTAATAACTAATTCACCCAACTCATCTCTAGTCTATTGATCAGTTAGACTAAATACAACTAGTTTAACAAAGCTAAACTGAACACAACTCCATCAACTGTACCTCCAGTCCACTAAACTCAACTCACTTGAGTTCTAACTGAAGTCATGCATGCAACAACTCAACTGACTCATAAGAAAAGCGTATTTCCTTCTAACAGCTGCATGTGCCACCGCTGTAGCTCAAACTGAAGTGCTCCAAGAGAATAAGATCAAGTTTATAGTCCAAATATTATTATGAGACAATAATATTTGACTTTTCTATTTTTGACAACCAGTCTAAAAATAGACTTTGATCACTCACACTTTGATCAAAAATAGAAGTCCATCTATTTTTCCCAACTTGACCAATCATCCATAAACAGAAACCTGCAATCCATAGACATGATCCATATGTCTAAAAATAGACATAGTCTAAAAATAGACTTGCGCCAAAAATAGCCTGCGGGCCCACTTAGTGAAGGCGACTCTTTTCACTAAGCTCCATCATCTTGTTGCACTCTCAACAAGCATTTCTTGTTGCACACTTTTCAACAGTAGAGGCCTATTTGAACAAGAGCAATAAGCTCGACAGTTCCAATTACACCAATTGGAAATTTAAGTTGTAGATCCCATTAGAGGGGAAAAATGCATGGATGAAAGAAAATGGTGATGAGTTGAAGACAACCCTAGCTACATGTGGAACAACAACAACAATCCAAGACTGGGAAAAGAGGGAGAACAAGGAAAAGGTTCTGCTCAAATTGTCTGTGAAAGATTATATTATTCCTCACGTTCGAGATTATAAAGCTGCAACAGACATCTTGACAACTCTCAAAGACTTGTACGAGATCAAGAACACAAATTTCCTATTGTTTGTAAAGAGAGAGATTTTCTCCATTAAAATGGAGGAGAATGAATCTATAGCAACGTTCATTTCTCGTATCAAGAGAATAAAGTTATATTTTCTATTAGTGCTACTTTTGATGATGAAGTAGAACTAGATGTAGCTTCATTTGATGTATGTGGAGTGGTGTTTGGAAGTCCCTAAATGTACATATGGGATGAAATATTCATAAAAATACCCAACTAGTACCACCTCATCAGGTATGGAAAATGATTCACAATCAATGTGCATAAGGGAAAGTCCAAAATTTCGCTGGTAAGTTCCAACCAATATAAGAAACTATTAAATTCTAGCAAGAATTAAGTTTTACTATTTTTAAGAGAAAATTAGTTTGTAGAAGATTGAAGGATATAAAATTCATCTTTAGAAGGGTTTACTAGGAAACATAAACAACAATTGGAATATTTTGTACATGCATATAGGGATGTGTTCTGTGGTATTAAAGGGATACTTCCCAAGAGTAAAGTGGAGTTTGAGATCTAACTATACCAAACTCCCAATGATGAAACGTTAGTCTATATAGGTTGTCCATTATAGAAACAAGTAAGGTGAATAAATAGTTTCAATAACTACTGGAACATGGTGTCATTCAACTAAGTACCTCATTATGCCAGTCACCCCTGATCATTGTGCCAAGGAAGGATGGGACTTGATGGATGTTTATTGATTATATGGTATGGAACAAAATTATACCCAAGAATAGGTACCACTTGCATATAATTGATTATCTACTATATTAGTTGTAGTGGGCTAAGTACCTCACAAAACTAGAATTAAAGTCTATTTATCACCAGGTTCGAGTCAAAGAAGAAGATACCTATAAGACTAAATTCAATACTAAGCCTAGGTTTGAATGAGTGGTTAGTCATGCCATTTGAACTATGCAATGCAACAACTACATTTATGAGGTTAATAAATGATATAAAACACTATTTATAGAGTCATTTTTTATTGTCTATTTGGATTATATATTGGCATACATTTCAACCTAGGAGGAGCATATCTCACATTTCACGTAGGTGCTAGAAACATTAAAGGAGCACCAATTGTTGACAAATATCCAAAAGTGTGAGTTTTCACATCAGTATTTGGTGTATCTATGGTATGTGATAGGCCAAGGAGAGATAAGTATAGATCCTACCATGATGGGGGTGATTATGAATTGGTTGGTTCCTACTAATATTTATAATGTTATAAGCTTAGTTGGGGCAACAAAATACCAAATGAAATTCATAGCTCTTTTTTCGATAGTAGCAAAACCACTCCATGCCATAATAGTGAGTGGAAAAAACTTCCAGTGGGGAAAGGGTAAATAGAGGCGAAAGGAGAATATTAATCAAGCACCAACTCTGACATTGATGAACTTGCATCAACCCCTTGAAGTGGAGATATATACAAGTTGATATGTTATGGGAGAACTCTTGAATTAGGGAGGAAAGCTTGCACACAACCATTCTAAAGTATTTCATGGGAAATTTCTCAACTATCTTACCTGTTATAAGGAGATATGTGCCCTAGTGTGAGAATTGAAGAAGTGGAAACACTATTTCATGGGAAAAGAGATAGTGATCCACAAATATCACTAGCCATTGTAGTGCCTGCAAGCCTAGAGTAAGCTCCAATAAACCAGGTATTACAAGTGGGGGTGATTTCTACAACTTCACTTAGTGATAAATTACAAGAAGTATAGTACAAAAAAGTTGGCCAACATGCTTTGAAGGCCACTCACATCAAATATCACAACTTTTGGAACAATTATGCACATGGAGCCTTTTACCCATCATCCATTTAGGGTGGCATATTTAGAGGATGATAACTTCAAGGATATTTTTTAGTAATTGTAGAACTAGAGTCATGTGCACGATAGTGACATCACAATTGACTATCATCTCCATAATGGGTTACTCTACAAGAAATATATGTCATGTATTACTAATTGTGAGTGATGATAGTTGATTAAAGAGGTTGGCACATCTAAGTTTATATGGAAATTTGGTGTAAGGAAGACAATGGAAAAATTGCATAGGTATGTGTATTGGCCCACGATAAAAGAATAGGTAGCTATTTATATAAGAGGATGCATGTTATTTCTTTGTTTCACCAACAATCCTAGCAATATGAAATAGGGTCTATATCATCCCTCACATGTAGCCCCTCATCCTTGGGAATGAATTTCCATGGAATTTGTGGGAGGTTTACCAACAACTAGGAATGGAAATGACTACCTATTCATGGTAGTGGACAAGCTCACGGAGATGTGATTTTTAATGCCCTATAAAAAGACCATCAACGGGAAATAAGATTTGAAGTTGTTCTTTGGGTAGATATGGGTACATTTTGGCACACCAAGGAGCATCATTTAAGATAGGGACACAATTTTTTTAGTGCATTTTGGACTAATTGTGGGAGAATGTGGGCATGAAGTCAAAGGGGCATGCAACATTCCTTCGATAGACATATGGGAAAACATAAGTAGTCAACAAGACTTTGGTACATATTTTGAGGGGATACAATCAAAAGCATCTAAAGACCATGGATGAAAATTTAGTATATATATAATACTCTTATAATATAGAAATCCACACTCCTACAGGTAAGTCCACATTTGAAATTTGTTTTGGATATTTTCAACCTCCAACTTTGGATATTGCATACGGAAACAAGGAGCTGTGAGGGAGGATTTTACAAGGGATGCATTAAGCTCAAATTTTTGTTGAGAATATTAGACAGGTGTATCTATAGGTACAAGAGACACTTCAAAAGTGTCAAGAAAAATACAAGGGCAGGAATGATTATCATTGGACAAAATGTTCCTTCAAGGTGGGAAACAAGGTATGGTTATAGTTAAACAAGGGGAGGCTATAGGGTATTGATGCGAAGATAAAGTATTTGTTATATGGTGCCCTTGAGATACTATAGAAGATGGGAGATAATGCCTATAGATTCAATACACTCCCATACATGCACATTTACTTAGTGGTGAATGTAGAGAATTTGAAACTTTATAAGCCTTCCATGGTAGATCAATAAGACGAATAGTTCCTACCTTTTGTAGAGGATTTGGCACCAGATGCTCAAGTAAAGTTGATAGAGGATATATTTTTGTTGAAGATGTTTGGAAATATAGGAAAAGGTCAACAAGGCCTTTATAATATTGAGTCAAAATGACAAAATCTACAAAACGCTAAATGGTACACCTGAGAAAAGGTTGAGGAAAAATTTCCTCAACTCATTTCATAAAATATTTTGGGGACCAAATTGTTTGAAAAATGGGGAGGTGTGATCTATATTGGATAATGATTTTATAGTGGAAAAAGTGGAGGAATAATCTCATAGGACCATTTTTACTAGTGGGACCCAGTTTGGCAAATTGGGCACTAAAAGCTTTTAGGAGTAGTTTGAGGCATCAAATGACATTTTTTTCAGGGTAAAAATTTTCCACTTATGTTTTTCACCTTGTTTTTTTATTCTACACACATATACTGTTCCAATGACACACTAATTGCCTAAATCAATGTTTATATGCAAAAGTTATGCCATTTAGAAGTTGGGCTACATATTTTGACCACCATAATTGGAGAATTTTCCCTGTAGTACCCTATTATTAATGGAAAAGGTGCTAGCCATATGATCAATATGAATACATTTCTAGAAGAGTCCATATTGTAACTCTAACTAAGACTTGGATTCAAACCTAACCACTAGTATACTATCGGCCTATGTTATAAATGAACCACTAGGAGGGGGAGAGGCTCCATTATATTCAAGTGCATTTGTTAAATATATGAGCAAGTATCAGAGAGTGGATAGAGATAGAAAAAAAAAAGAGTATTTGTGCACTGTAGTAGCCCATGGGTAGTAAGCCTCACTTATTTTCACTTGCATCCATTTTCCATTAAAATAAGAGAGTATAACAACCTCCCCTTTCAACTAGTTTTTCTCTTGAAAGCGCTACCTAGGGTAAATATTTTTTTTATTATAGTTTTGAATGTGCATTGTTTCCTACTCTCTATTTTCTGAATTTTACATATTGTATGCATGAATTTGTAACTTAACAATTCCAAAATTTTAAGGAAAGATAATCTACATAATACATATTTCGAATTTTTAAGTATAATTTTATCAATTCTATTGTGACAAACTATTGAGTCGAATATCCATTATAGTTTGCAGATCAACAGATCCCTTTGTACTTGAAAAAGTCTATATTTTCTATCCAACCTTTTTGGAGAAAGTACAATAATTGTATAATGACATGAATCACACGAAAGTCTAGGAAATGTACCAATTCCAATAAAAACTTAAGCATTTGAAGAATGAGGTAGAAAATGGAACATGGAAGACTTTGACAATATTGTCCAAGCTAAAAAAGATTCATAAAGCAGAATGGCCTCCCTTAGACAACCATCCATACTCTAAGCTATATCAAATGATATTATTCAGAAAGAGTCTAGCCTACTAAATTAGCTATAAGATAGAGACAAGTAACAGGAAATCCCATGGAGGAAAAGATATTAAATTTTCTAGATCTAAGATAGAAAAAAAATACAACTATATTTGATAAATCCATGCTCTAGTGTAGGGAAGATAACATAATTGTATCCCTCAAAATTCCCATAGGCCTCAGTGTTTAGGGTCACAAAGACATGGAGCCAGGGAAAATGTTAAGGATACAACTTTATTTTAAAGTTTAGAAACTTTGGTGAATCTTACTAGTCACTAACATGCAAAGTATAAAATGTTTGAAGATAATTTTGTAAAATTATTCAAATTTATAATGATTTTATATAGTTTTTGTAAAATTTTGGTAATTTTTAAGGTAAAATAAATTTATACTATAAAATTTGGGCGAATCATTTTTAGAAAAAAATGGAAATTGGCAATTTTTATTTTTTTTGAAAAACCATGGAAAATTAGCCCACCTGCAAATATTAGCCCCTAAAATTTTCCATGCATGGAGCTTAAATGTGTTTATTATTATAATGATTTAATGTCTAATCTGCACCTTGAAAGAGAGGAAGCTATGTCCAAAACCACACATTACACCCCTTCCTTGGTGACAAAAGAGCAAAATGAGTCCCTAATGAGAAGTATATGTTATAAGAAAGTGGAAGGTGCTATGAAATCTATGCCTTGTAATAAAGCACTAGGACCTTATGAATTCACTATGGATTTCTTCTATTTTTTTTGGCCTATAATAGGAAATGACCTCCAGAGAGTTGTAAAATATTCATGTATATATCTCCCAATCCTTCCAAACCTAAATGTCAAGTTTCCTCGTCATAGTATCAAAAAAGGAGAAAGTTGGCAAACTCAATGGATTCAAAGCTATCTCACTTTGAATTCTTGAATATAAAGTAATTTCCAAAATAGTTTACTTAACAGCCCAATGGTAAACAAATATTGGACTATTGCCAAGGTTTTATTATGTTGGCCATTTCGAAAGGACAAACAAGAGAAATTTTCAGTAGAAAATATTGATGTAGACTCCATTTGGTTATCAGGTAAATAAAACATTCAAGAGATAATACTCAGTGATTATGGTCTCAAGAAGACTCAAGAATGAATTAACAAGAAATTGATATCCTAAGTAATATGGACGTTTCTCCTTCTATGATCTCCTCTTTGAATCCTAGGATTCCCTCTCCTAGAGCATCCTCCCCCTCTTCCCTACCCCCATTGGTTATAAGTTAAATTTTGATAGTGATTGTAAATGAAATTTAGGTCAAGCTAGATATGTTGGAATATTCTGCAACTGAGAATATTGGGTATTAAGGGTATTCACATTGAATTATGGCTTTACTAATAATAATACGACAATATTCCATGGTCTTGAAAAGCGGTTGATTGTGGAAATTGATGAGCGTTATAAAAAATTCAAGTTGACGGGGATTATTAGTTAGTAATTGAAACTATTAGGAAAATCCTATATGGAACCCTTACTGAAAAATTGTTCAAGAGTTGGAGACTAGAACATATCATTTCTCGTATACAAACACTGCTTAGAATCATTTATTATGCTAATGCTTCACATTCAAAGTGATCCAATAATAAGGAAATTGAATTCCTAGTAAACATAGGCTGTATGGACAACAATAACTGCTCTAATGTATGATGGTGAAATAAGGATATGCCTAGTTTGAAATATCTTTTACAATCTCTCTTGGAGGCCGATAGTTGATCTCTGACTATGATGAATAAAAATGTGTGAACATAGGTGGGTAGGGGTTCCTGCCACCCTACCACCTCCCATTGCAATTAAGATGGGGGTTTCATGGCCAATGCTCCCCATGCACAAAGTATACGAAGTATTATTTCATTTATTGTAATGGTTCATCTCCCATAGAGCACTTGTCTTGCTATGTTTCTAGGAATTCTTTAGAATTTATGCTTGGTTTGTTTTCCACCACAACAGTTGGTGGGATTATATTTTCAATTTCTTAACGCTATCAAATATATAGTTGGTGGCCAGTTGGTAGAGGCAATGAGTTATTTTTTGTCTTCCACTGTGTAGGGGTCATGCGTCATTACTATTGCAATGTCAATGACCCATGACTGCATGCAAGATAATTTTGTTTCTAGACTTATTCACTCAAAATATATGTTTGGGGTTATAGGTGTTTGTTAAGTATCAAGACCTAAGGCTTCTACATTTTTTCAATTTGGGACTTTGTGGAGACTACAAAAAATAAAAGAGGAAATCATCAACATTGTCTTCTAGTTGTTTGTGCTCAATACTCTATAGTCTCTAGAAAATTTGGTTAGCATTTCAAGGTACTTGCTCACTCTTAGTTCTCTAAATTGTATTATCTTTTATATGTATGTGTGGGTTTAAAATTTGTTTTTTCTCTTATATTCATCAAAGATATTTTCTATCTTCTCGGTTTTAAGTTCTCCTAGTTTTTGGAGCTTCTTGTCGCTTCCTCACTCATAATTATTTTCCCCTCCCTTATGCAAGGGTATGGCTTAATTCTACTAGCGTTCTATTCTTTGACTTGGAAACATCATGTTCCCTATCCTATCATAGTCTGGTTCTATGGGGTTCATGCATGGTGGTGGGTTTCTGAGTCAAGGGTGTATTGGCCTTTTTTCTAGTGGTGGATCATGGGGTTCCATTGTAACAATAGAGTTTGGATCTTAGGTGGTTATGATCTAGTTGGATATAACTATTTTTGGGTGGGTTGTTTGGGGCTTTGGTTTCTCATTTTGTTAATTCCTTATTAGTCCTAACTGCCACATCAAAGGATGCATAGTTGTAGGGGAGATGATGGTCACAAACAACAAGTTTAGCCACGTTGTTAGGCACATGCTAAGGAAGCAACTACTTTTTTTTTTCACTTAGTGACTTCTCTTGGAATTTGAGATTATATTCATTGACTAGAAAATGATGCTACTAATCATTGTGAAGTGCACTCGTATTTGTAAATTTTAGATGTGGTATTCAATTTGTCCCCTAGCCCTAACCATACCAGGGGGAGATAGGACAAATACCTACATTCTATTACCATCCATTAGGAAATGAAAAATCTTTTGGGTAGAGTCCTAGAAGAGAAGCATGAATATCAGAATGACATTATTTATTCCTTCAATGAGACCAAAAGGGTGAAACATTATTAATGGTCTTGTTTGAAGACATTGGATGCTCCTCTAGCTCACCTAGAAAGACATCTCTAGTGTGAGCTCAAGCCCTCTAGCTAGATGGTACAAGTGCAATGGATCTTTCTCTTGCGACTTCTTATAACTCTTGAGTTCTAAAAAGGTTTCCATGTAGTCATTTTATTTTACCATGTAGCCTACTTTTGGCTTGGCACTATTATGGTCAGATATAGTTAATTAATGTTGTTACTCTTTCTCTTAAATTACTAGTCAACAAATTTGGTTTCATTTTAGGTGGATTGAGGCTAGTAATATTTTGAGCTACGGGATTACAAGTGGTGTATCTTGAAATTTAAAGATAATACAAAATTAACTTAAGAAAATAAAAATAAAGTAATTTCCAAAATCATAGAAAATATATTAAAACCACTACTACCCAAACTCATCTTGTTGGAACCGTCAACTTAAGTGGAATGCCTACAAATCATGGATGAGATCCTCATTTCTCATGAGGTAATCCATTCTTTTAAAACCAAAAAAATATATGGATGTTAAAAAAATTGGACTTATGAAACCCTTTCTATAAATTGAACTGACCTTATCTATTCAAGATAATAAACTCTTTTGGATTTTAAAATGACTAGATTCAATGGATAAAATGTCCCCTCTCATTAAACTGCTTCTCAATTTTTCACAATGGACCTCCCTCCAACACTTTGTCCCAATATCAAGGTATAACACAAGGAAATCCTCTATCAACATTTTTGTTCATATTAGCAGCAAAAGCACTTGGCTAAACCATCAAAACAATTGTCTCAACCAACAAACTAAAAGGGATGTGACTTTTCGGAGAAGATATTCCTATTTCTAAACAAAAATCCATGGATGATACAATGTATATCGGAACCCCTATTGATTGCAAATTGAAATCCATTCAAAAAGTTTTAAAGGATTCATGCATGCTTTAAGTATGGAATTAAATAAAGAAAAATCTCAAATAGTTTTCTTTGATGCTCCTTTCCTAGTGTAGACACACACTTCCAAGCTCATGCACTTTCAAAGTAGCAAGCTTCCCTCAAAATATTTTTGATCCCCTTTGGTGGAACACTTTCTCAAAATAAAATTCTACGAGGATTCAATCAACAAATTAGAAAACAACTATCAATTTGTAAATTCCAAACTCTCAACTTAGTGGGTAATATTTTTCTCCTTAAATCAATCATCAATCCCTCCCCTTCTACCTACTCTAAAATCTCATGGTTCGATCCTCCATCCTTTCAATAATTAGAAGAATTTAAAGGTATTTCCTTTGGAAGGAACAGAAAAAGAATGCAGATTAGCTATCGAAGCTTGGGACTCGAAGACCTAAGCACTCTTAGAATAGTCTTAGGTGCCCAAATATGTTGCAGATGGATCTTGGGTGATTCATCCCCATGGAAGAACATTTTAAACCATATATATGCAAATGAAAATTCAAGTCATCTTCCAGTTATATCTAACCTTAAAAAAAATGGATCCTTTATTTGGATAATGGAAAAAAAATGGAATGTGCCCCATACAATAACCTTTCTTCTAGGAAGTCTGCAATATAAACTCAACGCACTTTTGGGAATATTCATGGAAAAAACTCTCCATGTTTGAAATGAACATGAACCACTCAATATCAAACAAACCATGCAACCCACCATTAAAATCAAAATCATGGAATATTGGGATCCTACCCAACCTAATCCCATTTTGCACATGTAGCTTCCACAAATCCATTGGACCCCTTAGCTTGAAGAAAGAAACTTGTTCTATTTATAGAAAAATTTTCAATCTTGAACCATCCTCTTCTTTCAAGAGTTATAAATGCTATAATGGAGGCACAGTTGAAGCAATCACTTCTCCATTGAAAAAGCTTATCATCTTGAGGTCAACAATTTTTATCATACCAAGGAAACAATATGGAATCAAATCTAGAGGAAAAACTCTTGGCTCAAAATCTCTCTTTTTCTATCGTTACTAGTACAAGGTAAAAATCTAACATGGCACAAATTTATCTAAAGAGGGATTTATGGTCCCTCCCTATGTGTTCTATGCAAATTAGCAGTGAAGAAGCATGTGCATTTGTTTAGTGGCTACAATTTTCATCTCTCTCTTTGGTCTACCTTGGAAAATATCATGCAATTATTTAACCGTAAACCCATTATCATCCCTCATACCTTAGAAAAATGGAGGGAAACAACATTCTCAAACCATATTCTCAATAAAATTTTACCTTGTTGCATGCGCTTTTTCCATGGGCCCTTCGGAAGGAATATAATCATTGAATATTTCATAATTATTCCATGAATATATAAGACTTATAGACCATCTGTTAAGAACCAAGATGTAGGCATATTATGGTTGATGTTTCTTTCATGATAATTAGTTGTGACAATTTTTGGCATTTTATTATTATGTTATGTTCTTCTTCATCAAGAAATTACCAAAATATACATGAATATCACAAAATAACATAAGACACAGGCTCTCTAAGCCAAGTCCAACAACCCAAAATAGGGAAAACCCAAAAAAATTCTTGTTCTTATAGAATTAGATCAAAATAATATATCTAGGACCCAAGACTAAGACCGAAACCTCCACAAATGCCCCAAGTCAACCCTCTGTCAATCCTTATTATTGCTCATCAAAGTCAGCAAAGTAAATGCTAGTCAAATATTTGAATGATGGCAAATTGATGGAATTTTGGCCCTAAAGCGACTATAGAGAAACTCGCAAGTGTGAACATATTAGGTAAAAAAATGAAACTTTATTTGTCCCTTGAATTGACTCTCTCTCTCTATACTTTGACATTTTTCTAAAATTCATCTTTCTCTTCAAATGGATGATGGATCCCAAATGATGTAGAACTTATATTGTATTTATGCATTTACTGGTAGGTAGAATAAGTGCCTCAATAAGGCCGACTTGTCCAAGAGGGCTGACTTGGTCTTGTGGAGGAAAGATTTGACTTTTTGACTCATTACAATTTTTTCTCTCCTCTCTTCCATGAAGTCTAAATGGGAATTTGACTCAAATACATTCTTTTGACTCATGATAAATTTTATTTGACTTAATAAACCCTGGAATCATGAAGAACATACTTTTACTAAAATAATAATAATAATGATAATTTTTATTTTTATTCCTTTTCTTTTACATGAAATATATAATGATACATGTATAATGATGATTACGAAGATTGAACCTAGTTACACTTTTAACCACTCCATCATAATTATGGAGGTATTCATAATTACACAACAAGATACATGGATACTGTCAAAATGAAATACTCTCATAAGAAGATTTTAGATTGATAAGCATTGTCAAACATCATCATCGTAACCAACATTGTCAATTTTACAAAATAATGAGGCCTTGACTGAGTAACTCTAACTCTCCACTAGATTAGAGTATAATGTTGGGAGGCATATATTTGGACACCACCACCACCACCTCTCAAGGAACATACCTGAACTAGATGCTCACTAGGTATGTCTTTACATGACTATTCCTATCTTGGATTCCCAATCCTCAAAGAATATCGGTCCTCCTTAGGAATACTCTTATCTTTTATACCTTTCCCTATCATCAAAGACTATTGATCCTCGGGTCTAATCCTTGCATATTGTAACATTTGACATTTCATATAATATAATTTATGTGGTTAAAACTATTTATAGTTGTACTTTATTTTTTTCAGTATTGTAATTAACATATGTAACTTTGCATGAGATCTTGGGGAGCTCTGGCGAACATGGCAGTTTAGGGTTAAGGACAGACCTGCAACGACAGATCTGCAAATATCACAGTAACCCTACCAACACTTTCTAGCAACATGACAAACCATAAGTGACAAGGAGTGGCGCGCGAATAATGAGTCTCCCTCAAGGGGAGGACAGGTGCCTCCCCCCAATGGAAATGAAAACACTCAAATGCATAAGGAAGTTTTCAGGCAAACTGTACAGGATGAAATGAGAGCAGGACAGGATACGCAAATATACAAGATGACTGACAATGAGAATCCCAAAGTGACATCGGCCACCTGTAAGCTGGTTGCAGCTGAAAGACCTAAGATTGAGCTCCCAAGCAACTAGATCAATGCTCAAATCCAGTACATGAAGGATCATGCCTTGATTGGGAAAGTTATAGGCTTTTGGCCTATGGAGAAAGCTCTGCATGGTTGGATTGTAGCTAAGTGGAAGTCGAAAGGACACATTACCCTACAGTTGGGCCCTAAGGGATTTTTCACGGCAATTTTCAACTGTCTAGAAGATAGAAACGGAATCCATGATGGAGGGCCATATTTTTTCAATGCAGCTGGACTGTATCTGAGGGATTGGATTGAAATATTCAATCTAGATAAAGAAGATCTTAGCTGGGCACCAGTTTGGATCCGTCTCTACTCCCTCCCTCTAGAGTACTGGGATGAAGATTCACTACAAGATATTGGGAATGGCCTAGGGGAATTCATCAAAATTGTAGAGGAGACTAAACTCCGAAGATATACCTCATATGCCCGAATCTGCGTCTATATGCATCTCAGCAAAGCTCTTCTAGATGCGGTAATTCTTTACCATGACGATCTTGAATGGGTTCAATCAATAGATTATGAACATGTCCCGTTTAGCTGCAGGAAATGCCATGCCCTTGGCCATTTATTCCGCGACTACCCTTAAAATCTGAAGACTTCACCCCCCACCTCTTCTGATAAATATGATTTATATGGCTTTACCAAAGTCACCAATCACAGAAAGAACCCCAAAAAACCTATTTCAAACCCTAAGACACCTACTGCCAACTCTTACATGCCTTCCACAAGTAATAGTTTTGAAACCTTGGCTAAACCAGAGATAAACAACTCCAAAATCCCTACCCCCTTCGAGGAGTCACCCAAGACGAAAGCCCAATTCATCCCCACTGGCTCAAGTAAAACCCAGAAATCTAAACAAACCATAGACCTCACCTCTTCCTCTCCCAGTTTGGTCCCAGCATAGAACCCTCAGGGCATGGATGTGGATAAAATGCAACCCGCTTTCACAGCTGCAATGGAAAATACAGAGAAAACAAGTGAAACCCAACAAATGGAAGAGGAACCTAACATCATAGATATTGGAGATCTGGATATACTGGGCTTAGAACAAGCCTGTAAGACAAAAAGTTATGACAAGATTCCAGAAAGGCAGCTAGAAAACCTGGAAGTGATTCTTTCCAAAGCACAACAGCAGAGAACCCTTGGCATACAGCCTGAAAGTCAATGGGATGACAAAAACATTACCAAAGACAATAAAAAGAGAGGAAGGAAAATGGATCTCCAATGAACTATCTGCATTGGGGAAATGCTGGTGGAATCGGGAAGATATTCCAAGCTTACAAAGTATTACAACACTCTCCCAATACTTCATCATGAAGATAATTTCATGGAATATAGAGGGCTCAACAGTGCTTAGAAATACAGATCAATAAATAGTATGATCTAGTAGGAGAAACCCCAAATATTCTTCATGCAAGAAACCAAATGTAACTCTACAACTCTGGACCGAACCATTGCAAAAGCATGGCCAGGTAGTAAAGCAGTAGCATTGGATGCCTCAGGAGCTTCAAGAGGCGTTGCAATAATCTGGGATGAACAATCCATCATGCTTACCAACATTCATTTGAGTAAGCACTTCATTCAAGCTACCTTCCACATAATAGGAACAAATATACATGGTCACTTAACTAATGTCTACTTTCCCCAGGAGGCCATGAACAAGATAGATATATTTAATACCCTATCTCTGATCAACGCTGACAGAACTCACCCGCTTTGGATTACAGCAGGAGACTTCAATGTGATAACCAAACTGGAAGAAAAGAGAGGAGGCAGGAATAAACTAGATAAGGAGAGCAGTCATTTAAAAAACTTCATCCAAAACAATTGCCTCATTGATATGCCATTTAATGATGGAATTTATACATGGAACAATAAAAGAGTAGGCTCACAATAGATAGCCTCTCGATTGAACAGATTCTTGCTCTCCGACAATGCAATCCATCTAGGCGGAGAACTCTCAGCTTCAATCCTGCCTCTCTCAGGCTCATATCCTTGGCCAATTTTGCTTCAATGGACAAGACTAGGTAACACTACACATTGGCCTTTTCGCTTTGAAGCTTTCTGGCTGTCACATCGAGATTTTGAAAACCTAATAAATACGATCTGGAACAACCTCAAACCTTTGGAAGGCTAAAAAATGTATCAATTCCAGCAAAAACTCAAAAATCTTAAAATCAAAATCAAACAATGGAACCACTCCAATTTTGGCAATATTTTCTAGGCACAAAATGCTCTATATCAAGACATGAAAAGACTACAGTAGAGGATCATCGCGGAAGGAATATCAGAGGAACTCTCAAAGCAGGAAAAACACCTGCAATCACAAATATCAGAAAGAGCAAAGCAAGAAGAAGTACTTTGGAAACAAAAATCAAAAGTTAGATGGCTTAAGGAAGGCGAAAGAAACACAAATTTTTTTCATCACACTACTGTTCAAAGGAGAATGAACAATACCATCACTCACATCTAGAACAGGCAAGGGGAAAGAGTAGAAAATCACGAAGATATAGAATAAGAACTTCTCACCTACTTCAAGCCAGTTCACCAAGAACCATAGACAGATAGGATGGCAGCCATAGAGAAAATAACCAAGACTATTCCAAAAGTAATAACCGAGGAACATAATCAGCTCCTTCTCAGGCCAATTTCTTTACAAGAGGTGTAACATGTGATGCACCAATTAAAAGAAGGAAAAGCACCTAGGCCTGATGGGTTCACATCCAACTTTTTCCACAACTTCTGGGATCTGATTAAATTGGAGATTTGGCAAGTAGTTGAGGAATCCAAGACCAATCGGTGGATGCTTCCCTCCATGAACGCAACCTTCATCGCCCTCATTCCCAAGGAAGTGCAATCTCATACCCCTGACAAATTCAAACCTATCACTTTGTGTAATCTCATCTACAAAATTGTCTCCAAAGTCATTGCCTCAAGGCTCAAACTGCTGCTACCACTACTCATATCGCTAGAGCAATTAGGGTATGTGGAAGGCTGGTAGATCATGGATGGAAACATACTTACTCATGAGATCATTCACTCCTTGAAATAGTCTAAAAAAGTAGGTATGCTTCTTAAAATCGATCTCTCTAAAGCCTTTGATAGCTTAAGCTAGAATTATATTCAAAAGATGCTAATTGCCTTTGGTTTTCCCCCCCATGGGTTACATGGGTCATGAGTCTCATAACCTCCACCTTCTTTTACATTTTGATTAATGGCATTCCGTCCTCCCCTTTTCATCCCTCTAGAGGAATCTAACAGGGAGATCCCCTATCCCCTTTTCTGTTCATCATGATGGTGGAAGGTCTTGGTATAAGCATCAAAGAAGCTCTTCATTCCCAGCAATTAAGAGGCCTCTCCTTTCTCAACTACCCTGCTTTTATCCACCAGCAATTCGTGGAAAATAACATGATTTTTGGCCATCCCTTAGTCCAGGAAGCTCTCAAATTAAAATCCCTGCTAATTGATTTCTCAGCTGCCTCTGGAGTGAACATCAACAAGGCTAAATCCCACATTTTCTTTTTTCATACCCCTACTATTACCCAAGCTTCTATTGCTTGTATCCTTGGATTCCTGATAGCTGCACTCCCATCCAAATATCTGGGAGCTCCCATGACTGATACTGCTCTGAAACACTCATCTTGGCACCTGCTCTTAGAAAAATTGGAAGCTCGCCTCTCTTCATGGACTCACAGATCCCTCAATATGGCCAGTCGCTTAGTCTTAATCAAAGCTGTATTACAATCTATACTGTTGTATCTCTTTTCTGTCCTGGCAGTGCCAAAATGGGTCCTCAAAGAAATCAAACAACTCCAAAGATCCTTTCTTTGGAGCAACTCGGGACAGAATCGCAAATGGGCTCTGGTAAAATGGGACACAGTTTGTCTTCCAAAGAACTCAGGAGGCACAGGGCTTTGTGATCCCTATAACGACAATGCTATCATGAGAGGACGCATCTAGTGGAAATGGATCATGGTGCTGCACACTCCTTGGGCTACCCTCTGGATAACAAAATACGCCAACAACAGACCTGTAGAAGATCTAATTCGACTCACAGAAGTTGGCCCAGGATCCCTAATCTGGAATGCAGCTAAGCAACACAAGAACTTAATCTAGCAGCACAACTTCTGGGAAGTTAGGGACGGTAAAACTACAAGGTTCTGGGAAGATTCTTGGCAGCAGAAACCCAAGCTAAAGGATTTGATCAAACCCCACCAAATACCTAATTGGGAAATGCAAAGGCTAGATAAGGTCAATCAATACTGGAGGCCTACCATAATGCGGTGATACAGGAAATGGCTAAGCATGGCCCACATCATCAGGCACGGCATGGAGTCCGATCAGCAGATCCTGGGGATGGAGCTCTCCAATAGGAAAATACCATATTCAAATAAGAAGGATGTTCTCAGATGGGGCTACGAGGCAAGAGGAAATTTTACCACGCATGAGGCTTATAACATAATCATAAAGGATCACACAATCAAAGATCCTCTCTGCAACAAAATTTGGGCCCCTAATATTTGGCCAAAAGTACCCACTTTCCTTTGGTTGCTACGTCAAAACAAAATCCTCACTTGGGACAATCTTCAGAAGAGAACTTCCACGGACCCTCCATATGTCCCAACTGCAAGCAAGAGGAAGAAACCACCTTGCACCTCATGAATTCATGCTCATTAGCACATAGGCTCTAGGAAAAAGTGAGTTTTTGATGCCAAAAGGATGGCAGAATCAAAGAAGACATAACCACCACTGTAAGCAATTGGGCATGGAATCCATACAAGAGAAAATTACTAAACTCCTTATGGAAACTCATCCCAGGCCCTCTCATGTGGAAAATATGGAAAGAGTGAACCGACGCATCTTCAAGGATCAATCCTCACCTTTGGAAATCCTTTGGAACGCTGTTTGCCAAAAACTTAGGGAAACCTTACTTCTTCAAACTTGGCACGAAGACAACTTTCCCTTCCTTCCACAAGAACAGAATATCTGGGCCAATTGGAATCTACAGTGGAACCAAGATTTGATAATCCATGCTAAACCTGCAGCAAAGAGCAAGATACTAGACAAATGGTTCCCTCCGCCCCAACATGTGATCCAACTGAACTTTGATGGAGCCTCGAAAGGAAATCTAGGCAAAGCGGGGTTTGGTGGAATTTTCAGAGATCATAAGGGTGACCCCCTTCTAACCTTCATAGGTTCAAACGGATGGGACACAAATAACTCAGCAGAATTAGAAGGGTTATGGCAGGGGCTCCTCCTAGCTCAAACTCATGGTTTCTTCCCACTCATAATTGAAGGTGATTCACAAATCCTAATAAACATCATGAATAAGATTCTGCAGGGGACTCCATCAAACAAAGTGGGCAACATCTGGAGATTAGCGGAAAGACTGGACTCATTGGAATATGGCTCTCTACCCACAGAGCAGTCAATTTTAAGAATATTCATCGGGAAGACCCACTAACCACTATAGCCACGATGCCCCAGCTAAAGGAATATAATGAATTAGTGAAGATTGAGAATGCATAGGAAGAAGGAGAGCACCAGGATGCGGGTGACAATCAAGGTAATTAATGCATAATAGAATGGAAGGCGGTGAGAGGATGAGCTACATGGCCATCGGTGTTCCACCCCAAACCAGTCTGAGCCGAATTCATGGCCACCTGTAAGCAGCATTAAATGAATGCTTGGACTGAGAACTGGTCATTATGTGCCTAGAAATGGACTCCCCTCGCCATACTGTTTTCCCTCCTCCCCTAATCCACTGCAATTGCCCGCCCCAAGCTATTGAACCCTGCTCTTGCACTCTCACTGGGAGTCATTGTTGGTTAGTGAGCTATGTTGATCTTGGCAATGGGCATCACTATTCTCATTCCAGGCTTTGCTATTTAACCTCTGCCCAGCCATTCCTTGTTCCTCCTCTACTCAATTCCTTTGGCATTTCTCCCATTGAAAATTGGCCAAGCATTTTGTCATGGTTCGTCACCGCACGAGGAGCTGTAGAGGGGGTAACCGGGGTGGTACTGCCTGACCTCAGGTGACGCCAAGTCCTGAACCAGCAGCCCCCTCTCCTTCCCATAAACTTCGTTACCCCCATAGCTCTGTTTTGGGCACGTATCCTAATACCCGCAGTGGTTGGGGACGCGAATAGTTTCTAGGTGGTTGTTGAAGCAATGTTACGGTTCACACTGCCAACTTCCCTTTGCCCCCTCACCCAACTCCCCACTCGACCCATTTCAGATTCCGCAGCAACCTGAACCGACCGGTGATTACTACCACCATCACCATCATTTTCACTAAAGAAAAAGAGCTGCAAGCCGCCTCGGCGGGAAGTACTGAAGTGCAGCAAGAGGAGGCTCACAGACACAGGAATGGCCAAGATACTAGAAAGCATCTTCTGGATGATGAAATGGGTGTTCTGCATGGCAATGCCATGGGTGGCGGTCAACATGCAGTGAAAGGACGTTTTGGAGCCACATGACCACTAGGTGGTAGCATGACTGACGCGTTGGCTCCGCATGCAGCTGCTAGCAGCTCTGGTGGCGTCCAACCTGCGTGTCGGCCACAAAGCAGCGTGTCAGAGGAGGAGGATGATTGGGATCAGTATGCGTGTCTAGTTGAAGAGATACCTGTCCTAGACAAGTTCAAATGATGACGCATTGCAGCCAGGTGTCACTAGCTGATGTCTCCTTTTCTGACTGGTCTTTTTATGATATGATTGTTCTACTAGAAATTTTCTGGGTTTATGTTTGTCCCGTTGGAACTTCTCTTGTTTTGTTTTTTCCTGTCTTAAAGACTATTATCCCATATTTGGGTATTTTTTTCCTTTGCAGACTGGTTTCCCCAATGATGGGGCAGTCAAGATATTCTCTGATAAACAATGTTTAGCATTACTGAGGCTTGAGTCTCATTGTACTCATATTTTGTTACATATTAATAGATTAACTTTACTTAGAAGAAAAACATATGTAACTTTGCGTTTTCACATTAGATGAACATGCACATTGTTAGCATGTTCATAATTTAGTCGTAAAATCATACGAATTAATTTGTGATGATTAATAATGAACACATAAAATCAATCTAAAACTATTAAATTAGTATTTATATTGATTAACAAAGAATAGAAATAAAATGAATATACGGCTAAATTTGTCGTTTAGAGTTATACTAATGAAACTGAATGAAATGAATATGACCTACTAAATTAGTCATTTATATAATGAATATGAAATTACCAAAAATATATAAATTACTATTGTAAATAAAAAAATTGTGATTAGAAATTATAACTAAATTTTTCATATATACGACTCTTAGTAGCTAATTTATAGTATCTTATAATACAACCAAAATTTAGTCACATTTCATTGGTTATTAATTGGTTTCAAACAATGAATAAATTTTTCATATATATGAATATTAGTAGCTAATTTATAGTGTCTTATAATGCAACCAACTTTTTGGTCTTATTTCTTTGGTCATTAATTGGTTTTCTCAAGTGATCATATAATAGTATATTTTGTTGTGTATTTGGTCATTAATTGTGCCAATTAACTACTAAATAAATGAATAAATTAATCACCAAATTTATGATTAAATATACTACTAGATGATAAAATTGAGACAACCAATTCATGAATAAGCTAAAAATGGCTAAAAGTTGGTCGCATTATAAGATACTGTAAATTAGCCACTATTGGTCACCAACTGAAAAATGATTGTTTATATGCAAATTTTAGTCATTTTTTTAGTAACTAATTATCCATTTTGTACTAGCGTATCTTGGATTCCCAATCCTCAAGGAGTATCGATCGCAGATTCTTATCGATTCCTTCATTCTCCCTACTAGTTACTTCAATAGACTTATAGTTGTTAGTCCTGGCCTAGTGCATGGAACATGAATAATACGGTGTCAACCATCTCTCAACCAGGGAAGAGATCCTTACTCCCTCTCATCTAGGGAGACATAACCACAAGCTCTAACTCAGTCTCATTCATCAACTACTTAATCTTCTCTGGAGATCTTAGTAGTAGCTTGCAGGTCTTTTCGACTCCTAACATTATCACATTATATCGAACATTGACTTTGTTGGATCTTCAACAATCTTCATGAAACTTTGACATCAAATGGTACATCTATCATCTCAAGGAGCTAATCTTCCCCTAGCTTCTTGCATGTGCCTTCTATATTTCATAACAAAGTTCTACCTCATAACCTTCAATAAGTCATATCAACTTTACAAATATCAATTATGACCTTATATTCTTTCATGCTATCATTAGTGTTGTCCACACAATCCATGTGTTCCTTGATTAAACCAAACGTTTGTAGGTACATCAATATCATCTAAAACATTATCTCAATTGTTATGTTTCTAGACTTTGCATATATTTATGCAATATTTATTTCTAGGGAGCCTAACCAAATCCAAAACAAAGTATCATTTAATCAAAATAGTGGAATTCTTCATGTCAAATTCAACTACTCACTCCCTCTGAGGTGAACATTCCTATGCAACAGAGTCATGCTTCATGTTCCTCAACTTCCAATCTATCAAAGTCATTATTGTTAATTTCATAGTGTTCTTGTTATGAAACCAGCTCATAAAAAGATAGAAAAGATAGACCAACGTCTTAGAATTCAACCTCTTTGAGGGGGCAACCTCCCTTACATTACCCAAATGAATGATTCTTTGATGATTCAAATGAGAAAACCTCCTTTCTATATATAGGAGTTAAGGAGTCACAATACAACCCAGTGGACCTAACAATAATAATATAAAGGCACAAAAATAACAATAGAGGGATTCTATGGGGCACAGTAATAACAATATGGGAACAATCGGGGCACAACAATATTAATAAGGGATACAACTACAATAATAATGGGGTAATCACTAGTATTATAGGGACCTAACGTGCCCCTCTCCTTCAAAAAATTGTTGTCCTCAATGCTTGAGTAGTTTTGGATGCTTTTGTATAAAATTCTCATACTCCCATGTGGAATCTTCAGTGAATAAGTTCTTCCAATTGATGAGATACTCCAAAATTGATGAATTTCGTAGCTATCAAGTTCTTGTTTGTGTGACTGCTTCTGGTTCCACTATAATTTCTATTTTCTCGTCAAGTTCTGGCAATATTGTTTGAGCTGGGAGCTTGTCGCCTGTAACCTTATTTAAACATGAAACATGGAAAACTGGGTGCACTCGAGAAGCTACAGGAAGCTCCAATTTGTATGCCATAGTACCAATTTTTTGCAACACCTTGTACGGACCATAATACTTTGGTGATAATTTATTATCCTTCTTAGCTTGCTTGAGGGACATTTGTTTATATGGTTGTAGTCATAGGAATACGCAATCACCTACATCAAAACTTCTTTCACTACGATGTTGATCTGCCTGTTGTTTCATTCTATTTTGCGCCAACACGAGGTTATCCTTTAAGAGTTGGAGGACTTGTTGTTGATGCTCGATGTGATGTTCCACTGCTTGAACCTTAGAATTTTCTCTTAAATATTATGTGATGGATGGTGAATGATATTGATAAAGTGCCATAAATGGGGTCATTTTTGTTGTTGTATGGAAGGAAGTGTTATACCACCATTCCGCCAGAGGCAACCATTTCACCCATTGTGTCTATTTATCAGATACAAAGCAACGAAGATATCCTTCCAAACATTTTTTTACTATCTCATTTTGCCCATCAAATTGACGATGATAAAATGAGCTATGGGCTAACTGAGTACTGAGACAAGAAAATAATTCTGTCCAAAAATTTCCAGTGAAAATGGGATCTCTGTCACTTACAATAATCTTTGGGTTTCCATGTAGCTTTTGAACTGTTTCCATAAATGCAGTAGAAACTGTACTAGTTTTAAATGGATGTGATAATGACAAAAGTGTGCATACTTGGTAAGTCTGTCAACTATCACCATGATGACACTCTTTCCCTCAAACTTGGGTAAACCTGTGATAAAATCCATTGAAACCTCCTCCCAACGTTGGCTTGGAATGGATAAAGGTTGTAATAGACCTTGGGTCTTAATTGTTTCAACTTTATTTTGTTGGCAAACCAAACATTCCGCCACAAACTTTCGAATATCTGATTTAAGGCCATCCCAAAAAAATTCCTTCTTAACCCTATGGTAAGTTTTTAAAAATCCTGAGTGCCCTCCTAAAGGAGAAGTGTGCAATTCCATAAGAATATTTTGTTTGAGTTAGGAATTCTTACAGAGGTATAAGCGATCTTTGTACCATAACGAATCATTTTTCCAGCTAAATGTATTAGATGTACTGGAATATTGTTGTAACTTTCAAATAAGTTCCCACACTTCCTCATCATTCTTCCATTCCTCCCTTGCTTCATTTATCCAATCTGGTTAGATAATAGAAATGGTGCACAACAATGCTTCCACGTCCTCATCCTTTCTTGACAGTCCATCTACCACCACATTTTGCTTCCCTTTTTTGTAGACGATTTCAAAGTCATAACCCAACATCTTTGTGACCCACTTTTGTTGCTCTTCAGAGGATAATTTTTTTTCTAAAAATTATTTAAGGCTATCATGATCCGTTTTTGCCTTGAAGTGTCTTCCCATTAGGTAGGGTCACCATTTCTTAAGTGCATGTAGTATTTCCAACATTTCCTTCTCATAAATAGCTTTATATAAAAACTTTCGCCTGATTGGACGACTTTCAAAAGTAATGGGTCTTTCATCTTGCATTAAAACAACACCAATTCCATTTCTTGAAGCATCACATTCCATAATAAAGGTTTTTGTGAAGTCCGGTGTAGCTAAGACCGGTGCTTGGCACATTACCTCTTTTAGATGTTTGAAGGCTTTTGTTCCTTCTGGAGTCCATGAAAATGCATCTTTCTTTAATAATTTTGTTAGAGGTGCTGCTATTCTCCCATAATTCTTAACAAACTTGCGATAATACCCCGTCAACCCGAGAAATCCTCACAGATGCTTTATGGATGTGGTGATTTTCCATTCCTTAATGGATTTAATTTTTCTAGGGTCTACCTTAACTCCTTCATGAGATACAATATGACCCAGATATTCCACCTCTTGTACTCCAAAGAAAAATTTGGATCTTTTTGCATATAATTTTTTCTCCTCCAATAGTTGTAGCACCCGATCAACATGTTCAACATGATCCTTCCAAGATTTGTTGTAGATTAGTATATCATCAAAAAATACTAACACAACTTTTCTAAGGAAGGGTTTGAAAATGGAATTCATCAAACCTTGGAATGTAGAAGGTGCATTGGTAAGGCCAAAAGGCATGACCAAAAATTCATGATGACCCTCATAAGTTCTAAATGTTTTTTTTGGAATGTCTTTAGTCTGCATTTTGATTTTATGATATTCTGAACGAAGATCCAACTTGGTGAAGTAAATTGATCCATGCAATTCATCCAGTAATTCATTAATGACAGGAATGGGAAACTTATGTTTAATAGTGAGCTTGTTGAGGTCCCTATAATCCAGACACATGCACCATGATCCATCCTTCTTGTGCACCAATACTACTGGAGCAGAGAAAGAAATTTGACTACGTTGAATTATACTAGCCTCTAACATTTCTACAACCATACGTTCAATTTCACTCTTTTGGGAATAAGGATATCTGTACGGCCTGATGTTTGGAGGAACACTTCCTGGAATTAGATGAATAGCATGATCATGATCACGAATAGGTGGGAGACCTTTGGGAGTCTCAAATACCTTGGAATGATTGTCCAAGACTTTTTGGAGATTTGGAGAAATATATGATTTCAATGTGGAAACATCTAGTGAATATAATTGTGCAATTACACCTCTTTGTTCTTTTTTTAGAAGCTTTGTCATACTGTTAGAGTTGATTATCTTTCCCAGTTTCCCTGCAATACCCCTTAATTCAACTTCCTTTCCTTCCGCAAAAAATTTCATGAAAATTAAAAGCTATTGTACCCAAGGATTGTAACCATTGGGCTTCTAGTACAACATCAACACCTCCCATTGGAATGGAAAGCATTCGGCTAGTCAATACATATTCTCCCATGGATAGCTTGATATTATGGCACTTTCCAGAGCAATTTATCATTCCTCCATTTGCAACCATTACTTGACACTCTGGTGCTAGATATAGGAAGTAATTCAATTCTTTTGCTATCTTACAATGAATAAAATTGTGGGTACTTCCTGAATCAATCAACACTATTACCTTTTTATTCTTGATTTGTCCTTCTATCTTGATGGTTTGAGGAGTGGTAATTCCAGCCAATGCATTACAAGATATGGTCGGATTCATTTCCTCTTTATCTATGCTTTCTTCCTGGAGTATATCCTCTTCTTTTGACCTTTCTTGCTCCTTTTCTTCTTCCTCTTCACAATCTATGTAGAATAATTTCTTCTCAACACACTTATGACCTTTAGTGGATTTGCTATCACAACTGTAACAAAGCCCTTTTGCTCTTTTTTCTTCCAATTGTTGTGGTGTCAACCTTATAGGTTGTGGAAGACTAAGGGCAACAACACTTTCATCTTTATAGTTGTGAGTGGTATGCTTCCTGGTTGCCATAATTTGGCTTTCCATTTTTCTTGCTAACCTAAATGCCTTCTGTAATGAATCAGGTTCCCAAAGGCGAACATAATGTTGGATATTATCCTTTAAAGTCCCTATGAACACATCAATCCTATGTTGCTCTGGAATATTTTTTACCCTTATGTTCAACTTTTGGAACTCCTCAATGTGCTCCATTATTGAACCCTTTTGTTTGAGACTTATCAATTGGCTAAAAAAGGTGTTTCTTTTTGTATCCTCATAATGTGCTGTCAATTCTTCCATAAAAATTGCCCAAGTGATAATTTGTTTATGAGAGCAAAGCCATTGATACCATACAAACTGATTTGGTTCCAAATATAAAGTTGCAATACGTACCTTTTGTGTGTTTTGCACATTATTGAGATCGAAAAATTGTTCCATCTGTAATATCCATGTTGCGGGATCCTTGCCATCAAAATTCCTCATATCAATTTTTGGAATATGGTGGGTATTTGATCCAACATTAGAGTCTATGAAATCATGATTAACATTTCTTTTGTTCACATCATGAGTTTCATTTACCACCCTTTCACCATTAGTAAGTATTTCTTGTAGAAAATTTGTCAAATCTGTCTTCAAATCTATCTTCAAATCGTCCATCTTAGCTTCTACACCATTTATCTTAGCTTCTACATCTTTCTTTAAACGATCCATCTTAGATTCTGTTACTTTTTGTGCGAGTGACATTTGTTGCACTTGGTCTTGTAATTTTGATATATCATGTTGAATTTCTTCCTCTTCTTCATAAGTCATGCTAGAGTTTTCAGGTTGCTTACTAGGTGTTTGCATTTTCTTTCCTTAGGGCATCAGTTACCGTTAATAATGCTCTACTATGCCCTTTGAATTCCTTCAAAATAATTTTTCAAACCAAGCTTAAGCAAAAATTTAAAAAAATCTACACACCTTTTTTCACTTTGTAGGAGCTCGATATTGCCTCTGATGTATCTCTGTAATTTCAGATCATCCAGTTCTTAAATTGAAACCTATAGTAGCCCTCTGTGTCCTCTTTCCAATGCCACTAGTCTGATCAAAATTGGATTCTCCAAGGAAGAGTTATGCCAAATCTCCCACAGTGACCTGATTATAGACTTGTTCATTAGACTGAACTTGTACAACGTGCCATGTGTCCCTGTTTTGACCTTTGGCTCTGAAAATATGTACAAGAAACTACAGTTTGTCCTCTTTTTGTACCTTCTTACGAAATTTCAATCCGATTCTCAGAGAGAAAGTTATGACGATTTTCCCCAGGTCAGCTGTTTGGAATGTAATTCAAGAGTCTACAAAAAGACCAACTTCCTCAAATCATATCTCCAAAAATATAGTGTGAAAAGCTTTGAAATTCGGACCCAAGTTTCAGTCCGATTTCATCTAAAATGGGGTTTTTTTGCTTCTGAAACATCGCATAAAAAAAGCTATAGCGAAAATTCCATGATGACCTATTTGGAGCAACGAAACCCTGTAATCCAAAGCTCTGATACCAAATGATTTGAAACCAACTCACAAAAAGATAGAAAAGATAGATCAACACCTTAGAATTCAACCTCTTCGAGGGGGTAACCTCGTTTACATTACACAAATGAATGATTCTTTGATGATTCAAATGACAAAACCTCCTTTCTATATATAGGAGTCTAAGGAGTCACAATATAACCCAACCGAACTAACAATAATAATATAAAGGCACAAAAATAATAGTAGATGGATTCTATGGGGCAGAGTAATAACAGTATGGGGACAATAGGGGCACAACAATATTAATAAGGGATACAACTACAATAGTAATGGAGTAATCACTAGTATTATAGGGACTTAACAGTTCCTAGAACAAACCAATGAACTACTATAACTCTTCATCTTCTCATTAAGCTAAGGCTATTTCCATAGAACAATCATCATCATTTTTTATCACGGGCTTCTCTAGGCTTTCTGCCCAGTGCCAAGGTTCAATTAATATCATGTCCATTAAGATATTTACAACTCCCTTTATCCATATGAGGTAAGTGAACTTAATGCCATCATGTTGTCTTCTTTTATGCATACACAAAACTACTTGTTCCTTCATACTCTTCATGCTATGCAACATTTTTTCAAATATTTCGTCTGTTAGTCAAGATTTTTATAGAACATGCCTTGAACTACAACCTTTATTATATTACCATGAAAGAATAAAAAGGACAAGGCACAAAAATAAGCAAGGAGATATAAATTACATATTTTCTTAGAAGAATTAGCTCCCTCTTAATCTAGGACATGTTCACCAACCTTGTTCTCACATTAAAAGTCAAGAGTTAGATTGACCTGTAATAATGGATATGATAAGATAAGTTTCTTCTCCTATGGTTCTTTTTTATTAAAAGATGTTAGGGTTCATAAACCATACATGCCAAAAGTCCTCAAGACCTTTCAACCTACAAATTTCAAACCCTAAAAATATCATTAGAAATATTTCTATATAACATTCATTTCATTCCTAGATCTCACTTGTAAAGGCTTCAAATGATAATTATATATATACACAAACCCTTTCTATGATGCATCATTAACATAGCATCACTACTTATCATTGATTTCAAATGAACATGATTTATATGTACCTATTATTAACTTTACTTGATCTCCATGGTTACTCAGAGCTACTTCAAAGAGACATTCAAACTTTTCCATATAACTTTGCCACCAGGTGTTTAAATGATTTCCACATTTATCTCAGTTCTTTGTTCTTCAAGTTAGGTTACACACCATAGAGATGAATTTAGTCTTTGGGATGCCATATTCCATTTTATTGTTGGTAGTGTATTGGCATCTAAGATAGGTTGTCCTTATAGTATATTAGTCATTTATGCATTGAAAGGAATGTAACATAATTTCCCCTCATACTTTTGCTTTTCAGTCCCTTCTACTATACCATTATTTTTCAATGAACCAATTGTTATAGATTTATTATTGATGAGATCAATCAAGTTTTGTTGCATGGATGAAAAGATTCTATTTCATCCTCTCAAGGGTTCTTCTAAGATATTATCTTCAGGATGTACAAGAGAAACTTTATACTTTCTATGTCATGGTCTAGAAATAATTTTGAACTTTCCTTAGCATTATATAAATTGGAGATAAAGTATACTTTGAATTCCATTGTAATAGGTTTGGATTTGTGTGTGTGTGTGTGTGTGTGTGTATATATATATATATATATATAGTCTTTTCCACTGATTTAGACTATTCATATAAGACTATAATGCTATAGAAAAGATAATGGCTTGTATTTGAGCAGAGATAATATCTTCTAAACTTCTAAGAAATTTCAGACATGTGGTTTTGGTTCCTTTAACATACATGATGAGAATTAGACCTACTTATATCATTCAAATAAAAATTTATCCTTCTTTCCTAAGGTATATAATCATAGTGGCACAAACTCGTATTGATTAGAGATAATGGATGGTTTCCCAAATGCATTGAGTTGTCTTATATATGTTAGAAAATTATATATTACAGATCAATGACACACATAAAATATATTGTAGAAATATAAACACATAAAACAAGAGAGACACAGATATACGTGTTTCACCCAATTTGGGCTATGTCCACAGAGAAATGGTTGGTCCTTCCTTTTATATTATCCAGCAAACTGAAGAGATACAACCTAGAATAGATTCACTCTAATTCCCTCTTTGATTTCACACAATCTCCTCTCTCTTCTCACTTAGAATACAAATCTACATAGACGCAATACAATTCGCTCATATATAGAGCTAAGGGTTGCCTTATAGGGCCAAAAACCCATAATTAAACATAACTTCTACCATCAGATGTTTGCCTAATGAACGGCTGAGATTGACTATGAAATTACAACATTTTACAAGGTAATTTTACATCTATTTTTAGCTTCAGGGGCACTTCCCCTGATCCCCCGCCCGGTGGGGAGGTGCTCCAAATAATCATTGTCGCCCCCTTGGACCCCCCTCAAGGTGCACATTTATGGGCAGCGTTGCCACCACATTACAAACTGTGGTCCAATGGGACGATACCTCTCATTAAAGAAGATAATTAGGCTCCACACCCAACAATATAGTTTTAGATGGACCTCATACTTAATGTCATCATTGATATCTTGAATTTTCAAAACTTGTCGCTATAGAGAGCTTCAAATACCTTGTAGAAGTGTCACAAAACCTTATGTATTGACTAGTACCTCAAATATTTTTTTACATGCTTCAAGAACTTCAAATATAAGAGTTTCAAGACTTCATAACTCAAATTTCATGAGTGCCTCAGCATTTAGATTTTATTATCCTAAGAAATAGAACTATAGATGCTACAAATATCAGATACTTGTGCTTCAAATATTGTACATGTGTGCTTCAAAACTCAAATTGTTAGGAAACCAACTCGCAAAATGACAGAAAAGATAGATCAACGCCTTAGAATTCAGCCTCTTCGAGGGGGAAACCTCCTTTACATTACACAAATGAACAATTCTTGGATGATACAAATGAAAAGACCTCCTTTCTATATATAGGAGTCTAAGCGGTCATAATATAATCAGAACGGACATAACAATAATAATGTAAGGGCACAATAATAACAATAGTGGGCTTCTATGGGGCACAATAATAACAATATGGGGACTACATGGGTACAACAATATAAGAAGGGGGTTGTACTAATAACAATAAGGGGTTACACTAGTAGTATAGGGGCCTAAGATGCCCCTCTCCTTCAAAGAGAGTGTCCTCAATGCTTGAGTAGTTCTTGATGCTTCTGTATAAAATTCTTGTCCTCCCATGTGGAATCTTCAGCTCGTAAGTTCTTCCACTTGATGAGATACTTTGAAATTGATCAATTTCATAGTGATCGGGTTCTTGTTTCTATGACTGCTCCAGGTTCCAATACGATTTTTCCTTCCTCTTCAAGTTCTGGCAATATTGTTTGAATTGGGATCTTCTGCAACTTTTGAATGAGTGACCATACTTCTTCATCCTTCTTCCATTCATCCCTTGCTTTGTTTATCCAATCTGGTTGGATTCATCCCTATACTACTAATGTAGGGGCCTAACACAACTAAGTATGCCTCAAAACTTGAATTTTCATTTCATAGTGTTAAAAGGATTTAGATGCTACCATATGACACCTCTTTCAAAGATATATTTTGAATTTCACAATAAACGACAAAGAGAAGATATATATTTCTTTAATTTGGATGCTCAGTTTCAAATAGATCACCAATAACCCTTATAACTTGTATTGGTTATGTCACAAGTTATTGGTTTTATAGAGAAGCATGGTCTAACATTTACAAAATATCTTATCTTCGAATTCCACAATAGATATTACAATTTGGATGTATAATACCTTTAGATTCAATATAAGATATGTTGTTGTAGGAGATTCGATGTGTTTTGTAACTGGTTCAATTCTTGAATACTCAAAAAACTTTGAACGAATAAACTTGTACATATTTGAATATATCTAATATTATTTATTTTAGTGTCTAATAGTAGAATTTGTAATTTTTTTAATTCTGAAAATTGATATGATAAGATTTTTTAATACCAATAGATTTACACTAAACAGTATAACTCTATCTATTCTCCGACCATCCCTTTGATTCTTAGGACTTGTTCACTTGTAATATATGTTTCAAATTTCTTTCAATATGTTAAATATAATGGTATGTATTGAAATTGGATGGAGTAGCTAGATTGGGATATATTGGAATTCGGTAGAAGGTTTTATATTGAATTATTAGGTATATTCATTGGTGGTTTTTAATTTATTTTATTCTATTTTATTGGAATTAGGTAGAAGTTTTTATATTGAATTATTAAGTATATTTAGGGATGCCGATGTCATTTCTATTCTCCACAATTCCTAGACTGTGAAGGATAATCGAGCTGGTTTTCAGAATTAGGCTCATCGATCTCCGTCGTCCACTGACTAATGAAAATTGCAATCTCGCAAGCAAGGGATTAGCTGCAGAATTCGCTACCTCCTCTTTCTTTGAAAGGCACAGTGTTTTTGGTTTGGTGGAATGCTAGAGAGATTTGTCGATAGGACAGTGCAAATCATGTCTATTAATAGCACTCAAAAAGTTGTATTCTTTTATGGTAAAAGAATGGGGCGAAGCGCTGTTAGGAAGTTGCAGAATTCGATTTGAGACATATGCCTTGTCGTCATCATTTCCCAGTAACGGTACAATGCATGACAGATTGTGCAAAACTAGTTTCATTATGTTGAAATGATAATTTCAACTGCATCACTATTTTTCCCTTGCGACGTGATCTCATCGCAGATCGCAAAATCGCATTCATGACCATTGTCTCCGTGTGTTCTCTTGAAATTTTCCTGATGCGACAATGCGATATTATCGCATATCACAAATTGCATTCACAACCTGTTGCCCCACTACGTTCTCTGTTTTCCTGTGAAGCGATCCTGTGATGCGATGCGATCGCAGATCGCAAACTTTTGCCCATTGTGCGTTAAGCCCTCCGCCTTTGTATCCGCCAATTGTGATATTGCGAAGCGATATCATCGCACATCGCACATCGCCGCTTCTCACCTCGCCTCATCCCCGATAACGTTTTCGTTTTGTGATGCGATCCCGCCATTCATCTGTAAGATCTGACGGCTGAGATTTGTTCTGGCTTGTGTTCGCCACCGCCATGCCTTATTTATGTTTTAATCTATCTTTTGTGTTCCCGAAGAAGAAAGAAGGCTTTGCGCCATAACTGCTCACCAACAGCATTAAAGAAGAAGAATGGTCGAGACCAAGAAGGACGCGCCTCGAGCAGCTAAAAGCATTAACAGGTTATGGGTTTCATTTACTGTTTACTGCGTCTACCCCAGCAGAGCACCAGAAAGGGCCGATTTGTGTCAGAGGCCCATCTTAGATTGTAAATGTGGTTGGTGGTTCATCAAGACACCTCCACGCATAACCTAGCAGAGATTTTTTTTGTAATAGATGATATATATACCCAGAACAACAATGTAACGAGAGAGAGAGAGAGAGTTAGAGCACAGCAGTGCAAAACACAACAGCGTAAAGAAAAGAGAACACAGCAGTGTTGTTGTAATCCCTCTGATAGAGGAAGACAAATCTTTTGTAACAACAATCTTTTAATGAATACAAGTTTTTTTGTGTGTGTTGTTGAAAACCTTGTTCTCCAGCAAAACATTTTTTTTGTTGTTTCCACTGTGTTAAGATCCTGTGTGGTAAAAACAGAGTATTATTCTCTGGTCTTTTGTGTTTGAAATCACCTGAAATTTCCAACAAGTGGTATCAAAGCAGATCCAGGCTCTTTGAAGGTGTCAAAGAAGCTGAAGCAAGATTTCTTGCTGCAGCAGCTTCTATAGTAGAGCGAAGACTCAGCAAAAGAATCCAAGTTTAAAGTGCAAGAATGGCTAGCACAAGCACCAGCAATAGCATGGGTATGCAGCTCCCACTATTTGATGGCAAAAATTATGACTATTGGGCAATAACAATGAAAGCCTTGTTTGCTTCCCAAGACTTATGGGAAATAGTTGAAGATGGTTTTAAAGAACTAGCAGATGAAAATGAGTTTAATAATCTAACTCAGGCAGAGAAGGATCTGTTGAAGAGCTACAAGAAGAAGGATTCAAAAGCCCTCTTCTTCTTGTATCAAGCATTGCATGAGAGTGTGTTTCCAAGGATAGCAGTAGCCAAGACATCCAAAGAAGCATGGAAAACTCTCAAGACAACCTATCAAGGTATGGAGAAAGTGAAGACAGCAAAACTACAGTTGCTGAGAAGAGATTTTGAGAATTTTTGCATGAAGGAGTCAGACAATATTGACTCATTCTTCACACATGTGATTGGTCTGGTCACACAAATAAGGACTCATGGAGAAGTTCTTGAAGAAAGGAGGATTGTGGAGAAACTATTGAGGAGCCTACCCTCAAAGTTCCATGTGATTGTCACCACCATAGAAGAGACAAAGGATCTCTCAAACTTTTCAGTTGATGAACTTCATGCATCACTGATAACACATGAGCAGAGGTTGAGTAGAAATGAAAACTCATCTCTAGAGCATGCCTTCAAGACCCAGATGCCCTTTGGAAGAGGAAGAGGTCAAGGCAGAGGAAGCAAGAGAGGAAGAGGCAGAAGCCAAAACAAAGGTGGAAGAAACAGTCCATCAAATGCTCAAGGAAGAGGCAGCAATCCAAATCAGAACCAAGGCCAAGGCAGCAGCCAACAAAGTGAACAACATCATGTTGAAGGACAAAGGTATGAAAAATCCAATGTCCAATGTTATTATTGTAAAAAATATGGGCACTATGCCAATGAATGTAAGAAGAAATAGCATGATATGAATAATAGATCTAGTGCAAATATCACTAGAGAAAATATCAGCCAAGATAATGTCCTTTTAGCTTGTAATTTGGCTGAAACAAACAGTGATGATATATGGTTTCTAGATTCCGCTTGTAGTAACCATATGACAGGAAACATAGCCCTGTTTTTTGCTTCAGATCAGAGTGTGAAATCACAAGTAACACTTGGGACTGATAGTAAAATTTCTGTTACGAGTAAAGGAGAAGTTAAAATATTTACAAAGAAAGGAGAAAGGAAAACCATAGCAGATGTATATTATGTTCCTGGAATGAAGTGTAACCTCTTGAGTATTGGACAGCTCGTTCAAAAGGGTTACAATGTTTTCTTTGTGAATGATGTTTGCACCATCATGGATAGAGCACCCAACAAAATATGTATTGTTGAAGTGAAGATGACGAGGAATAGAATGTTCCCTCTCAGAATAAGGGAAAATTTGAAAAATAAAGAAATTGCAGCAGTGACACAAGAGGCTTTCCAAAGCCAACCAAAGGATGAAAATTGGTTGTGGCACTTGAGATTTGGACATCTCAACTTTGGAGGTCTTAATTTGTTGAGCCGAAAAAGAATGGTAAGAGGATTACCATTGATAGAGAAACCAGACCGCCTTTGTGAAGGTTGTATCTTGGGGAAACAACACAGAGAAAGTTTTCCATCAGGGAAAAGCATAAGGGAAAAAGCACCCTTAGAAATTGTCCACTCAGACTTATGTGGACCGATGCAAACTCCATCACTTGTAGGTAGCCTTTATGTACTAACTTTTATTGATGATTTCACCAGAAAAACTTGGGCTTATTTTCTGAAAAACAAAAGTGAAGTGTTTGAAAAATTTTGAAATTTCAAAGAACTTGTGGAAAATCAAAGTGGGCTGCACATCAAAGTTTTGAGAACTGACAGAGGAGGTGAGTATATCTCCAAAGAATTCCTACGGTTTTGTAGAGAAAATGGAATTCATAAGCAGTTTACAGCAAGGTACACTCCGCAGCAAAATGTAGTTGCTGAAAGGAAGAATAGGACCATCATGGATATGGCAAGGAGTATGCTAAAGACAAAGAATTTGCCAAATGATTATTGGGCTGAAGCTGTACATTGTGCAGTGTATATTTTGAATAGGTTTCCTACAAAAGCAGTGATGAACAAAGTGTCGGAAGAAGCATGGAGTGGGAGAAAGCAAGGAGTCACCCACATGAAATTTTTCGGATGTGTGGCCTACACACACATTCCTGATTAGCTAAGGAAGAAGTTGGACAGCAAAGGGGAGAAATGTATTTTCTTTGGATACAGTGAGGAATCCAAAGCTTATAGGTTGTATATCCCATCTACCAAGAAGTTTTTTGTGAGTAGAGATGTTCAATTCATTGAGGAGGAAGCTTGGGATGGAAGCATAGAGAAAACAGTTAATGTTAAAAACTATTTGTCTCATGATGAAGATGATGAGGAGATGGCTGAAATGCATCCCCAAACAGCAGTACCAACACAAGGACAGCAAGAGACACCCTTGAGGAGAAATGAAAGTGATTCTCCAAGCACACCACAAGGAGGAAATTCAAGTGCGTCTTCAAGAACTTGCACACCGAGTGAAAGAGGTAAGAAATTCAGAAATTTAAGTGATATTTATGATGAAGGAATGAATTCCTTGTTTGCTTTGTATTGTCATGTTGATGACCTTGTTCATTTTGAAGATGCAATCAATGATAAGAAATGGATAGAAGCTATGGATGAGGAGATCAATGCCATAGAAAGAAACAAGACATGGGATTTGGTTGAACTACCAAAAGGTAAAGAAGTCATTGGAGTTAAATGGGTCTACAAGACCAAGAGCAATGCTGAAGGCAAGATAGAAAGGCATGAGGCAAGACTTGTTGTCAAGCGATACAAGCAGCAGTATGGGAGAGATTATGAGGAGACTTTTGCACTGGTTGCAAAAATGGAAATCGTGAGAGCAGTGTTGTCCATAGCAGCACAAAACAAGTGGAAAGTTTACCAAATGGATGTAAAGTTAGCATTCCTAAATGGAGTGTTAAAGGAAGAGGTTTATGTTGAACAACCTCCAGGCTATGAAAAGAAAGGCCAAGAGAACAAAGTGTGCAGATTGAAGAAAGCTCTTTATGGGCTGAAGCAAGTGCCAAGAGCGTGGTACAGTAGGATAGATTCCTATCTACTGGAAAATGAATTTTCAAAGTGTGAGGGAGAACCCACTGTCTACATCAAAGAAAAGGATGGTAAAATTTTAATTGTAGTGTTGTATGTTGATGATGTGATTTTTACAGGTAATGATGACTACCTCATTAAAAATTTCAAATCAGTCATGAAAGAAAAATTTGAGATGACTGACATGGGTTTGCTGAGATACTTCTTAGGAATAGAAGTAGAAAAAAATGAAAATGGGATTTTTATCTCACAGGAAAAATGTGTAAATGAAGTGTTGGGCAGATTTAATATGCAGGACAACAAGGCAGCAATCACTCCCACAGTAATGGGATTAAAACTCAGCAAAGAGGATAGTAGCAAGGATTTTGATCCTAGCGTGTACAAGAGCATAGTTGGCAGTCTTATGTATTTGACTGCAACTAGGTCGGACATAATGTTTGCTATTAGTTTAATTTCCAGATTCATGGAGAGGCCAAAAGAAGAACATTGGCAAGCAGCAAAAAGAATTCTGAGGTATGTGAAAGGTATAAAAAGATTTGGCATTTTGTATACTTTTTCAGAAGGTTCAGATTTAGTTGGATACACTGATAGTGATTGGGCTGGAAGTGTAGATGATCGGAAAAGCACATCCGGTTATCTCTTTCACATGGGTTCAGGAGCAATTTCATGGGCTTCCAAGAAACAACCCATTGTGGCATTGTCTACAGCAGAGGTAGAATATGTGGCAGCTACAGCAGCAGCGTGTCAAGCGGTTTGGATGAGAAGAATGCTAAGGAGCTTAGGCCAAGAGCAGGCAAAAGCAACAGTCATTTTTTGCAACACTAGGTCAGCTATAGCGTTGTCCAAAAATTTTGTGTTTCACAAGCGAACGAAACACATTGATACAAAGTTCCATTACATCAGAGAATTGGTGAACGATGGTGAAATTGTTTTACAACATTGCAGAACTCAGGAACAGGTTGCAGACATTCTGACCAAGCCTTTGGGACAGAAAAGTTTTGAGTATTTGAGGAAATGTCTGGGTATGACTGATGACCCAGCAGTTGAAATTAAAGGGGAATGTTGAAATGATAATTTCAACTGCATCACTATTTTCCCCTTACGATGCGATCTCATCGCAGATCGCAAATCGCATTCATGACCATTGTCTCCATGTGTTCTCTTGAATTTTTCCCGACGCGACGATGCGATATTATCGCATATCACAAATCGCATTCACAACCTATTGCCTCACTACGTTCTCTGTTTTCCTGTGATGTGATGTGATCGCAGATCACAAAATTTTGCCCATTGTGCATTAAGCCCTCCGCCTTTGTATCCACTGATTGCGATATTGCAAAGCGATATCATCGCACATTGCACATCGCCACTTCTCACCTCGCCTCATCCCCGATAACGTTTTTTTTTGTGATGCGATCGTGTCGTTCATCTGTAAGATCCAACGATTGAGATTTGTTCTGGCTTCCGTTTTCCACCGCCATGTCTTATTTATGTTTTAATCTATTTTTTTGTGTTCTCGAAGAAGAAAAGAGGTTTTGCACCATAACTGCTCACCAACAGCATTAAAGAAGAAGAATGGTCGAGACTAAAAAAGGATGCGCCTCGAGTAGCTAAAAGCATTAACAGGTTATGGGTTTCATTTACTGTTTAGTGCGCCTACCCCAGCAGAGCACCAGAAAGGGCCGATTTGTGTCAGAGGCCCATCTTAGATTATAAATGTGGTTGGTGGTTCATCAAGACACCTCCATGCATAACCTAGCAAAGATTTTTTTTGTAATAGATGATATATATACCCAGAACAACAATGTAACAAGAGAGAGAGAGAGTTAGAGCACAGCAGTGCAGAACGCAGTAGCGTAAAGAAAAGAGAACACAGCAGTGTTGTTGTAATCCCTCTGATAGAGGAAGACAAATCTTTTGTAACAACAATCTTTTAATGAATACAAGTTTTTTTGTGTGTGTCGTTGAAAACCTTGTTCTCCAGCAAAACATTTTTTTTGTTGTTTCCGCTGTGTTAAGATCTTGTGTCGTAAAAACATAGTATTATTCTCTGGTCTTTTGTGTTTGAAATCACCTGAAATTTCCAACACATTAAAATTTATGCCTTTTAGATTGCCTTTTCTTTATGTGAAGTTTCGATTATATGGGTTGGACAAGAATTTGAGTGCCCTGATTTCTTAGAAAGATAAATGAAAGTTTATGCTACTGGAAAATCTCTGAGAAACGTGGCCATGGTGTGTGGATTTACTGACCTTTACTGTATGCTTGTTTATATTTATAGTGCACAAAAAAAATGAGATCCGCAACTGTAATTAATTCTGTAAAATCTAGATTTAGATGGCAAATTTACCTGTTCAGATTGTGGGTAAGCTTCTTGAATTTAGCTTTGACGAGATCAAAGATTCATATTCTTCACATTAATATCATCGAATTCTGAGAAAAATCTGAAAAAAATAACTTGTTTGAATGGTTCGTTATCAGACGGTAAGATGTTTGGGCTACTTAGAGTTTGTTTTCCATCGTGATTAGTGAAGCACAGTAATGAGTCTGAGCGAGGCAAGTGTGTATGTTTTCTATGTAATGTTACACTGCAAATATCTAAGGTATTAGAAGTTCCACTGCATTTTTTGTTCTGTTTTGTTTTTTATCGTATTTTTTTGAGTTAGGTTTGAAGTTGGAGTTTTTTTTGTCAATTCACTAAGGTCATTAGGTTCATAGCTTAAGTGATTTGAGTTCAATTTTTCTGTTTTAGCAGACCTTTAGTTAAAATTTCCCGTTAAAAGGTGTAAACTGGTCTATTTAATGTTATGTTGTTATTTAAGCGGAAGAACTTTGAATTTATTTTTATGAAACCTTTACGTTTTCATTTGGCCTAATTCTCTGCTTAGGTTTGAAATGTCGTTTGCTTTTGTTTGTGTTTTTCAGATTTTGAAAATCTATGTTCTGATTAGAATTCATTCATGATATCAGTTGTGGCCTGAGATTTTTTAGTTGAGAAATTTTATTTGTCGGTAGCCTTTGAGTTTTAGGTTAAAGGTTTTATATATTAAGTTATATTGCTATCTCCTGTTTGGGGTGGTGCAGATTGATATGTCAAAAAGCTTGCATTGCAGTTCAGTTTATTTTCTGGTTTGGGGTTTTATGATGTTTTGGTAGTGAAATTCTGCCATGTTTTCTCTTTCTGTTTCAACTATTTGAGATGTTCAATCGGTAGTAATTTTAAATTTAATGGTTTAAGAGAATACAGTTCATTTACTTCTATGGGTGTCTGGGCTTTGAATTCTGAGCGTACTTTTTCTATTTGTGCGCTGATTTTGGAGTTCATGTTATTTACTTGTTTTGTGTGCTTCAAGTTTTAAGTTCTGAGTTTTCGATGTAATCTTAACTGCTAACCATTTTCCTGGAAAATGCAGATGGCTTAGCCATCATTATTTTGAATTGATATGATTTTAGGTTTTGATGATATTTTAGCGGTTACTGGGTGTCTGTATGTCTTGAAAAACAAATGTGGGACTTTTTTGTTTGATTGTGGTATAGGAAAATGGGAAGCGGTGGCGAGGGGACAATAATGAAAATGGTTTTAAATAACAATATCCTATAGGCCTCGAGTGAATAGAAAGTTCCAGCAAGTTTGAATGCGGGAGCCCAAGAAGTTCATGAATTCGACGAAGAGAAGAGTCTTCTGCTGGAGCACGCTATATGTGTAGGAGATGAGAGGAGAACTCATGGAGAGCTGCAGAAAGAATGACGACTTAACTTTTTACAACTCAATCCAAATGCTAGGGAATATACACCCATATACTCCCTTCAGCCTCCAGTAATGGTGCCTCCTGCTCCTTTTCGTCACTGCAACTTTGTTCATTCCACAATAGGTCACCCTTCCCAACAACTTGTCTATGGTTGTCCCCAAGGTATGCCTGTAAATGTTTACAGTGTGCCTCAGCGGCTTAGCCTGAAATATATGCCATGAATTGTGCTCCCTGCCCCCTTCTCCACTTGCATGGTATCCTAGTATCACTATTCAAGTAAATATAATTCATCTAGAAACTACGCAGATGTGACAAAGATTGTGTCAATATGAAAATGAATCATTGTCAACCATGTTTCTTTTAGTGTTTATAGTATTTATCTTAGGGTTTATATAACTTTAGTTTATAATATTAGTCCCTTGCATTTAATATTATTCCCTTGGATTCATAATCCCTTGGGGTTTTAGTATAAACCCATTGGGTCTATTATTTTCTTGGGTTTACAATATCCATCCCTTAGGTTTATTATTGCCTTGCATCTATAATATCAATCATGGTCAAGCATGGTTGAATGTCACATTGTGACAAATATTGTCTCAATATGGAAATCAACCATGGTCAACTATTGTCCAACCTCACGTTCTGAAAAAAAATTGTCTCAATATGAAAATCAATCATATTCAACCATGGTCAAACATCCCATTGTGACAAGGATTGTCTCAATATGGAATCAAAGATGGTCAATCATGTTTATTTTAGGGTTTAAAATATTTATCTTAGGGTTTATATACCTTGGGTTTATAATTTTTATTTTTTGGGCTTATTCTTTGATTGGGTTTATAATATCAATCCCTTGGGTTTATTGATATAAGGATTCATATTCCTATGGTTTAATATTGTTTCGTTAGGTTTATTATCAATCATGGTCAATCATGGCAACCATGGCCAACCATTGTCTACCATGTTTTATAAATTAAATAAGTGTCAACCATGGTCCAATATCGCATTGTGGAAAAGATTCTCTCGATTTGAAAATCAATCATGGTCAACCATGGTCCAATGTCAGATTGTGACAAGGATTGTCACAATATTAGTCCCTTTGGTTTAATATTATTCAACGAAAGGTCAACCATGTTTTATAAAACCAATTATGGTCAACCATGGTTAATCTAGGTCAACCATTGGTAAATATAGCATTATGACAAAGATTGTTTCAATATGAAAATCATTCTTTGTCTCAAACATGGTTCAATGTCACATTATGACAACGATTGTCTCAATATGATAATCGTGGTCAACGATGGTCAATCGTGGTCAACGATGGTCAATCATGGTCAACCTTGGTCAAGCATGGTCAACCATGTTTTATAAAGTCAAACATGGTCCTCCATGGTCAATCACGCTCAACCATGGTCGAACGTCACATTGGGACAAAAAATGTCTTAATATGAAAATTAACCATGGTTAAGAATGGTCAATTGTGGTCGAGCATCGCATTGTCACAAGGATTGTCTCTATATCAAAATCAACCATGTTCATTTTAGTCTTTATCTTGGGGTTATATACCTTGGTTTTATAATATTAGTCCCTTGGGTTTAATAATATTCCCTTGGGTTCATAATCCCTTGGGATTTTAGTATTGATCCCTTGGGTTTATAATATCAATCATGGTAAACCATGGTTAATAATAGGAAACCATCATCAATCATAAGAAACCATGTTTATTTTAGTGTTTAGAATATTTATCTTAGGGTTTACATACCTTGGGTTTATAATATTAGTCCTTTGGGTTTAATATTATTCACGTGGGTTCATAATCCATTGGAGTTTTAGTATTAATCCCTTGGGTTAATTACTCGCTTAGGTTTATTATTCCCTTTCATTCATAATATCTATCATGGTCAACCATAGTCAATCATAGCCAACCATGTTCAACCATCGTCAATCATGGTCAAATGTCACATTTCGACAAAGATTCTCTAAATATGAAAATAAGCCATGGTCAATAACCATGGTCACATTGTGTTAAATATTGTCTCATGATCCAACGTCACATTGTGACAACCATAGTCAACCTTGGTCAAACCTCGCATTCTAATATAGATTGTCTCAATATGAAAATGAACCATCATGATGCACCGGTAATCATGGTCAACCAAAGTCCACTATCGCATTGTGAGAAAGACTCTCTCGATTTGAAAATGTATCATGGTCAACCATGGTCCAACCTCACATTATGATAAGGAGTGTCTCAATATGAAAATCAACCTTGCTCAACCATATTTATTTTAGTGTTTATAATATTTATCTTAGGGTTTATATACCTTGGATTTATAATATTAGTCCCTTTTGTTTAATATTCTTCAACAAAGGTCAACGATGTTTTATAAACTCAATTTTCATCAACCATGGTTAATCACAGTCAAACATTAGCCAATGTCACATTATGAAAATGATTGTTTCAATATGAAAATCAATCATTCTCTCAACCATGGTCCAACGTCAGATTATCACAATGATTTTTTCAATACAATAATCATGGTCAGTGATGACCAATCATGGTCAACAATGTTTTATAAAGTCAAACATGACCATCCATGGTGAGTCATGCTCAACCATGGTTGAACGTTGCATTGTGACAAAATCTGTGTCGATATGAAAATCAAACAAGGTTAAGCATGGTCAACAGTGGTCTACCGTCACATTGTCACACGGATTGCCTCTATATGAAAATCAACCATGGTCAACCATGTTTATTTTAGTGTTTACAATATTTATCTTAGGGTTTATATAACTTGAACTTATAATATTTGTCCCTTAGCTTTAATAATATTCCCTTGGGTTCATAATCCATTGGGGTTTTATTACTAACCCCTTGGGTTTATTATTCCCTTGGGTTTATATATACAATCCCTTAGGTTTATAATATCAACCATAGTCAACCATGGTCAATCATAGCCAACCATCGTCCATCATGGGAAACCATATTTCTTTTAGTGTTTCCAATATTTATCATAGGGTGTATATACCTTAGGTTTATAATATTAGTCCCTTGGATTTAATATTATTTGCTTAGGTTCATAATCCCTTGGGGTTTTAGTATTAATCCCTTGGATTAATTAATCCCTTGGGTTAATTATTCCCTTGGGTTTATTATTACCTTTTGTTTATAATATCTATCATGGTCAACCATGGTCAAATGTCGCATTTCAACAAAGATGGTCTCAATATGAAAATCAACCATGGTCAACCTTGGTCCAATGTCACATTCTAACACATATTGTCTCAATATGAAAATCAATCATCATGAACCATCGTCAATCATGGTCAACCATCATCAATGAGGGTCCAATGTTGCATTGTGAGAAATATTTTCTTGATTTGAAAATCAATCATGATCATATATGGTACAATGTCACATTGTGAGAAGGATTGTCTCAATATGAAAATCAACCATGGTCAACCATGTTTATTTTAGTGTTTATAATATTTATCCTAGGGTTTATATACCATCATTTTGTAATATTAGTCCCTTTGGTTTAATATTGTTCAATGAAAGTCAATGTCACATTCTGACAAATATTGTCTCAATATTATAATCATGGTCAGTGATGGTCAATCGTGGTCAACCTTGGTCAAGAATGGTCAACTGTGTTTTTTAAATTCAAACATGGTCATCCATGCTCAATCATGCTCAACCATGGTCAAGCTTCGCATTGTGGAAAAAAGTGTCTTGATATGAAAATCAACCATTGTTAAGCATGGTAAACCATGGTCTCGCATCGCATTGTCACAAGGATTGTCTCTATATGAAAATCAACCATGGTCAACCATGTTTATTTTAGTGTTTATATTAGGGTTTATATACCTTGGGTTTATAATATTAGTCCCTTGGTTTAATAATATTCCCTTGGGTTCATAATCCCTTGGAGTTTTAGTATTCATTCCTTGGGTTTATAATAACAATCCCTAGGGTCTATAATATCAATCATGGTCAACCGTAGCCAATCATAACTAACAATCATCAATAATGGGAAACCATGTTTATTTTAGTGTTTACAATATTTATCTTAGGGTTTATATATCTTGGGTTTATAATATTAGTCCCTTGGGTTTAATATTATTCACTTAAGTTCATAATCCCATGTGGTTTTAGTATTAATCCCTTAGGTTTATTAATCCCTTTGGTTTATAATATCTATCATGGTTAATCATAGCCAACCACAGTCAACCATTGTCAATCATGGTCAAATGTCACATTTTGACAAACATTGTCTCAATATGAAAATTAACCATGGTCAACCGTGGTCAACCAGGGTCACATTGTGTCATGGTCCAATGTCACATTATGACAACCATGGTCAACCTTGGTCGAATGTCAAATTCTAACACAGATTGTCCCAATATAAAAATTAACAATTTTGAACCATCGTCAATGATGGTCAACCATGGTCAACTAAGGTCCAATGTCATAGTGTGAGAATGATTCCCTTGATTTGAAACTCAATCATGGTCATGTATGGTTAACCATGGTTCAAATTCACATTATGACAAGGATTGTCTCAATATGAAAATCAACCATGGTCAACCATGTTTGTTTTACTGTTTATACTATTTATCTTAGGGTTTATATACCTTAGCTGTATAATATTGGTCCCTTTGGTTTAATATTATTCAACAAAGGTCAACCATGTTTTATAAAATCAATTTTCGTCAACCATTGTTAATCAAGGTCAACCATTAGCAAATGTCACATTGTGACAATGATTATTTCAATATGAAAACCAATCATTGCCTCAACCATGCTCCAACGTTGCATTATGACAAAGATTGTCTCAGTATGATAATCATGGTCAATGATGGTCAACATTGGTCAAGCATGGTCAACCATGTTTTATAAAGTCAAACTTGTTCAACCATGGTCAATCATGTTCAACCATGGTCGAATGTTGCATTGTGACAAAAATTGTCTCAATATGAAAGTCAACCATGGTTAAGCATGCTCAACCATGGTCCAATGTCACATTGTCACAAGGATTGTTTCTATATGTAAATCAACCATGATCAACCATCGTCAACCATGTTCACTTTAGTGTTTACAATATTTATATTAGGGTTTATATACCTTGGGTTTAATAATATTCCCTTGGGTTGATTATCAATTAGTGTTTTAGTATTAATCACTTGAGTTTATAATAACACTTTCTTACGTTTATAATATCAATCATGGTCAACCGTGGTCAATCATAGCCAATCATTGTCAATCATGGGAAACCATGTTTAGTTTAGTGTTTACAATATTTACATTAGGGTTTATATACCTTGGGTTTATAATATTAGTCCCTTGGGTTTAATATTATTCACTTGGGTTCATAATCCCTTGGGGTTTTAGTATTAATCCCTTGGGTTAACTATTCCCTTGTGTTTATAATATCAATCCCTTGGGTTTATTATTCCTTTGGTTTATAATATCTATCATGGTCAACCATAGTTAATCATAGCCAACCATGGTCAACCATGGCCAAATGTTTCATTTCAACAAAGATAGTCTCAATACTAAAATCAACCATGGCCAATAAGCATGGCACATTGTGTCAAAGATTGTCTCATGGTCCAACGTCACGTTGTGACAACCATGGTCAACCTTGGTCGTCACATTCTGAAAAATATTGTCTCAATATGAAAATCAACCATCGTGAACCATTGTTAATCATGGTCAACCATGGTCAACCAGCATTCAGTGTCACATTTTGAGAAAGATTCTCTTGATTTCAAAATCAATCATGGTCAAGCAAGGTCAACTATGGTACAACGTCACATTGTGATAAGGATTGTCTCAATATGAAAATCAACCATGGTTAACCATCTTTATTTTAGTGTTTATAATATTTATCTTAGGGTTTATATACCTTTTCTTTATAATATTAGTGCCTTTGGTTTAATAATGTTCAATGAAGGTCAACCATGTTTTTCAAAATCAATTGTGGTCAACCATGGTTAATCAAGGTCAACCATTGGCCAATGTCGCATTGTGACAATGATTGTTTCAATATGAAAATCAATCATTGTCTCAACCATGGTCCAATGTAAAATTATGACAAATATTACCTCGATATGATAATCATGGTCAACGATGGTCAATCATGGTCAACCTTGGTCAAGCATGGTCAACCATGTTTTATAAAGTCAAACATGGCCATCCACGGTCAGTCGTGCTCAACCATGGTCAAACATTGCATTGTGACAAAAAATGTCTTGATATGAAAATCAAACATGGTTAAGCATGGTCAACCGTGGTCTAGTGTCTCATTGTGACAGGGATTCTCATTATATGAAAATCAACCATGGTCAACGATGTTTATTTTAGTGTTTAAATATTTATCTTAGGCTTTATATACCTTAAGTTTATAATATTAGTCTCTTGGGTTTAATAATATTCCCTTGGGTTCATAATCCCTTGGGGTTTTAGTATTAATCCCTTGGGTTTATAATAACAATCCCTTCTATTTATAATATCAATCATGGTCAACTATGTTCAATCATAACCAACCATGGTCAATCATGGTCAACCATGTTTATTTTAGTGTTTACAATATTTATCTTAGGGTTTATATACCTTTCTTTTATAATATTAGTCTCAATGTCCCAATGTCACATTGTGGCAATGATGGTCAACCTCGGTCCAACGTCGCATTGTGACACATGTTGTCTCAATATGGAAATCAACCATCGTGAATCATGGTTAACCAGGGTCCATTGTCGCATTGTCCAACTAGGGTCCAATCCCTTGGTTTTATAATATCAATCATGGTCCAACCAGGATCCAATCCCTTGGGTTTATAATATCAATCATGGTCAACCATTGTCAACGATAGCCATACATGGTCAACAATGTTTAATTTTGAATTAATTATTAATAATTAATTAATTATCTTTTTATATTTAATTATTAATAAAGAATTAGTTACCTATTTAATAACTAAATGAATTATTTATTATTTAAATAATTAGCAATATTTATATTAACCAAGAATATCTCTATTAATAAATATAAATATTAATTAATTAAATAACAATATTTATATATTAATTTAATATTAATAACAATGTTTAATATTAAATGCATCGATTATAAACCTAACTTGGCAAGGGTTAGTAACTAGACACAGTGGATCGTTAATCATTATGTACTTAGGCCATGTCCATTTCATGCATTAAATGCATAAATAAGAGTAGATATGGTAAAACATATGGAAGGAAGCAAACTGATTATATGTTGTCTGATAATTGCAGGGCATCCAACCTTTTACTGATTTCGCAACCAACTTGTACATTATCTCTTTTTGAGACTATGATTCTGCACACTTGACAAACAATTCTCCACTATTAAGTGGATTAACAATGGCATCATCCTTACGTTATGATTTCAGTCCAAATTTGGGAAGCTCTTTCCGTTTGTCGTCTAAATTGGCGTCAGTAAATGTCAAATTTTCTCGTAACGGAATGGAAGGAGACAAATTTTTAACACATTCCATTGGGCTAGCACTGATTTCACCCTTCAATGCATGGTCCTTTTCTTTTGGATCTCTAACTCTATCCAAATATCATATATGTGACGAAACAATTGGGGATTTTCAAAGCTTTAGGTTCGAGGGCACCCCAATAAAAAATGTTTCCACCCCGATAGAAGTGAGTGGACACCTATTCAAAGCAATAAGGCATCGATATTGTCTTCTCCAATGACCTCTTTCTTCAATGGATTCAAGAAAGACAACCAACGGATGGAAAGTAATAGAAATTATAAAAATTTGGGTTGCTTCTTACCATACTTGTGCCATTACAGGTTTCCTGAAATTATTTACAGATCAATGTGAAGCCTCTATTGGGTGGGCTTGTGTCCACGGTTTCTCCTGAGTTAAAAAGAGGGCCTATTTCTGACTTCAGGCGTAATGTGTATTTCTAGACGTGACTACTGGATGGTCGGGGGAACAATTAAAAAAGTTCGATCCCCTTCTTGTCACTTGTGATTCCACAACATTGAAGTTTTCCTCTTCAAATAGTTTCTGCCATCGTGCTAGCTGTGCATTCTTTAGTATCCTTGTCCTGGTATACAAATAAAGTATTGTTGTGCGTGGCTGGCGTTTGAAGCTTCAAACAAAAATAGAAGGACTTGCACAGTTTTGTTTGGAACTTCAATGATTCATCTTTCTTGACTCGGCTTTGTTAATTGAATACTTAGACATGCAACATGTAGGCTTAATTGGCCAAATAATTTTTAGATTATAAAGTGTTACAACTATGAAGACTCACAAAGTGAGCTTCATTATCGCATTAGCCGTCGCCATTATTTATACATCCATGAGCGGGAGAATCAACAATGATCTCCATTGATTCTTACTGACTATTGATTACCTGGCTGACAGTGAGCTGGCCATCATATGAAAAGGGTTTATTGGCATGGTGAACAATCAGGAAGGTCATGATTAATATTATAACAAACCTCCCTTAATCAAAATACCTAAATTTTAAGGTGCATGCTGGTCTAAGTGTCTAAATCTCAGCTAATGGGGTCTCACTCTTAGTTAAAATGTACATAAAAAAAACTTAATAACAAAAATAACATGACTTTCATTTTTTGTTGTTGGTTTCACAGAACACAACAATATTCAACGACACTTGGTTGAAAAAAATCCTATCTGCCACACTCCAATAGAAACTCTTTGCGATCTACCATAAACAGAGAAGGACTACATGATTAATGTTCTAACATAAACCCTGTTAAGCGAATACTTGACATGCACCATGTAGGCTTAATTGACCAAGCAATTTTAGATTATAAAGCCCAAGTTTTCGGCTTTAGCTTTGTAGTGTGAAAAAAAAACGCTTTACCTTGTAAAAAGGTTGGTCGCATCTTTCTCATATTGTTAATACTTTGTGTCATAATATCATGTTATTGGATTAATCGAAAAGGTGAACAAACATCAAGTGTGGTAGGGTGCCTGCATCTACACAATATTATAGAAATTAATGTAAGTAAACTGACAGTAAATTTAATTTAAAGTAACGCTTCGTTATCTTATAAATGAGATACAACATGGAATTGTGTTGATCTAGTGGAGTTTTTTTCAATGTTTCTAAGTAAGGTTTTTGTTAATCTCTTTGCTGGTCCCCTCTCTCCCAATCAAAAAGTCCACAAGATTTTCCAATGGTGGCAAGCTTGTCAAAAGGTGGTACTAATGCATGCAATAACTCGATAGTTGGACACACTCCTAGCTATATTTGAGCAACATGGCACTATTTGCCTTCTCTCTTCAAAATGGTTACTCGTAACTCTCATAGCAGTTTTTTTTTCAAGTTTCTTTGAAATTGGTTCATGGTGTAAATAGTGATAAGCCCATCGTGCGCTTCCCATGGTTGAGAAGGATATCATAAGAGAATTGGGTTGCGAATTTAATTATCATTAAATATTATGAGCTCTAAATTGCCCTAACTCTAATTCAATACTTCCCTTCTAATGATATCTCCATGATTTATGACATCTTTCATTAATAATTTGATGTTTTCTACAAAGTTGGGTGGTTGTTGAAGGGATAGTAATACAAATGACACAAAAATTGAATAGTGCTTTTATGAAGATGGAGAAAAACCAACTTTAAAAAGTTTTTTCAAATATTTCTCACCACTCATTAATTAAAATAAATAACCTTTCTCTGCGTAAAATTTTTCACATCTTTTGAATTATTGATCTATTGTCATAAATAAGCTTTATGTTAGTGGTTGATGATACTTCCAAGTGATCACTACATTTTCATAAGCTTTATGTTAGTGGTTGATGATACTTCCGAGTGATCACTACATTTTCTTGGGTAATAATAACCATATTTTTAAAAGCTTACAATATTTTTTTTCTTAAAATAAGCAACTTCACATGTTTCTAAAATATGTGTATTGAATGCACATCAAAAAGAGGGTGCGCTCCTCACTTTTTTATGGGGTAAAATCGCTTAATTAATATAAATATGGTTAATATTATTAATATTTATTAAGTAAATAATTTATTTATTCTTTATTAATAATTAATTAATTAATTTATAAATAATAAATAACTAACTATTACTATTAGTTATTAATAATAATTATTAATCTAAGGGATTAATTCTAAAATCCCAAGATATTATAAATTCGGGGTGATCTGAATTGGATCCTCAAACAATTTCATGATTGTTCATGATGAATGACACACTTCAAGAAATCTTATAGCTATCAGAAATAACCTCTGAATAATGGTAATTTGTAGCCAACACAGAACAACGAGGACCTTCGGTCAAAGCATGTTGACCGTTGGCCCATGGAGACCGTGCATGGGGCAAAAATGGCAATTAGGAAGCTTAGATCCAGAAATGGAGGTTGTTTTTGATGTTTTCTACAAAGTTGGGTGGTTGTTGAAGGGATAGTAATACAAATGACACAAAAATTGAATAGTGCTTTTATGAAGATGGATGCTTTTATGAAGATGGAGAAAAACCCACTTTAAAAAGTTTTTTCAAATATTTCTCGCTACTCATTAATTAAAATAAATAACCTTTATCTTAGTAATTTTTTTCACATCTTTTGAATTATTGATCTATTGTCATAAATAAGCTTTATGTTAGTGGTTGATGATACTTCCAAATAAGCTTTATGTTAGTGGTTGATGATACTTCCAAGTGATCACCACATTTTCTTGGGTAATAATAACCATATTTTTAAAAGCCTACAATATTTTTTTTCTTAAATTAAGCAACTTCACATGTTTCTAAAATATGTGTATTGAATGCACATCAAAAAGAGGGTGCGCTCCTCACTTTTTTATGGGGTAAAATCGCTTAATTAATATAAATATGGTTAATATTATTAATATTTATTAAGTAAATAATTTATTTATTCTTTATTAATAATTAATTAATTAATTTATAAATAATAAATAATAATAATAAATAACTAACTATTACTATTAGTTATTAATAATAATTATTAATCTAAGGGATTAATTCTAAAATCCCAAGATATTATAAATTCGGGGTGATCTGAATTGGATCCTCAAACAATTTCATGATTGTTCATGATGAATGACACACTTCAAGAAATCTTATAGCTATCAGAAATAACCTCTGAATAATGGTAATTTGTAGCCAACACAGAACAACGAGGACCTTCGGTCAAAGCATGCTGACCGTTGGCCCATGGAGACCGTGCATGGGGCAAAAATGGCAATTAGGAAGCTTAGATCCAGAAATGGAGGTTGTTTTTGATGTTTTCTACAAAGTTGGGTGGTTGTTGAAGGGATAGTAATACAAATGACACAAAAATTGAATAGTGCTTTTATGAAGATGGATGCTTTTATGAAGATGGAGAAAAACCCACTTTAAAAAGTTTTTTCAAATATTTCTCGCTACTCATTAATTAAAATAAATAACCTTTATCTTAGTAATTTTTTTCACATCTTTTGAATTATTGATCTATTGTCATAAATAAGCTTTATGTTAGTGGTTGATGATACTTCCAAATAAGCTTTATGTTAGTGGTTGATGATACTTCCAAGTGATCACCACATTTTCTTGGGTAATAATAACCATATTTTTAAAAGCCTACAATATTTTTTTTCTTAAATTAAGCAACTTGACATGTTTGTAACATATGTGTATTGAATGCACACCGAAAAAGAGGGTACGCTCCTCACTTTTTTATGGGGAAAAATCGCTTAATTAATATAAATATGATTAATATGATTAATATTCATTAAATAAATAATTTATTTATTCTTTATTAATAATTAATTTATTTATTTATAAATAACAATTAATAATAATAAATAACTAATTATTACTATTAGTTATTAATAATAATTATTAATCCAAGGGATTAATTCTAAAACCCCAAGATATTATAAATTTGGGGTGATCTGAATTGGATCCTCAAATAATTCCATGATTGTTCAGGATGAATGACGGACTTCAAGAAATCTTATAGCCATCAGAAATAACCTCTGAATAATGGCAATTTGTAGCTAGCACGGAACAACGAGGACCTTTGGTCAAAGCGCGCTGGCCATTGCCCATGGAGATCGCACATGGGGAAAAAATGGCAATTAGGAAGCTCAAATCCAGAAATGGACGTTGTTTCTGATACGCAATTAGCACAAGAAAAACCCTCGAGAAGGAAAAGCCTCGAGCACTCGGTCATAAGGAAAACCGGAAAACCGTGGGAAAGCGCTAAAACCGACAAGGCGGGTCTCGCGCTCAAAATCAACAGAATATGGGAGGCATTTCGAGTAATAAGTGGTTTTGATCGAGGACCCAGCGATTCCATACACCGAGTGACGCGTGTCCAGCGAATGAGAGAGAAAAACCACTTACATCGTGGAGTAACGGTCAAGCAACTCAACCATGCGATATGAGCAAAGACCATAGGATCTGGGGGCTTCAGATCAATGGTGGAGGTTCAACCCATTGGATGACCAGACCTGAGGAAGAAGTAAACTTTGGCGCATAAGATTTGAAGTCCGATTTGACCGATGAGTCGACAGAAGGATCCATTTCGCAGGCATCTAGGAAATAACGGAAATAACGATCGTTCAAAAAGAAGTAACACTCAGTTTGCAAAGAGAAAGGTGGCCACCTCTCTGCAAAGCATTACACAACGATGGTGATGTAGGGCAGAGGAGTTCCAACGGATAGAGATAGGCGATCGAGAGAGTCGGGAAGCAGAAATGAATAGTCGGAGGAACGAACTAGCTTTAAAGCCATGAGCAGACAGTGAGGCAAGAGGAGAGGCAAAAAATAAGTCGAAGGCTGAGAGATACAGAAAGAGAGGCAAGATTATAAAGAACAGAGAAGCTAAGCTAACCAACAGAGCAAAGGCAGCATCGAGCAGACAGAGACCAATTGAGGTCGAAATTCAGTAAGGGAGTCTGTGAACTCTAGGGACTTGGGAATTCCAAGTGCCATCCTACTGATCATTCTCTATGAAGTAAGACTTAGATTGAACTCCTTATTGTAAAACTCTATTTTAAAGACATAATAAAAGAGCCACCACTAAAGGCTGGACCAGGAGACGTAGCCCAGGAGGATTGGGTGAACTCCTTATTAACTTTTTGTTGTGTTTATATTTTTCTTACTGTGATCTCTTATTGTTTCAAGTGTCGGTGTCTTTCGCAATCTTATCGATCTGTTGCCTAAATTAACATAGACACACCCCAGCACATGAGTATGTAATACCTTCAATAATTTCCTGAGGTCACCTAGGGGTGATTTCAGATCAAGTGGTATTAAAGCATTTGGTTGTTAAGGTTAGACAAGCTTGTGTTGGATTTAGTTGTTGAATGCTAACTAGATCAAAGCTCAAATTAGGAGAAGGAGAGTTGGTCGAAACTAATTCTGAAATTGGAAGAGTCTATCTTTAGAAGAAAATGTCGGAGGAAAGTTCCTTGGGCCTAGACCCACAATATATAGAGAGTTTCCTGGCCATGAGGTCCATGGTAGAGGAAATGTATAGGGACTTTAGAAAATAAAAAGATGAGGAATCATCAGGCTCCAAACAAGATAAGAGGGAAGAAGAATCTCTCCTCCATGACCACTCCAAAGGGAAAGGGAAAGAAGAATGCTTTCTCTTACCTCCTAATAGCCCTGAAAATAAAAAGAAATCATCTTTGATTAAACTAGATGTTAAATTTGATTTGCCAATATATGATGGAGAGTTGAATGCAGAAAAGCTAGAAAATTGGATCGGACAAATTGATGTTTATTGTAGAGTGCAGAATGTCAACCTAGACAAGAGCAAGATTCAGTTGGCCAGCCTACGCCTTGGGGGCACTGCCTTGGAATGGTGGGAAGGCAAGACCCATGGTGACATGAAGAAACATGGTAAGACTCTTTCTGTCTAGAGTTAATTTATTTCTACAATCAAAAAGCAGTTCTATCCACTGGCTTACATGCAGCAAGCCATGATGAGCTGGCAAACTCTTGGCCAATTAAAAGGGAAATGTGTACAAAGTTACACTCAAGAATTTAGGAATAGAGCTTTAATTCTAGGAATTTCATTAGACTCACCTGATACTCTGTTGAAGTACATAGATGGTCTGCACAGCTACATGAGGCACACTATCCTCATGTTTAATCACACTAGTCTAGATGAGGTATCTGTTCAAGCTACGCATCTAGAAGCTGGAGGAAAGAATGGAAACCCAGAAGTTGGGGGATCATCACAACCCACTACAAGAAAGAATAAGGAGAAAAGAAAATAGAAATGGAAAGAGAGGAAGGCCAACACTACACAGAAGAGGAAGTCCTCATGTACTCACTATAAGGAGGGGCATGATGATGAGCACTGTTGGATCCTACATCCAAAGCTAAGACCTAAGAAGTTCGAGGGCAAGAAGAAGAAGACTGTTGTAGCTATTCAGAAAGATTTGGGGTTAGACTCAGGAGATGAAACAACCATTGCAGCCATAGGTATAAGAGGTAAAAATTCTGAAGCATCTACTAGTAATTCTACACAATCTATTGATGAAGAGAATGAGAGAAAAAGACATGAGCTTTTCCATATTCAAGTTATTTCCAAGCATCAAAAGATAGATACTTTGTTTGATAGTGGCTCACAAGTAAATTTGATTTCTGAAGAAATTGTAAAGAAATTGGGATTACTAACTACACCTCACAAGAAACCATACCCATTAGGTTGGTTGAGTGATAAAGCACAGCTACAAGTGACTAGACAATGTAAACTTAAGTTTTCTTTTGGGTCAGCATTTGTAGATGAGGTTGAGTTAGATGTAATTCCTTTGGATATATGTGGAATTTTTTTAGGAAGTCCCTACTTGTATGACAAAAAATCTATTTCTATAGAGCTAAGAACAAGTATCTCCTCATTAAATATGGAATCAAATATATTGTAAGAGCTTATAAGCTTAGGGATAATTATACTCTCATAAACTCAGGGCAGATGAAAAAAATTGTAAATTCATGCACGAAATTTTTACTGATGGTCGTAAAGGAAAAGAAACCTAATAAAACCAATGTATTTGAGGGTTGTGATGCTAAACAACAAGTTTATTTAGAAAAGGTTCTTTCAGAATATGATGTCTTGTTTCAAGAAGCTAAGGGTCTGCTACCCAAAAAGGGAATAGTACATGATATTTATTTGCAGCAAGATGCTCCATTTCCTAACATCAAAATGTATAGGTTGTCCACTTTAGAGAATGCAGAGATTAAGAAGAAGGTGCAGGAATTTCTCGAGAAAGGGTTTATCAAACCTAGCACATCACCATGTGGATCTCCAATCGTTTTGATGAAAGTAGAAAGATGGCTCGTGGATAATGTGCATTGATTACCGGGCATTGAACAAGATAACAATCAAAAATCATTATCCCCTTCCTCACATAGATGATCTGTTAGATCAATTGAAGGAAGCTGTTTATTTTTCCAAGTTAGACTTGCATAGTGGATATCATCAGGTCAAAGTTGCAGAACAAGATGCATGGAAGACTACTTTGAAAACAAAGAAGGGATTGTATGAGTGGCTAGTTATGCCTTTCGGCTTAACTAATGCTCCTGCTACTTTCCTGACAATGACGAATGATGTACTTAGACCTTTTCTTGATGATTTCTTTATTATATATCTGGATGACATTCTTATATTTAGCAAAACATGGGAAGAACACTTAAGGCATGTTAAGCAGACATTAGATGTTTTGAAAAGAGAAAAACTTAATGTTAAACTCTCAAAATGCGAGTTTGGAAAAACAACCTTGAATTATCTAGGTCACATAATAGGGGGTGGTGAATTGAAGATAGATCCCTCTAAGGTTACAGTCATTGTAAATTGGCTTAAACCCAGGTCTGCCACAGAAGTTAGAAGCTTCTTAGGAGCAGCACAATATTGGAGAAAGTTTATTTCTAACTTTTCCTTAATTGTAGCTCGCTTATATGCTTTAACAGGATTGAACAAGGTGTTTTAGTGGGGAGGCAAACACGAAAAAGCCTTCGACACCTCGAAAGAAAAGATTGGTACAACACCTGTACTAGCACTACTCGATCTTCAAAGACCATTTGAGATCCAAACAGATGCGAGGGACTATGCCATGGGAGCAGTGTTGATAGAGCACGGTAAACCCATATGTTATCATTTCTGAAACGTTTAACTCTACAGTAGTTAACTACCCCACATATGATAAGGAATTGTATTCATTAGTACAGAGTGTGAAAAAGTGGAAACATTACTTAATGGGCAAAGAAATAGTTATACATATTGATCATCAACCACTTCAATATCTACACTCCCAAACTAAGTTGCAGCAATCAAGACACTACAGATGGATGGGGTTCTTATAGCAGTTTCATTTAGTCATCAGATATAAAAAGGGCATACATAATAAAGTTGCAGATATGTTATCTAGACCCATTATAAATGCATCTACTATACTTAAGCATAATTATGTATTGTAGGAGAGCTACATCGAACAATATGATCAAGATATAGACTTTAAAGATGCATATGCAACTTTAAGTCAAGGCAAATGAGTAGAAGAATTGGATTATCACATTAGGGACCAACTCTTGTATCATTGTGGGAAGCTATGCATTCCACAAACTGAAAGAGTAAAGATAATATGAGAGGCACACACTTCTCTAATATCAGGTCACTTTGGGGTAAGTAAAACAGTTGCACAATTGCAAAAATTTTGTTATTGGCCAAAAATGAATGAGACAGTTTCTAGATATGTAAGAGGGTGTACTATGTGTGCTAAAAGCAAGTCCAACAATAGGAAACTAGGCTTGTACACTCCATTGATAGTTCCTTCTCATCCTTGGGAAAGTGTTTCCATGAACTTTGTTAGAGGACTGCGTAAATCTAAGAAAGGTCATGATTATCTATATGTTATTATGGATAGGTTTAGCAAAATGTGTATTTTGATACCTTGTAATAAATAGATTACAGCTGAACAAACTGCAAACTTATTTTTTCACTATGTATGGGTTCATTTTGGACTACCCACTTCCATTATATCTGATCGAGACACCCGATTTGTGGGGAAGTTTTGGTAAGGTCTGTGGGAACTGATGGACACCAAACTAAAGAAAGGCACAACTTTCCATCCACAAACCGATGGCCAGACAAAAGTAGTCAATAGGACGGTGATCTAGTTGCTCAGGGGATATTGAAGCAAGCATCCCAAGCTTTTGGATGAACATTTGTGTTATGTGCAGCATGCTTACAGCTGAGCCAAACATTCTTCCACATAGAGATCTCCTTTTCAGACCTGTTTTGGTTTCACACCAAGGTCTCCCTTGGATTTTGTCTTCGGTAAGGACACAACAGTTGATGGACACAGTGATGTGGACAAGGCAACTAAGTTCATTGAACAAATCCAAGAGATCCATCAAGTAGTACAGGAATAGCTAGAAAGGAGTGAGGCCAAATACAAGGCAAGGCATGACAAGCATCGGATGGAGCATAGTTTCCAAGTTGGTGATCAAGTCTGGCTGTATATCAGCAAAGACAGGATGCAAGGTGAAGGTAAAAAGCTAAAACCAATAAGGTATGGACCTTTCAGGATCCTTGACAAAATTGGTGAGAGTGCATTTTGCCTTGATTTACCAGCTTACATGCACATCTACTCAGTCGTTAATGTAGACAGCTTGAGACTATTTGAACCTTCGTTAATTGAAGATCCTGAAGAGAAAAGTCAATTGCCTTCTATTCATGACCTATTACCTAAATATTTTAATGAATTGAAAGAAGATACAGTTCTAGAGAGGAAGGTGAGAATGATGCGCAGAGGAGATGTTGAGTACCTCAAAATTGGACTCAAGGTTTCAAAGCCAAGCAGTGCAAAATGGATAGAGATTCGATAGGTGAGAAAGTTGTATCCTAACTTAGTCGATGCTTGAAAACCAAATTTTGGTGGTCCAAATTTTTTTTCAATGGGAAGGTCGTGATACAAATTGGATCCTCAAACAATTCCATGATTGTTCAGGATGAATGACAGACTTCAATAAATCTTATAGCTATCAGAAATAACCTCTGAATAATGGTAATTTGTAGCCAACACAGAACAACGAGGACCTACAGTCGAAGCGCACTCATCGTTGGCCCATGGAGACCACGCATGGTACAAAAATGGCAATTAGGAAGCTCAGATCCAAAAGTGGAGGCTGTTTCTGATACATGATTAATCGTGTATCGCTGGGCAAAACCCCTCGAGAAGGAAAAGCCTTGAGCGCTTGGTCACAAGGAAAACCAGAAAACCGTGGGAAAGCACTGAAACCGACAAGGTAGGTCCCATGCTCAAAATCGGCAGAATATCGGAGGCATTTCGAGTGGTAAGTGGGTTTGGCTGAGGACCCAGTGATTCCATACACCGAGTGATGCATGTCCGACGAATGAGAGAGAAAAACTACTTACATCGTGGAGTAACAATCAAGCAACTCAACCATGCGATATGAGCGAAGACCGTAGAATCTATGGGCTCAAAATCAAAGGCAGAGGTTCAACCCAATCGATGACCAGACTCGAGGGAGAAATAAATTGTGATGCATAAGATTTGAAGTCCGATTTGACCGATGAGTTGATAGAAGGATCTGTTTCATAGGCATCTGGGAAATAACAAAAATAACGACTGTTCAGGAAGAACTGACACTCAATTCACAAAGAGACAGGTGGCCACCTCTCTATGAAGCATTACACGGTGATGGTGACGTAGGGCAGAGGAGTTCCAGCGGACAGAGGTAGGCGATCCAGAGATCTAGGAAGTAGAAACAAATAGTTAGAGGAATGAACTGGATTTAAAGCCACGAGCAGACAGTGAGGCAAGAGGAGAGGCAAAAAAAGAAGTTGAAGGCCGAGAGACACAGAAAGAGAGGCAAGATTATAGATAACAGAGAAGCTGAACTGACCATCAGAGAAAAGGCAGCATCAAGCAGATAGAGACCAATTGAGGTCGAAATTCAGTAAGGGACTCTGTGAACTTTGGGGACTTGGGAATTCCAAATGCCATCCTACTGATCATTCTCTATTAAGTGAGACTCAGATTGAGCTCTTTGGTGTAAAACTGTATTTTAAAGACATAATAAAAAGGCCACTACTGAAGGCTAGACCAGGAGACATAGCCTGGGAGGATTGGGTGAACTCCTTATTAAATTTTTGTTGTGTTTATATTTTGCTTATTGTGATCTCTTACTGTTTCAAGTGTCTGTGTATTTCGCAATCTTATCGATCCGTTGCCTAAATTAACATAGACACACACCAACACATGAGTCTGTAATACCTTCATTAATTTCTTGAGGTCACCTAGGGGTGATTTCAGATCACGGGGGAATAATATTAAATTCAAGGTATTAATATTATAAACATAAGGTATATAAACCCTTAGATAAATATTATAAACTCAAGGGAATAATAAACTCAACCGATTAATACTAAAAACCCAATGGATTATAAACCCAAGGGAATAATATTAAACCCAAGGGATAAATATTATAAACCCTAAAATAAACACGACTAACCATGATTTACCATGGTTGATTTTCATATTGATACAATCTTTGTCACAATGCGATGTTGGACTTTGGTTGACCATGAATTATTTTCATATTGAGACAATCTTTGGCATAATGCGATGTTGGACAATGGTTGAACATGGTTGACCATGCTTGATTTTCATATTGAGAAAATCTTTGTCACAATGTGATGTTGGACCATGGATGGCCATGGTTGTCACAAAGTGACATTGGACCAAGGGATTGATAAACCCAAGGGTTATGAACCCTTAGATTGATAAAACCAAGGGCTTGATATTATAAACCAAAGGGAGTAATTCTTAAACCATAATTTATTATAAAACCAAGGGAATACTATTAACCCTAGGAAAATGAACCTTTAGATTGATAAAACCAACAGATTAATATTATAAATCCAGGGGAATAATAAACTCAATGGATTAATACTATTATCAAGGGATTATAAACACAAGGGAGTAAGACTAAACTGAAGAGATAAATCGAAGAGATTAATATTACAAATGTTAGGTATATAAACCTTAAGATAAATACCATAAACACTAAAATAAACATGGTAGACCATGTTTTACCATGGTTGACTTTCATATTTAGACAATCTGTCACAAAGCAACATTTGTCTATGGTTGAATATGGTTGATTTTCATATTGAGATGATATTTGTCACAATGTGACATTGGACCATGGTTGTGCATGGTTGACCATGATTATAAACCCAAGGTATTTATATTAAACCCTATGATTAATATTATAAACCTTATGAATAATATTATACCCTAAGAATATGAACCCTTAGATTGATAAACCCAAGGGATTGACATTATAAACCCAAGGGATTAATTCTAAAGCCCGAGGGTATTAGAAACCCAAGGGAATAATATTAAACCCAAGGTATATAAACCCTAAAACAAATATATAAACCAAGGGGAATAACAATCCTGAGGGATTAAAACTAAAACCAGAGGGATTGTAAACCCAAGTGATGAAAATAAACCCTTGTGAATCATGGCCACATTGTGATAAAGATTGTCTCTTGGTCCAACATCAAATTGTGACAACCATGGTCATCCACGATCAACCATATTCCAACATTGCATTGTGACATATATTGTCTTAATATGAAAATAAACCATGTTCAATAACCATTGTCACATTGTGACAAAGGTTGTCTCTTGGTTCAACGTCACAATGTGACAACATGGCCTTCCATGGTCAACCATGGTCCAACATTGCATTGTGACAAAGTTTTTGTCAATATGAAATTCAACCATGGTCAACCATGTATATTTTATGATTTATAATATTTATCTTAGGGTTTATATACCTTGGGTTTATAATATTTATCCCTTGGGTTTAATATTATTCCCTTGGATTTTTAGTATTAATCCATTTGGTTTATTATTCCCTTACGTTTATAATATTTATCTCAAGGTTTATATACCTCACATTTATAATATTAATCCGTTGGGTTTAATATTATTCCCTTGGCTTTAAATCCTTGGGGTTTTAGAAGTAATCCCTTAGCTTTATCATATTAATCCCTTGGGTTTATCAATCTAACAGTTCATATTCGAGTATAATATTATTCATAAGGTTTATAATATTAATCCTATGGATTAATATATATCCCTTGGATTTATAATCATGGTCAAGCATACACAACCATGGTCCAATGTAACGTTGTGAGAAATATTGTCTCAATATTAAAATCAACCATGGACAACCATGGTGAAATGTCACATTGTGACAAATGTTGTCTCAATATGAAAATAAATTGTGGTAAAACATGGTCAACCATGTTTACTTTAGGGTTTATGATCTTTATCATAGGGTTTATATACCTAAGGTTTAAAATATTAATTCCTTGGGTTTATCCCTTGGGTCCATGGTCAGACACCGCATTGTGAAAAATATTGTCTCGATATGAAAATAAACCATGGTCAACCAAGGTAAACCATTATCCAACATTGCATTGAGAAAAATATTGTCTCAATATGAAAATAAACCATGGTCAACCATAGTTGTATGTCCCATTGTGACAAAGATTTTTTCAATATGAGAATTAATCGTGGTCAACTATGTTTATTTTAGGGTTTATAATATTTATATTAGGGTTTATATACCTTGGGCTTATAATATTTATTCCTTAGGTTTAATATTATTCCCTTAGGTTTATAATCCCTTGAGTTTTTAGTATTAATCCATTAGGTTTATTATTCCATTGGGTTTATAATATTTATCTTAGGGTTTATATACCTTGGGTTTATAATAATAATACCTTGGATTTAATATTAATCCCTTCGTTTTATAATACCTCAGGGTTTTAGAATTAATCTCTCGGGTTTATAATATCAATCCCTTGGGTTTATCAATATAAGGTACATATTTCTATGGTATAATATTATTCACAAGGTTTGTAATATTAATCTGAGGGTTTAAAATAAATTCATTTGGTTTATAATCATGGTCAACCATGGACAACCATGATCCCATGTCACATTGTGAGAAATATTATCTCAATATGAAAATCAACCATGGAAAACCATGGTCAGCATAGTTTATTTTAAGGTTTATAGTGTTTATATTAGGGTTTATAATATTAATCCCTTAAGTTTATCCCATGGGTTTAATATTAATTAATAGTTATTATGAAATAAAACTCAATTAATTAATTAATTAGTAATGAATTAATATGTATTATTAATAATATTTATTGTTATTGTTAATGAACTAAAATGAATCAATGAATTATTATTAATATTTATTAATTAATACTGCTATTAAATGGATGAGGGTTCGAAGACTAGTGGAAATGGAGTAGGTAGGAGAATACGGCTAGCAATTGTGTGTTTGCAGCATGATGACACAACTCATTGTACAACACAAGTACACGTTCCGCTGCACAGGGTAAGCTCACCTTATATCCTCCATTACTGTCACCGTAACTAGGCTTTTTACCGTTTTACTATTCCTGTGTTTTACCTGCTCCACGGTTGACGCATAGACCCTCGGCTACCATTTCTCATTCTCCTAGCTGTTCTCTCCCTTGATGCTTACCACAGGTAGCTGGAGTTTCAACTTAACTAATAGTGATGGACCTCGATCTAGAGGATTACTCGGAAGAACCACTGGTGGAGGGTTCTCTAGAGGACCCTGCATTCTATTAAGCCAAGTCTGCACTCATATAGTAGCAAGATGAACAAGACTATTTCCAATCTCCCCTCTCTCTCGACCCATCTGATCACCTGGTGATACTGCCGGATGACTCTCCAACCTGGCCATCCCTTCCACTCCTCCATCATCTCCGTTCTCTCTATGGTTTGCATCGGGTTGTCTTAACCCTAACCCTATCATCCCTAGCCCTGGTCATACCTCCCATCCCCCTCAGTCTACTTACCCCCCGGTTCCACCTGTTCTATCTTCCTCAGTGGTCCCCCTAATTACACTGCACTCATCTATTCCCCCATCTGGTAGTTTCACTAATATCCCCCCTTTATCGGATGCCCTCCCTGACGACCCATCCCGTCCCCCCGTGAACCCCAGTGAACCTGAGTACAACTCTGACCGTTGGGAAGACTTTGCCACTGAAGCAAGGCCTCGCAAGAAAACCAGATGCTTTAGGACTAAAGCTATTGATACCTTTCTTAGGTTCGAAGAGGATATCCAGTTAGACGACATAATGGATTTTCCAAATAGGGTTTTAGTCAGAAGAATGCATGGACGGAACTACATGGCAGCTCGCTTAAAAACATGGGTCTCAGAGGTTTGGGGACATCATTTAGCTGACCTACCCACAGTACAGACTTTTGTGAAGGGGTGGTTTTCCTTACGTTTCTCCAGGCCAGATCACACGAACTGGGTCCTATCGTCATATTGGCACTTTGAGCATGCCCCTGTCCTCCTAAAGCGATGGTCCTGCCCATCTATCCAAAGCCAAGCATTAGGTAGGGGAGGAAATTGCATCTGGAAAACAAAAAACCATTGATTGGGTCCTTAGAGTAGAGCAAACCCCTAACATCCCCCCTCCATGAAGCTGATCTCCTTCAATTGGTGTAAGATGGCTAGCCCGAATAAAAAACTAGCCCTAAAGCGTCTCTTTGCTATAGAGTTTGTAGACATTATTTTCCTTCAAGAAACCCTTGGCCCTGCAAGCATCATCACCCGGTTACTCGAGTCTTGGTTACCAGGTTGATCTTTCCACTCCCTAGATGCCATGGGTAGATCTGGAGGGTTAACCCTGGGCATGTGCAATAGAACCATCAAGACTCTGAGAGTTTGGGGAGGACGGGGGTATTTGGGAGCGGACATCTACTCTCCTACTCTCGAAGCACACTTTAGGATCATTAATGTATATGCTTCTTGTTAGGACATAACCGATTTTTGGAGGAAATTGCTTAATTCAACCCTCCTATAGCAAGATAACATCATCATGAGGGGGGACTTGAATTTCTCCTTGGGGTATGCAAAATCTTGGGGCAATCAAGCACAGGTGGATGCATTTTCTGTATTCTTTGAAAATCTCCTGGAGGAGCACAGCTTGATCAATATCCCTTTAGCCAAATTGCAGCCCACTTGGAGGAACAATAGAGCAGGTGACGAAAGCCTGGCCAGACGACTTGATAAATACCTTATGAAGGAAATTTTGGTTAACATGGGATCCTGTATCAAATAATGGGTTGGCTCTAGAGGTCTATCTGATCATAGACCCATCTATTTAGAGCTGCAGGACGAAATTGACAAACCAAAGGCCCCATTCAAATTTAATTCCACATGGCTATAGGATGTGGACTACATAAAAATGGTGACTGAATTTTGGAAGGCTAACCCTCCTAGCTTAGCAGGGAACCTCATGTACAACTTCACGCAAAATATGAAGGAGTTGAAGTCCCTCTCCAAGATCTGGGCTAAGAGAAAAAGGGAAGTGGAGGAGCAACTTCTCAGAACAACAGAAGAATAAATCTACTCTTTTGAGTAGGACACGGGAGGTTTCATAGTATCTCAGAAGAAAAAGGATAAATACACTACAATTTTGCAGAAGATGACTCAAATCATATAAGATAGTGAAGAGAGCTGGAGACTTCCTAGCCAGGCTATTTGGCTAAAAAAGGGGGATGACAACACTAAATTCTATCATAAACGTTCCAATGGGAGGAAGGCGATTAACACAATATGGGAGCTTAAAGATACTCATGGACAATCAGTTCAATCATTCCAAGGACTGGCAGCATTGGCGTGTTCACATTTCAAAGACATCAACAAGGCTCCTCCTAATGGTACCATGGCTGAAGTGATGTGAATTGCACAACTCTTTCCCAGTTATGTAGACTAGGAGGCAGAACAAGAAAACTCATGAGAAGTTTCACTAGAAGAACTAGAAGCTACTTGGAAGTGGCTCAAGGAGGACAAAAGTCTAGGGCTAGATGGATGGATAGTGGAGTTTTACATTGCCTTACTATAAGTCTTAGGGACAGACCTCCCACGAATCATAGATGAGAGCAGAAGGAGTGGAAGGATATTGGATGGCCTTAAATCCAATTTCATTACACTCATACCCAAAGTTAACAAGCTCTCCTCCTTTGATGACTTCAGGCCTATATCCTTATGCAATTGTATATATAAAATAACATCCAAGATTATTGCCAATCGGATAAAGCCTATGCTCTCCCTTCACATATCCAATGAACAATTTGCTTTTTTACATAATACGCAGATACATGAGGCGATTGGTACTGCTCAAGAACTCCTTCACTCTGTACAGCTCAGGAAACTAAAAGGAATGATCCTGAAGATAGACCTATCTAAAGCTTTTGATAGAGTCAACTTGCTATACCTCTGGATCATATTAACTCAACTGGGATTTCCTTTTACCTTCATCAAGTGGATCATGAGTTGTATCACCAATGTCCCATATAGTGTCCTCATTAATGGATCAGCATCCCCCTTCTTTCATGCTAAGCAGGGCCTCAGGCAGGGATGCCCCCTATCCCCCCTCCTATTCCTTCTTATCATGGAGGGTCTAAGCAGAATTATAGGAGAAGACCACAGACAGGGGCAAATAAGGGGTATCAAGATCATTGACGTAGCTATATTGACTCATTTTCTCTTTGTTGATGATGCTATCATATTCCTCAATGGGGGCATTGGCGACCTCATTTCTCTTTATCAAGCTCTTGGTACCTTTCAAAAAGCCACGGGTATGGTGCTGAACGAATCCGAATCCACTTTAATAGCTTCCGGATGCACCCAAAATGAATTAAAATTCACCCTAAGGAGATTCCCCTTTACTACCCAACCTATAGAGGAAGGTTTGAGGTACCTTGGCTATCACCTGAAGCTGTATGGTTACAAAATAGCTAACTGGCTCTAGTTGATTACTAAGCTAGAAAAGCATTTGAACATATGGTACCATAAATATCTGTCAAGGGAAAGCAGGTTGATTTTGATCAAAGAAGTATTAGAAGCAACACCTGTATATTGGATGACCTTGGCTTGGATTCCCAGGGGCATACTGGATAGGTTGCAAAACATTTGTTGTCGATTTCTATGGAAGGGGAAATAGACAGGGAGAATATTTGCTTGGACAAGATGGGAATCTCTAGCACTACCTAAACGATGAGGAGGATGGGGGATTAAGAGATTGGATACCTTTTCCAAAGCACTTGTAGCAAATATGGGTTGGCAGCTACTCAATAATCATAGTCTTTGGATGAAGGTTGTTGTTTCTAAATATATCACCCCTTCAAACCCACTTGATTGGATTAGACATGCCCACCGTCCCAGTGGGAACATATCTAACATCTGGAAGGTAGTAACAAAAGCTATGGACCTAATAAGAAATGGGTTGATTTGAGAATCTGATCTAGCTCCCTAGTCCGCATAGGAGAAGACCCCTGGGTTGGCTGTGGCAATGCACACAGACTTACTGAGGAGCTGAAAACACACCTCGCTAATCAAGGTATAACACACACATGTCACATAGCTGATAATGGATGATCTTCTCTGACATAGTAGGCTTGGAAAACAGGATTTGTATTAACATTCCCCCAACCTGGCAACAAGACTGGACAGACTACATTACTGCTTTAACAGAGGCCCATATCAGGATCACTGAAGGAGACAATGAGCTCATCTAGGCCCTTGACAAATATGTATCTTATGTCCCCAAGATAGGATATCTGTTTCTAATGGATCCCTACAAACCACCAGCCTCTGAGCCTTGGTGGAACCTCATATGGAAGTTAAAAGTGTCCCCATGAATGAGGTTTCTTTTGTGGTCTATACTGAACAATAAAGTCCCGACGAGAGCAGACCTGATGAAGCAATCCTTCTCAGGGCCTTTTTGGTGTTACCTATGCAAGAATAGCAATGAAGATACAGAACACCTCTTTCTGGAATGCCCCATATCCCAAGAGCTATGGAATTGTTTTCTCTCATCGCTCTCCATCCACAGCTGGTGACGTGACAACAACATAAAGGATGCATGGAATAATTGGTGGAAAGACACCACAGGGAAGGAATCGAATATACCTCTCCTCATTTGCTGGGAATTATGGATAGCTAGGAATCAAATTATATTTAAGAAAAAGCCCCCATTTTGGCCTTTCATACTGAACAGAACCTTAGCCAATTATCATTCGATTCCTGATGACACCTCTCAAAAACAACACAGGAATTTGAGACAGAAGTCATCAACACCTCCATACCATGGGCTTACTTTGATGGATTAGCACAGGAATCAAACTGTGGGGGAGGAGCTATTTTACACTTATCAGTTACTCATTCTTACAAAATACAAATGGGTTTGGGCAGAGGAACAAATAACTATGCCGAGCTTATAAATGCAAAATACCTCATCCAATATGCTTTACATAAACAATGCACAAACCTACAACTATTTGGTGACTCAAAACCAGTTATCAATTGGATAAAAAAAAACACATCTGTAATGCATATACATTGAAGCATATTCTAGATGAGATTCATAGACTTATTATGTCTTTTGAATCTTTCACTTGTCATCATATTTATAGGGAGCGAAACTCAGCTGTTGATCACTTATCCAAGGAAGCAGTGGTCAAGGATGACGACAATTGGTTGATATGTGAGGAAAAGGATGGTGCTACCTACCAGCACTATCACAGACCTTTCATAGACCCAGAATCTTTTAGAAGCAACATTACAAGGGACTGATATTTTTAGTATTATCTTATTGCTTATATTGTAAATATTTATCCAGATCTTTTTTATAGCACCAATTTCCTCTTTGCGAAGAGGCGAGTAAGCTCCTTTTTTTTTTGTTCTCAATTAGCTCACTCCCTGTGTGGAGGATTGCACAAAATTTTTCATCTTTTTTGAACAGGAAATGCTTTAAATTAAGTAATTCTCAGCATATACAAAATGTAATTTTCTCCTTTAATGAAAATTATGACTTTTTCCACGAGAAAAAAATACTACTATTAAATTAATTTATTGTAAATTAAACTTAATAGAATTATTGATTTATAATAAAACTAATTAATAATAGTGGTATTAATAATGATAATCATAATAATAATATGATGTGATTGATATAAGCTTTTGGTGTATATCAACCATATTTACTAATATTATTCACCAATATAATTAGTTAATTAATTATATTGATGATGAAGATGATTAACGTCCATTAAGACCAATGTCATCTATCGAACCTTAAGAAAAGAGTGCCTAATTGTCATTCTTCAAAATCTTGCTTCTATGATCAAAGAGCGAGGAAAGAAGCATTCCAAAATCACTATAGTTGGGTTGGCTTAATAAGTCAAGAAGATTGGAGGTGTCACTCATGATAGGGAATTGAGAGCGGATGTGGGCAAGAGCTGGGTAGTCTAAAGGGAAGTGTTTTTCATCTTCCACCTTCTTAGTATTGCAAATATGGCAAATTCTATCATCCGAGGAAGCCTTGGGAGTAGACCACAGCTGAGTCTCACTCTCAAGCTCGTGAGAGTTAGTTCTAATCCTAGCGATGTTCATTTTCTTCTTAGTGCAAGTCAATATAGAGAGATAATTTTGGCTATCCAAGGTAGGGTTGATTGCCTCCTTATAGTACCTTAACTTCGTTTTACAAAAAAAAATAAAAATGAATTACATCATTATCTTTATTTTTTATTTTTAATACACATAAATAAATAAATTAATATTAATATTTTTTAAATTATCAATTAATTAATATTATTAGTATAAAATATTCATTTAATTATATTATTTATTTAACTAATTAATAATAATAATTAATTAATTTAATTATTTAATATTAATTAATAATTTATTTTTTTACTTTTTGCTATTTAATTTTATTTATTATTATTAAATATGAATTACTTAAAAAAATAATTAATATTAATTAATTATTATTCATATTTTTTTCAAATCATCCCATATTACTAATTATTTAATTATATATTTAATTATTCAATAATAAAATATTATTAATAACAATATTGTTGATACTATTATTATTTATTGAATTATTTAATATTATTTAATTGTGAAATATTAAATTTTACTAAATATTAAATCAGTAATACTATATAATTATTTAATTATTTAATAATAATAATAGACTAGCATTTGCACCAGATGTTGCAAAGAAAACGTCGTAAGGCATAAAGTGCGGAAATCCATTATCCATGTAGTGTGTGCATTATTCAACAAGGTGGATCTCTCTAAATTTGTTGCAAACATTTATGTTGTTGCATTGCTAATTTATTTAGAATCTACTACTACCTCCTCTTCTTGGAATATTAAATTTCTTATCACCCCATGATGACAATCCCTCTAATTATTGGCATCACAATTTTTGCACTTTAGTGGCTTTACCTTCAACCTAAAGAAACATGAATTTAAGTCACTCAATTAAAAAGAAATTGCTAAATTGCTATTTATCAGATTTTGAGTAAAAACAATTAATAACTCATATTTACAACACTTTAAATATTTACAACCTATTAAGTCTTGTATTTATAACTCATATTTATAACCCTTTAAAACGAAACTAACTATCTATATTTTTATTAATAATAAAAAGAATCTTCTTTATAAATCTAACACTCACATGCTACTCCTATATATTTATCTTATATTTAATATTGAGTGTCCATCAATTGAATGACAAGATGAAAGCTCAACTTAATTGCACATTTTTGAACTGCTTTGTGGGAATTCATGTCCCATTAATTTAATGGCAAATTGAAGTTTCAAATACAGCACACATTTTATACCAGATTCAGAGAGTTCATGAACAAACTTTCAAGGTTTTAATGGATCTAGGTCATTTGTATTTTCTCTCATATTCTGGGTCGTTTGTATTTTCTCTGATGTTGACTATACTAGCAATTGTCCCAAAAGGTACAAACCTTAATGTCCTTTTAATGATCAAGCCTTATGTGAAAACAATCATATTGATGCACTAGTGTACATTGATTTGTTACATTTGTCTTGGTCTATAATAGAGGTGTAACAAATATGCATTGCAAGGTATGTTGAGAATTTGGTTATCTAGTAAGCTTAGAGTCATTCTTGAGTCATTATCTTTACCATCTCAGGAAGAAGAAGAAGAAGAAGAAAAGCCTATTGAATTGAAAAAGAGCCCTAAAAAGTATTAGGATCCATGGGTCATTTTTTTGCATCATGTAGCAAGATAACATGGCTAATTGATTATGCCACATGAAGAATTAGCCTTTGCCAATATTTAGGCTTATAACTCGGTGATTTTTTATACTAATATTCTTATACCAATTTACCATGATAATTCTATTCTAAATTAAAACATTGTTTGCAGGCTATCGCGGGAGATGAGCATTTGCTCCCTGAAAATATACCTTCAAGGTTCCTTAGGTGGATAGCAGAGCTACTATACTTGACATTGGCAGTTTCTAATGTCGGGATGTGTAAGGCCAGGATGCCCTTTTTGCTTCTTTTTTTTTTTTGGGTAAAACAAGAGACACATTGTACCAGAAGACATATAAGGATTCCGCAGAGGATTCTGTTAAGGTTAAAGTCAAATAACTATGAGTAAAATTCATAGGTACTTTTTGAAGTACTTATTCTATTTCAAAAAAGATCATTCTATTGTACTAAGCAGTGTGAAATGACCCCGCTTAAGTAAATACTGTGTTAGTTCGAATAAGTTTGATAGAATTTAAAATAGGCCATGAACTACTAAGATTTGGCAGAGCTTTATGAATGTTCAGTTAAGTTAGCAGGCTGTTGTCCAGAGGCACAGTTTCAAAGAGAAAATTCCATCTGAAATGAACACTGTTTATTTACTTGTGGAAAATAACCATTAAATAGTCCAATTGAGAGGCAAATGCCAGTATGCAGCCTGCATTTTTTATTATCAAAAGAAGTTAAAGCTTGTTATGCATACCAAATGACAAATACTAATCATTCACATCGCAATAAGGGTTGGAAATTAATAATTCTGGAGGCACCAAATACAAGAGTTCAATACAACGATAAAGCTTATTAATAAACGCAGGGTAGCATTGTCATGCAGGGCACACCAATCACCCATTTGCTACATGAGTTTCCAAAGCATCACTGGACTCTGGCATGATTAGCATTCAACTTGCATTTTACGAGATAGTAAAACTCATCACTGGACTCTGGCATGATTAGCATTCAACTTGCATTTTACGAGATAGTAAAGATACATGGACAGGGTATCTCTAGAACATGACATCATGCTCCTGGGTAACAAATCTAAAAGAAATCTGTATAAACAAAACAAATACATTTCCAACTGGCTTATCACATATTTCCTTAAAATTTGTGATAGATAACCTACCATAAACAACCCAAAACTCAAACTGGACTGGACGATCTCTTATATATAAACAAGACTGGGGACTTGAGGCTGTTGTGCAAACTACTGCATACACATTCCATGACAACCTGTACTACAAACTTTCAAATATAATCTGAGCTCCCATATCCCTCTCAAGGAATTATAAGTTTTTCTCCAGCATAGATGGTGTCATCAGTGTACTTATTTGCAGATTTTATTTGATCAAATGAAACCTGGACTCAACCAAGGAAACAGAACCAGTTACACAAGACTTATACAATGGATAGAAGGGAACAAGATGGCAACTTTAGTTTCACATGCATTCAGAAAGCTGAACAGCAACTACGCTAAGAAATGCTCTACAATAAGGTGGAACAAAGAATAAAGATACTTGATAAATAGAGTCAGACCACTCACCAAAATACAAGAGTTCAATACAACAATAAAGCTTATTAATAAACGCAGGGTAGCATTGTCATGCAGGGCACACCAATCACCCATTTGCTACATGAGTTTCCAAAGAATCACTGGACTCTGGCATGATTAGCATTCAACTTGCATTTTACGAGATAGTAAAGATACATGGACAGGGTATCTCTAGAACATGACATCATGCCCCTGAGTAACAAATCTAAAAGAAACCTGTATAAACAAAACAAATACATTTCCAACTGGCTTATCACATATTTCCTTAAAATTTGTGATAGATAACCTACCATAAACAATCCAAAACTCAAACTGGAGTGGCCGACCTCTTATATCTAATCAAGACTGGGGACTTGAGGCTGTTGTGCAAATTACTGCATACACATTCCATGACAACCTGTACTACAAACTTTCAAATATAATCTGAGCTCCCATATCCCTCTCAAGGAATTATAAGTTTTTCTCTAGCATAGATGGTGTCATCAGTGTACTTATTTGCAGCTTTTATTTGATCAACTGAAACCTGCACTTAACCAAGGAAACAAAACCAGTTACACAAGTCTTATACAATGGATAGAAGGGAACAACATGGCAGCTTAGTTTCACATGCATGAAATGAACACTGTTTATTTACTTGTGGAAAATAACCATTAAATAGTCCAATTGAGAGGCAAATGCCAGTATGCAGCCTGCATTTTTTATTATCAAAAGAAGTTAAAGCTTGTTATGCATACCAAATGACAAATACTAATCATTCATGTCACAGTATGGGTTGGAAATTAATAATTCTGGAGGCACCAAATACAAGAGTTCAATACAACGATAAAGCTTATTAATAAACACAAGGTAGCATTGTCATGCAGGGCACACCAATCACCCATTTGCTACATGAGTTTCCAAAGCATCACTGGACTCTGGCATGATTAGCATTCAACTTGCATTTTACGAGATAGTAAAGATACATGGTCAGGGTATCTCTAGAACATGACAACGTGCCCCTGAGTAACAAATCTAAAAGAAATATGTATAAACAAAACAAATACATTTCCAACTGGCTTATCACATATTTCCTTAAAATTTGTGATAGATAACCTACCATAAACAATCCAAAACTCAAACTGGACTGGACGATCTCTTATATCTAAACAAGACTGGGGACTTGAGGCTGTTGTGCAAATTACTGCATACACATTCCATGACAACCTGTACTACAAACTTTCAAATATAATCTGAGCTCCCATATCCCTCTCAAGGAATTATAAGTTTTTCTCCAGCATAGATGGTGTCATCAGTGTACTTATTTGCAGATTTTATTTGATCAACTGAAACCTGCACTCAACCAAGGAAACAGAACCAATTACACAAGTCTTATACAATGGATAAAAGGGAACAAGATGGCAACTTTAGTTTCACATGCATTCAAAAAGTTGAACAACAACTACGCTAAGAAATGCTCTACAATAAGGTGGAACAAAGAATAAAGATACTTGATAAATAGAGTCAGACCAATCACCAAAATACAAGAGTTCAATACAACGATAAAGCTTATTAATAAACGCAGGGTAGCATTGTCATGCAGGGCACACCAATCACCCATTTGCTACATGAGTTTCCAAAGAATCACTGGACTCTGGCATGATTAGCATTCAACTTGCATTTTACGAGATAGTAAAGATACATGGACAGGGTATCTCTAGAACATGACATCATGCCCCTGAGTAACAAATCTAAAAGAAACCTGTATAAACAAAACAAATACATTTCCAACTGGCTTATCACATATTTCCTTAAAATTTGTGATAGATAACCTACCATAAACAATCCAAAACTCAAACTGGACTGGACGACCTCTTATATCTAATCAAGACTGGGGACTTGAGGCTGTTGTGCAAATTACTGCATACACATTCCATGACAACCTGTACTACAAACTTTCAAATATAATCTGAGCTCCCATATCCCTCTCAAGGAATTATAAGTTTTTCTCTAGCATAGATGGTGTCATCAGTGTACTTATTTGCAGCTTTTATTTGATCAACTGAAACCTGCACTTAACCAAGGAAACAAAACCAGTTACACAAGTCTAGAAGACTACAACATGGCAGCTTAGTTTCACATGCATTCAAAAAGCTGGAACACATATCCCCATATTAAACCACGTCCTAATCAGAGAGTTGCTATGATTGACAATATAGGCCATGACATTGCCACATCACATATACACTACATCCACTTTAATTATAATTTCTTTCTGACGGGCCTTCCGCCGATTCTCGGAATAGATTTGCCAGACCCTCTTCTAGACAGATCTGATATTTCATTCAACTGTTTCATTCAACATTCCCTTCGGCTTCAGGAAGCTCATGGAATTCTGATAAATACATGCCAAGAAATGGAACCAGCACAAATAAAAGCTCTCAAGGAAGGAAGGTTCTGAGTGCTATTGAAATGACCCCTTGTATTTATCCCGTTGGGTTGCTAATAGCTTTGTCTCTGTCAGAATCTGAAGAGAAGTTTGAGAAGGAGGGCTGTCTCAAATGGCTGGACCACCAGCCCGCCTCGACAGTTCTGTTCATTTCTTTTGGAAGCCGCGGCACCCTGTCGGAGAATCAGATTCAGGAACTAGCTTTGGGGCTAGAAGCAAGCGTGCAGCGGTTCCTTTGGGTGTTGCGTAAGGAGCCTCCTCCTCCAACTGAATCCACGATGACTACCGAAGCAGATATGAGGGAGGTTCTACCTGAGGGTTTTGAGACTCGAATCCAGGACCGTGGATTTGTGGTGGATTCATGGGTGCCTCAGATTGCTGTCCTCTCTCATCCATCCACAGACGGTTTCCTTTTTCATTGCGGTTGGAATTCAACGATCGAAAGCATCTTACATGGAGTGCCGATGATCGCTTGGCCTCTCTTTGCTGAACAGAGAATGAATGCCTTCCTTCTAGTGAAGGAGATGAAGGTGGGCATTGAAGCGTAGAAGGGCGCAGATGCATTGGTGAAGAGAGAGGAAGTGGAAAGAGCGGCGAGGGAATTAATGGAAGGAGAGGGGGAATGGAAATGAAGAAGGGGATGGCAAAATTGAGGGGAAGGCCCATCATTGAGTGACAACTGTCTTAAGGATGGAAAACATCACAAAAATGGTTTCTAAAAAGCGCAATATTCTCAACTGCCTACGACATTCCAATAATCTGAACCGCCTACAACATTTTTCACCGATGATCTAATGGCTGGAGTTTATTCCATCGTCTAACAATCGATCTAAAGGGCCATAACGAGACAGCGCGGCATGGAGGGGAGTTCCTTTCAGAGGGAACACGTTACGGAGTAAATATTTTTGAACTCCTGAAAGGGTATACCTATCCACTCTTAAAACTATTTTGCAGATGGTGCAAGGCTTTATGAACCACAACCCCATGCCAGAATTCAGAGAGTTCACTCACGCAGTTGCATAAGCATTCGTGCCATAATCCTAGATTTACTTCTCTGAGCCCATTAGACTTCAATGCTATTCTTCGACACAAAAAATTGCAAACTTCTTCATGCATGGCAAATATCAGTGCTAAATGGTGTTCAACATCCTTGTAATTATGATAAATTTCAGGTGATTGAATTACGATATAACTTTCAGGTAATTTAATTTGATTTGCAGATTCCAAAACATTTTAGTAATCAAATTTCCTTAATATTCTGCAATCTTGAATTTCATTACGTGTGCTCTTAACAACGCTCAGCAGACTTTTCTAGTTTCGATCAGAAGATTGCACCCTCACATTTCTTTGAAGGATCTGGATGAAATGGCATGTTTATTATTGTTACTGGCAATGCAGTATCTATGGCGATCTGGCCTCTTCTGTGAATTCTACTCGTTTACTGGCATTCCATTTTAGTTTCTCTTTGAACCATCTCAGCTCTATGGTTGTTTCCCATCGATAAAGAAAATCCATGGCTTAAGGAGATTCTCATGACAGAGAAAAGAAATGAAAGCGCGAAGTCATACTTGACATACAGAAAATTAAGAAACCATGAAAGAAAAGAATTAAAGGAATCAAAACCATTATATAAATTGCCATTGTTCCATTACAGTTCAAGCAAAATGTGGCTTCTTGATAGAGGAACATAACATGCTGCATTCATAGACATTTAATTGCTTGCTTCCTGGACATGATTTCTCATGGATACCACTGTACTCAAATTGCAAAGGCAAAATACATCACAAATACACAGACAGCAACTAAAATAAAAGAATCTTTAGCTCCTTATTGACCTACTACTACTCATGATGATCACCAGTGCTGCTGTTTCTGTAAAACCCCATCTGATCCTCTGAGCTCATCAAGAGGGACCGAAGAATCTCGCTGCTGTCGCTGGAAGCCCACTCCATCGGATCCACAGAGCTTATGAGCGGCCGGAGAATCTCATGCATGACTATCCATCTGTTGCTGAAAACATCCGCAATCTTTATACCCACATAATTAATAGAGAAGGGTTTGCTGTTGCTCACAACCAGCGATTGCCCGTGGAGGAGAGTCTTCAGTCTTGTGCCCATCGGAAGCTGCACCAGATCTGCCAACGGCAGCCTCATGTTGGGAACCACATGGTACCTCACATTGTTCGAAAATTCTTGGCCTTCGCTTGAGAAAACAGAATCGTCGCTGAGAGTAAAGATGGTGAGGTTTTGTAGGCGCAGAAGCTCAGGGGACTTGATGCGCATGGCCAAGGCGAGGATGCTGTAACCGCGATCTCTAAGACTGAGCGCTGCATCTTGTAGCATGAAGGGCGTTATGACATTCAGGGGATGATCAGGACCAGGACTAGCTGATGATGATGGTGATGGTGACATCATTGCAAGAACAGGGGCTCTCGCAGTTGTGTCATAATTACTGTGATCAAGATCAAGATCAAGAAGCAGCTTGTCGACGCCATGGATCGCTAACAGCCCGTCATTGAGAATGTCAGGATGCGAGACAAGAACTCCATTAATGTACACTGGATGATACTCGGCCGGCATCTGAGTGGAGGGAGAGATGGAATCTTGGCGGCCACCTCCGTGAGAATTACCTGTGACGACGAGGCTGCAGTGGGCGGCAATGGCTTCCAGGTTTGTTCCGTTGGGCAGCTTTTGCAGATCGGCGTAGGTGAAGAGGCCCTTGGCGATGTGGTGGGAGAAGGCCCATCATTGAGTGACAACTGTCTTAAGGATGGAAAACATCACGAAAACGGTTTCTAAAAAGCGCAATATTCTCAACTGCCTACGACATTCCAATAATCTGAACCGCCTACAACATTTTTCACCGACGATCTAATGGCTGGAGTTTATTCCATTGTCTAACAATCGATCTAAAGGCCCATAACGAGACAGCGCGGCATGGAGGGGAGTTCTTTTCAGAGGGAATGCCTTACGGCGTAATAATAATAATCTTAATAATAATATTTATCCATTAATAATCATAATTATTTTAATACACTAATATTTAATCTTTAATTATTAGCCAACCCCGTATACCCATGCCATATCTCCCAATGGAATTGAGACTTGACTTTGGCCTTGAGATGTAGTAACCCTATAAGAGCTAGGAATGGAAATATTGAAAGTATCTTCATTAGAGGTCCCGAGGGCAATTGATTGATCTTCTTCAATTGGATGTTCAAATTATTCAGGGAGAGGTTGTTTATCATCGTAGGAAATACTTGATTGAAAAAATTGAATCTTGTACCTTCTTATCAAACTCTAATCTTCCAGGCTTCAAAATGAGAACCCGTGAGACATAGCTGTTAAATATAAATTATTATAATTATTTAAAAAAATTCTATTATTAAAATTATTATTATTAATTAATATTATTATTAATAATAATCATTATTATTATTAATAATATTAAATAATTTATAATTTAATAACATTAAATAATAATTAATGTAAATTAATAATTATGATTAATAATAATATTATTATTATTTATTTTATTGTAATATTTTTTTTAATATTATTTTTATTATTATATATTTATGAATAATAAATACAAATAAAATTTACAATAATATCAATCATATTAATATTACTATCTGTAAATAATTACTACAATAAAAAAAATCTTGAAATATGAGAATTTATGTTTGCTTCATGCTTCATGAAAAGAAATTTAAGAGCCATTATTCTCTCTTTCGAAAACAGTCTACTACGGCATTTGCTTTGCTTTCATGAAGGGAAACTTTAAATATTTGTTCTTTGCTTTCCTGAAGGGAAATATTTAAATATTTTAAATATTTTAAAGGTTGGTGTGTCCTTTATTAAGTTTAGTTGAAAGGGAGGAAATGAATTTTTAAAGTTTGATTAAAAATAGAAAAAAATTATTATATTTTGTATATGGTACAGGCAGGAAACAGTAAATTAATTATAAATTATCATTTTACTATTAAAATTTAATTTAATTTAATTTAAGATGAGATAATATTTTTTTGCCATATAACTAACACTAATAAAAAATACATATCTAAATATATAATTATAAATAAAAAGCATATCGAAATATATGGTTACATATATTTTATAAAAAAACATATAGAAATATTAGATTATATATATTTTACAACATGTTATTATTTTATAAATAAATGTAAATGTTACTTCATAAATATTAAATAAAAACTTGTGGAGCAGATGATTTTAATTTGTTTTAAATACTGAATAGTTCCCTAAACATGAAATAATGTTTTATTTTTCTACTTACATTATTTGTCTCTAATGCAGCCGAACAGTTCTTGGCCTCATTTGCTGCAGTATATTTTTTTTCGAAATTGTTGAATGACTTTACTAACAGTTTCACATGTTTCGTCTAAATGCAGAGGCAGATAATTGAGGTAGTTAACTATATTTATTTTTCAAATGTGTTGTGTAATTATTTTATGTTTTAGAGTTTTTTGAACATGAATTTGTTAATATTTTTTTTTAATTTTTTTTATATATAAATAGATTCAATTTTTTTAAAATTTCAATTTTCTAAAAACTCTAGTATAGTAAAAATAGCATATATAACCAATCAAACTTATAATTTCAAGTATTTTTACTAAATTTTAAATATTCAATAATTTTTTAATCATGGAAGAATATATATTTTTTATATACATTATTTGTTTCGAGGAAAAGAAGTAATGCATCTCAACAGTTCTAGGCCTCATTTGGGGTTGTACAATTTTATTGGCCGTTGTACATCTTTTTAGACATTGTTGTATGAATTTACTAACCTTCTTACATGATTCATCCAAATGCTGGATCAGATAATCCAAGTAGTTAATTATATTTATTTTTCACATGACATTATGTTGTACATTTTTTTTAAAGTTGTTGTATTAATTTACTAAAAATCTCGCATGATTCATCTAAATGTTGATTTAAATAATCAAAATAGCTAATTATATTTATTTTTTAAATTATATTTAAAAATATTTAGTAATTATTTTCAATATTATATTTTTTTATTTATATATTTTTAGATATATAAATAGATTTACCTTTTTGAAATTCTGATATATCGAAAGTGTGTAGAGTTCACAGAGCAACCAATCTCTATGATGAAAATATACCAAAAAAATTTCAACACCTCTGAACAATTATACTATGGCATTTTCAAAAACTTAAAATACTTTTTTCTGACAAAAAAATGATATTTGGGAGGGAATAATTCAACCAAATATGATGTGATGTTGAATACAAAATACAGAAGACATTAATTGTTTGATATGACATGAAAAATTAGGGGGGTCGTTGTTGAAAATAAGTAGGGTCAATGTTTTACAAATCAGTTGACGTTCCTTGCTGGACATGGCCATGAAAATTTAGAAAGGAAGCTGTGTTAATGTTTTTGAATTTAATTGTAAATAGTAGTTAAGAGGATATTTTGGTGGTTGGGAGGGTTTAATGATAATTTTTTCACTTGGTTCCAGTTTTATGAAATCATGCTGTTGTATATATTTGATGACCAAACGAACTAAGATATATCCAAACGAACTATGATATATATGTTTGATGTCTTTTATATATCTGATGACCAAGCTATGATATATATGTTTTATGTTTGATGTCTTTTATGTATCTGATGACCAAACCATGATATATATGTCGATGTCTTTTAACGTTTAGCACCCCTTAAAAAAGGACATTACATGTGCTCTCTTAAAACTGGGTGGCAAAAATCTGATTATTTGCCGTGCTACAGTAAGGTGTCGTACTACACTTGTGAAAGATTTTCTCTTTCACTTGTAACTGAAGTCGTACTATTGATTGAACCAAACCCAAACGACCTGTCACTGATGGTTTAATTTGTATTATTCATTGAACCAAACCCAGACTACTTGTCAGTGATTGTTCAAGTTGTATTATTCATTGAACCAAACCCAGACAAACAAAAGACTAAGGAAATCTAGTATCATAAGAGCAATAACATATTCCAGGTGTATTTTGATATTATGAAGAATTCCATCTCATAATACTTTCATGCTTTTAATGGTGTCTTAACCGTAGTACAAAAGTATTAGTTGTGCAGCAGAAACTTGTATTGCAGGCTAGCAGTGCCAGTGGACGGTGGCATACTGTTTGTTTCTGGGATGGGTACTGGAGCTTCTGATTTTTTGGAAACACCAACCAACGTTGTTGGCTTGATTTCATCTTAACTTCTTTGGATGAAATGTAAAATTGATAATCAGATGCCCATCTCATTTCAACAATATGGTTTCGTTCACTAAAACTTAATTAATTTCACATGCCCCATGTATATTTAAAATTCCATGTCAAATCAGAAACACTCATAAGTTTGACACTCGTTCTTGTTCGGATATTTGCATTACCTTGTATTAATTTTATTATATCTGTTTATTAGTAACTTATCTTCATTTTCGATTATTAACTATTGTTTTCTATAATAAAAAATAAATATATCTTATTATAAATTGAATATTAATTTAGTTTGTATTAATTTTTTCATAATTTTTTTATTAGTAACTTATCTTCATTTTCTATTATTAACTATGGTTTTTATTTAATAAAAAATATACTTTTAATAAAAAATAAATATATGTTGTAATAAATTGAATATTAAGTTAATTTATTATTATTTTTAAAGGCCTATTACATCTAGATAAGGGAAATGTTGTCAATTACTTTACATTTAAAAATAATAATGTAATTGAAAATAGAAAAATTCTAATTTCTTTTATAATTTTTGAGTCAAAGAATAAAATATTTTTTACATTAATAAATAAAAAAGTAGTAATAACATGAAAAGTCAATGTTTGCCATAATTTTTTTTTTTTTTTTTTACCTTAATTTTACATCAATTTTATATAGAGAAATAAAGTAATTGAAAGTTTAAAAAAAAAGGGAAAATACCTTTTAGTTGTAATATGGAGTGATAGGTATTGTTGAGCAAAAGGATGCTTTGTGATAGGTCAAATGGAACTACTAAAGGGGGGTTTTAAGACAATATTTGACACAATTTTCGGGTAAATTTTTTTGAGTTGAGACAAAAAAAAATGTGTGGTGTCTTAAATATTGTCTTTAAGCCAATGTCTCAAATTATTATCTTAACAAATTGTTTCTGTAAAGACAATATATAACACAAGCATTATTGTATGTTAGGAGACAATTTCATTTTTGTTGGGACTAAAGACATATTGTCTTTATAGAGACAATATATCTTTAATCCTAGACATTGTCTCTCTAGAGACAATAAAAGATTATCATAAAGAGAATACACCATCACTTTTGTCTTCAAAATAAAACAATGAAATATCTTGTCATTGAAATAAATCAATATAAAAATTATTTAATAAAAAATAAACTACAATATCATTCATTAATTCATGATAGGGCACAATCTAACCATCAACCTACTGCCTATAATTCAGTTTCTCTTACATAGCCCTAGCATCCTTTAAAGAATTATGTGAAGAGTTTCAGTTTTTATTGAAATAGGATATATACACAATGATCTAAAAAAATCTCCACACATAATGGCATAATCTTTGGAAAATCTATAATCATACAAGCCTTATTTTTATCTTGATAAAAAATTGAATCAATGAAATTAGCTCAATGTCACACAGATGTAACATGACCTGCACAATAACATCATATTTCACCATTTAGCAGTTTTGTTTCAACTGGTAATCAAAACCATGTTACATCACAAAACGTCAGTAGAAGAAGTCAATAACAATTTCAGTCATTTGGTCAGTTAGCCCATAATACTGCATCATGTTGAACTTTGAAGACGTTCAAAAATATTGAAGTATTTTCTTTCCTTAATTTCTACTTCAACAAGCTCAAATTGCTTAACCAAGCTCAACTGAGAAAAGAAATTACAAATCAAGTAGCTCAAAACTTCTATATTATAACCAAACTAGGGAAGCAACCTGTCTCTTTTATAGTGGAAGAGAAGAGAAGCATTACATTGAACTAACGGTCAGGGTCAAAACCTAACCATAATGCAGTGTAAGATCCCTTCTTCAGAATACCTCTTCTCTGCTAGAAATTTTCTGAGTGTTGTTTGTTTTAGTTCGCTGTAGTGGTTTCACGAACAATTTGAAGACAGGGTCCTAAAGATGATTATTTAACAATTTATAATAAGAAATAACACCAACAATGCCAAGTACACTTTCTAGGGATATCTAGAAACAACTGTTATTTAATTTGCATTGAAAATAGAGGAATACATTCCACTGGAAATATATACTTTTGCAATAACGAGAGGGATGAGGTACAAAAAACCAGGGAATAGTTATAGAGAGAGTAGCTGTAGGTGAATATAATAAAATCAGAATTGCACCAGCAGTACAAATAACCCTCTCGCAGTGTCAATATATGAATGTATGTTCAGCCATAGAAAAACAAAGGTAAGGAATTCACACATCCGACCACTATGAAGAGTTTTGTGGCTTTTCAACCAGAAGTTATGGTCTTTAGCTACAAAATTAGGCGTTCAGAGGCGAAGCACACAACCACCAAGAATGGTGACTTGGCTCACTATATAAACTCCCTTCAGCAATGGAGAAATCAGCACAAACTTCCAGCAAACACATACATGTTACACCTCTCTCATTTCAGCGCTTTGAATTGATTAATGGGAGTCAAACTCGGTCCACTGGTAGGCGTACAATGCACCAGAAAGTTGCAGCGTCAATGCACCACATAGATAAGTACCTTGACTCCCCTGCAAGGGCCAGAAATAAGGAGAATAGGACCCAAAAAAGGACCAGACAAATCAACCTCTCTCAGAGTGAGATTCGATCCTCTTCAGCAATATATCTCGTCCAATCACAAGTAGAACTCATCCCTCTTTCTTTCTGATGGATACGGTCCCGTTATTAGCGAACTCGAGATCATCTTTAAATCCAAACTCATCCCTCCCACACGAAACTCGACTTTGGAGCTATGTTAGTCTTTGTCCCTTCAGTGAATGAAGTTCCAGGTTGAAAATAAAGATGATAAAATTGAATCCCTAGAGGTAAGGGAGATAGCGTAAGGAACTGTGTGGTATAGAAGGGAATTTCATTCCTTGGGTAGCTAGATGGTTGGAATTATTGTAGGAGGGAAATACACTAATAGTATCAGGAAATGGGTTTTTTGTGAGGAATGTAGTTAATGGTTTAGTTGTATTTGCCATTAAAGTGAGCAAAATAAATCTTGCTATACTATCAAGCTATTACACTAAAGAGATATAATTGATCACAATTCTCACATTGTTAGTCCAATAACATAAATACCATTCAAATATACAAAAAAAAAAAGAAAAAAAGAAAGGAAACCATGAAAAGTAATGATATCCATATAACATTGGAAAGAAAATTGTTGTTACAACATCAAGAGTGAGTGAGTGTAGGTGGATTGTCCCTTGCTGCGTGGGAGAATTCTTGTGTTCCTTGGAAGTTCTTCATTTTATCTAGCAAAGAAGTGTCATTAAGCTCTTCACACTAAGAGGTCAAGCAGAAGCTAGTGGCTATGGATGCTCTAAGTGATCACTCTAGACTATTGTAGGTTCAGGTATCATTCAAATAGAATAACCTTGCTTTGTCTTCTCTCCTTCAAATGCTGTCCCATGGCCTACTCTAGACTATTGGAGGTTCAGGTATCATTCAAATAGCATAACCTTCCTTTGTCTTCTCTACTTCAAATGTTGTCCCATTGCCTACTGTAGACTATTGTAGGTTCAAGTACCATTCAAATAGAATAACCTTGCTTTGTCTTCTCTCTTTCAAATGTTGTCCCATGGCCTCCTCTAATGGGGTGCCTTTAACCTTCATAAAAACCCATTTCTAATGTGAATGAACCAAGTTTGAATTATGATTTCATATGTGAAGAGCCCTGGCATGAACTCACCATTAATAGAAAGGTAGCTCAGATCCAACGTCCTTGATAGCACCCATAACATGACTCTTTGATTTATTACATTTTATTCATGCAATAATTCACTTAAGGTTTGCACAACTATTGAAGGAAAAGTTATACAAAATTAGAACTACTAAGTCATGCAAATGCATGAAAATCCACGTTGCATAAGTTTTGGTAAATTTACATACAATAGCAGTTTACTATTAGTATGAACGACTTATGTGGTAATCATGGCCTTAACTTTGTGAGTGGTTTTTAAGTGATAAGAATTGCCCCATGATGTCTGAGGTTAGGAGAAGATATGTAACTAAAATACATCATTATTTTCTTTAGCTACCATTATTGAATTGATTCTTTGGAGAGAGAGACCATGAACATAAGAACATCCCCTCGAGTAAGAAAGAGAACCCGCCTACAAAACAACCATCCATTGAAATATTATTTCCTTTCTATAAATGAGGAAAGCATGTCGATGCTCGTGAAATTATCAAAATATTTTTACAATAGTTGACATGAGGTAGTTGGTTCTTTTATGAGCATAACAAGAGTGAAAAACACCACTATAGATTTTGTAACTAGATATATTGTGAAGTAGAAATCCATATCACCCTTGGGGTGATGATAATATTAAAGAACTATATTGAGGAGAAAGTTCCCTAGAACATGAGAAAAACACTAATGTTGAGCACTTGTACTTGGTGGCATTGATAGCTTTATCAAGCCTAGGGGTCTTTGACTTGAACTAGAGAATACAATTGTCATAAGGAAGACCTGTTGTGATGTGGATATCTTCTAAGGTTGAACATCATGGGGGCCAATGAAAGCAAAGAGCCACAACAACTCTCTATATGTCATTTAAAGTTTATCATTTGTATGTGTAATTATAATCAAGATACCTCAACATTCTTAGAAGAAAGAGAGTTGATGTTGACAAGAATGATGATGCAACCACAACGGTGAAAGCTTCCCTTGAAATAAATTGAATATGTACCATGTATTAAACTATATTGAAGGTGGTTTTTGATAATAATGAATGAGGTCAAAAAAATAAGACTTGAGAATTCACGTGGGTAGAGCATAATTGATAATTGACAATGGTGGTGGGTATAAATCAACTACATAAAAGAGATGGTAATATATTGAGTTAATTTCTTAAGTGATTTAATGGAATCCTTCATTCATGGATGAAGGATGCAATCCCACACCAGTTACCTGAAGTAAGGCAATAAAATTCTAAACCAACCTTGCTATTATCAAAAAGAGTATAAAATGAAATTGATAGAGAAATGCAATCCTTTAAATGGGAATAAAAAGGAATAATCATTTTGAGATGATAATCAAGAATAACAAGTTAGCATCATAGTTCCATAGCCATCTTCCACATTACATCGCACAAACTTCCAAATACAGGCCTTTCTCACCTAACTAACATGGAATCTTCGCAAACTAGTAGAATAGATGGCCTTCATGCATCTTGTTAAATTAACCATTTAGAGAAGCATAATATTTGGAGGTAGAAAAAGTTTGAAGTAAACTATCACTTGTACCTAAATTTTTTAATTGTAACACACAAAATTTGCAATGGTTATCAACAGCTAATTCCTGAAGAAATCAAGAATGAATACAATTTCCTATCATTAGCTTGGGTACAGTTGAAAGAAAAGATTAGTAGGGCTCTTTGGCATGCCTAGATTCAACAAAGGTGTATAGTATTATGAATAGAGTGGTGATCATATGGGAGTGTATATTTCTATGGTATTATGTTAGATTTTCGAAAAATCACAAGCACATAGTGTTCAAAACATGCACTAGTTTCAAATTGTTAGTAAATGGGAAGAAACTATATAGAATTTTAGTTTATATGGTATAGATATACAAAAATGGCATGTATTTTTTAAAACATATGTTATGTAAGTGTTAAGGTTTTTATATATCCATGAATATTAGGGGAAATATTGTTTTCCTTCTCAATCATGATACAAGTCAATACGTTAAGGTGATGCAAAATAAATTCTTTATGTAGACACTAAATATATGCTTTAAATTTCTTCCCCTAAGACTCCTAACCTATTATGAATTTTATGTTAAATGAGTGCATAAATGTCCTCTTTGTAAGGGTCTACTCAATTGGATACAACATGGGCTCAAACATTCCAATAACTAAAGAAAAGAAAATAACTCCTTTAGATCTTTGTGTATATACTATACCTTGCCATTTTACTGAGACCTATTTAAAAACATTCTTTGCAATTGGAGACACCTTCACTTGGCGGAAAGATCATATAATTTGTTTTAGTAGCTAAAGGTAACATAAACAATGGAAATGACACAAAACCTAGAAGGTCTTTAGGTAGGCTCTTACTTCTGTTATTCCTTTTATTTTTATGTTATAATTGTGTGTGGATGTTGCAATATTTTTTCTGAGTTACCTTTAACAAAAAAGAAATTATAGCCTACAACACCCAATTTCAAAATATCATTTTGAAGCAAGCAACACATTGACTATATAAGAAACTTTCATGAAAGATCAAGGAAAAGTCTTTCAAAATTTATCTTAGCAAGAAAACATTTGTAAGCTAGCAACAACCCTATTATACAACAAAGTTCCCTGAAACATTAAGGAAATGTTAAACAAATATTACAAATAGTTTTCATATAATCTCATAGGCTTTCTCCACTAGTTTATGTAGCAAATACATTACCTAGTAAAAAAACAATCCACCCAACATTTTGTATGAGAATTGTTGATGTACTATGTCCAGAAAGTATCAAAATTAAAAAATGACAAATAGCAAAATAATAGCTTTATGAACTAGTAGATCTCACCTCGAAGTATTGATTGTAGATTGGGCATTCATAAGGTTTGTCTTTCTTGAGCCAAAACCAAACTACATCATGTTTGTCCACTGCAATGTACACAAGTAATTGAAAACATTTATCGTATAAAAAAGTATAGAAACTAAACTAACATGCCACTTCAATGTTCAGAAAATAAAGGTCTACAAATTTTCCTGGTCACACAAGATATGTGAAGAAAATTATAATATTCTAGAAAATAAAATATAAAAATAACAAATAAAAGTTGTTTATCTTTCAACAAAAAATAAAAGAACCATACAATCAAAATAACTAGGTGAAACTAATATATGTTTGTTTAAGTTCAAGGAAGTTGCCAAATAGAGTTTAGGTTTTGTACTAGAAATTAGAAAATAGTCCTAGAATAGAGATCAATGTAAACCGAAGGAAAAGAAATTGGAAGTCATACTGAAACTTCACCTAAATAAGTCTATGTTTTGCAAGTGAAATAGACTTTTCATATCTATAACCAAGAAATCCACATAAGTTCAATTATTTTATCCATGTAGTTATATTCAATCATAACATTATTGCATATGAGGTGGTGGAATGTTAGTTTTAATGTCCATTATGCAAGTACACATTGCATGTTACTATTGTATGTACATTTTGAGATTTGCTCCTGCTATTCTGTAATATTGAATACAAAAGCTCCTAACACTTCTAAAATTTCTAAATCATTGGGATTTTCGTAAAAGAACTTCATAGATGATTCAATAAATGACTTTTCAATTCATATGTTTAATAATGAACTATTGACAAGCATACATATATCACAAATTGAGCCCTAGATGATATATACCTATCAAACGGATTTTGGCAAGATGACCATAACTTTTTTCACTCATGAATTGTTGTTATTGTGGTAGAAAATAAATTCATATTTTTGGTCAATTATAGAGAAAGTTATTTCATAGGGATTCTTGGTTATTTAGCATACAAATTAGTGCCATCTTCCCATATTGTTATTGGACACCTTCACAAACCGCTTGCAGATTTTAGTGTTTTCAGAAGGAAAGAGACCATCTCGAGAGTTTGTTTTCCCTTTGTATATTTGTGTATTTTAAATTTCAACGAGAATAAAGGATTTCTGAAGTCGTATGTCATAAAATCCCTCGGTATCGATGTATTTAAACCTTGCGAATGTTTCCAAAGTAGGCTTATGATAATAGAGGTGTACATAGTTTTTGTCCAAGGATTAGATTATTATATAAATCCATATTCCATAGTTAGATATCAGTAGCATATTTAGATATCATATCTACTAGTAACAATATTTAATTAAATGAAAGGCCATCACACCATAGTTATGTTAAAATTCTTCAGCACATGGTAACAATCCTAGTCTAATTTATAACCTAACTAGTTAGGAAAATAGAGAACTAAAATCTTCTATCAAAACTACAATATGGATTATGAACCCTCCTAGATAGTAGATACCAAAATATATTCTATTGATTAAAATCGTATCAAGTGCAATGAACTTAAACACAAATCATCACTATTTATTAGTATTGAAAACAGGAAATACATTGTAAGCTTCAAACTACCATTCACCCACAGCACACATGGTTCATTAAGACATTTGGATTTCCCTTGAACATGCTTAACTCCATAAATGATAATGGTGGTGATCAACTCACATCTATAAATATGGTAATTGGTGGTGTTATATGGGAGGTTACATGTACTGTTAGCTGCCTATGTTGCTAAAGCTAAAGTATTTGATTGAAGATGACTTTTTAGCCAAACTGTGATTAGTGCCCAAGTTCAAGTTAGATCCCTAGGATCCATATCAAATATTTAAAGAAAAACAATATTGTAAGTATATATTTAACTGTAAATGAAAAAGTATTAACATTAATCTATTATAGATATGATGGTTTTTCTTAGGTGGAAAGCCAAAAGTTTGAAAAAACCAAGATGAAAGAGAGAAGGTCATGGTGGTCATTTGCAACACAATTTGAACAATGAAAATGGATTGAGGCATCAATCTTAGGTATGTAGAAATATTTCTTGTTGTTTAATAAATTTATAAATTGATCATAGAAGGATCCTCTGACTTTTTCTTATACATTGTATGCATACGAGATTTGCTTTGAAGAAACCATTTCATAATAGTTCATTTGAGTAGCCACCATTTGTAGCTATAAATCAAACATAATAGTGCAATAGGCCTAGAGCCCCAACTCCATCTAGACCCCCAGCAATCAATCCCAATGCATGTGCTAGACTACTGGAAACATCCTTATACAACAACAACCTCAACTTTCAATATCTACAAGCGGTCCCTTAATACCACGTGAAACTCTGTTGGCATACTATGGAGAACCAAGTCAAGGTTTTATTATGTTTGCAAGTGAATCTATTCCTTGTGGAGCATTACATACACAACCAAATCAAGATGCTACTAAAGTATGTGTCCTACCCATCCTCCTATTGCTAGTGAACATGTATGTGATAGTAAATTTATGGAAAACACAGTAATTTTTATTCATACTAGACCACTATATGATCAAGTCCGAGGGACATGCTATGGGAAACAACCTCTTGCTAATACTTTTCAATATCCATTGGGACAAAATCTGCAATCACAAATTTCTTCAATGTCTCAACATGATATCGATGGAGGGATTCAATTAGGGCAACCTTCTTCTAAGCCACCTTTCCCACACACTACTAGAGGTAATCGCAAATGCTAGCCTCTTGTTCTTGATGCACCTATTCTTAGTGGGAGCCAGATGAATTCCAACCTCATGAATTTCCCTTACATGCCAATGCAATCTGTTTTTATGGGAGAACCAACGTAATATAATAGCATTCATCCTAGCTTACCCAGTGGAAGTTGGACTTGAGGTAATTCTAACCAAGTAGTTGGAGGGCATCAAGTACCATCATTTGATCCAAATCGGGGGGGTTGTCAAACCAATTTTTTTTAGTTAGGTACAAGCTTGTATTGGAGTAGTTACATAGAATCTAGGATTATATGCGGGCATGGGAATTAATATTTGCACCATTGTATCTTTTCCTGGAATCCTAGAAAAAATAATATTCCATGTCCCATACCATGGGGATAGTTTACCCCAATATTTTAGGGGAATCCAAATCAACAATTTCAAGGTGGAATTAAGTCAGATAATCGGAATGTTCTTTTCTCAGAAAAATAATATTTCTAGACATCATTCTAGTGAGAGTGTTCCTTTCCCTTAGACAAGTAATATGTCTGGAAATCATTTCAACTGGAATGTCCTCTATTGTGAGATAAATAATATGTTTGGAAATAATTCCATTTCAATCCTTTGAGGTGGGCACCCACCCTAAGTGGCCAATCACAGACATTCACGACCAAGTTGAATGGTTCTCAGTGGGAATTATTTACTTTCTATTAGTTTGGATTGAATGCAAACTTCTATAGGCACTTTGCATAAGTTAATTTATGCACAAATTTCTTTCTCATCTTCTACCTTGACATTTAAGCCAGGTACATATTTATCTTACAACAAAGATAGTTTAAAGCTATACTTCTTGTTTGAAAAAACAAAATTTTGTGTATGTTCACAAAATGATGGTCCAAATATGGTTCAAAGTTATTTTTGCGTCATGATGCACCATGTATTGAAACGATATAACTACAACACATTTAGGGAGAGTGAGGTATCACCAATTAAGTCTACTAATAATGAATATAATATATACCAAAGAATAGAAAACATGTGAAGTATGCATTCTATGATTTAGCAGCTTTAGTATATCTTTTTTTAATATTTTCTTGTAAATGAGACTAGTGGGAAGGTTCAACATGAATTTTGATATCATTATTATGCATGGAATATCATTGCAACAAAAAATAGATTTGCTTCAAAGTCTATATAGTTTGGTTCCTGTTGGGCGCAGGATCCCCCAAGGGAAGATTTGGGGCTTAGAGCCCAAATTTTGGTCAATCTTGTAATTCCAATGTAAAGACTCTGCATTCTGTGGGCGCAAAGCACGTAGTTTGTTAAAGAGTCATAAGGTTGTCTGCCCTTAATTTTGATAATGCAATGTCGGCTATAGGATATCTACCCATGGTTCGTGGACAATGGAATTGTATAAATAGAGCGAGGCTCTAAGTAGTTAAGGCAGCTAATCTAATCTAAAAAGATGAACATATGATGTATGTGAGATAGATCTAAAGTGTAAGGTCTAGTTTTGGGTCATAGAGTAGGAAGAGGCTCTACATCTGAGTGCGCAGAGGCCTAGTAATCTGCAGCTGAGTGCGTGAACCCTTGCAGATGAGTGTGTAGAGTGAGTCAAGTCTATAAGCATCTGGAAGTATTAATAAAGAGAAGTTTCTATCATTTCTATTTGTTTATTTCCTATTTATGCATCTGTTATATTGGGTATGAATTTCACTTCTAATGCTTATATAATGCGTGAATGAGTGTATTTGTATTGGTTAAGTGAGCATAAGTAAGAATATCTAGTTACGCGAAGATAACTAAGATCTGATAATAAGATAAGTAAGACACTTAGCGTAGTCTAAGAAATAGTGCAGATCACTGCCAGAGTAGCACAAAAGGACTTTAGCCCCTGGTTAGGGCTACACGAAGGCCGATTGTAACACTTCACGAAGGTACTGAAGGTTAGAACAAAGCACGAAGCGACCTGCATGAAGGCAGGTGTAGTTGGATTAAAGCGACATCACATCCATCTCAAGGGTACGAAAACTTGGTTCTAGCATCCCCCCATACTGCTTCGGGTGAGACTTGAGTCTGCGCTCTGCAGGCTGATGCTGAAAGGGCTAGTAGTGTAGGGATTTGTTTGGCTAAATAAATCTGAACCTCGGTCAGGCCCCCATAAGGCAACAAATGGTTCTATTGCCTAGATCGGAATCTGCATGTGAGATGCGTGATGTCGTATTATTGGAAACCAACTAAGAAAGAAATCGGAGGCTAGTTGGACAAAATAATTCATGAGTTCGTGGTGTATGAGAACAGAAACTTGTGACTGTCAAAAGAAGAGTGGCTGATAGCTACCTGTATACGGAGATCCATGAAATCTTTTTCTCTTCCTTCCCTACTAAGCTATATGAGTGGATCGTGAAGCTAGCAGATAGCCAAGTAAGGTGGAAGCTTGACAGTCCTATTTTGTGGACCCTGGAGCTAGTGCAAAGGTTGGAAGCATCGAAGGATAAGATCATGTGCACTGTCGATCATTGGCTCAATCGTATTATAGGAGGATTTGTCACTGAGTTCGTTGTTGACACCTTAGTCAGCTACAGTGAGGCAGAGCGATGCTTTCTCAAAGGACCACGAGGTATGTATGTAAAGTTTTTGAATACTTGGGTTAAAATGTTGTTGTGCGAAAAGTGGGTTATGCAATTACCTTCATGTTTGGGGATACACGAAGTGGAAAGGTTTACAGGAACGAAGGTAATAAGGGTCCAGAAAATAGCCCCTTGATTTTACCTCTGTGAGGGGACGAGGAAGATCTCACGAAGGTCTCTCTTCGAAGTGTTATTCATCTGATAAGACAAAGAATCATGCAAACACCACCTCCACCCACACCACCACTAGCTTCACCGCCATCACCTCCATCTTCACCCATACCAATTCCACCACCACCGTGATTCAGTATGGAAAACACAATGAAGTTTCCTTTGTTCAAAGTTTTGGGACCAATTCTGGTTTGTTGTAAGGGTTGTATGGGAAGTACAAGGTTTTACAGATGACCATATAAAGAAAGCGATGCTTGTTAGCACCTTGCAAGATTGCGTGTTGACCTGGTATATTAAGTACTCCGACGATAACTAGAATGCGAGAGTTGCGGATATCCAAACAACCCTAAATAGAGAATTTAGCGGGCTGAAATCTGAAGCGCAGTCGATCATTGGATTCAAGATTATCGCAATGCTACCAGGTGAGACTCCTTGGGAACTAGATCAAAGGCTGAAATGTACAATTCGCGAAGCCAACATGAATTTGATGGATTGACTGCATAGCTTCGCTACTACCACATTTAAGGAGTGCGCTATCGCAACAGAAGATAACAACTCGGGCAGAGGCCTTAGAGATTGCCATGAGGCTTCATGAGACCTTGATGCAAGATCCTAACCTAGGAGTTCAGTAGATCTACATGCAGCGGAAGAATTTGTGCCTTGAGATGCAGAGTCTGAAATAGGACAGGACGGGTTGACCAGAAGTGCATGAATAAGTATGGTGCATAAAATGCAAGAGTTAGGGTCATGACAAAGTCTACTGCCCAGTTTTTACAAATTACCTTGCAGGAGGAGGACCGATGCTTTTAAGGCCAGAAGCTTGAGCATGACCTAACGCAACACCTGCTTTGTGGTGTGCGATCTGTCAAATAGCTGGAAAACATGCAATGGACAGCTATCACTTTTTACAGAAGTATACGCAAAATTCACAACAGTTGTTCTACAACTTTTTTAGGTCGGTGGAACATGACGAGTGTACTTGTAGAAGTTATGAGTTGATGATGAATAGAACACCCACCTATAGGGTTCAGGCCGAAATGCGGCCCCTTGACTAGAATTCAGGAATGGTACAAAGAGTATTTCACGGGTGCGGACGAGGTTGAGGCAGAGGAGTAACTGGTAGAGGTCACGGACAGTTGATTTGCTACAGTTTCGGAGGGCCAGGACACTATGCCCTCGATTGTACTAATCCAACGTGCACATCATGCAAGTATTGCACACTCTTTGATCATGAGATAGAAGATTTTCCTACGCTGATAGCTCGGATACGTGCTAAAGGAGCGCTACTGCCTCCTCGACTTAGAACCTGCAGATGAGGAGGTCTAAGCTGCGCGAGGAAGACCCGAATGTAAACATTGTGCTCCGAAGTGGAATCACGACGGGAGATGACAAGGGGAAACAACTGGAAGATAGTACTTGGGTTCGCAAAGCTTTGATGAAAGAAGCTGAGTTTGATTTCGAGCATGCTAGGGAAGCCTTCATGGAAGCTAAGAAGAGCTTTGCTAATGCCTCCACTTTAGGAAGCAAAGATAAACTGGAGTTGGAGATGGACCCATTTATGCTCACAACTTTCCTAGAAACCTGTATGAAGTTACTACACGACAGTAAGGCTACGAAAGGGTTATAGGAACTCATCAACAGATGCGCTGGGACTGTTCCAGGTGAATTCCATGTAGTACGCAAGATTGGAAAGCATAAGACAAGGACATGATGAAAAATGAGACTTACTACACAAATTAGAGAATACAAAATGGATAAGGTCATTCTGGATATGGGATCAGATGTGAATGTTCTTCCGAAACAGACATGGGAGTGAATCGGAAGACCTGTGCTGCAATGGTCTCCAATTCAACTAAGAATGGCGAACCAACATAAAATAATACCCATGGGGCGATTGCAGGGAATAATTGTGGATATTGAGGGAGCGAGTGCGCTGGCGAATTTTGAAGTGATAGAGATTGTTGATGATAGCAATCCATACCCCGCGCTGTTGGGAATTGATTGGACTACTTATATGAATGGTTAATGAATCTAAAGAAGAAAAAGATGATTTTTGAGAAGAAGTCACTACACGTAATTGCACCCCTGGACCCTGCTCAAGGATCGTGCTATACGAAGCCGGTCCATGACTACGAATGTGATGATAATTTGGACTACATCTACAAGATAACAGTGCGAGACCAAGACTGGGTGAATCCCACCACAGATGGGCAGATTACATGGGAGCGTGAGAGTTCCTATACTTCAGATTCTGATGAAGAAATAGAACGATGGAAGAATCAGTTACACAAGGTAACTATGCTGAATTGCAATATGACGACCAGGTTGCTACGCTGCCTGTCGACAAAAGTAAGAGATCTGCCTATTTATGATGGTCTGAATGAGGTAGATACCTTATTGGATGCATTTGAAAGGGAGGTGTAAAAAAAAAATGCTTCCAGGCCTTGGACTAGGTACTGCATGCTACGCCCGCGAGATGGTGGGGTGCGCACAAAGGAAGCTTTGACGATTGACGCAAATGTAGGAAAATGATGCGAACACAATTTCGGATGCCTAAGATGTGACTGACAGACAAGTACAATGGAAAGGATGATCCACGCACGTATTTGGCCAAGTGGACGCAGGCCTATGGACAAGAGCCCCAACCTACGTAGAGCCATGTGTACTCCATGCTAAAACACCTGGTCAATAATCATGTTTTGGGGGGGCAAACTTGTAGATGGCTCTTAATGTTGGGAAGACATTATGTAGGAAGAAAAATCGCACATAAGATTCTACACACAGAGGGGTTTAATAGAGTACTGGAAACCACGCTGACTAAAGTATGCAATGCACAATCAAGTGATTGGGACCTATAGATACTAGCACTGTTATGGGCTTATCGGATGACATGCAAGAAATTGATGGGACAGACACCTTTTTGGCTTGTTTATGGAGTGGAAGCTATAATGCCTATGGAATACATCGTGGCTATTCTGCGCATAGTAGCGCTCCTAGGTATGATGGATCACAGAGCCCTAGAGGAGAGGATTTCGCAGTTCAATGAACTCGAAGAAGAGAGATCTTTGGCTGGATTTCACGAGCAGGTCCAAAAGTAGTATGAAAAGGCATGGAACGATCGACAGATTAGGCTACGAACCTCTAAGGTGAATGATTTGGTGTTGTTGTATGATAGTAAGTTTGATAAATTCTTAGGGAAACTCAGAATGCACTGGTTAGGGCTGCATGTTATTAAGGATATTATTGATGGTGACATGGTATAGCTGGTAAAGTTAAATTGAGAACCCTTCCCAGGAAAAGTGAATGACAGTCATTTGAAGCCATACCCGAGTGGCTTGACCATCTGACTAGTTGACAGAAGCACAGTCTTAGTGCTCTGGGCAGCTGAAAGGAGGCACAGAACTATAAACTACTCTACCTAGCAGTTGCGCGATGTTAGCCTTGCACACAATAGCGAAGTGTCACAAGCTCCATGATAACGCGAGGGTAGTTGCGCTGGCACACATGCTTGCTAAAAAGTGACCATTAAAGTCAATATTCACAATGTGATGCTTTCTTTGAGACCAAATGGAGCCAGCGGTAGGGATTTAAGCCAAACTTTATGTTAGGGTCCAACTCTAACCCCCTTATTTATGGTCGAGTCATAGTTATAGTTAAGTAAAGAGTCAATAAAGCCCATATTAATAATTGTAAGCGGTTGACCCGCAATTAAAGAAGGGACCACAGTTAGTTGCAAATGGGCAATGGTATTAGATAGATGGTATTAATAAGAACCATGGTACAAACCCATGGTATTGCATGTATGAATCCTTTATAAAGAATATAGACTCCCCTTCAGGAGCATCATGTCTTATTTTGTAATTGAGCCCAGCTCTATTAGAGTTTTCCCCCTTGAAGAGGCAAGTGAACATTGCTTTCCTTTTTGAATAATAAAATACATGCTCTTATTTCTTATTGTTCTGTGTTCTGGGTATATTTCTTCGCATATTCAGTATTTTGGTATCTTCTCGCAGGTCAAGAGCATAACAAGTGGTATCAAAGCACTTTCCAGGGCCGGTGGGATCTCCATTTTTAGCAGAATTTTATTTTGGCTAGAGACATGTTCCAACGTCTTTAAACCACAGAATCTGTTGTTGAGCGCATAAACCTGCAGATTTGGGGAGGCATGCACACAGGAATTAAAAGAGGTGGTCATGCTTGTTGGACTCCCTTGTAACCCCTGTGGGTACCCCTTTGAGTAGTAGCGCATTAGACATAACTGCGCACGAACTGTCTTCCAGGTACCCTCTGGGTATATCGGAAGCCCCCTAGGCTCTCTTGAAACCTTGCCATAGATAAACCGTCGGTTGTCTTGCTGCTACATTACACCGAGAACAACGCTCGGGGAGATTACTGGCGCGTACGATAGGGTAGTCGAGATGTATGGCTAAGGGTACGGTTGATCCTCCTTGGTTAGTGCCCTGAAATATTGGGATGAGTACTACTGTCGGACCCTTATGTATATTGCAATCTATAGCACTTGACACTCCTTGAGACCCTAGTTCCCTTGTCTCTCTCTCGATCACGCACCATCTTTGCCCGATCAGATCTAGTAGGTTGGGTTTGATCGCCGCAGCAACAATCAGTTCCACCACTCAGATCTATCACATTCGCTAATCAGATTTATCATATCCGCCAATAAAATCTATCAGATCCACCATTCAGATCTAGCTATTGGGTTCAATATCAGTCGCAACAGTCAGATCTGCCATTGTGTGGCTCCTATACCTGGGCAGGATTCTCACAGGACATTGGGCATAAGCAACTTTTCAGTGAATCTACTACTGCAGTATTCCTGGGACACTTATAGGAGACTTAGCCCATAACAATCAGGTTGACGAGCTGAGAAAGGTGGTACCATTCACTTGTCAGCGTCAAAAATCTGGGGGTCCCAAATTTTTTCTCATAGTAACGACAAGTGCACCGGATCGGTGCATGGTACAAACTAGAGCTCAAGCTATGGCCAATGAGAAAATGGACACCCTTGAACATAGGTTGGAGGAATTATCAAAGTAGATCCAGAACTTACAGGCAACTCTCACAAAGGGCAAGACAGGGGAACAATCGGAGGCATACGATTTTAATGAAAACACTGAGGGCGAGTCTAGCCATTCTCTGCACTTCTATGGAAACCACCAACAGTCCCAACTGTGACCACCCAAGCTGGACATGTATAAATTTGATGGCTCTCATTTGGCCACATGGCTAGCACAAATGGAGCAATATTTCACATTGAATCACATCAGAGATTATGCGACTCAGCTAAGTGTGGGTAGCATGTACTTGGACCATGAAAGATGGCAATGGTGGCAGTGGCATGAACGTTGCTATGGAAGTCCTGTGACTTGGAAAATATTCACAAAAGCCCTTTCAAATCGCTTTGACCATGAATATAATTTTTTGGGTCATCTTACTAAGCTCCGACAGACAGGAACAGTGTAAGAATATATTATAGCCTTTGAATCCTTAGCCTTCCGCACAGGAGGTCTACGAGATGAGTTCTACTTGGAATGTTTTGTTTGTGGTCTCAAAGAAGCCATACAAGCCCACATCCAACTGAAACACCCAATCTCATGGCTAGATGCTTGCAAGATAGCTCGTGAAGTAGAACGCACATTAGCGGCCCAGTCGACTCGTCCAAATTTCATAGCCAAGGGTTGCCCCACCCAGGCTCCAAGCACTACCCAAACACTTAAGGTTCAAAAGGTGTCACCAGCGGAAATGGTGGAAAGAAGAAAGTAAGGATTGTGTTACTACTGTGATGAGAAATACTCCTCGGGGCATAAATGCAAGGAACCCAAATTCTTTCAAATTGATGCTACTGTTCAGAGTTCATCGGAGGAAGCCCCACCATTTGAGGAACCAGAGGAGGAAGATGAGGACAACTAGCCGGACAATTCACTCCCAACTACACCTAATGAACCAGTTATCTTGCTTCATGCTTTGGCAGGGATTTCTTCTCCCCAAACTCTCAAAATCAGATGTTTTATTAAGCATTGCCCTGTAGTAGTCTTGATTGATAGTGGCAGTACGCATAACTTTATCCATCAAAGAGTCACTGAAGCAGTGCATTATTTTGTCAGAGCAGTCTCTAATTTCTAGGTCCAAATTGCTGATGGGGGGATAATGAAATGTGAAGGCCACTATGAAAATTTCAAACTTCAAATGGGGGATTCTCGGCTAAAGACCCACATGTTTGCCATACACATGGGTGGGAGTGACATTGTCTTGGGTGTTGAGTGGCTCCACACACTTGGCCCAATCAAAATGGATTTCCAGGGTTTATATATGACGTTTAAGCAGAACAACCACACACATACCCTCCGCGGACTCCAGGTGGGTGCTCCCTCTATCATCAGCTCGCATAGGATGGAAAATTTGTTTAAAAAGGGCCACCATCGAGTTATAGCCCAATTTAATGCCATCTAGGCCTTCGAACCCACTTCTCTTCATATTTGTTCTGAGATGCAACAGATCTTAAGCAACCATCTGCTCGTCTTTGACAAGCCTCATGAGCTTCCACCATCAAGAGGGAACATGATCATAGCATTACTTTGGTCCCAGGGGTCCAACCACCAAATGTGCACCCATATAGATATCTGTTCACCCAAAAGAATGAAATAGAAAAATTCATCAAGGAACTCCTGGAAGTAGGCATCATTCGTCCCAGCATTAGTCCTTATTCATTGCTTGTGGTCATGGTGCTCAAGAAAGAGGTGGAATGGCATATGAGTCTAAAGTTCAAGGCCCTCAACAAGCTGACAGTCAAAGATAAATTTCCCATCCCAGTTGTCGATGATTTGCTGGATGAACTAAATGGGCCTCAATTCTTTACTAAGCTCAACCTTTGCTCGGGCTATCACCAAATTCGCATGAAAGAAATCAACATTCCAAAGACTACTTTCTTAACTCGTGAAGGCCATTATGAATTCCTATTCATGCCATTTGGTATTTGTAATGCCCCATCCACTTTTTAGAGCCTCATGAACCACCTGCTCAAACCATATATTAGAAAATTTGTCCTTGTTTTCTTTGATGACATCCTCATCTACAGCCGCACCTGGGCCACACATCTTCAACATGTAGATCAACTCTTGCAACTGCTCCAGAAGCATAAATTATTTGTCAAGATGTCCAAGTGCTCTTTTGGCATGGAAGAAGTTGAGTATGTGGGCCACATTGTGGGGTGTGAAGGTGTCAAGGTGGACCCCAAAAAGATCCAGGAAATGCAGGATTGGCCTCAACCAAAGAACTTGAAGAGCTTGAGAGGATTTTGGGGTCTCACGAGCTACTATCGCAATTTTGTCCACAATTATGGTAGCATTGCTAGACCCCTCACTCACCTTCTCAAGAAAAATTCATTTCTCTAGAATGATGAAGTGCAACAGTCATTTATAGCTTTCAAACATGCCATGTGTTCCACTCCTGTATTAGCACTACCCGACTTCACCAAATCTTTTGTGATTGAATGTGATGCTTCAAGTACGGGTATTGGGGTGGTCTTAACGCAGGAATGTCGACCCTTATCCTTCACTAGTCAATAATTAAGTAGGACAAATCTGGGACAATCTACCTATGAGAAGGAGATGATGGCCATATTACATGTAGTGGATACTTGGCAACCATACTTATTGGGGTGGCGTTTCCAAATCCGCACAGACCATCAAAGCTTTAAATATTTTTTGGAGCAATGCCTATCCTCGCCACAACAAAATAAATGGGTAGCCAAAATGTTGGGATATGATTATGAGATAATTTACAAGAAAGGGTGCGAAAATGTCATAGAAGATGCTTTATCATGCTAATTTGAGGAGGAAAGTACCCTGCTCACAATCTCCCTTCCCATTCCAGAATGGATTGAAGAGGCTCGCAAGGAATATTTTTCACATCCTTTGCTCTCCCAACTCATTAATAAATTGCCGGTAGATCCAAATTCCACAGTGGGCTACTCTTGGCAGGATGAGATTCTTCACTACAAGGACAGAGTCGTGATATCACCAACATCCACCCTCAAAAGTCACATTTTGGCGAAGTTGCACTCATCTCCCACTACAGGCCATTCAAGCTTTCAGAAGACTTATGCTCACACTCGACGTTCATTCTTCTAGACAGTTATGAAAAAGGACATTCTTAATTTTGTAGCTGAGTGTGACATATGCCAGCACCACAAAGGAGAAACAGTCAAATCCCCAGGCACATTACAATCATTGCCCATCCCGGCCTCAATCTGGATGGAGGTTTCTATGGACTTCATTACGGGTCTTCCGAAGTCAGGAAACAAGTCAATCATCATGGTGGTTGTGGATAGACTTTCTAAGTATGCTCATTTTTGCACCCTACACCACCCTTTTGCACTAGCTTTGGTGGCTCAATCTTTCATGGACTAGATCTTTAAATTACATGGCATGCCCACTTCCATTGTGTCTGATCGTGACCTGATCTTCACCAGTAACTTTTGGCAAGAACTCTTCAGGCTACAAGGTACCCAACTGCAACTCAGTACTTCCTATCATCCCCAAACTGATGGTCAAACTGAAGCAATAAACAAATGTCTGGAGACCTACCTTAGGTGTTTCACTTCAAAAAAGCAACATCTATGGGTACAGTGGTTACCTCTAGCCAAATGGTGGTATAACACGAACTATCATGCCACCACCAAAATGACTCCATATGAAGCAGTTTATGGTCAACTCCCTCCTTCACCTACTTCTTATATCCAGGAATGCTCGAAGGTACAAGCAGTGGATCAACTCCTATAGAACCGCATAACCATGCTAGTTCACCTCAGAGAAAATCTCCATCAAGCTCAAAACCGTATGAAGCAACAGGTAGATCAACATCATTCAGAATGAAAATTTCAAGAAGGGGATCAACTATTTTTGAGGCTGAAACCATATAAGCAAACATCACCCAAAGACAAGGGTTGTTAGAAATTATCTCCGAAATTCTACGGACTGTATCAAGTACTTCAACACATCGGAGAAGTAGCCTACAAGCTAGCTTTGCGACCCAGTGCAAAAATTCATCTAGTCTTCCATGTCTCATGCCTCAAGAAAGTGATTGGGAACCATTGCCGAATTCAAACCAATATATCGGAATTGGATGAAGAAGGTTCAATCTGGTTCCAACATGAAAAGGTTCTTGGCATGTGAGAATGACACCTACGCGACCACAGGATCAAGGAAGTCCTCATCAAGTGGAAAGAAACCTTTCTAGAAGATGCGACCTTGGAACCAACCACTGTCCTTCAGTAGTTTCCACAGCTTTAGCCTTGAGGACAAGGCTATTTTTAGGGGGAGGGCATGTTAGGGTCCAACCCTAACCCCCTTATTTATGGTCGAGTCATAGTTATAGTTAAGTAAAGAGTCAATAAAGCCCATATTAATAATTGTAAGTGGTTGACCTGCAATTAAAGAAGGGACAACTGTTAGTTGCAAATGGGCCATGGTATTACATAGATGGTATTAATAAGAACCATGGTACTAACCCATGGTATTGCATGTATGAATCCTATATAAAGGATAGAGACTCCCCTTGAGGAGCATCGTGGCTTATTTTGTAATTGAGCCCAGCTCTATTGGAGGTTGCCCCCTCAAAGAGGCAAGTGAACATTGCTTTCTTTTCCGAATAATAAAATACATGATGTTATTTCTTATTGTTCTGTGTTCTGAGTATATTTCTTCGCATATTTGGTATTCTGGTATCCTCTCGTAGGTCAAGACCATAACACTTTATGGGCTAGATTCTTGAAAATATGCCTTCAATCTAGCATTAATGGATCGAATGTGGGGGGAACAGTCGAATTCAAATTCAAAAGTCGCTATAAATTCCAAATGGTTGTCCAGTAAACAACACTTGGAAATTTGAGAATTGAGTTGTTGCGCGCTCAGATATTCATGAACCGAGACTTATTCGATATTCTAAAAGCGAATCCGTTGCTTGAGCAATTACAAGAGACACTGGGAGAATTGTGGAATCGTACAATGGCAGCACCTGAAGAAGCCATGGACAGAGGAGTAGTGACAACCAAGTAAACTACACCGGAAATTGTGGGAGTAGAAGCCCCAGAGAGTGCCGGGATGGTCGCTGAGATCCCTAAATCACCACGCATGCTGAGACCTAAGAAGGACAAGCAGGCCATGATACCGGTGCATCTCTTGCCGAGAAATTTGCTAAGGTCCAAGCTCACAATGGAGGAAAAGGGGAAGGCCATCATTTTGGAGGCCGATGAGGAGGAAGAGTTTGAAGAAATGCTAGAGGAGGAGGAGGATGTAGAGATGGAAATGCAAACCAAGGGTGTAGACCCTCTCACCAAGTTTCCTGCATATGTTCCTCCACAGAAGGGTAAATCCAAGGTGCCCAAGGATATAGATGATAGCTAGAGTTCTCTGCAAACTCTGTTACTCCCAGATGATATTATTTTTGAAGGAGCGCACTTGGGACAGGTTCCCGTATTGAAATATGAATATTGGGACCTCGGAGACCACGAGAAGTTCCCACATTTAACGACTGCGCAACTAATGTTCCAGAAGATAGACGTGTAAGCTGGAATGATAGAGTTGGAGCCGCACAAATGGCTTAGAGGTGTTGAGAAAGAAGGGTTGCTAAACCTGCTCTCGATGCCACATTACCACCACACCCTAGTGACCATTTTTGTCATCAAGAATCTAATCTTCTTGGTGCATGATGCGTGCTTATGGCTGGAGAATACCATCCCCATCCCAGACCATCTGATTCACAGGATTAAACAACTATCTTGCGTAGGAGAGGACCCAACAAACATTTTAGAGGGAAAAAGTGATGACTTGGCCATTGCGGAGGCCATGAAAAAGAAATTTAAGTTGGAGAAGAAGAAGTGAGGGTATGCCATCTCCAGCGTCAACAACCCTGCAGTCAAGGTCATGACATAGATATTGGCAAGGAAGGTGATGCGGAAGTTCCATGCGGATGAGATGCCCACGCTAGTGGTTTCACTAGCAGCGCAATGCGCAGAAGGGGTCCAGTTCAACTGGGAAAACTATCTATGTGGTGAGTTCCTTGTGAACTACTGCGAGGCATAGGAGCAGGGAAAAATATTCCATTACACATGGCTCCTATTTTTGATAGTACTGGTGGCATGGGAGTTTCCCGAAGATAGCTAGTTCCCGTCGATCGGGCAGGACCTTCTAGAGGTAGCGATGTATGCTTCACTATGGTCAACCAGGGACGCATAGAGGATAAGGGAGAGCAAGATCTTTTTGGTGCTCATGGAGATGAACATCAAGATGGGGATTAATCGCAAGTCATAGTTATCACCCACTGTCTACAATAGTCTGCAGAGCTTCATGGAGTTCAAAGCAGACTTCCACCATGTCTTCATTAGGGTGCGAAAGGACCCCATGAAGACGTGGCATGAGTTACCATACTTGGTGAACGACGATGTGATTTTTGCGGTCCTTGAGTCTTGGCCACCGGAGTGGCATGCTCCAATTTGCTCCGTAGTGGAAGCAGAGAAGTCCGCCATGCAGTGGAAGAAGGAAGAGATGAAACTATAGATGGTGCAGATGGTGGAAAAGTGCATGAAGGAAGAAGCAGCAACTAAGAACCAGGCGGTGTGTGACGCTGTGAAGTTGGCCGAGGAGCAGCAGAAGACACTAGAAGAAGAGCGCGAAGGACAGAAGTCACCTTCACTCGAGCCAGAGACTGATACAGAACAAGGTGGCGTAGACCCATAGACAACATCCACCCAACTAAATCATCTGTGACCATGAGAGCAGGTAGGGCTGCGAAAGAAGACAAAGGCCTAAAAAACATCTTTCGACCATATCACCCTTACTGAAGGAGACTTGCACGATATTGGTGAAACAATGAGGGATGTAACTGCGGAGGCCCTTCAGTAGTTTGAAGAGAAACACCAGTTGGTTTTGTAGGCTCTCCAGACACAAATATAAGAGTTACATTTGTGCACTCCATAGGATGGTAGAGTGTCCACCGACCTCGCAGTCGGCACTTCAGTTGCCAAGGAAGTTTTGTGTGCCAAGATGACCAACACAATAGTGCTGCCAAATGGAGCACTCAGTACAGAGAATGAGTCTGACAGGCCTATGTTCAGCATCTTAAAAGGGGTCAGGTTAAACATGGCTATGCTCCCTCGGGAGATGCTCTATCCTTTCTAAGATGGAGTCACTATAGAACTATGGGCTAGGGAGAGTCACGCTATACAGGTAATGAGAGAGAAGCGCATCAACATTGAGTAGTTGGGCCTGGAGCACATTGAGGTCATGGAGCAGAACAAACAGATAGCATGGGTTGTGGAGGAAGCCTACCAGATGGTCTCGTAGTTGGCCATCCAAGTAGAGGAAACAGTGGAGGCGCACGTTTGAATGTTAGCAACAGGGGTGTGCGATGCAAGAGCAAAAATGGCCAGGGTTCAGCTAGAGCTAAATCTGCAGATCACAGAACTGCAATTGAAGGCTCAGCCTTCAACTCCACTGGTGGTCATAGAACAATGCACCACCGCAATCACAATAGCAATGGTCGTGGTTGACAGTGCAATGACAAACTACATGAAGCTATTCGAACAATCATTCAAGGTCCTAACCACCTTGCAGGAGGACCCGAACATAGAGCTCCTAGAGACAGAGGTGCACAAGCTACAAGAGAGGTATGACGAGGTAAAAGGGACTACACAGATGGTTTACATTATGCAGAGGCTTGCCAGAATGGATCAGGAAAAGGCACTCAAGGAGCAAGTGGATGATGCACTGCATAAAGATGTAGTTTTGAAAGTGTGCATACAACCATGGATCGATGAGGTGTATACAGTTACAGCATCCATTGAAGAAAATCTCACACAATTGTAAGAAACTCAGGAAAGGATTCAGGGCAGCAGTTCAATGATAGCAGTCACCGAATAGTGCGTAGAAGAAGTTTAGCAAGAAGTCGCTGAGTGCGCTGCCAAGCTTGCAGCTATCCAATCAGAGTTGGGAGGTATTCACACTAAGATCTCCACACCTATAGAGTGACTCGAGGGCGAGTCATGATGTTTGTGATGGGGTCCTATTGGGCGGGATCCCTGAAGGGAATTTTTGGGGCTTAGAGCCTAGATTTTGGTTAATCTTGTAATTCCAATGTAAAGACTCCGCATTTTGTCAGCACGGAGAGCATAGTTTGGTAAACAATCATAGGGTTGTCCACCCTTAATTTTGATAATGCAATGTCAACTGTAGAAGATCTACCCATAGTCTGCGGACCATGGAATTGTATAAATAGAGTGAGGATATAAGTAGTTAATGCAGCTAACCTAATCTAAAAAGATGAACATATAATGTATGCGAGATAGATCTGAAGTGTAAGGTCTAGTTTTGGGTTGCAGAGTAGGAAGAGGATCTGCAGCTGAGTGCGTAGAGGCTTAGTAGTCTGCAACTGAGTGCACAGACCCCTGCAGCTGAGTGCGTAAGGTGAGTAGAGTCTGTAAGCATCTAGAAGTATTAATAAAGATAAGTTTCTATCATTTATGTGTATTTATTTCTTGTTTATGCATCTGTTATATTGGGTATGAATCTCACTTCTAATGCTTATATAATGCATGAATGAGTGTATCTGTATTGGTTAAGTGAACGCAAGTAAGAATATCTAGTTATGTGAAGATAACTAAGACATGATAATAAGATAAGTAAGACACTTAGCATTGTCTAGGAAATAGTGCAGATCATTGCCACAGAAGCGCGAAAGGACTTCAGCCCCTGGTTAGGGCTACGTGAAGGATGATTGTAACACTTTGCGAAGGTACTGAAAGGTTACAACAGAGCACAAAGTGACCTGTGTGAAGGCATGCATAGTTTGAATAAAGTGACATCACATCCATCTCAAGGATGCAGAAATTTGGTTCTAGCATCCCCCCATACTGCTTCGAGTGAGATTTCAGTCCGTGCTCCACGAGCGGATTCTGAAAGGGCTAGTAGTGTAGGGATTTGTTTGGTTAAATAACTCTAAACATGGCTCAGGCCTCCATAAGCCAATTGTTCCTAAGTGTTAAGTACCCTAAAAAATATTAAACATCAACAAATACTTTCCCACCTCAGTAGCAGTTATTGGACTATTCTTTGACATGCATTATGCTAAAAAAATAATGAAAAATGGCAAAATGATGTTCAAAGTATCATATTAAGTCCAACAAGTAAGGTTTCAGATGACTCCTACATGAAAGTTTTCATTTCTTGATTTTTGTGTTAATTTAGAGGAAATGGAGAGACACTAAATATAGAAATTTCCAAAATTGATGTGAGCTCACTTGAAAGAGGAATCAAATCATCATCCAAATCATTAAAATAATAAATTAAAGATGAATCACCTCATCCTCCAAATCACTAAACTTTTCTATAAGACCAAGCAAGTATGAAAATAGAGTTTCACTCGATGCAATCTGCAATTGGTAAAGCATTCCAAGATTCACTATTAAGGGGCACTCATCTCCAAATACCCCTGTTTGTTTTATGGTAGATCCAAGCTTGAGAAAAATCTCACATTACAATTCCTTCAACTTGTTTTGCGCAGAATCTCATAAGCTTACTTGGTTTTCACTAGCAGAGAATGTGATTTCCATAGCACATGCATTTTTTGTCAATGCTTCCCCTTGTTTGAAAATTTCTTCTTCACACTCAACTTCAATAAATATCTCTAGTTTCTTTCTAATTGAAATTATTTCAATCACATTGGCTTATTGGTTGATCAAGCTTAATAAAGCTGATAAATATTTCTAACATTGACATTGGTTGGCTTCATTTATCTACAAAACGCTTCTTGTAAGTCAACAAAGTCATCATTAGAGACTATTTCCTTGTACCTGAAGCATTTTTTATTGTTATAGGGGAGAATAATATCTTGTTGTGATGGATGAAAAGCATCAAAATCTAGACAAACTAGGTCTTTGACACTTCTACAACATCCTTTTTCCACTACAACTTATATTGTCAAATAATCAGAGAAGAATATCAACCAAGTTGCTTCAGTATATATTTGGTGGTAAGTTTCCTACAAGAGCACCCTTTCTCAAACCAAACTCATGATCATTATATGATGTAAAAATAAGATATTCATATGGTCCCAATATATCATTTTTCTCAAATTTCCATGTAGTAAATCTATTTTGTATTTGTAGAATCCAACTTTGGTTTAGTTCCTTAATTGATGAGTCATTAGGGGGAGGATATTTGTTTTCATATCACATCTCGGACCTGGAAACCAAATATATGAGGCTATGGGTAATTGATTCAAATCCATTTTCAACTCAGATGTGGGGTAGTCTCCAAACATCTTGATATATGGAAGGAAAAAGGAGAAACTAGGACTCTAGAGATGATATTCCACTTCAATAAGAGTTGAGAAATAGTAAGAGTTTGAATTTTTCGCATAGTAATGTGATGAAAATTAATATGCATTTTGTGCAATATTGTTGTTGTTTGAGCTCCCACAAGAATCTTCACTACTAGTTTCAACACTATAAAGTTTAGATATATCATACATTCTCACTTCAAGACAAAAAAAACCTTTGTCTGATGTGAAGAAAATTTCTTAATTGTATACAACTTACTCAAAGTAGAGTGTCACAAGGCTTTTAATTCTCAGAGTATAAATCCTATCATATGAGAAAAAAACAAAAGTTGCTTTCCTCTCACAGGCCACTTGTTCCATTCCATTACACCAAGTCTGTGAATTTTAAAAGGCCTTCAATTAAAATTCTAGGCTGACTATTGCATGTCCCTCTTTGGCATTTTCATGTTTTTTTTTATGCAACCAACTAACAAAATAGAAGAAAATATAGATCAACGCCTTCAAAATAAGCCTCTTCGAGGGGGAAACCTCCTTTACATTACACAAATGAACAATTTTTGGATGATACAAATGAAAAAACCTCCTTTCTGTATATAGGAGTCTAAGGGGTCACAATATAATCAAAGTCGACATAAGAATAATAATGTAAGGGCACAACAATAACAATAGTGGGCTTCTATGGGGCACAATAATAAAAATATGGGAACAATAAGGGCACAACAATAACAATAAGGGCTATAATGATAATAGTAATGGGGGAATCACTAGTATTATAGGGACCTAACATGCCCCTTTCCTTCAAACAAGTGTTGTCCTCAACTCTTGAGTTGTTCTGGATGCTTCTGTGTAAAATTCACACCCTCCCATGTGGAATCTTTAGCGGGTAAATTCTTCTACTTGATGAGATACTTTGAAATGGATCGATTTCGTAGTTGTCGAGTTCTTGTTTCTATGACTGCTTCAGGTTCCAATATGATCTTTCCTTCCTCTTCAAGTTCTAGCAATATTGTTTGAACTGGGAGTTTGTCACCTATAACCTTCTTTAAGCGTGAAACATGGAAAACTGGGTGCACTCGAGAATTTGCAGGAAGCTCCAATTTGTGTGCCATAATACCAATCTTTTGTAACACCTTGTACAGACCATAATACTTTGGTGATAATTTATTATCCTTCCTAGCTTTCTTGAGGGAAATTTGTTTATATGGTTGTAGCCGTAGGAATACCCAGTCACCTACCTCAAAATTTCTTTCACTGCGATGTTGATTTGCTTGTTGTTTCATTCAATTCTTCGCCAAAGTGAATTTACCCTTTAAGAGTTGGAGAACCAATTATTGATGCTCGATGTGATCTTCCACTTCTTGAACCTTAGAATTTTCTCTTAAATATGATGTGATGGATGCTGGATGATATTCATAAAGTGCCATAAATGGGGTCATTTTTGTTGTAGTATGGAAGGAAATGTTATACCACCATTTATCTAGAGGCAACCATTTGACCCATTGTGTCCGTTTATCAGATAGAAAGCAACAAATATATCCTTCCAAACATATGTTTACTATATCATTTTTCCCATCAGATTGAAGATGATAAGATTATCTATGAGCTAACTTAGTACAAAGACAACAAAATTATTTTGTCCAAAAACTTCTAGTGAACATGGGATCTTTATCGCTTACAATAATCTTTGGGTTTCCATGTAGCTTTTGAATTGTTTCCATAAATGCATTATCAACTGTAATTTCTTTAAATGGATGCGATAATGTAGAAAAGTGTGCATGCTTAGTGATTTTGTACCACCATGATGACACTCTTTCCTTCAGACTTGGTTAAACCAGTGATAAAATCCATTGAAACCTCCTCCCAACGTTGGCTTGGAATGGATAAAGGTTGTAATAGACCTGGGGTCTTAATTATTTCAACTTTATTTTGTTGGCAAACCAAACATTCCGCAACAAAATTTTGAATATCTGATCTAAGGCCATCCCAAAAAATATCCTTCTTAACCATGTGGTAAGTTTTTAAAAATCCCATGTTCCCTCTTAAGGGATAGGTGCACAATTCCATAAGAATCTTTTGTTTTAGTTGGGAATTCTTACATAGGTATAAGTGATCTTTATACCATAACGAATCATTTTTCCAGCTAAGTGTATCAGATGTCCTGGGATCTTGTTGTAACTTTTGAATAAATTCCCACGTTTCTTCATCATTCTTCCATTCATCCCTTGCTTCATTTATCCAATCTTAATGGATAATAGGAATGGCGCAAAGCAATGCTTCCACATCCTCATCCTTTCTTGAGAGTGAATCTGCCACAACATTTTGCTTCCCTTTTTTGTAGATGATTTCAAAGTCATAACCCAACATCTTTGTGACCCATTTTTGTTTCTCTTCTGAAGATAATCCTTGTTCTAAAAAGTGTTTAAGACTATCATGATCCATTTTTACCTTGAAGTGTCTTCCCATTAGGTAGGGTTGCCATTTATTAAGTGCATGTAGTATTTCTACCATTTCCTTCTCATAAATAGCTTTGTGTAAATACTTTACTTTGATTGGATGACTTTCAAAAGAAATGGGTCTTTCTTCTTGCATTAAAACAACACCAATTCCATTTACTGAGGCATCACATTCCACAATAAAGGTTTTTGTGAAGTCTGACATATCTAAGACTGGTGCTTGGCACATCACCTCTTTAAGATTCTCAAAGGCTTTCATTGCTTCTGGAGTACATGAAAATGCATCTTTCTTCAATAATGTTGTAAGAGATGCTGCTATTCTCCCATAATTCTTAACAAACTTGCTATAATACCCTGTCAACTTGAGAAATCCTCGTAGATGCTTTATGGATGTGGGGATCTTCCATTCCTTAATGGATTTAATTTTGCTAGGGTCTACCTTAACACCTTCATGAGATACAATATGACCGAGATATTCCACCTCTTGTACTCCAAAGAAACATTTGGAGCTTTTTCCATATAATTGTTTCTCCTCCAATAGTTTGAGCACCTTGTCGACATGTTGAACATGATCCTTCCAAGACTTGTTGTAGATTAGTATAGTATATCATAAAATGCTACTAACACAAATTTTCTAGGGAAGGGTTTGAAAATGGAATTCAGCAAACCTTTAAATGTATAAGGTGCATTGGTAAGGCCAAAAGGCATGACCAAAAATTCATAATGACCCCCATGAGTTCTAAATGATGTTTTCATAATGTCATTTTTCATTATGATTTGATGATATCTTGAATGAACATCCAACTTGGTGAAGTAAATTTATCAATGAAATTCATCCAATAATTCATCAATGACATGAATGGGAAATTTATCTTTAATAATGAGCTTTTTGAGCTCCCTATAATCTAGACACATGTGCCATGATCCATCCTTCTTGTGCACCAATACTACTGGAGCAGAGAAAGAACTTTGACTAGGTTGAATTATACTAGCCTCTAAAATTTCTGCAACCATACGTTCAATTTCACTCTTTTGGGCATAGGGATATCTGTAAGGCCTAATGTTTGGAGGAACACTTCCTGGAATCAAATGAATAGCATGATCATGATTGAGAATAAGTGGAAGGCCTTTGTGAGTCTCAAATACCTTGGAATGATTGTCCAAGACTTTTTGGAGATATTGATAAATATATGATTTCGATGTGGGAACCTTTAGTGAACATAATTGTGCAATTACACCTTGTTGTTCTTTCTTCAAAAGGTTTGTCATTCCATTAGAGCTGATTACTTTGCTTGTTTCCCTGTGATACCCCTTAATTCAACTTTCTTCCATTCACAATAAAATTTCATGAAAAGTTATTGAAAATTAAAAGCTATTGTAGCCATTGGACTCCTAGTACAACATCAACACCATCCATTGAAATGGAAAGCATTGGGCTCTTCAATACATATTCACCCATGAATAACTTGATATTATGCCACTTTCCAGACCAATTTATGGTTCCTCCAATTGTAACCATCACTTGACACTTTGGTGTTGGATATAAGAAGCAATTCAATTCCTTGGTTATCTTACAATGAATAAAATTATGGGTATTTCCTGAATCAATCAACACTATTACCTTTTTCTTCTTGATATGTCCTTCTATCTTGATATTTTGAGGAGTTGTAATTCTAGCCAATGCATTACAAGATATGTTCAGATTCATTTATTCTTTCTTTAGGGTTTGTTCCTGGTGTATATCCTCTTCTTTTGATGTTTCATGTTCCTTTTCTTCCTCCTCTTCACAATATATGTAAACTAATTTCTTCTCAGCACACTTATGACCTTTAGTGTATCTTCTATCACAACTATAACAAATCCCTTTTTCTCTTTTTTCTTACAATTGTTGTGGTGTCAACCTTGTAGGTTGTGGAAGGCTAGGAGCAATAACACTTCCATCTTTATAGTTGTGAGTGGTAGGCTTCCTTGTTGCCATAATTTTTCTTTCCATTTTTCTTGTCAACCTGAATGCCTTCTCCAATGAATCAAGTTCCCAAAGGTGAACCTCATGTTGGATGTTATCCTTTAAAGTATCTATGAATACATCAATATTATGCTCCCATGGAATATATTTTACCTTTATATTCAATTTTTGGAAGTCCTTAATGCGCTCCATCATTGAACCCTTTTGTTTTAGATTTATCAATTGGCTAAAAATGATGTTGATTTTTGTATCATCATAATGTGCTATCATTTCTTCTATAAAAATTGACCAAGTGACAATTTTTTTATGAGAGCAAAGCCATCGACATCATACAAACTGATTTGGTTCCAAATATAAATTTGCAATGCATACCTTTTGTGTGTTTTGCACAATATGGAGATTGAAATATTGTTCCATCTGTGGTATCCATGTTATAGGATGCTTGCCATGAAACTTCCTCATATCGATCTTTGGAACATGGTGGGTCTTTCTTCCAACATTAGGGTCTATGAGATCATGATTAACATTTCTTTTGTTTTCATCATGAGTTTCCTCTACTGCCTTTTCACCATTAGGAAGCCTTTCTTGTAGAAAATTTGTCAAACATTCCTTCAAGCCTTCCACATCTTTCTTCAAATCTTCAATGTTGTCATTCTTCAAATCACGATTAACATTTCTTTTTTCTCATTATGAATTTCCTCTACTATCGTTTCACCATTAGGAAGCCTTTCTTGTAGCAACTTTTTCAAACCTTCCTTCCAACCTTCCATGTATTTCTTCTAGTCTTCAATGTTGTCTTTCATACCATCTATCTTATCTTCCATGCCTTTCTTTAAACCATCCATCTTATCTTATGTTACTTTTTGTGAGAGTGAAATTTGTTACACTTGGTCTCGTAATTTTGATATATCATGTTGCATTTCTTCCTCTTCTTCATGAGTCATGCTAGAGATTTTAGGTTTCTTACTAGGTGTTTCCATTTTCTTTCTTTGGGGAATCAATTAATGATAATAATAGTTCACTATGCCCTTTGAATTCCTTCAAACTAATTTTTCAAACCAAACTTATGCTAAATTTTAAAAAAACTACACACCTTTTTTCACTTTGTAGGAGTTCAATATTGAATCTACTGTATCTTTGCAATTTCAAATTTCCAAGGTCTGAAATTTCCTCCTACGGTATCCCTCTAAGTCAATCTTCTAAACTTGCAAGTATGATCAAGATTGGATTCTCCAAAGAAGAGTTATGCCAAATCTCCCGCGATGATCTGATTATAGATTAGTTTAGTATATAGAACTTATACAAAGTTCCACATGTCACTGCTGTGATCATAGGACCTGAAACTGATACATATAAATATACAGGCCTTCCTCTTTCCATAACTTCTTACGAAATTTCAATATGATGCTTAGAAACAAAGTTATGATGATTTTCCCTAGGTCACTTGTTTGAGATATAATTTGGGATCCTGCAAAAACCCTAACGTCCTTGGATCATATCTCTGATCATATAGGATGACAAATTCTAAAATTTGGACACCAGGTTTAGAGAGATTACAGTTCAAATGGGTTTATTTTTTAGCTTCTAAAACGTCACAGAAAACAAGTTATAGCGAAAATTCCACGATGACCAGTTTGGAGAAGCGAAACCCTAGAATCCAAACCTCTCATACCAATTGTTATGCAATGAGCTCACAAAATAGAAGAAGATATAGATAAATGCCTTCAAAATCAGCCTCTTCGAGGGGGAAACCTCCTTTACATTACACAAATGAACAATTCTTGGATGATACAAATGACAAAGCCTCCTTTCTATATATAGGAGTCTAATGGGTCACAATATAATCAAAGTTGACATAACAATAATAATATAAGGGCACAACAATAACAATAGTGGGCTTCAATGGGGCATAATAATAACAATATGGGGACAATAACGGCACAACAATAACAATAAGGGCTAAAATGAAAATAATAATGGGGGAATCACTAGTATTATGGGGACCTAACATTTTTGTACACAAATTTTATGTGTGGACTGATGAGTGTTTCAAAAAGATTTCAAAGTTTCAAATGAAAAAAATTGTATAATTGATAGAGTGCACCAAAATATTAGAGTCAATCTAAAAAACCAATTGAAAAAACAAAAAAGGAATTTTTTTAATAGACGATTGGAGTCTAAACATGGGATCAACAAGAAAGAGAGACTAATAGTTATAGTGAACACCTACATCTCTCTGCAAGGTTAGGATGATGATCTCCCTTGGTGTCTAGATTCTGGATGAGAGACTGCTCAAACTCTCCAAGGTCATAAGATCCATGCTGGTGTTTCATGGATTCCAATCTAGAGTTGGATTTGTTTGCAAAATAACTACATGAAATTTTGTTAGGAAAGAATCCATGACGATACAATACAATGAAAACATCATATAATTCATAAGAAATAGACATGGTTGTACCAGAGGCTATCCCATAAACTTATATGTTAGTATCTCTCTCACCCAATTCGTGTGTTTATGTTTTCAGTGGAACATATTCTGCTAGAAAAGAAAAATATCTCATAGTAATAAAACTAGTCCAAAACATCATGATTCAAAACCTTATTGGAGCATAATTATAAATGTTAATTAAAAAAAACATAAATAAAAGTTGTAGGAACAATCTCTTTAATATTTTTCCAAACGTAATCATCCAAGTAACAAAATAAACTAGCCAATTTGCGTAACCTTTTTTAAAGGCCATCTAAAGAATTCTGCACCCTTTATCTGTCTGGAAAACATGCTTCAGATAAAATCCCATTCTTCATGCTCTGTATATGGGAAAATTTCAGAATAACTAAGTCACACAGTTGGGAGTGCTGCAACCCTCAAACTAAGTTTTAAAGAAAGGATATACATCTAAAAATTATCGTGGGCTAAATTCCCAACAGTCATCCATTTTTTTTTTACTATCTCAACTAAGAGTAAATATACAAGACGAACTCCAAGCCAAGTTTTTTTAATTGGAATAAAACCATAAACAGGGTCAAACCTGAAAAAATAAAATTTAAAATAAAATAAAAATGAAATGAGAAAAAGAAATTTTGGCCCCTGGAAATCTAGAAGGAACAATAAGGTGGCAAAAGGAGAAGAACGACATTTTCATACCCTGTTGAGTAAACAAACCTGCAATAAAAAGATGGGGAAAATGAAGAAAAACTTGGTTAATAAAACAATGTCAGGGTTCATTTTAGTGAACTGGTACGAAAAGACAAAAAAAGTCAAGGGAAAACTATTAAGAAAAATAGGGGTTTATTACGTGTAACAAACATATTAACTCCCATTTACAAGGCGGTCTACCGAAAATCCTTTTCAGCTCCAGATTATTTTTATTTTATGGCCAACACCACAGGGAATCCATTAGGCATTTATATGGAAGCCCTAACTTGGTTAATGCAAAACATGTAAGGTAGGTGATAGAATAAAATTACTAGAAGAGTGATGATATTTCCGGTTGGGCACTAGTAAATTCTCCCTCACAACACTCCAATGATATCCTGCAGTTTCAATCAAAAGAAAATCATGATTCAAAAACTAATTGAACCATGAAAACCAAAGAAAGAAAAAAATGAAACCAAGAAGCGAAGGTACAATTGTTTACCTCAAAATAACTAAAGCCGAGGCAAATGAGAAATTCCATTTCAGTGTGGAAAAGGGATGTCACCACTACTCCTAGGTTGAATGGTTGGGTTTCCTTCTAAGAACCATTAGGAACCGATCCCCTCTCACACACAGGAGGTGAAGAATTAAGGATTTTTCGTGCCTTTTCCCCCAAAACAGTTGCCAAAACAAACCTGCACTTAGCAGTCATTGGATACTTTAGGGTAAAACTGTATGGCTGCAATTTAATCCATGTCCAAGAGGACACTAGAGAGTCTCTAGATACTTCAAACTCAGAGGAAACATCATAGAATAAAAATTACAATAAGTTTAATATTTTCCATTTGACTTACCGGAGAGTTAAATGATGTTTTCATGAAAAGTTGAGTAATGTATTCTCATTTTCTTCCACATAGCTTTCCTAAACCTTAAGTATTGTTAGATCAACAATATACCAATGACAAGACGGATTACCACTACCATGGTTAGGTGGGATTGTTTCATGGGAAAAATTAATAATCACATGTGCAATGGAATATGAATTGTAGTTTTGACTATATGATGCAGGAGCATTTGACCTGTTAGAAAATTATATATTACAGAGCAATGGAATACATAAAATATTGCAGAAATATAAACAAAAAAAAATCATAGAACAAGAGAGACACAGATATACGTGGTTCACCCAGTTTGGGCTACATCCATGGAGAAACAGTCAGTCCTTCTTTTATTATATTATCCAGCAAACTGAAGAGATACAACCTACAGCAAATCCGTTGTAACACTCTCTTCGCTCTCAATCTCCTCTCTCTTCCTCACTCAGAATACAGATATACATAGATGCAATACAATTCCCTCATATATAGTGAGGGGTCACCTTCTAAGGCAAAAAACCCTAAATTAAACATAACTTCTACCGTCAGATCATCCGCCTAATGAACAACCCAAATTGACTAGAAATTACTAGACTTTTACAAGGCAATTTTACATCTATTTTTAGCTTCGGGGGCGCTGCCCCCGAACCCCCACCAAGGGACCGTGAAGAAAACAAAGTTCCTTCTAAAAATTAATTACTCTAGAAAACATGGAATATATAGATATCCATTAAGGACATAAATATTATATTAAAATGAATAAGAATAGAATGAATTATTTACAAATGAGAATGAGAGGCTTGCTTATATACCAAGCAAGTGTCTCTTCATGAATAGTCATGTCCTATTAGACATGCCTCTTCAACCTAATTACTAGCTTAACTAACTATTATTTATGATTATTATCTTTTACATTATATTTATAGTATTTATATATTTTATTTGTTACATTGCCTCCTTCCTCAAAAAGCTTTGTCCTCAAAGCTTGTTGATGACAAAAAGATTGATCTCTTTTTTGGCTTCAAGTGTCTTTCTATCTTGGAACAATCATCTTCGTCAATACAAGCTGATATGATCTTCTTAGAGACAAATAGAATTATCACACTGAGAAGGGATCAGACCATCCTAGATTAATCTTTTGTGTAATATTATGACCACTGGAATTTTGTAATGACTTGTTAGGATAAGACGGGAACGAGCTTACATCACTATTATCTAGAACATCAATTTATTGTTTCTGGTTTGGATGGTCCTGATACGTAGCCTGGTTGAGTTGTCTACTCTCAAGATTCAGATTTCAATATAAAGTTTTTAGATTTTCTTTTGGCGAAGATGTTATTTAATTGGTTATGGAACATTCACTTGGGATGTCTATTATCTAAACTACAACATCTACGTGTGTCATTTCTTCAACTGACTTGTCTTCTTGAGTTGTCATATTCACGGGGTCCGTATTCGTTCCCTTATTTTCAACTTGAATGGTTGCGACTGGAGATTCTGATACTTCTACTCGAATGACTTGTTCCAACTTATCTTTTAATGCTTCCTTATCCTCCTTAAGTTTCTTAGTTTGATTGAGCAAACTTTAATTATGGTTTCTCAAACGTAAAAGTTCTTTGGTTTTTGATTCATCAACCTTATTTTCAGTGTTTTGAATCTTAAGTTTTTCCTCTTTTAGATCTCTGATTTGTGCTAATAAATTTTTAATAATGTTCTTTAAATGCAAATTTGCCTCTTCTTGTTCTAATAAATGCTACTTGAGTTCTTTCTTTGAGACTGTAGTCTTCTTCACTTGTGCCAGTAATTTTTCGAAATGGTCCTTGAGACAAGAAATTCCTTCATCCTTTTCCATTATTTCTTTGTAATGTATATTCACAAGAATTTTATGTTTGCATTCTAACACATCCTTGATTTGTTGAATTTTGGCTATTTTATCATTCTCTTGATCTTTTAACTGCACTTTCTCGGTACACTGGATAACATCATTTTGTGGAAGTGATGATGGATATAGAGAATCGAAGAAGGAATTCATTCTCTTTCTCTCCTCAGCCCGTCGCTCCATTCTTGTAATTAATTGTTCTATATCTCTTGCAATTGATTGTTTGTGTTCCCAACTCAGGGATTCCATATTTTTTTCTTTTTTTTTTTAAATTTACTTCTCTCTTTCAAATATTCTCTTCTTCTTCTTCTTCTTCTTTTGTTCACTCTTTTAAGAATTTTTTTATATAATAATAATTTCTTTTAATATACATAATTATAAATTATATATAGTATATAATTTTAATTTATATATATTATAAAATTATAATTATATAAAATTTATATATACTTTTTTGAAACCCACTTTTCCTTTTATATGTAACTATATAAGGCTTATATAGTATCCTTTTTTATAATTATAATAATATTTTTTTCCTCAGAAAATTTGGATGAGACGTGACTCTTGGTATGCTCACAATCTTTAGATTTGAACGATTAAAATTATTTAGATCACACCTTTTTTCTCCAATCTTATCAAAATATCTTTTACTTTTAAAATATTATTGGCTATTACCATGGGTTGTTTTTAAAACCTCCTGTAAACAGTAATATTTACCTTTCATGTAAGAGCTTTTGTATCCTTGTTTTTTCTTTAACATTTAAAATACCATGGGCTATTACCATGGGTTGTTTTTAAAACCTCTGTTAAAATGTTCTCCACGTAAAAAGTAAAACGTATTTCTTTTGTTTTTTTTTTGTTTTTTTTTTTTTTCTTTTGACTTTTTAAAACACCATGGGCAATTACCATGGGTTGTTTTTAAAACCACGGGCTTCTCTACGTAAAATGTTTTAAATATACTTGGTATGAGATTTTGTATCCATTTTGTTTTTTCTTTTACTTTTTTTCTTCTTCTTCTTTTAATTTATTTACTTATATATTTTTTTCTTTTTTGGTTAATTTTTTTTTTATATGGCCAAAGGCCTAGAAAAACAGAGAAAATGAGAAACTCCCAACTATTGAGCAAAATGCTTCAATTATTACGGCAAAAAGGTTGACGAATTTTGATAGTCAAAGACTTGGATCGGAGAACGAGCTTTGTGCACAGGTCAAACAACCTAGAGAACTGAATTGCTCTGATACCAAATGAAGCGAACAAAGTTCCTTCTAAAAATTAATTACTCCAAAAAACATGGAATATATAGATATCCATTAAGGATATAAATATTATATTAAAATGAATAAGAACAGAATGAATGATTTACAAATGAGAACGAGAGGCTTGCTTATATACCAAGTAAGTGTCTCTTCATGAAGAGTCATGTCCTATTAGAGATGCCTCTTCAACCTAATTACTAGCTTAATTAACTATTATTTATGATTATTATATTTTACATTATATTTATATTATTTATATATTTTATTAGCTACAGACCACTGGCCCCCAGACCCCCACGGGGGGGGGGGACAAGTCGCCCCCGCACCCCCTCGAGTGGAGGGGTGTATAGTCTTCCTGGGGTATACATCTGGCTAAAACCTTTGAATACAGAAGATAATCAGGCTCCACACCCAACAATCTCCCACTTGGATACTGATTATAGCAACTCCATTGCTGCTTCATTTTCTAGACAATGACTCCACCTTGGACCTGGCTGTTTCTCACATCATACTTGAAGACCAATTGAAACTGAGCAGATTCTCAATTTCTCCGAGGTTACAACTTTTGTTAGCATATCTGCAGGATTCTGGCTAGTGTGTATCTTTTCTAGCTTCAACTATCCATCTTCCAATGATGACTGTATGAAATGGTACTTGAGATGTATATGTTTAGTCTTCGAATGAAATGTAGAGTTCTTCGCAAGATGTATGGCACTCTGGCTGTCACTGTATAACCTGCCCAACTCCTGCTTCTTACCCAATTCATCCAGAAACCTTTGTAGCCAAATCATATCTTTACTAGCCTCTATAGAAGCAACATACTCTGCTTTTGTTGTTGAAAGTGCAACAACACTTTGGATTTTTGAAACCCAACTGACAACTATTCCACCTACAGTAAATACATATCTTGTAGTGCTCCTCCTGTTATCTCTATCACCTGCCATATTTGCATCAACTTATCCCTACAGAGCAATGTTTGAACCACTAAAGCATAATGCTTGATTTGTGGTACCTCTCAAATACCTAAGAATCCACTTCACTGCCATCCAATGTTCTTTTCCTAGATTGTTCATGTACCTGCTTACAACTCCCACTGCATGTGCAATATCAGGCCTTGTGTAGACCATTGCATACATTAAGTTTCCAATTGTTGATGCATATGGAACTTTAGACATATGAGCCATTTCTTCTTGAGTCTTGGAACACACCTCCTTACTTAATTTGAAATGGCTAGCCAAAGGTATACTAAATGTTTTTTCATTCTGCATATTAAACCTTTTGAACACCTTTTCTATGTACTCACTTTGAGACAATGTTAATTTGCGATTCTTCCTGTCTCTAGTTATTCTCATACCAAGGATTTGTTTTGCAGCACCCAAATCCTTCATTGCAAATGAGTTTGCAAATTTCCTTTTGAGCACATTTATTTCCTACATGTTAGAACATGCAACAAGAATATCATCTACATACAATAACAATATAATATAGCTGCCATCATTTTGCCTTTTGAGATAAACACAATGTTCAGAGTGACATTTAGTATAACCTTGTCCAGACATAAACCTATCAAATTCTAGATACCACTGCCTTGGAGCCTTTTTTAAGCCATACAAGCTCTTCTTCAACCTGCACACTAGTTTCTCCTTCCCTTTTACCTCATATCCTTGTGGCTGCTGCATATATATCTCTTCCTCCAAATCCCCATGGAGAAAGGCTGTCTTTACATCTAACTACTCAAGATGCAAATATTGAGCAGGTCCCCATACATCTGTATGCACAAGCTCTAATTTTTCGCTCTTCTTTTCTTTCCCAACTGTAAGGAATATGACTCTCCTCTATTTTCCATAAATACAATTCTCACAGAATTTTAAATCAACATTCTTCAAACCTGGCAACAAATTTCTTGATTAAAGAATCTACATCCCCTTCTCACTCATGTGCCCGAGCCTATGGTGCCACAATGTCGTATCTTCTCCTGTAAAGGTTAAAGCATTAACATAATTAGAAATACTATTGCATAAATACAATGTACCAACCTTTTCTCCTTTTGCTATTACCAAGGATCCTTTAGTGACCTTCCAAGTTTTATCTGTGAAAGTACTTATGCAACCTTCACCTCCCAACTGCCCTGTTGAAATCATATTTTTCTTTAGATCTGGAACATGCCTTACATTCTTCAATAGCCACTGATTTCCATTTTTCTATTTTGTGAAAACTATACCCATTCCAATGATTTTACAGGGTTTATCATCACCCAATCGAACTTGTCCAAAATATCCTTGAACATAATCATGAAAATGTTTCTAACCATGTGTGGCATGGAATGAGGCCCCTAAATCTACCACCCAGGCATCAATAATATTTTCTAATGAAAGAATTAGAGCATCTTGCAACACATCACCTATTACATTCACTTCATGATTAGCTTCTTGCTGCTCGTCTCCTTCTTTTCCCTTCTAAGACCTGTAGTCTTTTTTTAGGTATCCTTTCTTCCCGCATTTCCAGCACACTATCCCTGATCTAGACTTGGATCTGCCTTTTCTTGACTTATTGCAATATCCTGAGCTCTTTCCTCTTTCCATTTTTCTTCCCCTAGTCTTTGCAGTCAAAGCATTACCTGATGTCTTACCGGAGCTTTTCTGTTGCATTTCATCACTAAGGATTGCACCGACAACATCATCAAACTTTAGAGTACTAGATCCAGAGACAGAGTTACTAACAGCCATAATGAAACCATTCCAACTTTCTGGCAATGAGCACAGGAATAATAGAGCCCTAACTTCATTATCAAAATTTACCCCTACAAAACTTAACTGACTTGTAACTGTATTAAAATCATTTAAATGATCAGCAACAGATCCACCTTCTGACATCTTCATATTAAATAAACACTTCATAAGAAATACCTTATTTGAGGTCGATGGTTTTTCATATAGTTTGGCCAATGTCGACATTAAACCATGTGTTGTCATTTCCTTTGAAATATTAAACACTACAGACACTGCTAGGCATGACTGTATTGTTCCAAGTGCCCTTTTGTTGAGAATATCCCATTCTGTGTTTGTCATACTCATCGGCTTCTTTTTCTTTCCACTCAATGGTAGGTACAAATCTCTCTGATATAAATAATCTTCCATCTGCATCTTCCACAGCTGGTACTTTTGGCCGTTGAATTTTTCGACCCTAAACCTACCATCTTTCACCGCTCCCACTCGAACAAGGAACCCTTCTCTCCTATGAGTTTATCAGCCAAATAGACCTTCAGCTCTGATACTAGTTATTAGAAAATTATATATTACGGAGCCATGGAATACATAAAATATTGTAGAAATATAAACACAAAGAATGCATAAAATAAGAGAGACGCAGATATACGTGGTTCACCCAGTTTGGGCTACATCCATGGAGAAACAACCAATCCTTCTTTTATTATATTATCCAACAAACTGAAGAGATACAACCTATAGCAGATTTGCTGTAACACCCTCTTCATTCTCAATCTCCTCTCTCTTCCTCACTTAGAATATAGATATACATAGACACAATACAATTCCCTCATATATAGTGAGGGGTTGCCTTCTAGGGCAAAAAACCCTAAACTAAACATAACTTCTACCGTTAGATCATCCACCTAATGAATGGCCCAGATTGACTAGAAATTACTAGACTTTTACAAGGCAATTTTACATCTATTTTTAGCTTCGAGGGTGCTACCCCCGAACCCCTGCCAGGGGACTGCTGGCCCTTGGACCCCCCAGCCAGGGGGGATTTACCCCTTCAGACCCCCGAGGGGGGGACAAGTCCCCCCCGCACCCCCTCGCGTGGAGGGGTGTATAGTCTTCCTGGGGTATACATCTAGTTAAAACCTTTGAATACGAAGATAATCAGGCTCCACACCCAACATGACCCCCCTTAATCAAAAGGGGAATCCAAAGTGGAGAATGAGAGGAGATGGACCATCGAAGATGAACAAGGGACAATTCGGTTTAAACAAAGCTAATTAGGTGAAATGGATAAAATTCTCGAGGAGACTTATTAAATGTAATCTGTCACATATGTACACATATAGAGAGATTTAGGGGTTGTTAGAGGATTGATCAGATCCTTTTGTGATCCAATCCAATATTTCTTATATATTATGAACCTGTGCGTTCAATAGAATAGGGAGAATACAGAGTGAGATATAGAGATTTTTAAGACAGAGATAGATAAAATGTAGTCGAGAGGAGAACTTGTTCCTAAGGCTGAAATGCCTTAGATCTGTAATCATATCATGTGTAATATGAAATAGTGTGTCTTCAATGTTGAACTGTGCACATGTGTGTGGTCATAGATAGTCTATGTGTTCAAATGTTGCAGGTTTGATCGACCATAAATCAATAAAAGGATGGATGGCGATCCAAAGATACTAAATGAAAGTTATGCATGCTTTGATAGACTATGGTAGAACTGTGTTTTAACAAAGAAATCCATCGCAAGCAAGTGAGATTAAGTTAGGGAGTAGATCAAAGTGGAGGATAGAGCCTTTATATTGTATCAGAGAAGTTGTGTGTTAGTGGACTGACTATGGAGTAGTGCAATCACTGATAGCGATATATCACATCACAAAGGGTCATGAGTTATAAACTTGGCCTTATGTATTTTGCAATTGTGATGATGCAATGTGATCTTGACCGTCAGATTGAGAGTCAGGATCGACGGTCGTGATCTAATTGTTGGTCGCTAAACACAGAGGCTAAGCGTGAAGGATAGTGGATGTGTCGAAATGTCGATATCGATGATAAGCTGATGAAGCCAATCAGTGAATGAAGATCGGGCTGATAGGAGATCGGAGCAGTGCAGTGGAAACGCTAGAAGGTGTGGAATCGAAAATTTTATGAATGCAGATTTATAATTTTTTAGGTCTAGCTATGCGTTCGAAGCGGGGTTTTCCCTTCATTCCTGTGTATTTCGATAATTTTATTGTCCCAGGGTTTTTATGGAAAAAGCACATCAATGAACACTCCTGATAGTGTAGTAGGCTCCGATAAGTTTAAGTGCTTCCAGTTTTAAGGCTTAAAGCCTTAAATAAAATGCTTCTGATAGGGTTTGTGGGCCCATAACCCACAGGCCTCAGGATCAAAATTTATAAATGAGAGAGATTTTGGCTATACCCAAAAATCTCCTTTCATCATTTGGTATCAGAGCCGGGAAAGGGTTTCCTGCGAGAAGGAAGAAGAGTGCAAGTAGAAAGAGAAGGAGGTACGGTTATTTAAAGTGGGAGAGTTTGTGGTCTTTACTTTTGTGCAGCAAACAACAGCAAAAGGTGAGAAGACTTGCAGCAACCTAGAGCAAGGTGTGCTAAATTGGTTCCAGAGGAGAGAACTAGAAGGACACCAAAGGTCTAAGCTCAGGGGAGAAACCTTGCTGAGGTATTGTGTAGCAGAGAAGACTGTTACTGTAGAGGTTGGTTGCAGGTGACAAAAGATCATGAAGGTAGTTCCATTGAGAAGTGGGTCGAATTGCTAAGGATAAGGAGAAGCATATGACTAGGAGGTCATAAATTTTTTTGCCTCACAAAATTTATAAATGAAAGAGGTTTTCGCTATACCCAAAGGAGCATCTGACCCCCCTTAATGAAAACGGAAATCCAAAGCGAAGAACGAGAGGATGTGGACCATCGAAGTTGAACAAGGGACAATTCTGTTTAAACAAAGCTAATTAGGTGGAATGGATAAAAGTCTCGAGGAGACTTATTAAATGTAATCTGTCACATATGTACGCATATAGAGAGATTTAGGGGTTCTTAGAGGATTGATCGGATCCTTTCCTGATCCGATCCAATATTTTTTATATATTATGAACCTGCGTGTTCAATAGAATAGGGAAAATATAGAGTGAGATATAGAGATTTGTAAGACAGAGATAGATAAAATGTAGTCGAGAGGAGAACTTGTTCCTAAGGCTGAAATGCCTTAGATCTGTAATCATATCGTATGTAATATGAACTAGTATGTCTTCAGTATTGAACTATGTGCATGTGTGTGTTCATAGATAGTCTATTGTTCAAATGTTGCAGGTTTGGTCAACCATCGATCACTGAAAGGATCGATGGCGATCCAAAGATACTAAATGAAAGTTATGCATGCTTTGACAGACTATGGTAGAACTGTGTTTTAACACAGAAATCCATCGAAGGCAAGTGAGATTAAGTTAAGGAGAAAATGGACAAGAATGCACAGGAGCCGTTGAGTCTAGACGATCAACAGACTAGATCAAAGTGGAGGATAGAGCCTTTATATCGCATCAGAGAAGTTGTGTGTTAGTGGACCGACTATGGAGCAGTGCGATCACCGATAGCGATATATCGCATCGCAAAGGGTCATGAGTTATAAACCCTGACCTTATGTATTTTGCAATTGCAATGATGCGATGTGATATTGACCGTCGGATCAAGAGTCAAGATCGATGGTCGTGATCTAATCGTCGGTCGGTAATCGTAGAGGCCAAGTGAAAAGGACAGTGGATGTGCCAAAATGCCGATATCGACAATAAGATGATGAAGGCAATTGGTGATTGGAGATCAGGCTAATCGAAGATTGGAGTAGTGCTATGGAAAGGTTGGAAGGTGCAGAACTGATGATTTTATGAATGTGGGATTATAACTTTTGAGGTTCGGCTATGTGTTCAAAATAGGGTTTTCCCTTCATTCCTTTGTATTTCGATAATTTTATTGTCTCGGGGTTTTTATGGCAAGAGCGCATCAATGAACGCTCTTGAGAGTGTAGTAGGCTCCGATAAGTTTAAGTGCTTTCAGTTTTAAGGCTTAAAGCCTCAAATAAAATGATTATGATTGGGTTTGTGGGCCCATAACCCACAAGCCTCAGGATCAAAATTTATAAATGAAAGAGGTTTTGGCTATACCCCAAAATCTCCTTTGATCATTTGCTATTAGAGCTGGGAAAGGATTTCTTTGCGAGAAGGAAGAAGAGTGCAAGAAGAAAGAGAAGGAGGTACAATTGTTTAAAGTCGGAGAGTTTGTGGTCTTTACTGTCGCACAGCGAATGACAACGGAAGGTGAGAAGACTTGTAGCAACCTAGAGTAAGGAGTGCTCAATTGATTCTAGAGGAGGGAACTAGAAGGATTCTGAAGGACTAAGCTCACGGGAGAAAGCTTGGTGAGGTATCGTGTAGCAGAGAAAACTGTTACTACAGAGGTTGGTTACTGCTCAAAGAAGATCATGAAGGTAGTTCCATTTAGAAGTGGGGATAATTGATAAGGATAAGGAGAAGCATATGACTAGGAGGTCATAAATTTTTGTTCCTTAGGAGTTTGATGCAGGAGCATCTGACCCCCATTAATCAAAAGGGGAATCCAAAGCGGAGAATGAGAGGATGTAGACCATCGAAGCTGAACAAGGAATAATTCTGTTTAAACAAATCTAATTAGGTGGAATGGATAGAAGTCTCGAGGGGACTTATTAAATGTAAGATGTCACATATGTACACATATAGAGAGATTTAGGGGTTGTTAGAGGATTGATTGGATCCTTTCGTGATCTGATCCAATATTTATTATATATTATGAACCTGCGTGTTCAATAGAATAGGGAGAATATAGAGTGAGATATAGAGATTTGTAAGACAGAGATAGATAAAATGTAGTCGAGAGGAGAATTTGTTCCTAAGGCTGAAACGCCTTACATCTGTAATCATATCGTGTGTAATATGAAATAGTGTGTCTTTAGTGTTGAATTGTGCGCATGTGTGTGTTCATAGATAGTCTATGTGTTCAAATGTTGCAGGTTTGATCGACCATCGATCACTGAAAGGATCGATGGCGATCCAAAGATACTAAATGAAAGTTATGCATGCTTTGACAGACTATGGCAGAACTGTGTTTTAACACAGAAATTCGTTGAAGGCAAGCAAGATTAAGTTAAGGAGAAAACAGACGAGAATGCACAGGAACCGTTGAGTCTGGACGATCAGCCGACCAAATCAAAGCAGAGGATAGAGCCTTTATATTGCATCAGAGAAGTTGTGTGTTAGTGGACCAACTATGGAGTAGTGTGATCGCTGACAGCGATATATCGCATCACAAAGGGTCATGAGTTATAAACGTTGGCCTTATGTATTTTGCGATTGTGATGATGTGATGTAATCTTGACCGTCGAATCGAGAGTCAGGATCGACAGTTGCAATCTAATCGATGGTCACTAATCACAAAGGCCAAGCACGAAGGATAGTGGATGTGTCAAAATACCAATATTGACAATGTTAGTGTCAGTCTTTGAAGCCTTCGTCCAGTGATCAAACATGCTCTCACAAAGTGGTCTTAGGGTGTCAAAGTCAAATTTTGTCATTTCAGTGAGTCTTCAAGAAACATTTGGTCTCTAGGTATTAGGTCTAGGGTTTGTTTTCACTCCTTCTAGAGTTTTCCAAGTGTCAGTCCATGTCACCATTCAGTTGAGTGTACCATCATTCAAAGAGTTTTCATCATCATTTCAGGTTCCAATGGGTCATTTTACACCTTGTTCGTGCTTCAGTTGTACATTGGTAAGGCTCATTTCCCTCTCCTAGGGTTTTGAAGGTAATTTCTCTTGGATGGTCAAATAATCAACAAAACTTGTGTCCCGATGTTCATACACCTTCCCCTATCCTTAATGTACCTTATTAAACATTTTCCATCACTGATATCCCTCAGATTCCTCATTTGCCCACAAACCCTAGTTTCTTGCTACAATTTGACAATTTTCTAGGCTAGGCCTATGTTTTTCCCTTTTGGACCCTTTCCCCTCACTCAATATTTGAAATTCCACTTTCGCCTCTTTCTTAACATCCCTCCCTACTTCCCAAAATTTTCTCAAGAATTTAGAAGCCCCTTATCCCCTTAATTTCACTTTATTTCGACAAATCCCCTTTTCTACACATCGGGATAGGTTTTACTCAAATGTTGTTTCTAAGAAAGGGAAAATTAATTTGGAAAATGTGAGAGAGACGTTTCTCCACAATAGGCCAAGGAAGAAAAACCTTCTTCACTTTTTACACAGGTGTCACGGTTTTAGAGAAATGTCAAAAATACAAGTTGCCTCAGGAGAGTTAATGCACCTCTAAAGTGACCTTGGGAAAATCAAGATTTCGCCTAGCTTGGTTGGCCAAATGAATTTCTTGATGTGTGAAGTGATAACTAGACACAAATCTCTTTCCAATGAGCTATCATGAGCTCAATTTGGAGTTGAGAAAGACCTTTAAAAGTTGACTGCAACAACACTCTACATTTAGGCAGCCTCATTTTGCACATTTTGACCAGTCATGGGAGATTTGACTTTTGACAAGGCAAATGACCTCCAAATTGGAATATTAAAAATTTTCTAGAAATTAGACTCAATAAGTTTCTCACAAGATATCCTTCATCCAACTTGGACATCGGGAAGGCCTCCAAAACTTGATCTGAAAGCGGCACTACGTGTAGAATCAGTGGTTCTGCGAATAGAAATTTTCAACAAAGGCTTTTCCAACAGGTGGCGCTACGCTTTTGATGGGGGCCTCCATTTGCAAAAATGTTTACAATTTTGGAATCAGCATGAAAAGTTGTGCATGCTTAGAAATGCCTAAGAAATTTTGACAAGTTCTGGACCTCTAGAAGGGCCAAAAACACCCAAAAAGTGCCCTCTCTGCCACTTTTTTTCCACACAAGAAGCAGTCTTGGGAGATTTCATTTTTGGAGGGGAAAATGGACTCCAAATAAAACAATTCAAGTTGTCCCAGAAATTATACTCAGCAGTCTTTCCAATGAGCTATTCGTCACCTGATTTGGACTTCGGGAAGCCTTCCAAAACTAGCCTAGAAAAAGTGTTATGCATAGGATCAGTGGCGCCGTGCATAGGAGAAATTTTGCTAGTTTTGCCTATTTGTTTAGAATTTTACCCAGTTTAGCTGTCAGTTGACTTTTTCTTCTCCCATTGGTAAATTAATGATGTAATATGATGTGACATAATTTACTATGATGTAAATATGATGAAAAATCACTTGAGGGGGTAGATACATCATTTAGAATTGCTTGGAGGATGAATGAATTAGTTTCCATAATATTAGAGGCAAGTTGTTCCACTGCCTATTTTGTAGTTCCTAGTTTAAATGTTGTTGAAACAACTCCTTAACTCATGGATTCGAGCCCTGATGGCTAGCATAGGTGGTTTGATGCCTATATCTTGTACTTTCTTAGTCATTTTTCAAGGTTGGACTCTTGTGGATGCATTGAGCACTATTATAAATCAGTTCTACAGTTTGGCAAGGAAATGAGCCAGGGTTTTGCAGAAATTTCTGGGATTCTTGTGGTAATGTGAATTAGCATTTTTTTCTCCTCTTTTATTTAGTTTATCTTATGTGGATATGTGCCAGCATCTCTCTTTTTCTACATAACTAAATGAATCAAGATTAAAGGGTGGAATCCATTGATGTTCAGTGCTCTGCCTTGGAGTTTTATTTAGTTCTAGCTATTTTCTACTATTTGAAGAGGACTCATGAAACTTGCATGCCCTCTCCAACTCCTCACCAGTCTTTAGACTCACCATCACATTCATTTCAAAGTGCTAAAACACTTTCCTACCTCGCCCCACAGAAACCTCTACAAATCTGTGTTGATTTCCTGGACCCAAAGTTGCCTTCCTCATCTGATCCAGCAACCAACCATTAAAATCAATCAAAATCCTCTGAGCATATACCTAGCCTAAAATTAGTATTCATACCAGTCATCTCAAGCCTTACTTGACATATTTTCTTTGAGATTGACAATGAGAGAGCCCTCTCTTGACCCGGTAGGGCTAGCTACCAGGTTAAGTTTGGTTTGGTGTTACCCTAGACCTGCCTTTCTCAGCCTGAGGTCGATCTAGGCACTAACATAGTGGCGACCATACTGGGGAACGTAGTTTTATGTTCCTCAGGGAAATGTAATCAAGTTCAGATCTGATTGTTGATGGTGGACAATGATCAAACACTGGAAAGGCTGAAATCATTCACCCGTCGATTCCAAATCAGTTTTGAGATCAGATCCAAGGACTCCACTGGAGGATGAACCTAACCAGCAGAAACATGAAAGGACAATATGGACAGATCAGGTATTCAGGTTGAAATTTCATCCAAGACATTATGTTCTTTGTTATAAATCATTTCTTCTCTTTTCCTGAGAATGTCGAGAAGGCTTTGCAAAGTATATTGTATTTGAGAAAAGATCCCCGGCTTGCATTTGACCTTCGCTTTGAAGATTGTGAATACCAAATATTTGCATGCCTTTGGTCTTGATAAAGACCTTTTTTCTGAATCTTGTGATGATCGTCTTCAAACTGATGAGCCTCAAGAGAGCAAGACTGATTCTACACCTTCTGTACATACTCCTATACCTTGTAAAATTCCAGATTGATACAAGCCTCTAATTTTACCTCCTATTTCCCATTCTTTCCCTAAAAATCATGACCTATATCTACCAAGATTTGATGGTGACTGTGACAACATCACTACTGAGAGACATGTATTGAATTTTGAGTCTTTTCTTGACCTTTTTGAAGTTGATGAACAAGATGTTAGTATTAGGCTTTTTGCTCTTTCTTTGTAAGGCAAAGTCAAGAGTTGGTTCAAAACCCTACCTGATGTGAGCATCTCAAATTTCTAGCAGTTCGTCAAAGTATTCCTCGATAGGTGAGTGGTCAGACAGAACCCTTTCTTGATTATAGAAGAGTATAACCAGCTGAAAAGATTGCCAGGGGAGACAGTACAACAATTTTCTACCAGATTTAACCAAGTCTGTTTTCGATGCCAGTTAATATAAGACCTCCTCGTGGATCCACTCTCTTGCACCACCTGGAAGCCTTTGATTTGGAAATGGAGTTTCAGCTAAGGGAAAGGAACCTTGGAACACTTGAAGAGATGAAAAATAATGTAGTAGATGTAGAGGCTAATTTGTTGATCAGAAGGGAAATGTTGAAGGAAGAAGAGGTGAAGAACATAGATCTAGAGGAATCGACATCTTTAGAGGTAAAGCTCGACATTTTGGTAAGTGCAGTGGAAGAGATGATGTAGAAGATCACTACAAGGAATGAGTATGATGTTCAAGATCATGGCTTGTTGATTGAAGAAGAACAAGTTGTTGATCCAAAACATTTTCTTTCTTATCCCAGTTGTCATAGATCTGATAATGATTGTTTTATAGATCATCTTGGAGAAGAGAGATCTATTGATATGACATGTATGCTTGATGATGTGTTTTATACTGATGATTTGCCTAAGTTTGAATAGTATGATGATGATGATTATGTTCTCCAAACAGAAGCTAATCTTTCATACAAATCAACAGTTGGTTTGTGGAAGGAGGAAGTTCATTTTCAGCAGCTCGAATATAGTGATCAACCATTGCATATTAGCCATGGAAGTGAGGAGGAAAGTGCAGAAAATTTTGAAGTGAAGGATCTTTGCCTCTTTTTTTTGCTTCATTTCAATTTATCAGAGACAACTTTCATGCAATCAGAAATCAACTGTTGAAAAGTCTTGATCTGGACCATCTTGAGGGCAATGAAAACCTTGTTCAAGACTTCTCATATCCAGATTTGCAGCCCTAGAAGGCCATTGAATGTTAGGTTGTAGATGAAGACTTGGAAGCTGGACCATATGATCAAATGATGCAAGATGATTCCATACCATTTTGTTTTGAATCATTTTAGTTTTTTAAGGGAAATTTTCATAGTATATCTTCAAATGAGCAGCCTATAGAAAATCATGCAATCTCATTAAAACCAATAGAAAATGGGTTGCAATAGTCTTTTCAAGTTTTTCGTGATCCATTAGCTGATGTGTTAGATGATGTCTGTAGTCAAAGTCCTTCTCCATTAGCTACCTGTGAGCTTGAAACATGTACTGATACAAACTTGATTCGACAACTGGTTTCTTTGTCATTTTCAGCAGGAGTCTCATCAAAAAGCTCAGATGGAAGTTTGCATTCATGGTATGAGGAGAAGAAAAGTAATCCACTAGATTAGCTAAGTCCCAGTTTGCATGAATTTCAAGATCCTTATGCAGTGTTTTTGGAGTCAGATAGAGAATCCATATCATTCAACGGATCTGTTTACAAGTTTTCATGGGATTTTCCTTTCAGTAGTTCTTTCTTATTGTTCATAAGCAAGCACTTGTGGAGAATGCAAACAACAGCCAGAATGCTTACTTGGTTGCATTGGTTGTTTCATTTCACTTGATCAGGTGATGAATGGAATAGTTAGAGTAGGTTTTATTGAATAAGCTCTATTTTGAGCATATTTTCCAGTTTGTCAGTTGGGTTTTAGTATTGCATCAGTTTCAAGTCAGTTTGTGTCATCAAGTCGTCAGTTTTCAGTCATGCATTTCAGTTTGAGTTTTTTATTCCATTACCCAATGGATAAGGCACTGGTCTGCCCTCTCAAAGATCTTTGGTTCCTGGCACCTATAAGGAGCTACCATCCCCATTGGAGCCAATGTTAGTGTCAGTCTTTGAAGCCTTCGTCCAGTGACCAAACATGCTCTTACAAAGTGGTCTTAGGGTGTCAAAGTCAAATTTTGTCATTTCAGTGAGTCTTCAAGAAAAATTTGGTCTCTAGGTATTAGGTCTAGGGTTTGTTTTCACTCCTTCTAGAGTTTTCCAAGTGTCGGTCCATGTCACCATTCAGCTGAGCGTACCATCATTCAAAGAGTTTTCGTCATCATTTCGGGTTCTAATGGGTCATCTTATACCTTGTTCGTGCTTCAGTTGTACTTGGGTAAGGTTCATTTCCCTCTCCTAGGGTTTTGAAGGTAATTTCTCTTGGATGGTCAAATAATCAACAAAACTTGTGTCCTAATGTTCATACACCTTCCATATCGTTAATGTACCTTATTAAACACTTCCCATCACTGATATCCCTCAAATTCCTCATTTTCCCACAAAACCTAGTTTCTTGCTACAATTTGACAATTTTCTAGGCTAGGCCTATGTTTTGCCCTTTTGGACCCCTTACGCTCACTAAATATTTGAAATTACACTTTCCCCTATTTCCTAACATCCCTCCCTACTTCCAAAAATTTTCTCCAGAGTCTAGAAGCTCCTTATCCCCTTCATTTAACTTCATTTCAACAAATCCCCTATTGGACACATCAGGATAGGTTTTACTCAAATGTTGTTTATGAGCAAAGAAAAATGAATTTGGAAACAATGAGAGAGGTTTTGGTCCACCATAGACCAAGGAAGCAAATCCTTCTTCAGTTTTTACACAGGTGTTACGGTTTTAGAGAAATGTCAAAAATACAAGTTGCCTCAGCATAGTTAATGCACCTCTAAAGTGACCTTGGGAAAATCAATATTTCTCCTAGCTTGGTTGGCCAAATGACTTTATGATGTGTGAAATGATAAATAAACACAAAAAGATTTCCAATGAGCTATCATGAGCCTAATTTGGAGTTGAGAAAGACATTCAAAAGTTGACTGCAACAACACTCTGCATTTAGGCAGCCTCATTTTGCACATTTTGACCAGTCGTGGGAGATTTGACTTTTGACAGGGCAAATGACCTCCAAGCTGGAAAATTCAAGATGTTTTGGAAAGAAGACTCTATAATATTTCCATCAAGATATCCTGCATCCACTTTTGGACACCAGAAAGGCCTCCAAATCTTGATCTGAAAGTGGCGCTACGCATAGAATCAGTGGCGTTACGCATAGAAATTTTCAACATAGGCTTTTCCAATAGGTGCGTAGCGCCACCGGCGCTACGCTTTTGATGGGGACCTCCATTTGAAATAAAGTTTAAATTTTTGGATTTAGCATGAAAATTTATGCATGCTCAAAAATGGTTGAGAAATTTTGACAAGTTCTAGACCTCCAGAAGGGCCAAAAACACCCAAAAAGTGCCCTATCTACCACTTTTTTGCCACACAGGAAGCAGTCTTCTGAGATTTCATGTTTGGAGGAGAAAATGGACTCCAAATCAAAAAAATCAAAGTTTTCCCAGAAAGTAGACTCACCAAGCTTTCCAATGAGCTATTCAACACCTCATTTGGACTTCGGGATGCCTTCCAAAACTGGCCAGGAAAAAGTGCTATGCATAGGATCAGTGGTGCTGCGCATAGGAGAAATTTCGCCCAGTTTAGGTATCAGTTGACTTTTTCTTCTCCCATTGGTAAATTATTGATGTAATATGATGTGATATGATGTACTATGATGTAAATATGATGAAACATCACTTGATGGGGTAGATACATTAGTTAGAATTGCTTGGAGGATGAATGAATCAGTTTCCATAATTTTAGAGGCAAGTTGTTCCACTGCCTATTTTGTAGTTCCTAGTTTAGATGTTGTTGAAACAACTCCTTGACTCATGGATTCTACCCCTGATGGCTAGCATAGGTGTTTTGATGCCTATATCTTGTACTTTCTTAGTCATTTGTCAAGGTTGGACTCTTATGGATGCATTGAGCACTATTGTGAATCAGTTCTACAGTTTGGCAAGGAAATGAACCAGGGTTTTGCAGCATTTTGTGCGATTCTTGTGGTAATTTCAATTAGCATTGTTTTCTCCTCTGTTATTTAGTTTATCTTATGTGGATATGTGCCATCATCTCTCTTTTTCTGCATAACTAAATGAATCAAGATTAAAGGGTGGAATCCATTGATGTTCAGTGTTATGCCTTGGGGTTTTATTTAGTTCTAAATGTTTTCTACTATTTGAAGAGGACTCATGAAACTTGCATGCCCTCTCCAACTCTTCACCAGTCTTTAGACTCACCATCACATTCATTTCAAAGTGCTAAAACACTTTTGTACCTCGCCGCACAGAAACCTCTGCAAATCTGCATTGATTTCCCGTACCCAAAGCTACCTTCCTCACCTGACCCATCAACCAACAATTAAAATCAATCAAAATCCTCTGAGAATATACCTAGACTAAAATTAGTATTCATACGAGTCATCTCAAGCCTTACTTGCCATATTTTCTTTGAGATTGACAAGGAGAGAGCCCTCTCTCGACTTGGTAGGGCTAGCTACCAGGTTAAATGTGGTTTGATGTTACCCTAGACCTGCCTTTCTCAGCCTGAGGTCAATCTAGGCAATAATTCGATGAAGCCAATCGGTGATCGGAGATCAGGGCAGCACTGTGGAAAGGCTGGAAGGTGCGGAACTAACGATTTTATGAATGCGGGTTTATAATTTTTGAGGTATGGCTATGTGTTCGAAGCAGGGTTTTCCCTTCATTCCTATGTATTTTGATAATTTTATTGTCATGGGGTTTTTATGGCAAGAGCGCATCAATGAACGCTCCTGATAGTGTAGTAGGCTCCGATAATTTTAAGTTCTTCCAGTTTTAAGTCTTAAAGCCTCAAATAAAACACTTTCGATAGGGTTTGTGGGCCCATAACCCACATGCCTCAGGATCAAAATTTATAAATGAAAGAGGTTTTGGCTATACCCCAAAATCTCCTTTCATCACTATACAAGGAGCCAATGTCCTAGTAAGTAATGAAAATTGTTATATAAATGAATTGCATATTCTAGGACTTATGGGTAACCAATTATAGTATATGTCTAAGGAAATTTTTGGTGGGTTACTACTGATCTCCCTTTTAATTCCCATTTAAATATAATGGCATCTTAGGATGTAAATGTAATTCGATACAACCATAGAAAAAAAATTGCAATAAGGAATAGTGAAAAATTTAGAAGGGGTTATGTACTTGTGAGACTATTGGTTTTTATAGAAAAACAAATTTGCAGTGGTGTGCCTATGTGTACAAAAATAACTTTTAAAAAAATTTGTTGATTGGAGGGTGACGTGACACTTAGGTAATAAGCCAAATCTATAAAAATAAAAGGAAGACCTACTCGAAAATGTAGAATTTAAACAAATTAAACCGAATTAATTTAAAAAACATCATGTATTTCTCAATGTTCATGTGTCATACCATTTTCACATTTTGATATCTAATGAAGCATGTATTTATCAATGTTCATGTGTCATAAAAAATATTAATAATGATAAAATTTGAAATTTAACAATGAAACTTGTTGTGTAAAATGATCAAAGTAATCCTCTCAAACACTAAAGGAATGCCTCTCCAATGTGACAAGAATGACTCTCTAGTAGGGAAAATTTCGGATCCATGGAAAACGCATTGAAGATCAACTACAAATGTGATTTTTTATCTCTAAACCAATGCCCAAAACAAGCTTAATGTCAAACAATAGCAAAGACTAAATAACGGTGAAATTGAGTTGAATTAGGTTTTGCATAGGTTTTAATATACGGAAGACAATAGGTAATACCCCACTACAAATGGCTGGGACACAATAGAGGTTTTTGGATTTTTTGTATGATGTGAAATCATATGCACAGGAGGCATGGACGTCCCCTCATCCAATGTGGTACATTCAGCCATCCACAACAAGATTGACCTAGTAATATTCAGGATGTATCCATGTTTACACCACTCTATTATCATCTAGAATATGTACCCAAGGTGCAAGTATATGTCCCAATGTTCAAGACATTCCATAACAGGGCCATAACCAAAGAAACAAAAGAATAAATTATGTTTAATACAAGGTGTAGAAAAGGGTAAAACAAAAGAGTGTGCTTGACTGAGAGAGCTGACTTTGTTAGGGACTAGATGGGTTGTAACCGTGATGGGAAATTTTAGAGACAGACCAACCCATACAAAACCTAGCTGTGCTATAGTTCTATAAGAAAAATGTTTAGTTGAGTGGATGGGATTAAAACAAAATTAAAAAGGCAAACTTGCAGTCAGAAATCATAGTTGCATGGATCATTCCAATGGAAAATGGAGTCCATCATAAGGTTTATTAATATTTTTGAAAGTTTTTAAATGTATATATCCATAAGTATAGAAAGTATGGCCATATCCATGGTTGGACCATATTTCTGCACCTCATGCCCAGATATGGCCATATTTGGTGGCTATATTGCAAACACAATTGGCTCATATAACGAACCATCCAAAATTGATGTTCTATATGTTTATGCTAGACTTACAATAGAAACAAAAGCTACAACAACAAATTAGAAAAATTTTCATCATATGGTGGACACTAAAAACAAGGACAAACAATGAAAACAAAAATAATATGACCACAATTATTCTTAAAAGAAACATGCTCAGTTCAACATTCTATTCTTAGAAAATTTCTAGTCAAATATTTTGGTAAATATATAAAATAAAATCTAGAAAAAATACTCTATATGTTAAAAAAATAGATAAAAATTACACAAATTCCATTTCTCTAGAATGAGAGCTTGAACCATGGCATGTAGGAGTAGGCTAAACTTGGAGAATGGCATGGAATGCTACAAATTTGATGTCCTGAATTTTGATTATCATAACAAATTCTTGTCCATAAATGGATAAAGTTTAGCATACAAATATGTATTTTCCATCAGAGGTGGCTAACAAATCCACATGGAGGATTTGTGTGGAGGAAAGGATGTGAACAATATGAATAATTCATGCACTCTTCACCTCTAATGTGAATTTTCACTGCACTCACTTAGGGCTTTCAATCTTTTCACTTTTCTTTTCCTACTATGCCATTTGCCTCCCCATATTTTGCATGACCTTTTACACAGGATACTTGTGTTTGAGATTCTTGTGGGAATGATTGTTTGGTTTCATGTTTCTGGAAATATTAAAGGGTTTCAAAACATCAATAAATTTGGAGAAGTGTGTTGTGTTTAATGCTCTGATAAACTTGTAGTCAAGTCATTTGTGTGTTTGATTTTGTAATTTTACTTCTATTGTATTAGCTCTTGGTTTCAAATCTTTAGATTGGGAAGAAGATAATATCCCTTCAATTCCCATGTGCTTTAAACTCTATTAGATGTTATCAAAGGAGTTCTAGATAGAATAAGAAAAATGGTATTTAGATTTCTTTGGTCAAGGAAGAATCAAAATGTTCCACTAGTTCGGTTGAAGACATTAGCCAAAAACAAAGATGAGGAAAGACGGTTATTAGAAAAAATAATATGTTTTGGGAAGTCTTCAGTAACTGAAAGACTATGGAGAGTCACCTCCATAGATTGGTGGAGTCATAGGAAGACAAGAAACATTGTAGAGAAGGAAATGGGTAATAAGTAACAGTAGATATGGATCCATGTGTTGGGTGCCAAAATGAATATGGGCTGCCAGGACTGATAGAATTGGTGCAAGGAAGTGGAAGTTTGAATTTTCACTCTTGATCACATAGTGGACTAGGCCAATACTTCTATTTGGTAGAAAAGATGGAAAAAGGAAAAATCTCTAGTGTTTGTAGCAAGTGAAGCCATCAAGTGGGATGATTTTATAGAGAAGTAATGTCAAAATTTTAAAGGAGGAAGATATAGCGGTGTGATAAAAAAACCAACTTTAAGCTATTATTATGCCATTATGGGTATCAAGTAAATTTCTACAGATAACTAACCATAGCTATAAGACACTTGAAATAAGACTTGTTTATGAATATATATATCTCTGAAAATATAAATTGGTTAAGGTTTGATCTATAAAATAATGGATGACCAATGGGAGAAATCCCAAAATCATACTTCAATTGAGATTGGAATAGGAGACCTGATATTGCATAAAATAAAGAAATATAGAGGTGGTTGGAACACTACAAGAAAACATTATAGGGTTGTAAGATTTATAAACATTTTGGTGTGATTATAATCTGCCTACAACTTTTGAAAAATAAATTAAAATACTAAGCAAAGAAAAAGGAGTAGTGAGTAAGATTTTGAGAGTTCTCCCATTGGTCACCCACTATTTTCTATACCAAACATAAACCAATGTATATTCACAGAGATGTATATTTTTCATTAAAAAAAAAGTCTTATTTTAGGTGTCTTATAACTTTGGTTAGCTATCTTTGCAACTGAACCAAGCACCTAGATCTTGGTATGCATAGATCAATTATTATTTAAGATAAGCATGATTCTAAAGATGTGATGTATACTCCAATGTGTATGCATAAAAAACTACAAGTGAAGTATTTTTTAATTTTTGGATATGAACAATATATAGATTTATATTAAAAAATTATGTGGACAAGTCGAACAATAAGAGAGTGAAAAAGGTGGAACAACTATACAACTATCTCTTTCTAAAGAATACCTATAATTTCAAAAAACTTGGGAAGTTGTTGGGCTACACTTGTTGCTCGGTTTACAAAAATAAAGATTATAGATGTATATGCCCTAAAAAACTGGAAAACCAAACATACTACTTTGAAATGAATTCAAAACACTTGTAAATTCTCATTATCAATGAAGGCTCCTATTTCATTCCATTCATGAGAAAGGGGTCAAAATTTATATTTCCTTTTTCAGTATTATGGGACTATTCTTGGACTAAATATTCCTCATGCAATGAGTTTATTTTCCCTAGTAATTGTTCCATAGGCCAATCCTAAGGCCAACTAATAGAGAATACTGCAATGAGCCTTAAGGTGATCAATCTCTTTCCTCTTCTTAGCCATAATTTCCTTCATTTCCGCACTTTGAGAGGCCACTTGAGATTTCGAGGAGTAATGTGTGATAGGAATATAGAGAAGTAAGCGCAGTATGGCGAAAGCCAAGGCCACTTAATGTAAATGTGGTCAAGATTAAGTATTTGTAAAATTTTGTATAGTTGTGTGGATGTTTAGAAGAAAAGTAATTTCATTATGAATGTGAGGACCATGTAAATCTATGTTGAATTCAAGTTGAAATTAATTGTTGTAGGAGGATATAGGAATGCGTAGGAGTAATGGAAAATTATAATGTTGATCCAAGAGGAAGAGATCTTGGATCAATAGCATTGAAATCCATCTATGGGTTATGTGTATGTCCTAGTGTTTCTGTTTAAACTTGAAATTTCTTCTTGTAATCATCTTGATTGATATCTGCTTATCACAGAATAATGGGTTTTATGTATGTAGGAGCTATTAGATAGAGTCATTGCATTTAATCATAATCTATATCCTCACGTAGAATACAGAGGAATTTAGAATAGAACGATAACTTTTCATCTTCTTTGAGGAAGCTCTATGTAGAGCATTAAAACCAGTTTAGGGATGCAGAAAGAGTATACTACAAAGGTGAAGGTGAGGATACTTATGCGTGTCATCATCAAAAACATTAGGAGGAATGAGATTATTAATACAGTGAGATCGATTACCTGAATCCATTCTTAATGTAATTAAAAGTCTTGTTGGAGAGGCTCAGTTCTTGTATTAGGGCCACATAGTCAATACAACTATTGGCTATATTCCATCATAATGAAATGAGGAAAATGTGCGATGAATAAATAACAATAACTAGAAGGAATAATTGTGATGGAGCAGACCTACTCTACGACATTGCGATTTAATTGGAGGATGTTAGAAAGTTATATATTACATAGCAATGGAACACATAAAATATATTGCGGAAACAGAAACACAAAAAACACATAAAAAAAGAGAGACACATATATACATGGTTCACCCAATTTGGGTTACGTCCACATAGAAGTAGCGAGTCCTTCCTTTTATATTATTTAACAAACTAAAGAGATACAATCTATAACAAATCTGTTGCAATTCCCTCTTTGCTCTCACACAATCTCCTGTCTCTTTCTCACTCAGAATACAGATCTACAGAGACTCAATACAATTCCCTCATATATAGCTTGGGGTTGCCTTCTAGGGCAAAAAACCCTAAATTAAACATAACTTCTACCATCAGATCTCCACCTAATGAACAAACCAGATTGACTACGAAATTACAACACTTTACAAGGAAATTTTACATCTATTTTTCGCTTCAGGGCACTGCCCCTGATCCCCCGCCAGTGGGGGGCTCCCAAAGATCACAGTCGCGACCCCTCGGAACCCTCTTGCAGCACAAATATTACGAGTGGTATTGTTGTCACATTATGAACTGGGGTCCAATGCAGTGATACCTCTGCATAAAGAAGATAATCAAGCTCCACACCCAACAATCTCCCACTTGGAGACTGATTATAGCAATTCCATCACTGCTTCATTTGCTGGACAATGACTCCACTTTGGACCTGGTTGTTTCTCATCTTCTTCATCATCCTTGAAGACCAATTGAAACTGAGAAGAATCTTAGTTTTGCCCTAGTTACAACTTTTGTTAACATATCTGCAGGATTCTGACTAGTGTGTATCTTTTCCAGCTTCAATTGTCCATCTTCCAATGCTGACCATATGAAATGGCACTTGAGATGTATATGTTTAGTGTTGGAATTAAATGTAGAGTTCTTTGCAAGATGTATGGCACTTTGGATGTCACTATATAACCTTTGCAACTCCTGCTTCTTACCTAATTCATCTAGAAACCTTTGTAACCAAATCATTTGTTTACTAGCATCTGTAGTAGCAACATACTCTGCTTCCGTCATTGAGAATGAAACAACACTTTGCAGTTTTGGAACCCAACTAACAATTGTTCCACCTACAGTAAACACATACACTGTGGTCCTCCTTCTATTATCTCTACCACCCACCATATCTACATCAACATATCATTGTAGGGTGATGTTTGAACCATGAAAGGATAATTCTTGATTTGTGGTACCTCTCAAATACCCAAGAATCCACTTCACCACTATCCAATGTTCCTTTCCTGGATTATTCATGTAGCTGTTTACAACTCCCATTGCATGTGCAATATCAGGCCTTGTAGAAAGCATTGTATACAATAAGATTCCAGCTGCTGATGCATACGAAAATTTAGACATATAAGCCATTTCTTCCTGAGCCTTGGGACACACCTCCTTACTTAGTTTGAAATGGCTAGCCAAAGGTATACTAACAGGTTTTGCATTCTGCATATTAAATCTTTTCAACACCTTTTCTATGTACTCACCCTGAGACAATGTTAATTTTCGATTCTTCCTATCTCTTCTTATTCTCATACCAAGGATTTGTTTCACAACACCCAAATCATTCATTGCAAATGAGTTCACCAATTTTCTTTTGAGCATGTTTATTTCCTACATGTTAGAACCTGTGACAAGCATGTCATCTACATACAATAACAATATAATATAGCTGCCATCATTTTTCCTTTTGAGATAAACATAATGATAAGAATGACGTCTAGTATAACCTTGTTCAGACATAAAGTTGTCAAATTTTAGATACCACTGCCTTGGAGCCTATTTTAAGCCAAACAAGATCTTCTTTAACCTACACACTAGTTTCTCCTTCCCTTTTACCTCATATCCTTATGGCTACTGTGTATATATCTCTTCCTCCAAATGCCCATGGAGAAAGGTTGTCTTTATATCTAACTGCTCTAGATGCAAATCTTCAGTTGCTAGTAGACTTAAAATAGTTTTTATTGAAGTCATTTTAACAACAGGAGAAAATATCTCATTAAAGTCTATACCCTTTTTCTGTGCAAACCCCTTCAACACAAGTCTAGCTTTATACCTTTTTCTACCTCCATTTTCTTCCTTCAACCTATAAACCTATTTATTCTACAATGTTGTTTTACTTACAGGCAACCTGACTAAGTCCCAAGTCTAGTTATGTGCTAAGGAGTCCATCTCTTCTTTCATGGCTTACTCCCACTTCTTCCTGGTTTCTACCTGTAATCCTTCTTCATAACAGTCTGGTTCACCAAAATCAGTGAACAATACATAATATAATGAAGGAGAGTATCGTTCAGGGGGTCTACTTATCCTGGTAGATCTTCTAACACCACTTTCAAGTGTTGTAGGTGCTTGTTGTTGTTGTGGCTATTGTTATTGTTCTCACTGCTGATCATTATTATTTTCAAGCACCTTCACTTTTTCTGTGATCTCATCAAGCACTGTGTATTCTCTGTTTTCTTTTTCCTATTTCTTTTCCTACAACTGATCCTTATACAAAACCTTTTCATTGAATATGACATCTTTGCTTCTAATGATTTTGTGTTTTTCATAATCATAAAAGTGATAACCAAAATCATTAACACCATATCCTATAAAGGTACATTTCTTTGATTTTTCCTCATGCTTTGTTCTATTTTATTTATTAATGTGTACAAAGGCTTCACAACCAAAAGTCTTTAAAAATGAGTAGTTTACCTTTTTACCTGTCCATGCCTCCTCTGGAATACCACCATCCAAGGAACTTGAAGGCCCTTCGTTTACTAGATAAACAGTAGTATCTACAACATCTGCCCAAAATTGTAAAGGAAATTTTGCATGGAATCTCATACACGTTGCATACTCCATGATTTCCCTGTTCATCCTTTCTGACACACCATTTTCTTGTGGTGTTCCTAGAACTGTCTTCTCTCTAAAAATTCCATTCTGTGAACAATATCTATCAAACTATTTGCTACAATATTCACCTCCATTGTCTGATCTGAGACACTCCAGCCTTTTTCCTGTCTCATTTTCAACCAAAGCTTTCCATTACTTGAAAGTATCAAACACATTAGATTTATTTCGAATACAATAAATCCAGGTTTTTCTAGTTGCATCATCAATAAAAGTAACATAATCATGAGAGCCACCAAGAGATGATACCTGAGAAAGTCTCCATACATCTATATGCACAAGCTCTAATTTTCCGCTCTTATTTTCTTTCGCAACTCTGAGGAATCTGACTCTCTTCTATTTTCCATAAACACAATTCTCACAAAATTTTAAATCAACATGATTCAAATCTGGCAACAAATTTCTTGAGTGAAGAATTTGCATCCCCTTCTCACTCATGTGCCTGAGCCTAAGATGCCACAATGTCGTATCTTCTCTTGTAGAGGTTAAATCATTAACAGAGTTAGAAATACCATTGCATAAATACAATGTACCAACATTTTCTCATTTTTCTATTACCAAGGCTCCTTTAGTGACCTTCCAGGTTTTATCTATAAAAGTAGTCACACAGCCTTCTCCTCCTAACTGCCCTGTTCAAGTAAGATTTTTCTTCAGATCTGGAACATGCCTTACCTCCTTCAATAGCCATTGATTTCCATTCTGTTTTTCTTAAACTGTACCTATTCCAATGATTTTACAAGGTTTATCATCACCCAAACGAACCTGTCCAAAATCTCGTTGAAAATAATCATGAAAATGTTTCCTATCAGGTGTGGCATGGAATGAAGCCCCTGAATCTACCACCCAAGAATCAATAATATTTTATAATGAAAGAATCAAAGCATCTTGCAACACATCACCTGTCACATTCACTTCATGATTGTTTTCCTGCTGCGCATCTCCTTCTTTTCCCTTCCGAGACTTGTAGTCTCTATTTAGGTGTCCTTTCTCCCTACATTTCCAGCACACTATCCCTGATATGGACTTGGATCTTCCTTTCCTTAACTTACTGCGATATCCTAGGCTCTTTCCTCTTTTAATTTTTCTTCCCCTAGTCTCTGCAGTGAAAGCATTACTTGATGTCTCACTAGAGCTTTTCCATTGAATTTCCTCGCGAAGGATTGCACCAACAACATAATCAAACTTTGAAGTACTAGATCTAGAGACAAAGTTACTAATGGCCATAACTAAATCATTCCAATTTTATGGCAATGAGCATAGAAATAACAGAGCCATAAATTCATCATCAAAAGTTACCCCTACAGAACTTAACTGACTAGTAACTGTATTCGATTCATTTAAATGATTAATAATAGATCAACCTTCTGACGTCTTCATATTAAATAAACGCTTCATAAGAAATACCTTATTTGAGGTCGAGGGTTTTTCATATAATTTGGCCAATGCCATCATTAAACCATTTGTTGAAGTTTCCTTTGAGATATTATATGCTACCGACACTACTAATCACAGCCATATTGTTCCAAGTGCCTTTCTGTCGAGAATATCCCATTCTATGTCTGTCATACTCATTGACTTCTTTGTCTTTCTGCTTAATGGTAGGTACAGATCTTTATGATACGTATAATCTTCCATCTGCATCTTCCGTAGCTGGTAGTTTTTTCCGTTAAATTTTTTGACCCTAAACCTACCATCTTTCGCCATTGCTTCCACTCGAATGAGGAACCCTTCTCTCTTGCGAGTTTATCACGCAAATAGATCTTCGACTCTGATACCAGTTGTTAAAAAATTAATGGAACACATAAAATATATTGCAGAAACATAAACATAAAAAATGCATAAAACAAGAGAGACACATATATATTGATCCAGGTGGATGTTGATGGTCACCCACCTATCCCACATGGACCCCCAAAACTGCCTCTTTCAGGTTTTTAGTTTCCTTAATCGTAGCACAATTTACTATTTTTAGCAATTTTTTGGGTCCTGAACTTCCAGAGCCGTTTTGGGGCCCTAAACGATGCTTTTTGGGAAAACTGGGAGCAACATGGGTCATGGACCATGTTTCTCACTCATAAGTTGTAGTCCTCAAGTTGATCTTTCTAATGAGGTATTGTACATGTCAAACAGAGATCATATGCCAAAGTTACGACCCCGGGAATTTGATGTACCAATTTACCCAAACGAGGCCCAAAATTTGGCGTTTCATCTCCTAGGGTTAGGATTTTGGATGTTTAGGGTTTTCCATTGTTTCTCAACAATAAATAGGCCTTTGAGCCTCATTGTAACATAGTTCAGAGGCATGTAGCCGCCACATCTCTTCTCAAGGATAAGCTACCATCGCCCTAACTAGTTTCCATTTATGTCTATCTGTTTCCATTTCTGTCTGTAAGCGTATTTCAGTATTTTACATTAATGAAATGAAGTCTTATTTCCATTGAATCTCTGTATTTATGGTTATTTCTGTAATTTGTTGCATTCCTATCTAAATCTGGATTAGTGGTATCAGAGCGGTCTACTTATTCTCTATTTTTCTTTGCATGTCCCCAACGAGGTGGGGATATAAGGAGTTAGGGCTTGAACTGGTCAAACCATTGCAAGACCAGCCTTGCAAATCTGGATGGCCTCCCATGGCGGAAGACAAGAAAGATGAGGGGGCAAGAGATCCTATCAAAATCTTGCTTGAAGAAGCCCTCGAGTGACAAGGGAATGCGATGACGGAAAACTTTTCCCAGATCCTTTAGCAGCTACCCAGGGGTGACACATTGCCTTCCAATAGCTACTCTGGAAACGCCACACCCTTTAAGGTACAAGTTAACTTTGAAATCCCCATATTCGAGGGTCATATAGATGCATATGTCATAGATAAATGGTTAAATATGCTAGAAGGGTATTTTTCTATTCATGGTCTTTCCAATTGGGAAAGGATTACTTTTGCTCTTCTCAAAGTAGCCCCCCATGTCAAGGACTAGTGGGAAACCTACTGTGAGTAGAAGGATGAAAGTACAGGCTCACTGTTTTCAGCCACACCCACTTGGAATTCATTCCAAGATGCCATCAAGGAGTAGTACTACCCTGTCAAGAGCTATGAGGACAAATACATCAAGTGGACCACGCTATAATAGGGGAGGGACCAAGATGCGGTAGAGTTCACCAATATTTTTCATTTCCTTCACACAAAGTTGCGTATCAAGGATTCCAAGCTACATTTGGTACTTAAATACCGTGAATGCCTACACAAGTACATCCAAGATGAGAGGGATTTCCTGAACATCTCCTCACTCAGCACAACATAATAATATGCTATCAAGACCGAGCAAAATTTTAAACAGAAGAAGCGAGACTTTGGGTCTGCGAATTCAAAGCAAGGGAAAGGCTTCCCCAAATCGTAGAACCAAGGACAAAGGTGAGAAGGGGCAACCAAAGACAACCCATAAAAGCCACAAGAAAATAAAAACACCATGAAGTCGAAGAAGGACACATGAAAGTGGTGTGAGTTCCATAAGAGCCACACTCACAACACAAGTGAGTGTTGGACCAAGCAGTTGCTGGTGTCCAAGTTGAAGGCTTCAGAATCAAATTCATGTTATGACCCTGAGTCAGAACCTGACAAGGGGAATGGTAAAGGGAAGCAGATCATTGATGCAGAGCCTAGTGCCACTGTTGCCGTCGCTAAGATCTAGAAGAATGTGCCGGAAGATCAAGAGGAGGGGGAGCATCTTTTCCACTCACAAATGTGGGTGAAGGGTTCGCCACTGCAATTCATTGTTGACAGTGGGAGCCAAAAGAATATCATTTCAACAAAGCAATTGGGCCTACCGACTACACCACACCTGCAGCCATATAGTGTCGGGTGGCTTCACCAAGGATGAGATCTTCGAGTCCGCTGGTAATGTCACATTCCCTACAACATCAAGCCCTTCACAAATGAGGTATTGTGTTAATGTTGCACCTATTGATGTTTGTGATGTACTATTAGGCCAACCATAGCTATGGAGGCGACATGTTGTGTACGAGTCAAGGACTCATGCTGTTATTATTTCTATGGGTAATTCATTATACAAGATACCGAAGGTAGCCCCATCTGCTGCCACCTCTTTGATCACTGCTAAGAAATGCAACAAACTCATCCCCCAGACTACGAAATTCATTTTCTATCTGGTTCACTCCCAAAGTAAGGGGAATATCATCACCACATCCATGATCCCTACGAAGGGTTCCTCCACGTAGCAGTAGTAGCAGCAGATGGATACAGTCATGAAAGCAGATAGGAACATCTTCTCCTTAACCACAGTGACACCGTTGCACTATCGGGTCAATCATTAATTTGATCTGAGTCCTAGAGCACCTATACCCAATGGGTCGGTATATTGCTGCTCCATTCTGGAAAATGCCAAGTACAAGTAGCGACATGATCAACATCGGGTTCCACACAAGTTTCAAGTGGGTGACAATGTTTGGTTGCATCAGTAGAAAGAACACCTTACAAGAGCCCATCATTAGCTTAGACCACTCCAACATGGTCCTTACACTAGTACCAAGGTTGTGGGCAACAATCATTTGGAGCACAACATTCCCCCATTCCTTTGCTTGTACCGACTGTTCAATGTAGACCACCCTCTACCATGCTTCCCACCATTACTGGACACCTCAGAGATTGCAGAGTAGCTCACCAGGGACCAAGTTCAGCAAAAGTTTCCTCATCTCATGCAGGAACTCAACGCAATGGGGACCATTGCTTCCTAAGTGGGTAGGAATGATCTAGTTGGATGTTGGTGGCCACCCATCTATCCCACTTGGACCCCCACAATTGTAGCACAATTTACTATTTTTAGCAATTTTTGGGATCCTGAACTTCTGGAGCCATTTTGAGGCCCTAAACAAAATTTTTTTGCAAAAAATGGGAGGAACATCAATTTGTAGAGCAATATTTCTCTTACCAAAGTTTTATTCCTCAAATAGATCTTTCTAATGAGGTATTGTGCACCTTTAACAGAGACCGTATGCAAAAGTTATGACCCTGGGAAGTTGATGTACCAATTTACCCAAACGGGGCCCACAGTTTGGCGTTTCATCTCCTAGGGTTAGGTTTTTCGATTCTTATGGTTTTCCATTGTTTCTCAACAGTAAATAGGCCTTCGAGCCTCATTGTAACACATTTCAGAGGCATGTAGCCACCACATCTATTCTTAGAGATAAGCTACCATCACCCTAACTGGTTTGCTTCCATTTTTGTCTATAAGCATATTTCAGTATTTTACATTAATGAAATGAAGTATTATTTCCATTGCATCTCTGTATATATGGTTATTTATGTAATTTGTTGCGTTCCTGTCTAAATCCAGATCACATACGTGGTTCACCCAATTTGGGCTACATCCACAGAGAAACAACCAGTCCTTCCTTTTATATTATCTAGCAAACTGAAGAGATACAACCTACAACAGATCCACTGTAATTCACTCTTTGCTCTCACAGAATATCCTCTCTCTTTCTCACTCAGAATACAGATCTACATAGACACAATACAATTCCCTCATATATAGTGAGGGGTTTCCTTCTAGGGAAAAAAAAAACCCTAAATTAAACATAACTTCTACTGTCAAATCTTCGGCTAATGAGCGACCCAGATTGACTACAAAATTACAACATTTTACAAGGCAATTTTACATCTCTGTTTAGGTTCGGGGGTGTTGGCCCCCATGCCCTGCTAGAGGGGGTTCCCAAAGATTGCAGCCGTGCCCCCTTGGACACCCCTTGCAGCAGGAATATTATGGGAGGCGTTGCCACCACATTACGAATTGGGGTCCAATGCGGTGATACCTCTGAATAAAGAAGATAATGAGGCTCCACACCCAATAGAGGACCCTGCACTTCATGCCTTCAACAATTAGATAATGGAGAGCTTAAAGGAATTTGCCATGATTTAATTGCATCATTCATAGTCAAGGGATGTTGCGATGGTAGGGAGTCTACAATCTATTTAGGCAATAGAAAACTCATTATAAAAGTCCATGAACTATTGTAGAATAAAAAGGTACTTCTACGATATCATAAAATAAGAGGAAGAACACCTGAAGTGAGGATGCATGCATGGAATAGAAACAAGAAGGAAGTGGATTGATTACTACAACATATAGCCAAAGATAAGACAAGGGAAGAGCTTGGTGTCATAATATCGACTGATGCAATTGATAATTAAATTCCAACAATAGTGTAAAGGAGGTGTGATTGGAACCTTAAATTCATGTACTAGTTCGAAGGAGGTGCGATTGGAACCTTTAAATAAGTGAATCACATGACAACCTAAGGGAAGGAAGTCTGCAAAGAAAATATATACCTGTAATGCTGGGAAGAAGTTAGGTGGTTGTGGATAATATAAGTCCAAAAGCTCGATTGTGAACTGAAGAGAAATAGTTTGGAAAAAAGCGAACTTACAACAAATCAAAATGCGTTGAGTGTGGTACTATGTAGATTGAAAGGAAAAGTTAATTTTACCCCTTAGGGGTTTGAAAACAAGTCAAGAATGAGTGTGCAATCAAGGGAGAGATCTGTGTGGGGAAGATTTGTGCTTCTACAATGAGACAAAGGTAATGAACCACAAAATAGTGGCGTAACTTGTGGTCTAGAAATTACAGAGTATTAAAGAGGTCTGCACCTACACCATAAAATAGACCCCAGCAAAAATAAAATCTTGAGAAAATGTTGGTGAAATAGATTTATCCACATAGTCGTGGAGTGTTAAAGAACTCACCTTGAATTAGAAGACCCCTGTCACTTCCAAAATAATCCCACAAAGCATCGAATGAACATTCTGTTAGGTGAGTGGTTTACAGTGAGCTCCATGTTGAATCAATATAAGTCTTCCTCATCGGTAAAAAAACCTCATATTGAACCTAAACCCTGAAACTAAAAGGAGAATAGGTAAGAAAACCCTTGAATTTAAGAAGAAAATTAGTGTAAAAAACTTGAATAATTATTGGACCCCGAATGCCTCTTGTAAAAATATTAAGAGATTTTTATTATATAGTTCATTACTTGAATGAAATTTTCTTATGTTCATGGCTAGCCTCTATGGGGGTCAACATAGAGTTTTCCTGAATTGGTGATGTCTTTGCTAAAACTTCTACATGGGAGAATCCTTATATTGAAAATTCTAGAAGGGTCAAAACAAAAAAACGCTCAAAATTTTAAACTCCGGAGAAATTAATTGGAAACCAAAATCATCCATAGAGTAAATGGATCTTGGATTATCTTGGCACAAATTTTACCCCAAATGGGTTTCGATGTTTTAGTCCATCACAAATTTCGTAGGGTATTGTTGGATGTGTTGGTCAATCTCAGGGTTTGCAGGGTGTGAAAATGGTTTTGGTGTGACAAAACTTGTAAAGTAGGGATATTTAGTTTTAGACCTTCCCCTTTTCACCATATTTGTAAAACCTCAATCAAAAGGCACTCTCTGTATTATGATGTCACCAACTGGCTCGATAGAAAATATTGCTATCGAAATCCAAGAATGTACAGGAATTCCCACTATGATTCTATGAGTTTTGTACAAATATATGGTACTAAGAAAGGATTGCCTTCTATGTGATTATGGCATGACAAATGAGGCTTGCATCTCCCTCATCATAGAGCTGGAAGATGGAGTGAAGGGGCAGGGCGGGGGGGGTGAGGTGGGGGGCACTCCTTCTATTACTACATCCATGTATTTTAAGGAAGGCTTCAAGCCTAGTCCTAACTCTTCAAATTTTAAGGATATTTGAGGTCCAAGCTTTGTGGTTGAGCACTCACTATACACAGCTACCCTAGAAGTGACAGATACTAACACTACTATGAGAGTGACATAATTTGTAAGTTGGGCACTAATATGGCGTTTCAACAAATTTTGGCACTCATCATTTGCCCTCACGGATTGGATTTGTCAGAACGGAACCCAGAGTTTGGAATTGATATTTTTCTCAAATGGGGACAGGCTGGTCTATCCATTTAACCGTCATTTCCAGAATTCTATCCTCTCACTATGTCAGCAATGTCTACTCCAATATGGGTAAGATGAGTAACAGTGACTTTTCAAGTAATAAATATACTTGTCAGTGACCCGTCCATATCTTCCCTCAATAAAAAGAAAGAAAATAAGAGATGACAAGGCGCATCCTTGTCAGAGACCTAGAGAGGCAGAAATTTTTTTAGTATGAGGTCCATTAACCAATACAACAAATTTTGCAGTAGATACATAGGACATGATCCATTCTAAAACTTGAAATGAAATGCACATTTTGTGTAGGACCAGGTGAAGAAAGTTACAATCCAGAAAATAAAAATCTTTTTGTAGGTTTGACTTCATAATAATCACCTCGAGCTTCTTATATTTGATATTATGTACAATATCATGTTTAATAGAAACCACATCTTGAATTTGTCTTTGATGAAGAAACCCAAATTGTTCTTGGGCGATACCATATGAAAATGTAGATTTCAGGCTATTAACAATGATTTTGGAAATTGTTTTGTATAATGTCTTACAAAGAGAGATAAGCTTGTAATCAAAAAATGTTGATGCATATGAAACCTTAGGAATTAATCTAATGAAAGTGGAATTAATATCATCGGGGACATTATCAATCTCCCAATCCACCAAAGAGTGTACATATATCAATGGACGACCTCCATCATAGATAATATATGATATTCCATGTCATCGATTTCCAAATCTACATGGTCAGTCGACAATACAGTGTCCAACATTATGACAACCCAAGTAGGGAAAAGGAATTTCCCAATAATCAATTCGCTTCCTAATAGAGAAGCCACCCCAACTGAGATCCACCTTTATGTCAAGGATAATAGTGAATTCCACCTCCACCAAAAGCCATGTGATACATTTATCTCTCTGTAACATGCTTGCTTCCTCCAGGAAAGAAAATTTACCAATGGAATTTTTGATCATCATCAGTGATTCACATGACCCAAATTAGAGGGGTAAACCAAGGAGTTTAGCCCAATATAATTTCTTTCATGGAAATTCTAGGTATGGATCAAGTCCCACATTCCAGTGATGTAAAGAGAGGAAACCATGACCATGAACCCAATATGATCCCAAAATATTTTCCTCGTCATCATCATTAGTAAAGTGGAAGCAAAACCACTGATTGTATAAAATTCTCAAAAGCGAAGAGTACTTAAGGATAGGGTACCAATGTTTTTCAACCCAGGTTACCATCTGAGAGACATCCATTAGAAAATAAGATAACTTACCCACCAAATCCTATTATTGTAATCCTACCACCCATTCCCAAAAACATTAGAACCAAATACAAGTTTACGATAATCTAGATCAACCTTAACTTACTTCTTTTTTCGCAAACAATGGAAAAACATTTTTTGTGGATTACCACATTTGGGTTCAATAACTGGTGGGGATATTGAAACATTAGAATCCACATGTATAGCTTCATGTATAAGAGATTTGCCAAAGAGATGGACTCCTGACTTGGTCCAGACAAGACTCTCTGGATCAATAGTCGCATGTACCAATGCATCGAGCAATGGCATGTCACTGCTCTAGTTTACTTTAGTATCAAGTGAAATCCTATAGATAGATGTAAAGGCCAATTGTACAAATGACACTATCGACACTCTGAAATCTTTCCTATATTTGTAGCTTAGTAGATCTAATTACCAAAAATTACCTTATGTGAACTACGACATAAGGAATTTGAAACGTAAGACATGAGATCTATTACAATTTATTTGCTTAACTGAGCACAACCAGCAGGTGAATAACCTATATCTCTGTTATCTAAGAAGCTCTGGCCCATATTTAGTCAATTTCTACGTCTAATTGAGCCCATATTTCCTTACACAAGTGCTTGAGAAATTAGTCCCCTATTTCTTTGAAATTTCTACAAAATGGATTGCACAATTCCTGAGGTTGATCATCTAACTACATGCAACACTTGTACACTCGAGACTAGTCTACAATTGATGTTACATTTCCTTGTAATCTCCAATACAACTAGGGAACTTGAATTCTATACATTCACTATATATTTTGGGTTGATTGATCAGTTAACTAGATGATCACCGAGTTTGACTGAAGTCCCACTTCACAACTGACCTTACACTAGTTCCTCCAACAATTAGAACTAGTTTAACTGAAAACAACTTGAGATAAATAACTTTGATTGCTACAAATTAGAAATCACACATACTTAACTAAACTCTAACTCCTCTAACTCAAATTTATTGAGTAAATTAAGTCACACAAGTTACTTGCATCCAAGTTGTCTGTCGATGTGCAAATTTAATTTTTCTCAATCTAATCAAGGCAAAATCAAATTGAGAATTTCTTGTTTCATTTTTAACCACTCCCCCCAGCAAGAAATGGATTATCAACCACTCCTATCTTTCACCTTTGGAATTGAGAGTTACCTCCTGACAAATATTTTGTCAAAATGTCAGCATCATTTTCCTCTGTCGAAATGTAGTGTAGCAACACTATCCTCCTCTACACATAGTCTCATAAATGGTGATACCAGATATCTATATGCTTGGATCAATCGTGAAATACAAGATTCTCAGAGATCTTCATGCAACTGTGATTATCACAGTAGATCATAGATGGATCCATCATCTAACCAAATAATCAACAAGTATCTTTCTCATCCATTTTGCCTCACATGCTACTTGACTTGCAACAATATATTATTCTTCTACTGAGCTGAGCACCATATATATTTGCTTCCTTTTGTATGAGGAAACAACTACAAACCCAACATTGAAGAATCCACCTGATGTACTCTTTTGGTCTGATGAACTTCGCCACCAATCTGCATTTGTGAAGCCACACAGCTTTGCTCCCTTTGCCCATCTGTACCATAGTCCAAATGGTGTAGTGCCTCCAAGGTACCTTAAAATATGCTTAAATTCCTTCCAAAATAATTTGGTTGGCATAACCATAGCTTGGCTTAGGAGGTTGACTACATAACACGTATCTGGTCATGTGTTCACAAGATACATGAGTGAACTAACTAGCTACTGATAAATGGTAGCAGCCACTTCACCTAATGTTGCATCCTCCTTCCTCTAGTTGGTGGCTAGCAGTGCCTCCATGGGTTTAAAATGGTCCATGCAAAATCTATGCAGTATGTCATTTTCATACTTTCCTTGAGAGACAAACAATTCTCCATCGCCTTGCCATATTTCCAACCCGAGGAAGTAGTGCATGAGACTCATGTCCTTCATTTCAAATTCCCTTGCAAGGTCCTCCTTGCAAGATTTGATCAACTACTCATCACTAGTTCAAATAAAATCATCAACATATAATACAATAATAAACAATTTACCTTCTACCAAGATGTGATATAGGTTTTCATCCACTTCACTTTAGGTGAATCCCAAACCGATGAGATAACTATTGATCTTAGTGTACAAAACACAGGGTGCTTGTTTGAGAACATACAATGCTCACTTGTTTCTGTACACATGAGACTCCCAATAAAATTTATTAAAACCTTGTGATTTCTCGATGTACACCTCCTCCTCAACAACCCCATTGAGAAATTTTGTTTCTACATCCATCGGATGGATCTTCCACCCGATCTACATAGCTAGAGAAAGAATTGATCTAATGAATGATTAAATTGCTACAGGAGCAAAGGTATCATCATAGTAAATTCCCTCAACTTGAGAGTACCCCTTGGCCACAAATCTAGCCTTATACTTCTTTATGCCTCCACCTTCTTCTTGCATCACCTCGAAGATCTATCTCGAACTCACTACTAATTTTTCTTCTGGTATTGGGATCACTTCCCAAACACCATTCTTTATAATGGATTCATATTCCTCTACCATTGCATAAACCCATATAGGTTACTCTACCTCTTCCTCAAAAGCGGATGGCTGAGTCTCTATAATATTGTCCATTAGATCCATGTAGATATTGTACCTCTCAGGTGACCCCCTTTGCCTGTGCAAATTTGAAGGAGCTCCCACATTCTCCCTTGCATCCTGCACAAGTCTATCATCTTCCCTCATTTTTTTTGTTCCTTCTAGCGATGGTTCTTCTTGAGTAAATGTCTCCACTCTTTGCTCCTCAATTTATGGCTACTCCACAAATTCCTAAGGCTCCTCCTTTGGAGATAAAATCTCCTCTTCTTATGGGATCTAGAACTCACTCTCAAGAGAGCACCACATCACTTTCTCCTCATCCCGCTTTACATCCCTTCACACAACTATCATTATGAGGGATGGAAAGTACACATGGTAGTTATGGGGAGTTTATTTGTAACCCACAAATACCCCCAATTCTGTGGTAAACTCAAGATTATTCCTTGATTCTTTAGAGACATTGAATTAAACAGAGGCTCCAAAAATCATGAATAGCGACACATCCAACTTTCTCCCTGAGAAATCCTCCTCTGTTGTAATAATGCCAAGAATCTGATGAGGACTCTAGTTCTTCAAATAGACTATTATGTTGCTCGCCTCAACCCAAAAATTCATTGGTAGGCCTTGGTCATGCAACATCACCCTTGCTGTTCCCATAATGCTAAGATTCTTTCTCTCAGCCACCCAATTCTTTTATGGGTTGTGGGGTGCTATCAACTCTCGTCGAATGCCTTCCTTCACAAAAAAAAAAATTAAATTAATTCGACATGTACTCACCTCCATTATCACTCCTGAGTGCCTTCACCTTATTGATGATTTATTTCTCAACCAATGCCTTGAGTTATACGAACTTGGAGAATCTATCATATTTCCTTTTCAAGAAGAAGATCGAACACTTTCGTGAGAATTCATCAATAAAAATGACAAAATATTTGTGACTTGAGTGGAGGTTGTTGAGAAAGGTCCATAAACATTAGAGCAGACCCTTTCTAAGACCGCATGTTCTTTGTTTTCCTAATCATGGAATGTGGATTTTGTGTACTTCTCGAAGGTACATCCTTTTCATACATTCTACTACTCAAGTGTTGCTTTAGGGAGTCCAATCGTTATTTGTTGTATAATATTCAAGGTGCCATGAGGCAAATGGCTAAGGCTTATGTGCTAAAGTTCACCGACATCCCAACCCTGCACTTTCTCCACCTTAGTTCTTAATGCAGAACAATATTCCACATCTATATTATATAGGTTCTTAAGATGAACCTCCATCCGCTTCACCTATCCCATGCATATGTGTCTCAAGAATTCTTTTCCTTTGCTAAATATCACATCATAATGAGGGTTTTCCAAAACTGCAACAAAGATGAGATTTTTCTTTAGGCCTAGAAAAACCATGACATCCTTGAGCCTGAGAGGGGAGCCCGAGTTCCTCTGAAAGATGACTATACCAATATTGGTCATTTTGTACCTTCCGTCATACCATAACTTGATGTGCATCTAGATATCTTTCTCCTTTAGGTCACTAAAACAATCTCTACACACTATCATGTAGAACGATGGACCTGAGTCCAAGTACCACATGCTCCCCATAGTTGTGTTGGTCATGCAGCTGATAAGGGTACATTTAAGCTCGAACTATGAAGCTAAGGCTTCACCTGCTACTCCTCCTAAGGTATTCTTGTTTTTATTTTTTTGTGGACACTTCGTCACATAGTGCCCATATTTATGACAATGGAGACATTTAATCTTTGACAAATATTTCTTCTTTTCCTTTCCAACCAATGTGAACTTTTCTTTATCCTCATCCTTGGATGAGGTCCCATCTTTGGTATTCTTCCTTATTTCCTCCTATACTGAATTGGACCATAAGAATTCCCAATTCGGTAGTGTCTCCCTCCCATTCATTGAATCTTGATAGCTATGATAGCTCTTGGGAAGGCCCAGAAGGGCTAGGATTACCAAGTCATTATATGAGAGAATAACACCAACTCCTGCAGGATCACCATTAACTTATATGAACCTTCTTAGATACTATGGGATAGTGTCATTCTTTTGAATCTTGATATTTCAAATTTTATCCTTGAGCACCAGCTTCATGTGGTCACTACTATTATGGAACAGATATGTCAGTGCCTACCACATTTCATAAGGATTTTCTTTCCCATGCAATTTGGTGAAAATATGGTCTCATACTCCCTTGAATATTATTCTACTCACCTTGGATTTCTTCCAATAAGAAGGGTTCTTAACATCATATTCTACTAGTTTTGCAACATCTCTCTTGACGTACTCTAGAAATCCATTGTCATCAAATACCTCCTCCATGTGATGCTTCCATGTGATTGTTATGAAACCAGCTCACAAAAAGATAGGAAATATAGATCAATGCCTTAGAATTCAGCCTCTTTGAGGGGGCAACCTCATTTACATTACACAAATGAATGATTCTTTGATGATTCAAATGATAAAACCTCCTTTCTATATATAGGAGTCTAACGAGTCACAATATAACCCAACCGACCTAACAATAATAATATAAAGGCACAAAAATAACAATAGAGGGATTCTATGGGGCACAGTAATAACAATATGGGGACAATAGGGGAACAACAATATTAATAAGGGATACAACTACAATAGTAATGGGGTAATCACTAGTATTATAGGGACCTAACATGCCCCTCTCCTTCAAAAAAGTGTTGTCCTCAACGCTTGAGTAGTTTTGGATGCTTCTGCATAAAATTCTCATCCTCCCATCTAGAATCTTCATTGCATAAGTTCTTCCACTTGATGAGATACTCCGAAATTGATCGATTTCGTCACTGTCGAGTTCTTGTTTCTGTGATTGCTTCCGGTTCCAATATAATTTTTCCTTCCTCATCAAGTTCTGGAAATATTGTTTGAACTGGGAGCTTGTCGCCTATAACCTTCTTTAAACATGAAACATGGAAAACTTGGTGCACTCGAGAAGCTGCAAGAAGCTCCAATTTGTATGCCATAGTACCAATCTTTTGTAACACCTTGTACGGACCATAATACTTTGGTGATAATTTATTATCCTTCTTAGCTTGCTTAAGGGAAATTTGTTTATATGGTTGTAGCTGTAGGAATACCCAATCACCTACATCAAAACTTCTTTCACTGTGATGTTGATCTGCTTGTTGTTTCATTCTATTCTGCGCCAACACGAGGTTATCCTTTAAGAGTTGGAGGACTTGTTGTTGAAGCTCGATGTGATGCTCCACTGCTTGAACCTTAGAATTTTCTCTTAAATATGATGTGATGGATGGTGGCTGATATCCATAAAGTTCCATAAATGGGGTCATTTTTGTTGTTGTATGGAAGGAAGTGTTATACCACCATTCAGCCAAAGGCAACCATTTGACCCATTGTGTTTTTTGATCAGATACAAAGCAACGAAGATATCCTTCCAAACATTTGTTTACTATCTTAGTTTGCCCATCAGATTGAGGATGATAAGATGAGCTATGAGCTAACTGAGTACCGAGACAAGAAAATAATTTTGTCCAAAAATTTCCAGTGGAAATGGGATCCCTGTCACTTACAATAATCTTTGGGTTTCCATGTAGCTTTTGAATTGCTTCCATAAATGCAGTAGAAACTATATTGGCTTTATATGGATGTGATAATGCACAAAAGTGTGCATACTTGGTAAGTTTGTCAACTACCACCATGATGACACTCTTTCCCTCATACTTGGGTAAACCTATGATATAATCCATTGAAACCTCCTCCCAACGTTGGTTTGGAATGGATAAAGGTTGTACTAGACCTGGGGTCTTATTTGTTTCAACTTTATTTTGTTGGGAAACCAAACATTCTGCCACAAACTTTTGAATATCCAATTTAAGGCCATCCCCAAAAAATTTCTTCTTAACCGTGTGGTATGTTTTTAAAAATCCCGAGTGCCCTCCTAAGAGAGAAGTGTGCAATTCCATAAGAATATTTTGTTTGAGTTGGGAATTCTTACAGAGGTATAAGAGATCTTTGTACCATAACGAATCATTTTTCCAGCTAAATGTATCAGATGTATTGGAATCTTGTTGTAACTTTCGAATAAGTGCCCACACTTCTTCATCATTCTTCCATTCCTCCCTTGCTTCATTTATCCAATCTAGTTGGATAATAGAAATGGTGCACAACAATGCTTTCACATGCTCATCCTTTCTTGAGAGTGCATCTGCCACCACATTTTGCTTCCCTTTTTTGTAGACGATTTCAAAGTCATAACCCAACATCTTTGTGACCCACTTTTGTTGCTCTTCAGAGGATAATCTTTGTTATAAAAAGTATTTAAGGCTATCATGATCCGTTTTTACCTTAAAGTGTCTTCCCATTAGGTAGGGTTTCCATTTCTTAAGTGCATGTAATATTGCCAACATTTCCTTATCATAAATAGCTTTGTGTAAAAAATTTCCCTCGATTGGATGACTTTCAAAAGCAATGGGTCTTTCATCTTGCATTACAACAGCACCAATTCTATTTCTTGAAGTATCACATTCCACAATAAAGGTTTTTGTGAAGTCCGGTGTAGCTAATATTGGTGCTTGGCACATTGCCTCTTTAAGATGTTCAAAGGCCTTCGTTGCTTCTGGAGTCCATGAAAATGTATCTCTCTTCAATAATGTTGTTAGAGGTGCTGCTATTCTCCCATAATTATTAACAAACTTTCGATAATACCCTATCAACCTGAGAAATCCTCGCAGTTGCTTTATGGATGTGGGGAGTTTCCATTCCTTAATGGCTTTAATTTTGCTAGGGTCTACCTTAACTCCTTCATGAGATACACTATGACCCAGTTATTCCACCTCTTGTACTCCAAAGAAATATTTAGATCTTTTTGCATATAATTGTTTCTCCTCCAATGGTTGTAGCACCCTCTCAACATGTTCAACATGATCCTTCCAAGACTTGTTGTAGATTAGTATATCATCAAAAAATACTAACACAAATTTTCTAAGGAAGGGTTTGAAAATGGAATTCATCAAACCTTGAAATGTAGAAGGTGCATTGGTAAGGCCAAAAGGCATGACCAAAAATTCATAATGACCCTCATGAGTTCAAAATGCTATTTTCGGAATGTCTTCAGTCTTCATTCTGATTTGATGATATCCTGAATGAAGATCCAACTTGGTGAAGTAAATTGATCCATGAAATTGATCCAGTAATTCATCAATGACATGAATGGGAAACTTATCTTTAATAGTGAGCTTGTTGAGCTCCCTATAATCCAGACACATGTGCCATGATCCATCCTTCTTGTGCACCAATACTACTGGAGCAGAGAAAGAACTTTGACTAGGTTGAATTATACTAGCCTCTATCATTTCTGCAACCATACATTCAATTTCACTCTTTTGGGCATAGGGATATCTGTACGGCTTGATATTTGGAGGAACACTTCCTGGAATCAGATGAATAGCATGATCATGATCAAAAATATTTGGGATACCTTTGGGAGTCTCAAGTACCTTGGAATGATTGTCCAAGACTTTTTGGAGATCTAGAGAAATAGATGATTTTGATGTGGAAACATCTGGCGAAGATAATTGTGCAATTACACCTATTTGTTCCTTTTTTAGAAGCTTTGTCATACCGTTAGAGCTGATTATCTTTCCCAGTTTCCCTGCAATACCCCTTAATTCAACTTCCTTTCCTTCCACATAAAATTTCATGAAAATTTATTGAAAATTAAAAGCTATTGTACCCAAGGATTGTAGCCATTGGACTCCTAGTACAACATCAGCACCTCCCATCGGAATGGAAAGCATTGGGATAGTCAATACATATTCTCCCATGGATAGCTTGATATTATGGCACTTTCCAGAGAAATTTATTGTTCCTCCATTTGTAACCATCACTTGACAGTCTGGTGTTGGATATAGGAAGCAATTCAATTCTTTTGCTACCTTACAATGAATAAAATTATGGGTACTTCCTGAATCAATCAACACTGTTACCTCTTTCTTCTTGATTTGTCCTTCTATCTTGATGGTTTGAGGAGTGATAATTCCAGCCAATACATTACAAGATATGGTTGGATTCATTTCTTCTTTATCCAGGTTTTGTTCCTGGAGTATATCCTCTTCTTTTGACCTTTCTTTCTCCTTTTCTTCTTCCTCTTCAGAATCTATGTAGAATAATTTCTTCTCAGCACACTTATGACCTTTAGTGTATTTGCTATCACAACTGTAACAAATCCCTTTTGCTCTTTTTTCTTCCAATTTTTGTGGTGTCAACCTTATAGGATGTGGAAAACTAGGGGCAACAATACTTCCATTTTTATAGTTGTGAGTGGTATGCTTCCTGGTTGCCATAATTTTGCTTTCCATTTTCCTTGCTAACCTGAATGCCTTCTATAATGAATCAGGTTCCCAAAGGCGAACATCATGTTTGCTCCTCTGGAATATTTTTTACCCTTATGTTCAATTTTTGGAACTCGTCAATGTGCTCCATTATTGAACTTTGTTTGAGACTTATCAATTGACTAAAAAACCTATTGCTTTTTGTATCCTCATAATGTGTTGTCAATTCTTCCGTAAAAATTGCCCAAGTGATAATTTGTTTACAAGAGCAAAGCCATTGATACCATACAAACTGATTTGGTTCCAAATATAAAGTTGCAATACGTACCGTTTGTGTGTTTTGCACATTACTGAGATCGAAAAATTGCTCCATCTGCAATATCCATGTTGCAGGATCCTTGCCATCAAACTTCCTCATATCGATTTTTGGAATATGGTGGGTCTTCGATCCAACTTTAGACTCTATGAAATCATGATTAAAATTTCTTTTGTTCGCATCATGAGTTTCCTTTACTACCCTTTCACCATTAGTAAGTATTTCTTGTAGAAAATTTGTCAAATCTATCTTTAAATGTATCTTCAAATCGTCAATCTTAGCTTCCACACCATTCATCTTAGCTTCCATGCCCTTTATCTTAGATTCCACGCCATCTATCTTAGCTTCTATTAGCTTTTTTGACAGTGAAATTTGTTGCACTTGGTCTTGTAATTTTGGTATATCATGTAGCATTTCTTCCTCTTCTTCATGAGTCATGCTAGAGCTTTCAGGTTGCCTGCTAGGTGTTTGCATTTTCTTTCCTCAAGGCATCAGTTACTGATAATAATTCTGTACTATGCCCTTTGAATGCCTTCAAAATAATTTTTCAAACCAAGCTTAAGCAAAAATTAAAAAAAATCTACACACTTTTTTCCACTTTGTAGGAGCTTGATATTTCCTTTGATGTATCTCCGTGATTTCGGATCATCCAGTTCTGAAATTGTGACCTGTAGTAGCCCTCTGTGTCCTCTTTCCACTGCCACCAGTCTGATCCCAATTGGATTCTCTAAGGAAGAGTTATGCCAAATCTCCCACAGTGACCTGATTATAGACTAGTTCAGTAGAGCGAACTTGTATGACGTGCCACGTGTCCCTGTTTCAACCTTTGGCTCTAAAAATTATATACAAAAAACTAGAGTCTGTTCTCTTTCTATACCTTCTTATGAAATTTCAATCCGATGCGTAGGGAGAAATTTATGACAATTTTACCTAGGTCATCTATTTGGAATGTAATTCAAGAGTTTGCAAAAAGACCAATTTCCTTAGATCATATCTCTACAAATATAGCGCGAAAAGCTCTGAAATTCAGACCTGAGCTTCAGTGTGGTTTCATCTCAAATGGGTTTTTTTTTTCTTCTGAAACATTGCAGAAAAAATTTATAGCAAAAATGCGATGATGACCTATTTGGAGCAGCGAAACCCTAGAATCCAAAGCTCTGATACCAAACGTTATGAAACCAGGTCACAAAAAGATAGGAAAGATAGATCAACGCCTTAGAATTCAGCCTCTTCGAGGGGGAAACCTCCTTTACATTACACAAATGAATGATTCTTTGATGATTAAAATAACAAAACCTCCTTTCTATATATAGGAGTCTAAGGAGTCACAATATAACCCAGCCGACCTAACAATAATAATATAAAGGCACAATAATAACAATAGAGGGATTCTATGGGGCATAGTAATAACAATATGGGGACAATAGGGGCACAACAATATTATTAAGGGATACAACTACAATAGTAATGGGGTAATCACTAGTATTATAGGGACTTAACAATGATGAAATTAGAGCTTCTTTCCAAGGCCTACCCTAGCCTCAACCCATTGAAGGTCATACTCTCATATCTGAATAGACCCTGCTACACTAAACTACAAATTCGAACATCCTGACAAACAAATTCAAAATTCCTTCTCTAATGTGAATCCTTCACTGATACCATGTAGAAATTATGGTCTAGATTTGCAACTTTTCGTGAAGTTTTAATCAAAATTAAAATACTAAAACCTACTCTATGACTCTACAAAAGTTAATTCACAATCTAGAACAAAAATTTCAGTGATGCAATAAGAAATAACACACATGCACACAATGTTTTTCCTGGGGAAACAAATTTTATAAAAACCCCAATGCATGTTTGCATTAATTTTATGAATAGAGATGTATTACAATTGCTTTGCTCAACTGAGCACAACCTGCAAGTGGATAACCTATCTCTTTGCTCACTAAGAAGCTCTGACCTAGACTTAGTCAATTTTTTCATTTTCTTGAAGTGTTATTTCCTTGCACAATTCCTTGAGAAATTAGGCCTCTATAATTTAGGATGTTTTCCAAAATGGATTGTGTAATTCCCAAGGTTGATCATATGATTGCATGCAAAACTAGTAAACTCAAAACTAGTATACAATTGATGTTACACTACCTTGGAATCTCCATCACAACTAGGGAACTCAAATTTTCTGCATGCACTCTCTATTTTTGGTTGATTGATCAGTTAACTCGATGATCATTGAGTTTGATTGAAGTCCCACTGCACAACCTACCTTCTTCTAGTTCCTCCAACAGTTGGAATTAGTTTAACGGAAAACAATTTGAGATAACAGACTTTGATTACTGCGTATTAGCAATCGCACAAGCTTAACTGAACTCTAACTCCTCCAACTCAAATTTATTGATTAAACTGGGTCTCACAAGCCATGTCACACAAGTTAATTGCATCCAAGTTGTCTGTTGATGTGGAAATTCCAATTTTCTCAATTTAATCTAGGAAAAATCAAATTGAGAATTTCTTGTTGCATTTTTAAAAAATCCTTTAGGTGAATCTAATCCATGTTGTTGATGACAGTCATAAGTTCTAGCACAAAAATGTGCTCATAACACCAACCATTATATAGAAGTAGTGTTCAAAATAAATGAAATAGTCAAAAGACACATATTAAAACAAAATTGATGGAGACCCCAAAAAGTAATCCAACTATGTTACTAACTATCCATGATCAACAAAAGTGCCTCCATTGCTCCTCTCACCAAGAAAACGTCTGTTGTCAGCCTCCATCACCCTAAATCCCATTAGTTATTGTCGAACTCCATAGCTCTACTTCCTAAAGAAACCATCAACAACATAAATACACCCCTAATCCTTTAACCTTACCTTTTTTACTATCACCTCATTTTGAAATTTTAAAATGAAATTAAATTTTAAGACAAAAGATTTCTTTTATCTTAAAAATTTATCTTAAAAGCTCACCCTGTGTAGTAGTGCTGAATGCAACGAAAAACAATTTGTCTCTAATCATATCAACATATATCGAAGGGACAAAAGTGGAATTGATGTTTGAGAAATCTTGCCAAGAAAATTTGTCACGTTCTTCAGAGTCAGCTACTGCCACATAATGAAGATCCCAAAAAATTGTTGTCTTTATATAATATAATGTGAATGGTAAGTGGCCCATGGGGCTTTGGATTGATGGTGAATGGGTGCGCTGTTAAGGAACTCCTTGTGATAGGTCACTCGTTCAGATCCCCCGTGGGTACTTAAGTTATTCTTAACTAGAAAAAAAAAATGTTAAGGGTAAGTGAAATAGAAGCCTTGGTATAGGCATTGGAAAGTAGTATCCTACAAGCTGGTGGACTTAGGGTGCACTGTTAGAGTTAATTTTGTAGTTGTTAGATAATATTATCTTAAATTGATATGGTTTTGTCTTAATTTTCATTGTCTTAAGTGGCCATTGTCTTAAATATAAAGTTTTGTCTTAAAATATTTTTGTCTTAAACTTATATAACGGTGTATTGTATCATGTCATGGAATTACCTTGAATGTTGATTGGTTTATGATAGTTTGGTGGCATTGTCTATTTAGTAAATCATACTATTCCTTGTGATTTAGCACAATACGATGCCATATGGTTTGTTGAAAAAATTAATGGCATCATTTTAATGCTAACATATTGTATGCGACATGTAAACAAACTATTAGACTTATCCCCAAAGGTAGATTATAATAAGTCTATTGGAATATGCGTCATTCGGTTCTTTGATTGAGGATTATTGTTAAAGTTGTAAACAATATGATAGTGGTAATTGATACTGATGTTATTGGATTAATGGTGGCAATATATTACCCAAATTTGAGTTTATTTCCTACTTATAAATTGTTACGAGTATTTCTTATCGACACTCACTTATTAGTGGTAAATCATTGTTCCTATGTGATTAGATATTTGTATAGGCTTTTATGCATATTAAGGTAGTATGCAAGAAACTATGATGACTATGGAAGTGGATATTTGTTTAACCATGGATAAGTATGACTATAAATTCATGAATGTTTTAAAAGAACTTAGGTCATGATAACAATAGTACCTTAGAAAGTGAATGATATAATAGAAATGCATTGTTATGTCAAAAATAAGAACATAAAGGAAAAGGGTTGTGGGCTTTCATATGAACATGCATAAATGGTAGGTGGTGTGATAAGGCTAGCAAAGGTAATTTGATAGTTTAATAATGTAATGTCCAATAATTTGAATACATGAGATGGAATAGATTATGTATGTTCTATAAACTTAATGATAAAATTAGTACTAGCCAGGTATTGTTAATCTCACTGATTATTCAAAAATTTTACATGACAATGTAATTCTATAAGTTGATGTTTCAATGAGGGTCGAGTTGCTTCTTATGTAATGGCCTTTGAGGGGTATGAATTTCTATCTTTAGGCTAACTTATCCCTTTATGTAGGCCGAGTTGATCTTTTCACCATGACAAGATCTTAGAGGGTCTTTTGACTTTCTTTTGACACAAATAAATTTTCTTTAGAATATGTGACATGCCCAAAAGGGTATTTCATACATGACAATGATTCAATTGACTTGTAGACTCAATGAAAAGCCCTATAATCTCTCAACTAGAGCATGACCTAGAAAATAAATTTCCTTGAGCATGAAACCCATGCCTCAAGATTAACAATAATAAATTTACTTTTCTCATTTCATCAAATACATAAAATCATTATTACATATGTCATTATGAAGACCGAACCTAGTTACATATTTCAACACTCCCTCTTAACTAGAGAGGTATTCATAATCCATACAAGGTACTTGAACATTCTCAATCTGAAGAATTCTCATAAGAAGAATCAGATTGTTAACCCATCTATTTAGCATCATTTCATCCAACATTATGACATAGAAAGGCCTTGATTAACATATCTATCTCTTGACAAGATAATAGACCAATTCTGGTCACACCAATGCTTATAGACACCATCATCATTGTCTCTCAAGGTACATACCCCACTGGGATGTTCACAGAGAATGTCCTTCCAGGGCTATTCTTATCTTGGATTCCCAGTCCTAAAAGAGTACCAGTTCTCTTCGAATAATCTTAACTTAGATTCCCTATCTGATTCTAAAAGAATATTAGATGTCGAATGCTTATCCAATACTCCATTCTTTCTTCCCAAATTGAAGACAAAAATGATGTGTTTGTCTCTCCCTCTTAACTAGGTAGGATATACCCATTCCTATAAAGGAATGTACCCATTCTTATAAAATGAATGTACTCAAGGTTCCTCATATTCGGGGACTTGTTCAAGATCTACCTTAACCACGGACTTACTTCAAACAAATTTCTGCTCTTGGTGGAGATCATGGGACTATCAACTTTTCACAAACCTTTTTTTCCAATTTATTATTTATTTATTGATTTGTTTATTTTTTCTTCATTTTTTTTGGTTATTTATATATTTATTATATGCATATACCTATTAGAGAAGGTGAAATTAAAATAAATTATCATTGTTAGTAACACCATTCTTGCACACCTATGTTTGCTAACCCATGAAAATTGATCCCCTACATAAATCATTGCAAACCGGTCCTCGGGGAAAAGGTCCCAAACCAATTTAGGGTAGTTTTTCTGCCCTCTAATGTGCACTATGGTGTTTGAAATGGTATATCTATTCATCCATGTTACTATGAAATCAACAACAGTTAGAATGGTGGTATAAATTTTACTTTTATTCCCAATTATTAGCAAGTCCTTGTTTCATATTTTTTTATATATATTTTTTTTCGTTCACAAGGAACTTTAGTGGTATTACGAACAATGAGGTAGGTGTTGTGAAAATTGTGAGGAAAATGGTGAGGGCACACATCCGCTAGAACCATGTGACCTCCACATGGTTCTTAGAACTTGGTGGGTGCAAATGGTGAGGATCGAGCTTTCCTCGTATGATGTTGGTGATGAAAATTTCAAGCCCTAATCCTATGTCTCGAAACATCCTCCTTTCTATTTAGTTCTCTTGTTGGTGGAAGTGTGTCATGTCTACAGAGGGTCAACATGGGAGATATTGGTGTCTTGGTAGCTGGGGATTTGTTCACCAGGTCTCGTGGTCACCATATCCCTCCCTTACATCTTCACTGCACTGCAAGAGGACACTAATAAGGTATATTGTGGTAAGGTATATATTTTTTTCATTTATAACACAAAGCTTGTTCTTCAAATTTTGTTGACTTCCATCTCATGGTTGCTAGGGTGCTCCTTTGCCTATTGTAGTAATAAACTATTGCTCAGGTGGGGTATTTCAAAAAAAAAATCCAATGATTCCATCCGGTAAAACATTTCTATTCCTTTTAGCATTTTACACCTTTTTGTGGTTAACCTAACACTAGATTCACTTTGTGCCAAGCATCTGGTAATTATTTTTCTCTTTTTTTCTAGTTTAAGGTACCTATGCACTTACGACCCAATTGTTTCCATCTAATATATTGCAGCACCCTCTGTTCGAATGAGGCTCTTGTATCGTGGTTATATGCTCCCCAGTCGTCTTTATAAGGTTCTCCTTTTCAGTTATCTAGTGCTAGTTTTGCAATTATAGTTTTTAAACTTTTCTTGGAGTCCATAACAGGTTTTGTGGTTTTCTAAGGCACTAATGGGATTCTCATTGGATGTACCACAGGAAAATATGTGAATTTTTTGCAACTATAGGTATGTATCGCTCTGAATAAGTATTTTAAATGTGAATTATGTTGTACATACCATTATACTCACCCCTATTTCAAATGAATTTTCTACAGGTACTTGTACATTTTTTCTCAATTCGCCTCCCCCTGGGAGAGAATGTTCCCTCCACCTCTAAATTCTAATTATCATGCTTCATATCCATCTTCTTCACATTTTCTAATGGTATTGTTGGTCAATTTCAGGTGAAGTGAAGAAGGTAAGGTTTTCTAGTGCTATACAAGGTCTCTCGCTAAGAACCCTTAGAGACAAGTTTTCCTTACAGGGAATTTAGTTGGAAAGAGATGGATGGCTTATGGCTTGTAACGTACATATTTTCCTAGCAAGGTATGGTATGATTTTTTTTTTTTTAATGAATTTTTATGTTTTGGGAACTAGATTCTAGGTGTAAAGATGAAATTTTGAAATACTTGACTAAGACCATGTTAGGGTTTAATGCTAATTTATTTTGTTTAATTGCAAATATAAATGATACCCAAAAGGGTTTTCATGGTTGTTGAACATATGTAAACATATTTTGTTTTGAATTTCCATTTATGGCATAATTACCAATATGGGTCTGATGCTAGGGAGATGTATACAGTTTGGAACATTATTATTCTTCATTCCAGGTATGAGTTTGGTCGCCTCAATGTAGAAGAATGCATTTACAATTTTCATCCTATTATGGATTAATGTACGGATATAATTATTTACGAGTTACTCATTTATACGTTATCTCTAGCTTACACCTATTTTTACTTTCAACTCTTTTGTTTTTCTCACGAATAATGTATGGTTTGTGATTCTTCATACCGTTTATATTACTCTCATGTCTTACATTAATTCATTTTACCAATGTAATTCGTGCCATTACTAAATAGGGTTTTTAAAAACATGTATTACTTAAAACACCCAAACTTTTCAAATCAGTGAACTGACTGAGTTCATTCACAACTCATTTTTGTAATACCATCCTCCCACATCTACCCACATAAGTAACCAACCAGGGTAAATATGCAACGAAAGGCTACTATGTTTCGATTCAACCTCCTATGTGACCTTAAGGAAATGAATCAACATAATCACAACATGCAAACCTTCCGCATTAGCTACAGGACCCCTTAAAACCATCCCAACACTTCAAGAAGCCTACCCCTAGGTCCCATTGAAGTTTTTGATAACTTGAACTTTCGACGCTCTCATGACATAGGCCTACCAGCATCCAGGAGGCTCTAGATACTCTCATGATATAGGCATGCCAACATCCAAGGACTATTTTTTCTACTTCTGTGCAAGTGTCCCCAGGATTTAAGCCATTTTTTAGGCCCAGAGCCTAGGTCACTTCCCTTTCCTGACATCTCTAGAAAATAAAATGACAAGGAAACAATTATGCTAAAGAAAATACTTGAACAAGCCTTTAACTAGACCCCTACTAGCAATGATAGGAATTTTGTCAAACATATCACAAACATGTAATATAACGGTGTAAATAATAGAATTAAGCATAGGGATATCATAGTTATCTTTGAATCAACAAGAACCATTGTTCCCTCATATCATTTTCTTCATTATCATATATTACATCATAGATACATTTCCCATTCATTTACAAGTAAAAAAATGATGAGAGCCATGCATAACAATTGTCATAAAACACATATATAACCAACATAATAGCAACAGAAATACCAATGAAATCAAACCCATATGATCCACACATAAACTAGTGTAATACTCATAGAAATACAAGGGGAAATAATCTTTCATTAGTGATGTAACATCCAAACCCGGGATGGGACTACCACGTTCCACTTGACCATAGAATGGCTGATCCAAATCTCTCTTCCACCATTCACCACCATGCCATATTCCAAGCATGAATGTGGGACTCAAACTAAATGAACCAACTAGGGCATAACGAGGCTACAAAACCTCACCCTCATCAATAGAAACCAAGCTTTACTGTACTTCATCCCATACCACTAGGCCAACACAAAAAACATGTCATAACAAGATTTACCATTATTTACACCTGATCACTAGGCCAAATAAGCATGGAATCCACCAAATTTCTCCACCTACAATGTCAGAATTTTCCTGTCTCCTAGTCTCTCAAGGTTTACCGCAATCCAAACCGAGATCACTAGGCCCTAAACCGAGACCCACTCTCCAGGATTTACCGCATATCCCAAACCCAGGATTACTAGGCCCAATGGTGAGAAAGCCACCTCTTGGATTTACCTTATAACCTGCCATTCACTGGCAAGGATTCCTAGGCCCACTGAGGCAACACAATCCTAGATTTACCACAACCCACAGTCTAGCTCAGGGGTCACTAGGCCAGTGGCTTTACCGTGATCCATAGTTTGGTTCAAGGACCACTAGGCCATGTGCTCTATCATTCATCGATCCACCTCACACAACTTTGAATCCATCCAATAATCAAGCTCAACCAAAACATGAGAACCCCATCACACCCTGTCTATCTAGAAATGGCAATGCTAGGCTGACCACACTGTCACACTTGGAAAAATCCATGCCATAACAACAAATGAACCACATGCAATACCATGCATGAAAAATATGGCAAGATAAATACACATGTAAATTGATACGTGTAAAGAATATTGTTGTAGTTGCTTGATCCTGCCTTTCCCTTCTTGATATTTGGTTACTCTTACCTTCTTTTCCTTTATTGATCCAATGCAAAAATGCTCCAAGAAAACTCTAAGTGTGCAAGAGTGGGAGAGAGAGAGAGAGAGAGAGAATAATAAGAAAGCTCCAAAACTAAATTGACAAAAGGTTACCGGCTGATCCTCAGAAGCCTTTTTCTTAATGAGGCCTCTATTTTCTTCATTTTCCATTATTTTCCTTCATTTTCCTCCTCACATGCAACTTGTGACCTTTCACCTCCCTTTTCTCCTAATTTCCATTATTTTCAGAAATAAATGTGCCAAAAATTCCATTTTTCCTTTCCAAAGCATCAACCATTGCCTTTCCTAATTTACTTAGCCATAGTAAACAAATGAACATGCACACTAGGATGTATTGCCTAATGGTCAGCTTGGAATAAGTGTCCCATCAACCGTCATTATTAGTTTTTCCTTTGTTAACTTTTATTACATGGAATTTTCACCAAGGCTATTACAATTTTGACATCTTGGCCAAAACCAGTGGCCTCGGGTGATTAGATCTATCTTCCACTCCCAAAATCACTCCAGACCCAGTACCTGACCTTGAAAGTGTTTATTTATTTTGGTTGACCTTAAATGTATAGACTTTTTAGAAATATATTATCACTACGAGTTTATGCACAAGTAAAATGTGAACCATCCAAATTTTATATATGTAGGGCGCTACCGATCACCAGTTATATTATTATTATTATTAGTTTTTCTTATCCCTTCTACTAATGAAGATGTGACTCATGGAAGAATTATAATTATCCTTTTCCCATAATTGTAATAGTTATCTACTAGCCCTATGTAATTTCTTTCATTGTGGGTGTCCATGAATTTATAGAATTTAGCATTTAGAATATGTCATTTCCTCTTAACAAAGATATAGTACTAATTCTAGCTAGAAGAGAAATAGATTTATAAGTACTTGTTAAACCTAGTTGTGGCTATAGGTAGACATACAAATAGTCATAGTTTATTTATTTTTCCCTACAGAAATATTTCCTTAAATTGGACACTCTCATACTCAACATTAGTGTTATCTACTAGCCATAACAGGACAAGTTATCTTTGCCCTAGCCAGGTCGAGTTTTTCTACTTGAATCCATCCTTTATAATTAAGATGCATTACTAGCCTTAAATTGGAAATATGGCATATAGAAATACCAATTATATTAGTCACAATTAAGATATAACTATAGACAATCAAAGGATTTTTTATGTTATCATGACTGTATATGTATATATTTTTTTTAACCATAAAATAGTTTTACAACCCTTTATTGTTGCTCTACCTATCTGCCAATATATTTAATCTGATTCCTTCATGACACCTATACTTAATGAAAGACTTATGATAATTCAAAGAAACCCAAAATCTCATAACTACACACGAAATTTATCAAATCCAATAATAACCCATTTGATTATGAAATCTACTCAATGTTCCCCATCAATAATACATCCACATACTATCAACAATATAACACATGAAGATATAGTATAGTTTCCTACCCTCGAGGAAAATTCTCTACTCCATGAAATTCGACAATATCATAATACTTCAAAGGAATCTTACTCCTAAAACAGAATAATGGAAATCCTAATTAGAATTTCTATGTTGGAAAATTACTCAAGAGCAAGTACATTCCTCCTGACCATCAACTGAAGCCACTAGTTCTCCCCGAACTAAGATATATTCGCCCCTGGAATCAACAACCTCATTGATTCCTGAATGGTATCTTTTATAATTTTCTTCCTAACAGTTTTTTTTTTTGGCAGCATCCTACCTTTTGGGTCTACCAAACCAACAACCTAGGCCTTTGTTTTTTTTTTTTTTTTTCTTCGAAAAAAAGGCACTTTCCTTTTTTTATTTAAAGCCTCCTTTTTTTGCCCACGACTCTTTATTTCACCCTTCAACTTGGTAAATTTCTCTACCAAGTGGTTTATTATGGTATTTTTCTCCCATCATAATAATTATGTTATTTTCTAATTATTCTCCTTGAAATTTTGGGAGATATTTAGGGAAGGAACAACTTGAATTTATCCATCCACAACTGTTTACAATTGGAAAGAGATATTTTGACTATGGTACTCTTCTCTTGAGTAATTTCCAACAATTTATTTATTAAAAATAATATATCAATCACATTGCATTAACTTCTATTTGATCATACTTCTTTCAAAAATTCAACTTGGCTTCCTTAGCCATCAAACCCAAAAATAATTGAAGTCTAAGAATAATAAATAATTGACATAAAGAACAAAGGTGTATTACAAACTTCTTGTGGGGCTCCTTATTTCAATTCCATGAAGTTTATATTCAACATTATGGAGCCTTCATCTTTTGGGACTTCTTCGTTGGGAATTAACCATCCATCATTTTCCTTCACGAACCATGTGAATCATGTCATCCTTTTATTTATCGGAAAGTGATATTCTAATCTAAATCTAGATTTTTTTACAAAAAACCACCTCTTCGAGGTCATGTTTCCTTTAGGATATATCATCCAACCACATGATTGCTAATTTTAGGTTTCATTTACAACTCTCTTTCAGTAGCCTTGTATCAATCCATCCAGATTTTGGTCAAAATTAAAAAATGAACATCAAATCGACGTTACTTTTTGTGAGGGAATTTCATCATGAGATATTACATGCAATATCAACATCCTGCACATTCATAAGAAAATCTCCAAGACTTCCAATATCAAGGGTCTCCTTTATTTATAGACCTTATTAGGGTCTTTATGCCTTCACTATGGAGATGTCAAAGGCCAATTATTCTAGTCATCGGATGTTGATTTCCATACTTACATCTTTCACAATCTCTTCTTTATTTCTTCACATATTGCTCCCCAGGAACTTCCATCTGTAGTCCCTTCATCTTTTTCAACCACCTCATATTCCATATGAGGAAATATTATGTTGACTTTATCTAGTCAATATGTTAACCATGCCTTCATGCATATTTCCAAAGGAGGATATCCCTTTTCTTTGATCATGCACATGAGGTAGATAATATAACCATGAAACCATATGATGACATTCCTCAACTAAATACATGCATGCATACCTCTTTCCTTCTTTTGGTCATCTAGGATTCCTTCAATAGCTTCAATTTCTTCATTGAGAGTAGGTCAACCATCTCGAAATCTTGAATTCCTTGGTCATGATACCATCATCCTTATAAACAATGAATCCCATACATGGTGGAATTCCTAGCAAGATACTTTCTTCCTGAAAGGGAGGTGAACCTTCTAGTGAATATTCCAACAGAGGATCTAGATTATCCTCATTCAGCAAAAGCTCCTTTCTCATGACAATGATGTATGATGAATTCCTTCTATCATGCTAGATGACCTTGTTTCGACCATATGAGCTACACATGCCTTCAATGAGGTTTCCAAGAGACACTTTTTATATGATGTCTACTACATCCATGTAGACTTCTACTTTAGCTATTCTTTCAAGCTTTTCTAATGATATCATGGGCTCTTTCTTCAGTGGTATGTTTCTAGTATGATGCCATATTCTACTAAGCTACATATTGTTATAATGCTTCTCATAATGACTACCATGGTGGAGGACTTTTCACCTCTGACTTCTCCTTTCTGCACTTAATGTCTTAAATCAAGGTGGAAAAAATATGATTATCTATCGTGCTATAGTAAGGTGTTGTACTATACTTGTGAAATATTTTATCTTTCACTTGTCACTAATTGTTTAAGTCATATTGTTTATTGAACCAAACTCAAACGACCTGTCACTGATAGCCCACATGGGCAAGACAATATTAACAACTGATACAACACATTTTTAATAGTATATGTACTAAAGCAACTGAAATAGTCCAACTATCTTAATATAGGTTAAAGCAACATGCATTACAAGAATCCAAAGAATAGTCTTACAAACGAATAAAATACATGTGTGAAATGTGTTTTCCTATTAACAAGCTTTTGAATTAAGTGAAAGTTCCAGGACACATCCGTATACCATTACATCACTATCCCCGATCATGGGGTGTTGGAGCCACTGCTCGCTCCTCAAAGAAAATATTACAAACTCTCAATTCTATGTGGGAGGAGCCAAGGTGGAAATTCTTTTTCATGTACAAATAAGGGGTATTTACAGCCAAGGGTGAGATGACCCTTGTGATTGTTCAACTTCCCTCATGACATTTTGACTTGCATGAATTTTCAACTTTACATGACTCTTCATATTTACATGTGGGCCTCTTGGAATTCCACGTAACATTAAATTGATTACAACAGTATGGCCCACAATAGTGATGTGGCTGAGATGACTCATGACATAACTTGAAATGATAGAGGTGGTATGTTCATGATGTTGGTGGTGACCTTGTCAAGTTGTAGTGTTGCTGAGTGTTGGATGTGATTTTGGTGTATCACAGCTTCACCTCCACATGGCAAGTTGTGGGGAGTTTTTTATGCTCTTGTTATTCTCTTGATGTTGCACATGCATGTCTCTCATTTGCTTTTACTTTGGCATGCTCCATATGTTCATCCATTCGCGAACAAGTCTCCTTGCATGCGCTGCTTGTTCATCCCATTCTTCATCATGCCATGTCTCATCCATGTACCTGTATCTGCAATCACTCATGAAGAGACGACATCAAATCTAGAAATCTCCTATTCTACCATGATGCATTACCCTTTTCTTTCGGATGCATGTGACTACGAGAGAGGACAAGGCTCTGAAACTGTGCAAGGCACAATTCAAACCAGGATGTAGGCTCCAGCCACTATCCATGAAAATTGTGCAAAGGTCATTAGGAGGCTGAGTTGGGAAATCTGGATCAGTAGTGATTGTCAGCACAATCTAGCTTGGTTGGCAGGCAGATCTGTGTAATTTTTTCAGGGAGATAGTGTAGGCAGCAGGGGAGACTGGAAGAAAAAATTACCTAATTTATTTGGGGATCTAGCAGTGGGCTGCGGGAGGTTGCTAAAAAAAACTGCATAATTTTTCTGGGGAGCTGACAGTGGGTTGCGCGAGGCTATTGGCAAAAGCTGCACAGAGCTAGGAGGCTAGCCTTCTGGACATCCCTGCACAGGTTTTGAGCTGAGCAGGACGCTGGGAAGCTAGGAGACTACTCATGAAAACCTCGAATTTTTCAGGATAAGTGGTAGGCCAGCTGACAAGGTGACTGGCTAGAAAAACTGCACAATTTTTTAGGCCAGTGCAGTGACAGATAGAGGGTGTTTATTCAAAAAGTCTACGTAGTTTCTTCAGTCAGTGGAAGCAGGCATGCTTGGCAGCTTCTGCGCAATTTTTTGGAGTGACACCTGGGGTAACTTCCCGATCAAACTCTCTGGTTGACCAACTGGAGGCTTGGTTGATGTTGCTTGCAGGTAATGCAGATTGAGATGTCTTGCCAAGAAAATTCTACACTGTTCTGGGTGACTGTTAGCTCGGTCGACTCCAGGATTGCATAGTGGAGACTCCTCGGAGGCAGCCTCAAGCTCTGGGCAATTATGGGAAGTCGTACATGTTCACTAATGGCTGAGACTACATAATGCAGCTTAGCGAAGGTCCAATTGTTGGAGAGTGGTCTGGTCGATAGGGTTTAGACAAAATGAATAAGTGTGTGAATGAGTCACTTCATATATGTATGACCTTGTGAACACACACTCAACATGACTTGATGACAAGACACCTTGAACCATCAAGACAACTTGCACTTAGTGTGATTGACCGATGAGTGTGAGCGACAAGTGTGACACTTGTGATAGATGTTTGGATGACTGCGACGATGCTTGCATGACAGTACTTACAGCATTGTGTGTGAGTGCGATAGATGTTTACATAGCGAACACAACTCAAACACAACCTTCAACATCAATAGAACGAGGTCGCAAGCATGGCATAAAAATCAACATGCTGAAGATGACAGTTGGTTGAACAAGTGACGAAGAAGGACTTGTAGAAGAAATACATAAAATAACTTTTCGTGTTTGCTCACATGCATGTTACTGAGGACAGGATGAGATGACAATGGCAAGTAGTTCTACAAACTCAACTAAGATTTGTACTTCAAAAGGTGTTCTTTATTTACCATACTTACCCTCAAGATGATCATGCATCCGACGGATTTTGCATGAGGTCCTGATATTTTCAATTACTTGGTTTCTTAGTCCTTCTGCTCAACTCCTTGGAAGTGATTTTAGCATGTCACCTTATCTTGTAGTAACTGAGAGGTAGATATATGAAATTTTAGTGGACAGTGACTACTTCTAGAATGAAGCCTCGGGAGGTCCGTTTGCACAGTTTCTCAATGCAAGACGGATAGGGAAGTAAGGACAAAATTGCACAATTTTGAGACACAAGACACTGCTACGGGATGGGGGTCCTGGGAGGACACCTCTGCACAATTTCTAAGTTTAATGTAGTTGTACTACTCTCTACGTTTCTAGAGAGAAGTGTTGGCTGGGGTCTCTATAGGCTGTGGGGTTTCAACAGGCAAGGGAGGTTCGCGTCCCTGCGCACTATGGGATTTTAGCAGGCAAGGTAGGAAGCTTGATGGTTGCAGAAACAAAGTGCACAATTACGGGACACTAGATGAGGCTAGGCTGATCGAGAAAATGGCTAAGTGTGATGTTAGTGAAACATATGTAAACATTCTTATGAATTGATTGTGATCACACATGGACACTTAGTGACACAAAGTAGACCATCCAGAATGAATAAGATATACTTTTCTTGATGCAACAACCTTCGTGACAAGAGTGTATGAAGTGAGTGTGAAACATGTCTATGTGATGATAACCACTCATGCACACATGCTTTCCCTTGAATCAAAACAACATTCCCTTTGCATGACGAAGAACAACCCCTATGCCTAAAAAATGACACATGCTACATAAAGATGAGAATGTGAACAACTCTTAGTTTCAAGGAAAGGAGCTTGAAATCATCAGTTTAACAATAAGTTACCAAGGATGATTGATCATAGGATTGAAGGTAGGCTCCAAAATTTCCTTGTGAGCCAAAATTTTGGAGGGTGGTTGTAGCCACTACAACAATTTGTGACACATTGGTAGAACTCCAGCTCTCTGAATGGACCTTGTTTCATGAAAAGTTAGTCTAACCCTTTCGGAAGTATTGTTTGATTCTTTGATCATCATGGTTTCCACACTAGATTCATTGAAAGATGGAGCACCTTCCATGATCTTGATTGTTCAACACACTTTCCAAGCCAAGCAACTCAGTTGTTTCGATTGAGGATGAGGGGTATATTGGTGCACAAGTAATATAATTTTCAGAATTCAAGTTTCATCTCTAGTGTTGCTCCACTGCTAGTAGGCCTAGACAGTACCCCGACGGAGTCATGCAAGAACACAAGCATTGCTCCGCTGCCAGTGAGCTTGGTTAGTACCCCGACAGAGTTACTTGTATCACTTCTCTGTGTAGGAAGCCTTTCTCTTCTTTCACCTTATTCATATTTCAATTTTATTTTTTTTAAGGAACTATGCATAGGCACTTATTTATTTTAGAGGCAGAAGAGGGTTCCCGACTTATTGAGAGCGGGAAAGGTTATTCCTTCAGAGAAGTATGTTATATATACCTCTAACATACTTGTTAGGGTTTTTCCCCCTCACCTTACTCTACTTGACTGATCTGATAATGGTTAACACAAAAGAATCGATTAGAGGAGCTAGTACTAGTTAACAGTGGAAGCATTGTGTTATCACCAAGACCCACTTTGAACAGAACATATTTTCCATCAAGGCATCATCAACTAAAGACAACAAGTTCTTCATAAAGGGAGAGGACAACAGATAACTAAATGTTGATAGTTCTACAAGTCCTCCTATATTTTCCCAGCTTGTCTCAAGAGCCAAATATGGTTTCATGAGAGGCTAACCTATAGGTACAAGCAAGAAAATAAAGAAAAAATAAAAAGGTAGAAGTAAAGCGAAAGAAAAACGAGTAAGAAAAACAAGCAAGTAAGTAGACCAAAGAAGGTAAGCAAGAAAACAAACATGCAAACCACAAAGAAAAGAAAATCAAGACAACAAATACTACTCCTACTCCTATGCTAAACAGTGCATGGGCCTACTCACGTGAAGTGATATTTCCATGCAGCCACTGGCGCATTCGCTGGCCTATGTTGGTGAAGGCATTGTTAACAAGAAAGATATGCATGTAAACTAGTGAACATCATGTAAAATTAATTGCCAACATCATGTGTGAGTGGGATAGATGTTTACATAGTGAATACAAGTCAAACACAACCTTCAACATCACTAGAACGAGGTCACAAGTAGGGCATAACAATAAACATGCCAAATATGACAGTTGGTCAAAAAAGTGAAAAGGAAGCAAGATGTGTAGACGAAACCAATAAAATAAATTTTCTTGTTTGCGCACATGCATGTTATTAAGGACGGGATGATATGACAATGAAAAGTAGTCCTGCAAACTCAACTAAGAGGTGTACTTCGAAATGTGTTCTTTACTTACCATACTTACCCTCAAGATGATCATGCATCCGACAGAGTTTGCATTTAGTCTTGATATTTTCCATTACTTGGTTCCTTGGTCCTTCTCCTCAACGCCTTGGAAGCGATTTCAACATGTTACATTTTCCTATAGTCACTGAGAGGTAGATCTGCATAATTTCAGTGGATAGTGACCGTTGCTGGAATGACGCCCCGAGAGGCCCGTCTGTGCAGTTTTTGCATGCAAGACAACCATGACAGCTAGGAAAACATCATGCATTTTTTAGGCACAAGACACTACTGTGGGATGGGGGTCCTTGAAGGACACCTTTTCACAATTTCTGAGTGAAGTGTAGCTAGACTGCTCTACTCATTTCTGGAGAGCAGTGTTGGCTGGGGTCTTTGCAAGTTGTGGGGTTTTGGTAGGCAAGGGAGGTTGGTGTCTCTGTGCACTGTGGGATTTAAGAAAGCAAGGGAGGAAGCTTTATGGTTGTAGAAGCAAAGCACATAGTTCTAGGAAGCTGAATGAGGTTAGGTTTCTTGGGAAAATGTCTAAGTGTGAGATTAGTGAAACATATGTAAACAATGCTAGGACTTGATTGTGATCGCACACAGACATTTAGTGACACAACGTAGACCATCCAAAATGCATAAGTTATACTTTTCTCGATTCAACAACCTTTGTGACAAGAGTGCGGGAAGTGAGTGTGAATTATGTCTATGTCATGACAACTACTCTTGTGCACATGCTTTTCCTTGAAGCAAAACAACAACCCCTATGCCCAAAAATGACACATGTTTCATAAATATTAGAATGTGGACAACTCTTAGGTTCAATGAGGGTATCTTGTAATCATTAGCTTACCAATAGGTGACCAAGGATGATCGATTGCAAGATCCAAGGTAGGCTCCAAAATTTGCATACGAGCCAAAATTTTGGAGGGTGGTTGTAGCCACTACAATAGTTCTATAAGAACATGAAGCAGTATATGTATGATGTTATTGAATATAAGCTCAGATAGGATACTAATGAAATTACATGGTAGTGTATGTAATAGACTGCATTTAATGTGAGATGCATAATGGTGCTAATTATTTCATTGGAGGTTGATAATGCTAATGACTACTTTGAAGAATAATTGTACTCATGGAATTTGATTCCTTATGTTGAGAAAAGAAAATTAGAAATGTTGTTGCATTGGTTATAGCTAAATTATACACAATTTTGAATGCTAACACAATAAATAGTGACATTTTGGATTGATTAATAGCCTTTGTATGCATTATTTTACGATAATGTTTAATGATGCATTAAAAGGAAAATGCTAGCATATTTCAATTCATTAATTACAATTTTGAGAAAAGAATGAATGTGTGCATTTCTTTGTCAATAATGAAAACAATGTGATAATGGAAGAATGTAGTACAACAAGGGTTGTCTTTGATGTTGTTGATATCATGTTAGAATGTTTAAAAAAAAACATGAAAGAACCCTCTTGAATGTTTGGAATAAACATTAATTCAAATGATAGGTATTGCTGAACAAAAGGATGCTTCGTAAGATCGTAATGGCTAACAGTGGATTTTATCCTATTGTGGAACTACCTTGAATGTTGATTGGTTTATTATAATTTGGTGGCATTGTCTATTTAGTAAATTATACTATTCACAGTGAATTAACATTACATGATACCATACGATTTGTTAAAAAAATTAATGGCATCATTTTTCGTAAATGTGATACTAACATATTGTATGTGATCTGTCAAAAAACTATTAGACTTATCCCTAAAGGTAGATTGCAATAAGTTTATTGGAATATGCATCATTTGGTTATTTTATTGAAGATTATTGTCAAAGTTGTAAACAACGTGATAGTGATAATTCATACTCATGTTGTTGGCTTAATGGTGCCAATATGTTACTTGAATTTGAGCAAGTTTTCCACTTCTAAATTGTTACCAATATTTTTTATCAACACTAAGTTAGTAATGGTGAATTTGTGTTCCTATATGATTAGAGATTTGTATTGGATTTTATGCATATTAAGGTAGTATGTAAGGAACTATGATGCCTATGGAAGTGAATATTCATTCAACGATGTTGTTGATGGTGTTGGAAATCTGTAAACCAAGGGGATCTCCATGATATGAGGTCCCAATTAGACATCACACCATTTGGTCATGTAAAAGTCCCATCCGGAATACGACCTAGATACTATTTTATTTAAAGATCTTCCTTGGATTTATATAACAGCAAGAGAGAGAAGTGCATATTTTCCCTTTAAAAAGAAAGTGAGTGTTCTTGGTGACTATCCAGATGAAACTGCATCAAGGTTCTTCTACCATAGAGGGAAGGAAAAGTGAACCTCTAAGAGACAGGTAATAGTGCCACCCTAGTAGTGACATACACAAAGAAAAATAGCCTAACATCAAGCATAATATTCCACATAGATGCGACAATTGTTACAACCATTACAACACATTATCAATATGATAAGCACTAAGATAACTAAAATAGTTCAACTACTTTAGTACAAATAAAAGAATACATGAATGATAAAAATTCACATAATAGTCTTACAAATATTTCCAATCCATCTACGAAAACATGTTTTCCATCAAGATTCAAGTATTAAATAAAAGTCTCAAGATACATGAATACAACTGTAACAACCTTGGTTAAAAACCTATGTAAATATAAAAGTAAATAAGACCACAATCATGGGACACATATTCCAAGCTGAATGGTGTGAAAAATATCCTACTCAGTGTTCATTCAGTTTATTATGGCTAAGGATATTTGCAAAGGAAACGAAAAAGACTTTTTAAAGGCGTGAGGCATTTATTGGCATTTTATTTATGAAAATAAAGGAAATTAGCAGAAAAAGAAGGTGAAGGGTCAAAGGTTACACGTGAGGAGGAAATCGAAGGAAAATAATGGAAATTGAAGAAAATAGAGGCCTCATTAATAAAAATGCTCTTGAGGATCAGTTCATAGGCTTTTTATGGGTTCTTGGTGGAGCTCTCTTCTACTCACTATCTCTCTCTCATACTCTTGGACACTTGGAGTTTCTTGGAGCGCTCTTGGAGGAGTGTGGCATACTTGGGATTTGGAGAAAGAAGGAAAAGGGAAGCATAGATAAAGCAAGGAAGAGCAGGATCAAACAACTACAATAGAATTCTTTGTAGGAATCGATTTGCGTGTGTGATTTCCTTGCTATTTTTGTCATGCATGGTATTGCATATGGTTCCTTACTATCATGGCATGGGCTTTTCTAGGTGTGATAGTGTTTTTAACCTAGCTTTTCCATTTATGGATAACCACAGTGTGATGGGTTTCTGATGTTTTGGTTGAGCTAGATTGCTGGATGGAGTTGAAGCTAAGTGAGGTGGATCTCCAAAAGGAATAACACATGGCCTAGTGCTCACTAAATTGGAATATGGATTGTAGTAAAGTGACTAGCCTAGTTACTCCTGAACTCGACTGTGGGTTGCGATAAAGCCATATATTGTGTGCCTCATTGGGCCTAGGAACCCTCGATCAGTTAATGGCAGGATATAGAGTAGATCCTAGAGGTGGGTTCTCTCCATCAGGCCAAGTAATACCAGGATGGAATCTACAGTAAATCTGGGAGAGTGGAGTCTCAGTTAGGACATAGTGATCTGGGATAATTTACGATAAAGCCCAGAGACAGGTGTCTCAGTTATGGCCTAGTGATCCCTGAATTAGATTGTGGATTGAGGTAAAGCGTAGAGACTAGGAGATAGGAAAATTCCTCATAGTGTAGTTGGAGAAATCCGTTGGAATCCATGCTTCTTTTGGCCTATTGATCTGGTGGAGATCATGGTAAAGCATGTTATTAGATGTTCATTGTTTTGGCCTAGAGATCTTATGTGGATTGTCGTAAAGCCTAGTTTCTATTGATGAGGGTGAGGTGGTTTAGCCTCTGGATTCCCTGGTTGGTTATTTTAGTTTGAGTACCACATTCATGCTTGGAATATGGCATGGGGGTGATTGGATCAAGAGAGATTTGCCTCAGCCAATCTATGGTCAGGTGGAATGTGCTAGTCCCATACCGGGTTGGCTTTTGCATTCATTAATAAGAGGTTTTTTCCTTGGTATCTTATGTGTAACTTTATTGGTTCATATTTGGATTAGATGTCTGATCTATCCTTGGTATTTATGTTGTTATTATGCTGGTTACGAATATGTATTATGACAATGATGATGTATGGCTCTCCTCATGTTTTGATTTTTGAATTAATGAACAATGTATCTATGACCTAATAGATGATAATGAATCTAATGATATAAGGGAACAATGCTTCATAGCGATTTTTAGATAGGTATGAGACCCCTATGCTTAGATCTATTGTTTAAACCTGTAGATTACATATTTGTGACGTGTTTGACGAAATTCCTGTCATGGCTAGTAGGGGTCCAGGCTAGTCATTGTCAATGTTTTTGCAAATGTATCATTGTTCTATTATGTAAATTCATTTTTGAAGGTGTCATTGAGTTATGGGCAGTGAGTTTGACTTTGGGCCTAAAAAAGTGGCACAAATCTTGGAGTCACAGGCACAGGTCCGAGGAGAAAAGTCCCCTTACGCATGCATACCCATGCTATGGGAGCGTCTGGAGCCTCACAAACGCACCCTTGTCCATATCAAGGGAGTGTTTGAGGGTTTGATGCATTAAAAATTCGTTTGGTCTCAAGGGATGGTTACTTGAGTGGTTGGGATGACTCCTGGGAGTTCTTTTGCTGATGTGGAAGGTCCATGTGGTATTTTTCCGTCGATTCCATTTCCTTAACTGACACATAGGGAGCCAAATCATATATAGTAACATCTAATCACATATTTACCCTGGTTGGTCAGTTACTTGGGTAGATGTGGGAGGAGGGTGTTACAGAGTGGTATCAAAGCATGGTTCACCCCTTGGACTAGATGGGAAGAATGTGTTTATCATGCATGTATGTAGTTTATATACGTGTTTGATGAGTATGCATGGTTTGGTCATTTTTGTAGTTGTGTTGACATGAAGTGGATGATATTTTTGATGGGATGTGTTTATCATGAATGAATGTTTAATGTATATGCATTTGTTATGCATGTTAGTGTCAGTATGTTGTTATGCATGCATTGTCATGGTTATATTTATGCATGTATAGTAGGTCCAACATTCATTTTAAGGTCATTGTATGCATTTTAGGTCATCATGATGATGTTGGTTCTTATGATGCTAATGTGTTGGCTGAGATAGAGCATGGGATGAAGATCATTAAAGTGAAGTTGCAACAATGGACTTCGGGGTAAGAGAAGATTTTCATATATATTTGTATGTTGGGCATGTAGGTATGTGGTTAATGGTTGTTATAAGAATTAGGGTTACTTATATACTTTTCATTCAATTTTTCTTGTGGTTATATGCATGATAGATGGTAGTTGATCAATGTAGTCATATGCACACATGTTTCATAGTCATCCATAGTAGTAACTTGTAGCGATTTTGTGTTAGTTAACTTGATGATTATGCTATATGTTGTTGATGAGTATGCTATGTGTTAAACTATTATTGTTATATGTTATTTAACTTGATGATTATGCTATATGTTGTTGATGAGTATGCTATACGTTAAATTGTTGTTGGTATATGTTAGTTAACATGATGATTAGGGTTATTAGAATTAAGATCTTGATGTTATATGTATTCTGTTAACCTGGATTGGCCCATGGAGATGGTTATGGTTACGATATTTAGGTATGAGCCGACATATCGTGATATGTTGTTGTACTAATCTAGACTGACTGTGCATATGTGATTGCTATGTATGAATGGCAATTATTTATGAGCTTATGATGTGAACATGTTAGCTAGTTATTGTTATGGATATCATGACCTTATATATGTTTTAGTTGATATGTTGTGATGTTATATCTGATAATCTAGATTGGTTGTGAAGACAAGATAGCCTCCCCTGAGATAGATTAAGGTATGAGTTTTCTTATGTCATCTACTTGGTGTTTGAATGTTTGACTATGTCGTTTATTTAATGTTTGAGTGTTTCACGTCTATTATGTCATCTTTCTGTTGTCTGAATGTTTAATTAATTGAATGATAGGAGTATGTGCCTATAAGATTTCTTGCCAAAATGGCCTTGTTTTAAGATGGTTGTACTAATGCATATGTGGTGAGATAGTTGATATGTACTTGAGTGTAAGTAGGAGATAGTTGTAGCATTATGTATTATTACTAATGAATGTGAGTTTAGTTTTGAGTATGAAATGGTTGTTAGACTTGGTAAAGGTTGATTTCAAATTAATATACATGATGTTTTGATCTTTGGAATGTGAGACTAACATGTGTGACAAGTTGCAAGGAAATATGCTTGGTATTAACTTGACAAGGTAATAGTTGATGTGTTTATATAACTAATAATTGGGTGATGTGACAGTGCATAATAAGACTCAATTGTAGCAAAGAAAATGTAAAAGAAAGGAATTGGGTGAAAATTATTTGGCTATGTTTGGAAACTGCAATTCCAAACAAATGAGTGCTTTGCATATAGGAAGCATTCATAATGTTAAATTTGTCTGATGTTATGAGGATATGTGTTATATTCATAAATATGTAGTTCATAGATATAACAACTGGTTCTGTTTATGACTAGATCCATTGAAGGATTGGAGTCCCTTAAGAGATGGCGTAGATGTGTTCAGTTGAAAAAAATGTGCTTGGTAGAACAAGGTAAGGTAATTGGTGTATTTTTATGTTTATTTATGCATTGACAGTTATGCATTTATGGAAATATGATGCAGGGGATTGCACGGCAAAGAGACTTCCATGAAATTCTGAAGAAGGCTCAAGTTGAGCTTCCCTTTTGGAAGCACTGGGAACCATGGGGATTGATTCATGGTGTCTGTTGAGAGTCTTATTATTTTGATTGTTTGTTCTTTGTTTGTGCTTGATTTGTAGCTTCATTTATGTCTAGTGTATGGCCATACCACTTTGTTCGTGGTGTCGTATTGTTATTAGTTTTCATGATTTTCTTCTTGTTTGTATTTTTTCTTGTCTTTTATGTCTTGAGGGTCTTTGAAATTGGTTAGGAAAGAGGAAAGTTAGTGGAGCTTAGGGAGAGCTGAATGAAACCTAATAGATAATGTAAGACATGAATAAAGCTTAGTGCATGAGTAAGGGAAGTTGAAGGTAAAAATATGAAAATTGGTAGGATTGGTTCGGTCCATTGGTGTAAATGGATAGTGGGAGTATAGTCATGAGAAAGATAATAGAAAAGTTAAAATGAATGGATGTGAGGAATCTGATTTGTTGGTTATGAATGGAAATTGAGCATGGTGTGCACAGATAAAGGGAGTTCTCTTAACCTTTACCTTTTGCTATCGGGTACTTATGTTATGATGATGATTATGATGATGTTTATATACGTATGTATGTGTGTCTGTATGTCATTGTCTAATAGGATCATGATTGTTTTATGCTAATGTTTATGCATATGCATATGTGTATCTATGTATCTATTTCACTATCTGACATGGTTGTCAAGGATCATTCTTGTGGAGGAATGATTGCTTATGCGGTTGAGCGGCATGAAGATATTCCCGGTTCATGAGGAATCAAGTGGGAAGAGTAGCTTGGCAGATCTCTAAGGTCATTATCATGTGGATATGAATTGATATTGTATTCTTGTATTATGCCTATGTTTATGTTATAACATGTAACTCTGAGGGATACATTAGCTGAATGAAAGCAGTGAGATCCACAACATGAGCATGGATGGTGGAGAGACACTAGAAGCAAGGTTGCTTGGTAGAGATAGTGTGGTTTTGGATGTGCAATACTATTGTTGTGTATATGTTGTGCATGTTGTATATTCAGTGATTGTACCTATGGTGATCTGCACATGTAATATATGCAGTATTGTGTATGTATGGTGTTGTGTTCCTATTGTATGTATGGGGTTGTGTGTACATTTCACATGAAGTGCTGGATATAGATGGTGCTATGTGCATGTCAGATATGAAGTGTTGTGTAGATATTGTACTGAGGGCACGATGGATATGTGGTGTTGTGTGCATATGGTGTTGTGCACATGTTGGATATGCAGTGATATCTGCATAGGGTGCTATGTACATGTTTTATATGCAACGCTATGAAAATATGGTGTTGTGTACATGTTTTACAGGTGGTGCTATGTACAAATAGTGTTGTATGCCTGATTATAAAAGTGGTGGTGTGAGCATGCCATGTCATGTACATGTTGTACATGTGGTGTTGTGTGTAGGTGGTGCTGTGTATATGTTGTGCATATGGTGTTGTGTACATGTGCATGTGGTGTTGTGTACATCCAGCATTGTGTACATGTTGTACATATGGTATGATGTACATGTGGCATTGTGTGCATGTTATGAAGGTGGTGTCGTGTACCTGTGATGTTTTGCACTTGTTGTGTAGGTGGTGCTTTGTATAGGTGGTACTATGTACATGTTGTACATATGGTATTGATGTACATGTGGTATTGTGTGTATGTCGTACATTTTGTGTTGCAGGAATCTGGTACTATGTATGTGTATTGTGTAGTTATGGTAACATGACATGTGTACTCATTGTGTTGTACTTGGTGTAGTACATGTATTGTGTTGTGTTGTATGTCAAGTATAGGTGCATGTATTGGGTGGTGTCACATATTGTTTGTGGATGTATGTGTTGTAATGTACATTGTGTGTGGATGTATGTGTTATAATGTACATTGTGTATGTGTATGTGATTGAAGGAAAGAAAAAGGCATAAGGTGTTTGTTGGGTGTGGCAACAGATCTGGTGTGTGTACAGAAAGAACAAAGGCAGAAATAAGGATCCATGAAGGATATGTATCAGTATTTTATTTCAGTTTTATTATGCATGTGAGTTATCATGCTAACTTGTGATGGTTACACGTGATTTATGATTATGGTTTATGATGATTTCATGCGATTCATGATTTTGATTTATGAAGGTTGAGTTTGAGATAACCGGATGTGATATGCTTATTGATGATGATTTGATCAAACAGTTAGTTTGACTTGTTGTGACAGGAAGTAAACAAGATTGCAAGTGTACCTTATTGATGAGCTACCAATGAGGTATGATGTGAATTTATTTCAAAATTTATTTTAAATCTAATGGAATTTATGTGCTTGGTACAAGAACCATGGAAATTCTCGGTTGGGTGGTTGAAATTGACTGCAAGAATTAGCAACGTTAGTGAAGGGAATGGGAACACGAAAAAATATGATGGTAAAGCACTTTAGTAGTAAGGCCATTGTGGGATGCTAGTACCGAATAGTGTCCATTGATTTCCATGAGCATGATATGACCATTATGATGGTTTTAGGGAAGGTATATGCCTTGGTTGTTTGAGCTTTTGATGCAAGGAAGCCTTTCCAAGGGATGGATCGTGTGAGATAGGGGATGTCGGGGAACTTTGAAGGTGAGTGACTTTAAGAAAGGAAGTGACCATATTTCCCGAGGGCCTGTGAAGCAGAGAAGGGAAGGTGGGGATCTATCTATTTTAGTAATTAGCATTGCCAGATGGAATCCAATTCACATTGGGAGCGCACTCTAGAACAATGAGTTGGTAAATTTTCACTAAGTGGACAAGTGGCACATGATTGTAGTGCTGGACATTGGATGCAGTTTGACTTTGGCAGTGGATTCTAGACTTCCTAGGAAGGAGGTGAATCTAAAAAAGTACTCCTTCTACCGACCCTACCACTTACATCACTACCTAAGCCTTGCTCATATAAGACCAGATGTAATTGCATCTAACTAGCATTGTTTTGCTATTTATGATTAAGTTTAAGTGGATTTTGAGTCATATTCTTAATATGCTAACTATCTATTTATGAGTTTAGTTGTGAAGATTAGTGGCAGGATTGGCAAGTCAACATAGGGATGGAAAGGATGCCTTGTCATCAACATCATTCTCGGTTTCATACTCAACAGCTGGTCCTTGACTTGACCTCAAGACGGTAGTGGCCAAGTGGACTCCTTCCACATTCCTTTTTGACCTCTTGAAGATCGATCTACACAACTAAAGGAGATTTTGTTATGCCGAGTTCGATGCTTTCAAAGTTGAAGATCTCCCATATCGGAATAGAAGCAAATTACTCTAATGCTAGCAGTCAATTATCTCGAAGGGAAACAGTTCGTTACAAGCAAGGAAAAGTTGATTTGAAGCAAATCGAACATTCTAAAATTAGTTCTAGTTTACAGAAGATTTCCATAGTTAGATACATTGTTAGTTTTACATTTAATCAATTGCCTTTAAAGTTCGATGTAATAGAATATAATGCTAGTTCATTAGTTGGTTTTGAAGACTCTGTTATGAAGTTATATACATATGGCTATTTCCAAGTTGTGAACCAGAGCATTTTCCAGTGTGGTTGATTGTGATTCATGTTTTTAATGCTTTAAATATCTCTTTTACTGCAGTAAGTTAGCTTACTCCAGGTGTGGGAGGGCCCACCACCTCTAGAAATAAGCTTGATTAATAGGTAGGATAATTAGGTGTGTGATTTCATAATATAAGCTTTCGTTGAGTTACAATTGCAGACATTTCTTGTGTGATTTCGTAATATGTGTGGTTCAATTTTCTAGCATTTAGCTATCATTGCATTATAAATCGAATGATTGAAGGATCATTTTCCTGAGTTTTCATATTTCCAATTCATCTCGTAATCCATGCTCATGTTTTAATACAGAGTCATACTCTGTTCCTTTTATTAGAGCCGAGCATATTCACATTTGTAATTGGAGCATTCACGATATAGGAACATAACAATTTCTGAGTTCATATGGAACACTTTCTATATGCTTATGTATATAAACTATGATGTATGGCATGGGCTTGAATATGGAGTTCTCTTGTGTGTTTGAGTGAATTATTTATGGTTTGAAGGGTATTGACTGTAGTTGAAAACAAATTTGTGCTTGATATCAATAGGTGTTATGTTCTTCATTTTCGCAATTTGAATTGTGTGATTTATTTCAGGTAGTCATTGTTTAGCTCAAGTTGTGTGATTGATTTCAAGCATTATGATTTAATTCTAGCTGTGTGATTTAATTTTGAGCATTTCCGATATGATTTGATTCAAGTTATAAAGTAGCATTGATTTGAGTTATTGGCATATCACAGGATAATTTAGTTATATTTTAGACTGATAGGATAAGTTTGATTTCCATTCCAAGTACAGTAGCATAGGGATTTATTTCATAGTAGTGTGATAGTAATTCAATTTCATTTATAAACTTAGATAATTTCATTGAGATTTCATTTTCCTTTAAAGAATCAATAGATTGATTTAAGCTTATTTCAAAATTAGTCTTTATAATAGCTTAATTGTCATTTGAATGATTTTTTTTTCTGAGCAAGAATAACCTAGTTACAACAAAATGAGGACAACATTTGAGGATTTGATTTTCATTGTACCATTGCATTTCTATTTCTTAGAGATTAGGTTTTTCTAAAGATAAATGATTTCTTGAATTTTCCTTTTGAATAGTTAGAGTTTGGATTTCCTTCTTTGAAAAGTGAAGAGGTTTACTTTAAGAATTGTGCTTAGATTGAATTTCATTGAGCCTTTTGTTTCAGTAGGTTTGTCTTTTCGTTGCCAGTTTGATTGCATAAATTTAGAATAGGAAACAAAGTGTTGTAAGGTCTGATGTATTGAGTTAAATTGATTCCCTTTTGATTGCTTTTGTTAAAGTGAAGAATTCTTTTTATGTGATTGAAATGAGTGCTAGTTTACTCAATTGATAGAAGGATGTTTTTATCATTTTGTACTTAACGATCATTATGAAGGAAAATTACATACTCTGAACTTAACCTTGAGCCAGAAACACATTACAACACATGTTTACGAGTCCTGGTTGACAATTAAATATTAAGAGGTTTAAATTGCTAATTAAAGCTCTCAATAGTATTACTTTAAGGGTGGAGGTGTGAGCCTCTGGATTCCCTTGTTGGAGTTATAGGTACCATATCCTTTTATTTGTGCGTTGAGCAAATGTGCTCAAGTATATGCGGTTGTTATTGTGAATACTATAATGATTTGTGCTATAAAGCTCCCGTCAACAGTATGATTGTTATGTTTCAATTGTGGTCATTGCAAATACTGCAATGAGCTATGTTATAAAGCTCCATGGGTAGTATGTTTTGGTTTCAGTGGTACTGCTAGTTATAGGTGTCATTGAACACTAAGGATGGTGTTCCCCCAAGGCGGAGGGTTTTGTACCAACCATGATTAAAAACCCATGTAAATATAAAAATATATAAGACAATGGTCATGGGACACATATTCCAAGTTTGAATAGTGGGCAAAAGATTGTAGTGGGTGTTAATTCAGTTTATTATGGCTAGGGAAATTGGCAAAGGCAATGGTAAAGGATTTGGAAAGGCATGAGGCATTTATTGGCATTTTATTTATTGAGATAAATGAAATTAGGAGAAAAGGAAGGTGAAATGTCAGACGTTGCATGTGAGGAGGAAATTGAACAAAAATAATAGGAATTGAAGAAAATAGAGGCCTCATTAATAAAAAGGCTTTTAAGGATTAGTTCATATGCTTTGGATAGGTTCTTGGTGGAGCTATCTTATATTCTCTCTCTCTCTCATACTCTTGGACACTTAGAGTTTCCTGGAGAAATCTTGGAGGAGTGTGGCGTACTTGGGATTTGGATCAAGAAGGAGAAGGGAAGCAAAGATCAAGCAACTACAATAGGATTCTTTGTAGGTATCGATTTGCATGTGTGATTTCATTACTAGTTTTGGCATGCATGGTATTGCATGTGGTTCTTTGCTATCATGGCACAAGTTTTTCTAGGTGTGACAGTGTTTCCAGCCTAGCTTTACCATTTCCAGATAGCCATGGTGTGATGGAGTACTCATGTTTTGGTTGAGCTGGATTGCCGAATGGATTCAAAGCTAAGTGAGGTGGATCCTTGAAAGAAAGAACACATGTCCTAGTAATCCGTGAACTGGAATGTGGTTTGTGTTAAATCCACTAGCCTAGTGACCGTTGAACTAGAATGTGGGGTGTGGTAAAGCTAGGTGTTATGTGCCTCGATGGGCCTACGAATCCTCAAATGGTTAATGGCAGGATATAGGATAAATCCTAGATGTGGGTTCTCTCAATTAGGCCTAGTAATCACAGGATGGGATGTATGGTAAAGCCTAAAGAGTGGAGTCTCGGTTAGGGCCTAGTGATTTGAGATGGATTGCAGTAAAGCCCAGAGACTGGTGTCTCAGTTATGGCCTAGTGATCCTTGGATCAGACTGTGGATTGCGGTAAAGCCTAGAGATTAGGAGACAAGAAAAGTTCTCACAATGTAGGCAGATAAATCGGTGGCATCCATGCATGTTTTTTCCTAGTGATCTGGTGGAGATCATGGTAAAGCTTGTTATTACATGTTCATTGTTTTGGCCTAGTGATCTAGTATGGATTATTGTAAATCCTGGTTTCTATTGATAAGGGTGAGGTGGTTTAGCCTCAAGCATGTGGTTGGATTTTTGGGTTTAAGTCCCACATTCATGCTTCAAATATGGCACACTGGTGATTCGCTGGAGAGATATTTGGCTCAGCCAATCTATGGTCTAGTGGAACTTGGTAGTCCCATACTGGGTTGGATTTTGCATTGATTAATAAGAGGCTCTTTCCTTGGTATCATGTGTAAATGTACTGGTTTATATATGGATTCTATGGCTGATGTATCCTTGGTATTTCTATTGTTATTATGATGGTTATGAATATGTATTGTGACAGTGATGATGTATGGATCTCCTCATGTTCAGATTTGTGAATAAATGAAAAATGCATCTATGACCTAATAAATGATAATGCAGCTAATGCTATAAGGGAGTAATGATTCTTAGTTACTTTTAGATAAGTATGAGACCTCTATGCTTAGATTTGTTGTTTAAACCTATAGATTACATATTTGTGACATGTTTCACGAAATTCCTATCACGGCTAGTAGGGGTCCAGTCTAGTTCTTATCAATGTTTTGAAAATGTGTCATTTTTCTATTGTGTAAATTTATTTATGAATGTGTCATTGAGTTATGGGCAGTGACCTGGGCTCTGGTCCTAAAAAGTGGCACAAATCGTGGATTTGCGGGCACATGTTTGAAGAGAAAAGTCCCTAGCCTCATGCATACCCATGTTGTGGGAGCATCCGAAGCCTCCCACATTCACCCTTGTCAATATCAAGGGAGTGTATGGGGTTTTGATGCATTAAAAATTTAGTTGGTCTTATGGTTTGGTTACCTGATTGGTTGGGATGGCTCCTAGGAGTTTTGTTGGTTATGTGGAAGGTCTGTGTGGTGTTTTTCCGTTGATTCCACTACCTTAATTGACACATAGGGAGTCAAATCATATCACAGTAACTTTTTGTCACATGTTTACCCTAGTTGGACAGTTACTTGGGTAGATGTGGGAGGAGGGTGTTACAACAACGAACATCACTAGCTCCAATAGTGGAGCGTAGAGCCACTACTTACTCCCCAAAAGTATTGACTATGTCTCATTGATTCCTTTGGGGAGAAGCCAAGTAGAAAAGTACTTTTCATGAGTTATGCGGGTGCATATATAACAAATGGGGAGGCCATTCACCTCCCTTGTGACTCTTGGACTACCCTCATAATTGTTTGACTTCTACATGACTCTTTGAATCCTTCATGAGTTTTCACATTCTATGGAGAACTCTTGGACTTCCACTTTACATTGAATTTACCTAATATTAAATTTACATAATCCACAAAATGATGTGGCACATGATGAATCATGACATGACATTACATACCACTGATGACATGGCCATGTCAAGTCATTATTTGTTATTGTTTTATTTCTATCTTCAATAAGAGATGTATCCAAAACTTCATCTTCATGGGAGATATGGTTTGTTCTTAAAAGACACTGGCCAAAGGGTTGTGAATTAGATGGAGTCTTCATGTGATCTTGATATTTAGTCTCCGATTGTAATATGGGGTTTCTTCTTCTTCTTGTTTAATGGTAATATTATCTATTTAGCTCCATAGGTGTCCTCTAGCATGGTCTCCTTATCCTTTCTTTCCATCATCATCTTGTCATGATAACATATAGTCCATACAAATGAAAACCATTGATTACAAGATGACATCAACTTGAAAACCTCTAATCTAACATTTTTCATGAAATCACTTGTAAGGGCTGGAACTGGTGACTAGTTGCGTGACTCACTTAGGTATTGTGAAGTTCTAGAGGCCAAGGTCTGGGACTGAGGCTTTAGACTGCAAAATATGTAGTTCAAGATAGCCAGGATCAAAGTATTACGTAGTTGAGGGGCTTAAGAGATAAAGGATGGGGCTTGAGGCTTGAGACTGTGTAGTGCATAGTTGAGGGCTTGGGCTAAGTGAAAGCATAGTTGAGGGACTCAGGAGGTCAATCTTCAAGCTTGAAGTTTTGCAATGCGTAGTTTTAGTAGGAGAAAAGGTTATGAGATTGGATAGTTGATGGGTTCAAGGGTTGAAGCTTGAGGCTTGAGGCTTGAAGTTTCCCAATGCACAGTTCTAGAGGGACAAAGACCAAGTGATTACGTAGTGGCACAGTTCAAGAGCTCAAGGCTTAGGTTTAATGATTGAGACTGTGCAATATGCAGAGAAGGATGACTGGAGGCAGTAATTGCACAGTTCTGGAACTCAAGGACTAGGAATGGGAACTAAGACTATGCAGTGCATAGTTCCAAGAGGCAAGCTAAGGCTTTATGGTTGATACTACGTAGTACACATTTCATGAAGGCTGAGTAAGGTCAAGTTCTTGGGAAGTGAATTTTCCAAATAAGGCTAAGTTTGGGATCAGTGAAGCTCACATGAATAAGGATGAAACTCGATCATGATAAAACACTCAAAATAGTCAATGATACAACATTGGTCACTCAAAATACAAGATGAACATGATTCCCTCAATTTAGTGGTGGTACAATGTACCTCTCCAAGTGTGACACAAAATATACGCTTTGCAACGAAAGTGACAACACTTGTGTGAGAGTGCATAAATATTTGGGAATGAGTGGAAAACATATCTACATGACTATAAGGACTCATAAACACCAAATTTACCCTTTGAATCAAGTCAGAACTCCACTTTGCATTATAAGTGATAGTTCCCATGACAAAAGAAAACACTTGTGATATGAAAAGAAAAATGAAAACGATACTTTCAATAAGCGAACGCCGGTGAAATAAACACATGTCATAGAAAGGATAACATGAAAAATAGACTTGTTAAAGTGAAAGAAAGAAAAAATTTCAGTCATAAACATGAAAACAACACTTTCGACAGTGAAAGTACATAAAAACTGATAGTTGGAGAAACTCCCCAAAAATATATATGATTTTAAATAATAGTGAGCGAGTGTAAATTGAATGTGCGTACTAACTATCAATGTAGGTTGAACATAGTACTGACACTGTCCACATGGGACTATGTTGGGCCTATTTAGGCTTGTGTAAAATAATGTACTTATGAACTTATTACAAATCGAGCATGTGTGAAAGGGTGACTTCAACACTTACAATTCAAGAAGGGAGCTTGAAGAGTTAACGAAGCATCAAACAGCTAATAAGTGAATGTGGAAAGACCAATCACAAGATCCATAGTTTGCTCCAAAATTCATCTTCAGACGGCGTCTCCCGGGTCAAATTTTGTAAAGATTTTGTTAAATATTGTTCAGTCTCCACATTTTGAGGAGTGGAGTGTGAGTAGCGCGGGTTGATAGGAGTCAAAGAGGATTTAGGAAGGTCAAAGCCCCTTATTTTGTCAATATTCAATATGTTTTGATAGCTTCCCATGGTTCGTAGACTATGGTATTGTAATGAAGAAGAATATAAAAATAAGTCATAGAAGAGTCATAAGATAGTTGAGTAGAAGCAATAGAAGTGAATAAGTTGAGTATGTTCTGTACTTGGGCGAAGCGGAAGGCTCCTGTAGCTATGTGGATGAAGATCTTCGTAAGTCCGTAGCTGAGTGTGTGGGCCCTTGTAGCTATGTTCGCAGGGTTGGGAAGAACTATAATTGAATATTTGAAGCATAATAAAAGGCTTATTTTGAAGAACTATCTGTGCATTTATGTGTTACTATTTTATTTATGAACTTACTGTATTTATGATCTGTTGAATGCAATTAATGAGGAAAATTAGTTAATAGATTCGTGAAGACAAAGATCTGTGTATTTATCTGATGTTATGCATGTTTAACGTAATCGACAAAAGGACATAAGTCTGTTTACTGTGATTCACTGTAAGTTTTGGGTTTCGAGGATTAAGATTCACGAAGGTCAAGATAAGGCCCTAAGTTTTATAGAATTAAATCACATAGTTCTCTAGATGTAGAAACATGGTTCTAGCATCCCCCAATACTACCTCGGGTGATTCTATAGCCTCTGCTACATGGGTTGTTGCCGAAAGGGCCGGTAGTGTAGGGATTTTTGGTTAGCGCAACTAACTTTGAACCTAGGTCCAAGCCCCCTCAAGCCAACAAATGGTTTTGTGATGGGACCAATGTCTATCTGAGGGTCTTGTGATGTGGCATAGGTGGACACTGACTAAGAAGGAGATTGAGAAAGTGGATATATCGGAAGCTACACGAGTTTGCAACCCAAGAAAACAAGAATATGCGCTTGTTGAAAGAAGAGTGGTTGTAGAGATACTTATATATGGAGGAACATGAATTTTTCTTTTGCTCTTTTCTATTTGAATTATACAAATGGTTGGCTAAATTGGCAGATGGTCAACCTACCTGGAAGCTAGATAACCCTATTTTGTTGATTCTAGAGTTAGTGAAGCACTTGGAAGGATTAGAATACAAGGTTGCGAAGGTTGTTGATGATTGGATTGATAGTATTTTGGGTGGATTTATTACGAAGTTTGTGATTCACACGTCTGCCAGTTATAGCGAAGCTGAACACTTGTTTTTCAAAGGACCAAGAGGTAAGTATCTAAAGTCTCTGAAAACTTGGATTAAAATGTGATTATGCGAGAAACGTCTTATGCCACTAAATTTATGTTTAGGAAAGACTCGACAGGAGCTACACGAAGTTGGAAACCATTCAAAAAAGGTCTAGATACAATTGTTGAGTATAGTCCTCTCTTGGGAGCATCTGATAGGGAAGAAGAAAGTAAAAATTTGAAGATGCTCCGAGGTGCACCAAAGTCGATAGATGAGTGTACTGTGGGAATACCACACCCATCCAACCCACCTCCACCATTAGCCCCACCTCACACACCTATGCCTCCACCTCTACCTCCACTATGTAGTATGACGAACACCATGAAGATGACCATATTCAAGGGTCTAGGGGCAGAAGACCCTCATCAATTCTGGTTTGTAGTAGATGCTCTATGCAAGTCACAACATATAAGGGATGACAATATGAAGAAAGTGCAATTGGTCACAACATTGCAAGATAGGGAACTAAGCTAGTATATTAAGTACAATACGACTCATGCAAGTTCGTCATTGAAATATACAAAATATGCGCTAAATAATGAATTCATAATGCCTAAGTCTCAAGCTGAGTCTGTGACTAAGGTCAAGGAAATTAAGCAAAAGGTGAATGAATCTGCATGGGATTTTGATCAAGGGTTGAGATGTCTCCTAAAATAGGCTAATCTATAGATCTCAGCTGAGAAACATAAGGATTGGTATATTTCTTTGTTGTTACCTCATTTGAGATTACCATTTTCATAGTAGAAGGTTGGATCGTAGGCTAAAGTGTTGGAAATTTCTATGAAGTTGGAACCTTTTCCTATTTAGGATATTAATCTGGGAGTGCAGAAGATTCAGTTGTAGTTTGCTAGCATGCATATGGAGTTGCAGGATCTCAAAAAAGGAAAGGAGGTCCAGAATGAGACTCGCTCTAAAGTATGGTGCTTAAAATGAAAGGTAAATGGTCATGACAACGATCATTTCTCGGTATATTAGAACTATCTAATTGGGGGAGGTCCTATCCCCATGAAGCCAGAAAATATCACTGGATTGAGTAACGGTTTAGTGCCATGGTGTGCTATCTGCTAAATAATGGGAAAACACTCAACAAAGAAATGCCATTTGTTGGAAAAGTTCTTGGAGACTCCACAACAACTATTCTACAATTTATGTAAGTTTGTAGGCCATGATGAGTGCAAATGTCAAAGCTATGAATTAATGATGGATAGAACTCTGACAGGCTGAGACTCATCCATAGCAAGATCAAGGCACACCTGTTGTGCGCAAATGATTCGAAGGATGAGGAAGGGGACGAGGGGGAGGAGCTGGAAGAGGTAACAGAGAGATTATTTGTTACAATTGTGGGGAACCAGGCCACTTTGCATGAGATTATCAGAACTTGACACACCCCTCTTGTCAGTATTATCGATAATTTGACCATGTGATAAAAGATTGTCATATACTCATCAAAAATATGCAAGAAAAGAAGAACCAACAACCCACTTAGAACATCTAGATGATGAGGTTAGAACCATGCGAAGATGGCCCTAGCATTAATATAGTTTTACGAAGCGCTATAGATACCAGGGAAGATAAATTCGTAGGGAAAAAACTAGAGGAAAATATATGGGTGCGAAAGACTACTGAAAAAGATGTTGAATTTGATTTTCATAAGGTGAAGGAAACATTTATGGAGGTGAAAAAGAGCTTTATGGATTCAAGAGATTCCACATCAAAGAATCAGAGTGCACGAATGGAGAAGCCTTAAGGGGCCACTACTACGCAGTAAATAGATCCTTCAGTATTGACATCCTTCTTGTATGCTTGCATGAAGCTTCTAAGGGACCAGAAAGTAGTGGAGGGACTGCAAGAGTTAATAGACAATTGTGTTGGCAAGGGTAAGCCACGTCCTGAACAACATGCAGTCCATCAAGTAGAAAAAATTAAGAAAAGGATTGGTCGAGAGATGAGACTGAATGCACAAATCAGATTATTTGAAATGGACCAGGCGATCCTAGATTTGGGATATGATGTGAATGTTTTGCCTAATCATACCTAGGAAATAATGGGAAAGTCGGCGCTATAGTGGTCCCCAATTCAACTGTGAATGGAAAACCAACAAAAAATTATTCCTATGGGATGCTTACATGCAGGAACAGTAGACATTGAAGGGGAGCACATTATATATTATTTTGAGGTAATAAAAATAGTGGATGATAGTAATCCCTACCTACCGCTGCTTGGAATTTATTAGGCATTTGATATGAATGCAGTCATCAACTTGAAGAAGCGCAACATGATGTTTGAGAAGAAGCAACTGAGAGTCATTGTTCCTTTGGATCCAATTGAGGGTGTGTGGTATACTGAACCAGTCCCAGATTACTATGAGGAGGATGAGATTGAGTAGATCTATAAGCCTACTGCATGGAATGAGGATTGGTCAACCTTACAGTGGATGGAATAATTAATTAGGAAAATGACAGCTCCTGCAACTCAAATTCAAATGAGGAGCTCGAGCATTGGTAGAATAGATTGCATGAAGTGTCAATGCTATGATGTAACATACTTACTAAATCACTCTGTTGTATATCCACTGAGGTATGCAATTTACCCTATTATGATGGTTTATAAATTGTAAATTTTTTTCTTGATAAATTGAAAAGGGATGTACTAGAGGAGAATTGGTTCTATGCATTGGACATCACACTGAGAGCTACGCTTGCTAGATTGTGGTGTGCACATAAGAACAATTTCACAGACTAGAAGGAGTACCGTAGGGTGATGAAGTTGTGATTTGGATATGCAAATACCCATATTTATGAAAAATATACAAGGAAGGGTGATTTGCGTGAGTACCTAGCTCAGTGGACGAAAGCATGGGGAGAAGAACCATAGCCTGAATGGGTACATATATTCTAGCATACCTTGGATACTATTCCGATGAATTGGTATTTAGAAATAGAGTTACGACATGGAACCGTGGAGTGGGACATTCTGAAGGAAATCTTTTTGCTAACCTTTAGTTTTAAGGACAAATTTGAATGTATTGATGAAGAATTATAGGAAATTAGGGTTGTGATATGTAGAATGCATGTAGAGCCTATATCATGCGTGTAACCTGACTAGATTACACAGCTGTGCCATGCTCTTGAATACTACAATGTTACCATAGAAGAAGGTTAGGAAGACCCCAGGAATATTAGTATCCCTGTGTCAGAGGAACAACGTGAAGTCGGTGGGATTAAGGTATAGGTTCTTAAATTTTCAAAATCATTGAAGACCAAGCAAGTGAACATTCAGTCAAAAGCATAGCCAAATTTTACAAATATATGCGATTACTGGGATGAGAACACAGTTGACAAGGTCATAGAATTGTTATGTGAATATCAAGACTTGTTTCCAACAAAGTTCTTTGATTTAAAAGGGATAGTAGGTGATTTGGGTGTTATGAAGATCAATCTAAAGTCAGATGTGAAGCCGATAAAACAACAACCATATCGATTGGATCCTAAGTAGAAATAAAATGTGCACAAAGAGCTAGATAAGATGCTCACAATAGGGATTATTGAGCCTATAGATGAATAAGACTGGGTTAGTCCTATGGTAGTTCAAGAGAAGAAGACAAAGGGAGAAATCAAGACCTGCATAGATCTAAGGATGTTGAATGATGCTTGTGTACATGATCCCTTCCCTATGTCATTCACAGATGAAGAATTGGAGAACGTTGGTGGTCAAGAAGCCTACTCTGTTACAAATGGATTCTCACGATATCACCATATCAAGATCATGCCAAAAGATAGAAGTAAAACCACCTTCGCCATAGAATGGGGATCCTTTTAGTATGTAGTTATGTCCTTTGGACTTAAGAATTCCCTTGTGATATTTTCTAGGGTGGTAGTCATTGCCTTTAAGGAATTTATTCATAAGCTCTTAGAGCTCTACTTTGATGATTGGATAGTGTTCAGATTAGTTAAAAAGAATGTTTCAAGTCTTTGCTTAATGCTGTATAGTTGTAGGAAGTATCAGATCTCCCTAAATTTTAAGTGTATATCTTGCGTACCATATGGAATTATTTTGGGCCATTTTGTTTGTAAGCAAGGGTTCATGGTGGAACCTACCAAAAATGCAGTGATTATCAATTTAGAACCCCCGGGGAATCTAAAATAGTTGTGTGCAACATTGGGTCATACAGGATACTATAGAAAATTTATTAAGGCATACGCGCAGATCACTATGCCCATGGAGAAATTATTGAAGAAAGATGCGACATTTTGTTGGGATGACGATTGCTAGAAAATCTTAGATGTTTTGAAGGAAAAGATGGTTACAACACCTATTCTAGTGTTCCCCGATTGGAATAAAGAATTCCATGTACATGTGGATGCATCCTGTATAGTGTTAGGAGAAGTGTTAACCCAACCAAGTGCAGGAGATATCGACAATCTGATTGCATTTGCGAGCAGAAAATTTTCTAAGTAGGGGAAGAATTACTCAACCATGGAGCACAAAGGATTTGTGATGGTATATGCACTCCAAAAGTTCAGAAATTATCTGTTGGGTGCGCACTTCAAAATGTATATGGACCATTCAACTTTGAAGTACTTGGTCAACAAGCCTATGTTGGGGGGGGGGATATGTAGATGGTTACTATTATTTTAGGACTATGAATTTGAAGTAATTGTGAAACTAGGGAGATTAAATGTTGGACCCGATCACCTTTTGCAAATTGAGAATGGCGAAGAACCCACAAGTCTTGATGAAGGATTGCTTAACACATAACTCTTTGTTGTGCGCGTTGCAGATGAACATTTTGTGGATATCATCTAATTCCTGTCTACCAATACCACTCCTAAAGGGTATATGACGTAATAGAAGAAGGAATTGGTGGTCAGGGCTGTGGATTTCTTCATCATTATAGGGCACTTATATACAATGGTATTGGATGAAGTTCTGCGTAGGTATGTACCTGATTACAAAAGACAAAGTATACTCACAGAAGTACATGGAAGAGTTGTTGAGGGACATTATTCTGGAAGAGCGATTACCCAGATGATCCTACGAGCTGGGCTATGGTGTCCAACTATGCAAAATGATTCCAATGAATATTTTTAGGGAATACGATGTATTCTAGAGGACCGAGAACCATTGCGAAGGGATGAATTGCATCTGAACCCGTAGGTCACATTATAGGAGTTCGATAAATGGGCAATAGATTTTTTGGGAACTATTCAGCTACAAGGAAAGAAGACAGGAGCACGATACATCACCACAATGACATAATATTTGACCAAGTGGGTTGAGGCACAACCCATAAATATTGCAGCGTAGTTACAACTGTGAAGTTTATATTTGAATACATTTTGTCTAGGTTTGGTTGTCCTAATATTTTGGTGAGAGAAAGGGGTTCTCATTTCCTGAATGAAATGATTCTTTCTTTTCTAGAGGAATTCCAGATGTATCATGAGAAGAGTACACCATACCATCCTTAAGAAAATGGAACAGTTTAAGCTTTCAATAATATCCTAGAGAATGCTTTGACGAAGATCTATAATGCAAATTGGGATGATTGGGATGTGCCCATAGCAGCTTCTTTGGGCATATAGAACTACCTGTAAGAAGTTGACTGGATATACATGATTTAGATTGGTTTATGGACAAGAAGCAGTGGTGACGATGGAATACATAGTGCCCAGTTTTAGGATTGTTGTGGTCACGGAGATCCCAGATCGGTATATAATGGAAGAACACCTCACACAAATACTTGAGTTAGAATAACATCGATTCTTGGTAGGCTTCCATCAATAGGTGCAAAAGGATTGAGAAAAGACGTGGCATGATTGAAACATTAAGAAACACACCTTTAAAAGTGGAGATTTAGTGTTAATTTAAGGTAACAAGTTTAATAAGTTTCCAGTAAAGTTTTAGATGCATTGGTTGGGACCATACATTGTCAAGGAGATTATGAATGGTGGTATAGTTCAGCTCGCAAAGCTAAATGGGGAGCTATTTCCAAGAAGAATCAATGGGAGTTGATTGAAGTTGTATAGGGGTGATCCTGTCATTCTGTGATAAATCTATGGATGTAGGACAATCTTAGTACTTCAGACAGTTGCAAGGAAGTGCAAGACTATAAACTATGCTGCTAGGAGAAAAGTTTTGCAAAGAGATTAGGCTATGTGGTGGTTAGGAGGAAGGCACAGATGGGAACTATGGTGAAGGAGTTGCACTAGCAAGGTGGGTCATGCACAACCTGGCCCGAAAGTAACCGTTGAAAACACTGTAGGTGATTAGATGGCTACTTTTACATTAAAGGGAGTGCGGGGAAAGCATTTAAGAGGGAATCAAGAGGAGATCAAGAGGGAATAAATGGATTTGAATTGAAAATGGGCTATAAATACAACATCCCTCTACCCATTCGAACAATTTACTTCCTGAGAGATTGTCTTCAGATTTTTCATCTAAGTTTGAGCCAAGACGATTGCTACATATCTGGACGAGATTGGCAAGAGAGAGAGAGTGATTTTTCACAGAAGGGGCTTGTGTTTGAGGTAGATTTTCCTTAGTGGAAGAAGAAATTATTCAAGGAGAGCATTGAGAAAATCACTGCAACACCACTAGTCTCTACCATAGCACCTAGGTTGCTAAGGCCAAAACCAACTGTCTCCACGGTAGGAGAGAAGAAGTATAAGAAGCCACTACAAGCTCCAATTTGGTAATCACCTCACAAAAACCCAACTAAGGTTAGAAAAAAGGGTTAAATGGATAAAATAAAGCAACTGACGGAACCCCTGGACTTGGATGAAGAAGAATTGACTATGGGGGTTGAAGATATCGATGCAGAGGAAGAAATGCCAATTACTCGACTACCACCTTATGTACCCCCTAGAAAATCTACTGCCAAGGTCACTAAGGACCCTAACTTGTAGAAGTAAAAAGTATTCACACCATTGCTTATGGAGGAAGTACCTATTGAGGGTGACTTGTTGGCTCAGGTACCATTTCTGAAGATGGAGGACTGGGATTTGGATGATCATTAAAAGTTTCCACAGTTAGAACCTAGTAAATACTTGAAATTGGTCTACTAGGAGGAGGTAGGTGTCACAAGGGTTGAGCTAATGAAGTGGATGACCAGAATTGAGCATGTAAGATTTCTTAATATGTTGTGGGTCCCACACTTTAGCTGCAACATAATTGATACTATATGTATGGATCAATTGTTGGCACTGGTTCATGATGGGTGCCTCTGGTTAAGAGGACCCAGTCCAATTGATGATATGTTGGTCCATAGAAGCACCTTATTACCTTATTAGGGCATGAATACCTTAGATGCTTTTGTCAGGAAGTCACAGGAAAAGAAGCTCGCAAATTAGATGAAGAGTGACTTCAAGTTGGTGAAAAATTCACGTGGCTACACCATTAGCTCTACCTTGGATGGCACTATGTAGTTTTCTGCACAAATTTTGGTAGGAAAAATAATGTGGAAGTGTGGCACCGATGAATTGCCAACACTAGTGGTATCTTTAGCTATGTAATGAAGCCAAGGAGTCCAATTCAATTAGGAAATGTACCTCTTCCATGAATTCTTGGAGGATTTCTGTGAATCCCACGAGGACGGAAAGGTGTTCCATTATGCCTAGTTACTTATATTGATTGCATTAGTATCCTGGAGGATGCCTGAGGATAGCCAGTTCCCAATGCAGGATCCAAACATGTGCAAGGCTATGAAATTTTCCTTACCGTGGGAAACGAAGGATCTTGGTTGTGTCATTGGAACCAAAATACTCTGGGTCTTGTTCGATTCAGATTTACCAATGGTGATCAACCAAAAGCCACAGTTGTCACCCAACCTACATGTACAGTATAAAAATATAACAAACTTCAAGGCATATTTTCACAATTTTTCCAGACACACGAAGAAGGATGTCATAGGTGCATGTCACAAGTTTCCATATTTAGTTGTAGAGGATGATATTATGGGGGCCATCAGCAAATGGTCGAGCGATCAGCTCACCCCATATGGAAAAGCCACATGAATAGGGAAAACAACAATTGCGACAAAGGCCAAGAAAGACAAAGAGAAAGAAGCACATAAGGCTTCTAAGAAATACAAAGAAGCACAAAAGGCTTCTACAAAAGAGAAGGAAGCATAGAAGGAAAAGGCTTCTACGAAAGAGAAGGAAGCATAGAAGGAAAAATTTGCGCAAGTAGCAACATCGTAGGTCACCATTGACCTCAAGGAACCTGGGAGAGAGTGCACTGGTGTAGAGGTCGAAACTAGAGATGAAGAAGATGAGGGCGCATACCCCTATCTCAGATTAGACTACTTGAAGACTCCCTTCCGACTCAGGAAGAGGTAGAAGCCAAGTTCCATGGGACCTTAGAAGAAGCATAAGTTTGATAAGTCTATCAGTATGACACCATTGTTGCTCACAGAGGGGGACCATGAAGAGATAGGTGATGTTGTCCACTCTGCCACTAAAACTATATGGGGAAAATATCGAGGACCAGTACCACAAGGTATTGGACAAAGTTCAGCAAGGCATAAAATAATTATAGCTCTAGATAGGAGGGATCTAGGCAAGCATCGTGTAAACGAGTGTGGATTAAGTGAGTGCCCCAAAATTTGGTTCCGCAGAAATCATATCCGAGCTCTGAGTAGTGCAAATTCCAGGGGTCTCTCTCAATTTTAAGCCAATTGAAGACCAGTAGTGTGTGCTTTACTGGAAAAATATAAGTATCAACCTTGTAGCGCTACAAATCCAGACCTTGCATGAGCTACACTAAGGATTTTCAGATGAGCTCCGAATTTGGGTGAAATGAGCATTGTTGATTATTGACGAGGCAAAAACTAACAATCAAAAAAATTTCGAAGAAATTGAAGGCCTTGTAGGTAGCTTGAGGCAACCCTTACCCAAGCATGTAATGAGCTCCTTGAGCTCCTAATTATAGCAGAGGTGGCCTACGCAAAGAAAATTCACAAGTTAGTTGTTGCACTGAAGGAATCCCAGGAGGAAATTGGAAAGGTCTGGTTTGAGATACAGTTGCAGATTTTAGAGCTTCAACTGAATTTGTAGCCAACCCCTCTTTTGGTAGTTAGAGAGCAATGCAAGGATGATATTAAAGCCGATATGACCACTCTAGCTACTACAGTTAAGGACTGCAGCTAATTTTTTGAGAAAACAATCGCGATGTAGACCTCGTTGCAAGGGGATGGACAATTAAAAATGATTGAAACAAACATCCATGAAAATCACCTACAGTTTGATGAGATCAAGGTGACAACATGGACCTTAACACCTGTGTAAAGGTTCACCATACTTCAATAAGGAAAATCCATACAGATTGATATTGATGAGCTACGTTGAAAGGCCTCTATTATTTCCTCAAAGATGCAACCGTGGGCTGACGAGCCAAGCCAATTGTCATAGACCATTCAGAGCAAGCTCAAAGCTCTTCAACAGACACATAGAACCACGGGCCTTGCAGTCAAAGGTCCAACAATGGAGAAATTGGTTGAGGAAGTTCACCATGCCGCTACACATGGAACAACAGATCTTCAAGCATTGAAGGTAGAATTTAGTGGCCTGCAAGCAAAGGTTGAGGCAACACCAGTAGAGTGACTCGGGATGAGTCATGAAGTTGTGTTGGGGGCCTGTTTGGATGGGGTTCCCGAGGTAAAATTTTGTAAATATTTTGTTAAATATTCTAAATTCTCCACATTTTGAGGAGCGGAGCACTAGTAGTGCAAATCGATAGGAGTCAAAGGAGATTTAGGAAGGTCAAAGCCCCTTAGTCTATTTAGAGTCAAGTTTTTTTTAGACCCGCCCATGGTTCGCGGACCATGGTATTATAATGAAGAAGAATATAAAAAGAATTCATAGAAGAGTTATAAGATAGTTGATTAGAAGTAATAGAATTTCATAAGTTGAGTCTATTTTGTACTTGGGCGAAGGGGAAGGATCCTACAGTTCTGTGCGTAGAGACCTTGGTAAGTCTACAACGATGTGTGCAAAGACCTTGGTAAGTCTACAACTGAGTGTGCAAGCTCCTGCAGTTGTGTGCGCAAGGTTGGGAACAACTGTAATTGAAGATCTGACGAATAATAAAAGGCTTATTTTGAAAAACTTTATGTGCATTTATGTGTTACTGTTTTATTTTTGAACATATTGTATTTATGATTTTTTGAATGAAATTGATCAAGAAAAGTACTTAATAGATTCACGAAGATGTAGATATATGTATTTATATGATTTTATTCATGTTTAGCGCAATCAACGAAGGACATAAGTTTGTTTACTGTCACTCACTATAAGCTTTAGGTTTCGAGGATTAAGGTTCGTGAAGGTCAAGATAAAGCCCTAAGTTTTATAGAAACACATCTCATATCTCTCTGGATGCAGAAACCTAGTTCTAGCATCGCCCAATATTGCCTCGGGTGAGACTGAAGCTTATGCTACATGGGTTGTTGTGATAAGGGCCAGTAGTGTAGGGTTTTGTTGGTTAGCTTAGTTAACTCTGAACCTAGGTCCAAGCCCCCTCAAGCCAACAATTCAAGTGTAGGCAAAATTTGGAGGGTGTTTATCACAGTGAAAACACTTGGCAACATGCTGGTAGAACTCAAGCGTCTCTTCCTTGGTAAAGTCTTTGTACAGGGTCTAGTTCTTTAGGAAGTATTGATTCATTATTAATATTACCTCAACTTTCCCACTTACCCCATGCATAAACATAGTCTCGCTCATTATCCCTAGGTTAAAAACAAACATAACACCACCAATATCACAATGTTTCAAGCTAAGGCAAGGGTAGTGTGGCACATGAGTTTTAGATATTTAGATTATAATTTTTCATCTCTATTATTGCTCCATTACAAGAAGGTCCGAATAGTCCCCTTATGGAGTCACTTTATGAACATAACCATTGCTCCACTTCCAATGAGCCTAGACAGTACCATGGCGAAGATGCTTTCCTCACCTCCCTGTGCAGGAAGCATTTCTCTTCTTTCACCCTTTATTTAATTATTTTATATATAACTGTGGATTGTCACTTATTTATTTTGTGGGCAGAAGAGGGATCATGACTTATTGAGAGAAAAATGGTTGTCCCTTGAAATAAGTATGTGTAAGACCTCTGATATTTATTTGCTTTTATGGATTTTCCCCTTGTCCTTCTCTACTCAATTAGATTAGTATGAAGAACATCCAAACATAAAAAGTTGAGTATAGGTATGAGGTTTCTAGAATAAACACGGATATCATTGTTCGACGCAAGGATTTCCTCACCTAAGGATCATATTTTATGTTATAAAATCATTAACCAAATGGATAACCAAGATGGATAAGAAGGACTAAGAGTTAGCCAAATGGTGTAGTGTCACAAAGCCATTTTCTATTTTTCCACATCATGTTTCCATAAATCTTCATGAATATTTGTGTGAATGCTCTGAATAATAGAACCAATTTCCTCGCATGCTGAATGTGATGCACCATTTTCCTGTAACTAGTGATAAATTGCACAAGCATCCTGATCATTGACAGAATTAAAAAGGATTGCTAGTATAACAAATATATGAAACTAATCAGGATGTAATCGATGAAAAGGGGAACTCGATTCAACAAATAACTGAAGCACTTTCTAACATTAAAGATGCTTTCTGGTGTCAACAAGAAATTCACAAAAGAGGTTAGGAAGTGATTATCCACCATAGCTCTCAACAAATATGAATTCTTTGGCAAAAGGTAATCTTCAAATTGATCAACTTCATGATTTCTCACATTCACGAAATATGTACATTCCAAACTAAAATTCGATATAAGAGATTTGTACAAGGATGGATTCATTACAACCGTATGATCAAAAACCTGATCTTGATAAATAAGAAAATTATAACGGGAAATCCTGAAATCCATTGATAACAAGTTTTCATCCAATGAAAAAATACAAATCAAATAATTATATGAGAAAATCCATATCTGACATGGTTCAAGAATTTCTCTAGGATCGCAAGAAATTAACATAACCATCAATGGGAGTAGAATTTCTTTGTCTTCCTGATGAGTTTCAAAACTTTGAAATGAGAGACAACAACATTTTGTAAACTGAATCAGATCAAAAATTGCATGTGGACAACTTCTACTGGTTAAGTTGACATAATCACCACTATCTAGATGGAAACTATCTACATTGATGGCTTGATCAGATTCTTGAATTGAATTACTCAAGTTCTAATATTTTTTTGATCGCAAGTCTAAGAATGTATGCATCAGAAAAATCTCATGATCCAACTGATTTGAAGAGTTTCCCCCATACAAAGAAAGAGATGATAAAGGATGGAATGGATGGTTTATAAGTTCATTTCTTTCTTCTTCATCATCAATAACCTCGCTACGTTATTTCGATTGAGCAGCTGACTTACCAAATGAAGAACTTGAAAAACATGGAGCATCTTCATCATGAGTTGATGTATTACCAATGGTAGAATGCAAGGGATTGGGAGGTGAAGAGGAAGAAGTGTTCATAAACAAATTTGTTTTGACCAAAATGGATTTTAGATCAAAATATTTCAAAACAAAATCTTCTTGAGAAACAGAAAGATCAGTGGATGCACTTGGGCATTCATCATCACATACATCAATAAAGTCATGATCATCAGAATTATTATTACCTCAAACATATGATTGATTAGGTATGTAAATACCATTTGATTCATCACAAAGATTATTAGATTGAAAATCAACCAAGGATAAACGATCATTATCCTGGCATGGAGAACTTTCAAAAAGAGAAGAAATATCAAAGGTTTCTTTACATTCTTTCCCCTCTACCAATGTAATGTTATTTCCTTGTACTTGATCGGAATTTGAACCAACAACTTGAAATTCAAGAGAGTGTGAAGAACTAGTTGGTGGAGTAGATTGATGAAGTGGATCATGATACAAAGATTCATGGCATGTAGATGATAGAGGGTGATAGATTTCCATTAAAGAAATAATACTTTCACTAGAACAAGATTTAATATTGAGGTTAAGAATGACAAAATCATCTTAAGGAGTCGAATAATTAGACTTCACCATAAGCTTCATGATCCATTCGAGGGTTTCCTCCATTTGATGAATCATGAAAAGCAAGAGGATGAGAAGATGGATTAGGAATTTTATTTGTAGACTTCCAAACTTTGTTATCATCACAAGAAGGCACCCTCATTGGTACTGGATATGGAGGAAGACAAGGAACAAAAGGAATAGTAGGTTCCTCCTCTAAATTAGAGGTGCTTCTGCATGCTTTATAAAATTTGGGGAAGTAGAAACATCAAGGGCTTTAGATTAAGAAAGAAAAGGGATATGAACCAAATGTTTAAAATTTTGTTTAAAGAAATCTCAATCTGTGTCTTCTCCAAAAAATTCATAACAAAGGTGAAGGAATCAATTAGAGAAATCCTCAATTGATTCATTAGGCAACATTCCTAATTGATTAATTATTTTGGGAACATCCTAGTAGTCATACCTATAAAATGAATTATGGAGCTCCTTCACAAGCTGGTCGAATGAATGGATGGAAGCAACAAGTAATGTATGACACAATCTCTTAAGATTACCTTCAAATGTGAGGTTGAGAAATCTGGCTATGATATCCTTGCAATGTAGACCATTAGAAAGGAAAAAATATATAACTTGAAACATATGTTCATGAAGAGTTAACTCACCCTCTCTGTCAAACCTAAATTGGGACAGGTTATGAATAACTTCCATGGGGATGGTGACATCTATCTCCTTAGAAAAACATCTATAGATTATGATTTGGGAAAGAGCCATTTAGATAAAAGATTCAAGGTAGACTCAATGGGCACAACCTATCATTTCTCCCTGCTTCTAGCACCATTTTGTTGATAGTGTTGTAAATTCGTCAACCAAGGGGATCTACCTGATATGACATCCCAATTAGACCTTACACCATTTTTTGTAGGAGACCCATCCAGAATATGGGTTTAGCTGTCAGCGAGAGAAAGAAGCATGTATTTACCCTTTAAAAAGCAAGTAAGTGTGCCTAGTGAATGTCTAACAACAAGTGAATCAAGGTTCTTCTACTCCAGATGGAAGGAAAATTGAACCTCTAAGGGAGAAGTAATATTACCACCCTAGTAGTGACACATGAAAATAAGAGAAATCACCTAACATCAAGAAGAATAGTCCACATAGATGTGATGACTGTTACAACCATTACAACACATTTTGAATATGATAAGCACTAAAATAACCGAAATAGTTCAACTACTATAATGCACATGAAATCATACATGAATCATAAAGTTCACAAAATACTATTACAGATATTCAAAATTCATGCATGAAAAGGGGTTTGCCACTAGGCTTCAAGTATTAAGTAAAAGCCCCAAGATACATGAATATAACAAACATTACTAGGTCCAATAGTGGAGTATTGGAGCCACTACTTTCTCCCTCAAAGTACTAACTTTGTCTCTCTAATTCCTTAGAGGAGAAGCCAAGGTTAAAATTCGTTTTCATGAGGTATGAGGGTGTATATATAACAAATGGGGTGGCCATTCACCTCCCTTTTGACTCATCAACTACCCCCATGACTGTTTGAATTCTCCATGAGACTTCGACTCCTTCATGACTTTTCATATTCTATGGATGGCTCTTGGGATTCCACTTTACAATACATTTATCTACTATTTAATTTACTTAATCCACAAAATGATGTGGCATATGATGACTCATGAAATGATATGACATGACATTGATGACATGGAATTCAAGATGACACAACTGTGTCAATCCACACTTTGTTGTTGCTTTCTTTCAATAGTCAATAAAAAATGTATCCAATACTCCATCTTCATGAGAGATATGCTTTATTCTTCAAATCCACCGTCCAAAGGGTTTTGAATCAGAAGGAGTCTTCATGTAGTTTTGAGATTTGGTATTCAGTTGTAATCTGGTCTTCCTTCATGTTCTCACCTGATCATATTATCTCTTCAGCTCCATAGGTGTCCTCTAGCATGGTATTGTTCTCCTTTCCATCCATCATCACAATGTCATGATAGATAGAGTACCTGCAACTGAAAATCATTCATGAGATGATATCATTCTAAAAACCCCTAATCTAACATGTTTCATGAAATCACTTGTTAGGGTCGGAACTAGTGACTGGTTGTTTTAATGACTCAAGGATTGCGCAGTACCAGAGGCCAAGGTATGTGACTAAGGCTTGACACTGCACAATGTGATGTTAAGGATGACCAGGGTCAAAATATTACACAGTTGAGGGGCTCAAGAGATCAAGGATGGGGCTTAATGATTCATACTATGTAGTGCGTAGCTCTAAGGGCCTCGACTATGTTACTTCATAGTTGAGGGACTCAAGAGGTCAAGATTGAGGTTTGAAGCTCCACGATGCACAATTTAGGAAGGAGAACAAATTGTTAGATTGCGTAGTTGAAGGTTCAAGAGCTCAAGCTTGAGGCTTGAGGTTTGAATTTTCCCATTGCACCATTATTTAGGGACAAAGCCCAAGCGATTGTGTAGTGGCATGGTTCAAGAGCTCAAGGCTAAGGCTTGATGCTTGAGATTGCACAGTGAGCAGATAAAGTAGACTAAAGGAAATAACTACATAGTTTTGGAACTCAAGGACTAGGATTAGTCACTTATACTATGAATTTCATAGTTCTAAGAGGCAAGATTAGGGCTTGATGGTTAAGACTATGCGTGTGTATTTTAGGAAGACCAAGTGAAGTCAATATGCCCGAAAGTGAATTTTTGGATAAGGCTAATAGTGGGATTAGTGAAGCTCAGGTGAATAGATACAAAACTAGATCATGATCGCACACTCAAAACAATCAATGATACAACATTTATCACTTAGAAGACAGGAAAAGCATGATTCCATCAATGCAGCGGTGGTTCAACATACCTCTCCAACTGCGACACAAAATATACAATTTACGACGAAAGTGATGACACTTATGTGACAGTGAAGAAATCTTTGGGAATAACTGTGAATGCATGTCTACATGACTATAAGGACTAGCCATCACCAAATTTACCCTTTGAAACAACCCATAACTCCTCTTTGCATGATAAGCAACACTTCCCATGCAAAAAGATGACACTTGGATATGAAAAATAAAAATGCAAATGACAGTGAAAGCGACACATGCTAGAGCAAGGATAACATGAAAAAAACACTCACTCATGTGAAAGAAAGAAAAATTTATAGTGGTAAATGTGAATATGACACTTTCGATGCTGAAAGTTTGCCAAAAGTTACATTTTGAGAAACTCCCCAAAATAGAAATACGATTGCAAACAAAAGTGAGTGACTGTCAATTGAGAGTGTGCACTGATTGTTGAAATAGGTTGAACATAGCATAGGCACTATCTTAGTGGACTATGTTGGGCCTATTCAAGCTTGCATAAACGAATGCTCTCATGAACTTGTTACAGAATGAGCATATGTGAGTAGATGACTTCAATGGTTACATTTCAAGAATGGAACCCGAAGACTTAACCAAGCATCAACTAGCCAAGAAGTGCCTACGGAACAACTGATTGCAAGATCCACAATATTCTACAAAACTCAAGTGTACAAAAAAATTTGGATAGTGTTTGTCGCAGCAAAAACACATGCATAAGCATGAATGTAAACTATTGAAGGTTTTAAAAGAACATATATCATCATAATAATAGTACCTTACAAAGTGAGTGATTTAATAGAAATACATTTTTATGTCAATAATAAGAACAAAAGGAGAAGGGTTGTGCCCTTTCATATGAACATGCATAAATGGTAAGTGGTGTAATAAGGGTAAAAAAATATTATTTGATAGTTTAATAATGTATTATCAAATAATAACAGGAATGCATGACATGAAATAGATTATCTATGTACTAAAAAATTAATGATAAAATTAGTATTAGTTAAGTATTGTCAATTACATTGATTGTTAAAAGTTCTTGCATGACAATGTAATTCTACAAGTTGATGTTTCAATGAGGGTATTACTGTGAATGAGCCTGTATACATCATGCATTCAACACAATATTTTCATCTTCATCCTTTGGAAATTCATACAGTTTGTGTGCATATTTTTGGTGACACTACAAATTAAGCCTACTCAATTAGGTCCATTATGTTGTAGAATCATGGTGTCTTCTTTGTCATCACTAAGAAAAAATTTCATGTCATATTTCAATCAATTGTTATGACTAATTTCCATGGTTTAAAAGTTCGCATGATTGACTTCAAAATGATAATGCTACATAATAAATCATGGTTGGAAACATGTCCATGGAAATGAAATATGATTTTTCATGAATTAGAACTATGGTGAATGTAAATGTTTGGATGCAAATGGCTATATCTATTAGAAGGTCCTATTTCCTTAATTGTTGTTGTGGAAAATATCTCTGTGGGAACCTTGTTTCAAAATTCCTTAGGTGTCTAGAGGATGCATTCCTATTTTCTATGCTTACTCTTAATCCATGGAATTTTTTTGTGTAGGTGAAAAATTGATAGGAAGGGTACTATATTACTTTGTTGAAGTATTGAGAAACATTTATGTATGTGAAATTTAAATGCATATTGAGTATATTTGACAAGATGATTCGTAAATAACATGGTTTTGTGAAAAGTATGGTTTTACAAAATAGAGTTTTGAGTAATGTCCTAGTATGGTTAAGCAGAAGTAGCTTAATGGTAGCATAGTGACATCACTAAGATTCTACTAATATGAAACACAAGAACCAATGAAAGGTAAAAAGGTAGAAATGCGATTTGTGACTAGACATGTGAAGGTATAATGTTTATTGTTATTCAAACATGACATGCAATATTTGTGCATAGAAAATATAGTGATGTTTTTTTCTAAAATGCATGTTGACTATTATGTGTGAAACTTGAAATGAATACCGCCCGTGATACGTGAGATGTTAGTCATAATTCCTATAAAAAAAAAATAATTTCGAGGGATGCCCTTATTGAAGGCCAAACCACGAGGATGCTCGGTAGTAAGGCCTCAAACTTTTCAAGGAATCGTGAGCTGGTAGAAACCATGAGTTGGTAATTTGAAAATAATTCAATGAAATATTCGATGATAGTGGTAAATCTATTTTGAAATGAATTTTATGATTTATATCACGTGGCTGAGAAAGCCAAAAAGTGAAAAGTAAATATTCGTTATGAGAATGTAAATATTGTTGTTCTCATAAAATGAAATCATTTTGTTCACTAATATTTTTGGGAATATTAGAGGAGCCACCATATGAAATATTAGACTCATAACTATCACGAAATAATGAAAACCAATTATGGTCTAAAAGTGACCCGAAAACTCCTACTTTTTCGAAGAGTGATGACCGTGTTCGGCTAATATGGGCCACCAAAAACTAGCACGACTTGAGATAAATGTCATGGGTGGAAGAACACCAAAATATTACATGAATGGATATAAATTTCATAGGTGGATGATCCATGAAAAGGACTGTAGGAGATAAAGGAAGTCAGAATTTAAAGGTGCTAGTAGGAGATAGAGACTGGACCTGTATCCATATTCAAAAGGACATTGATTGGATAGAGGAGATGTAAATCTATGAAATATTTCTGATTAGTTTTCTAGAAGAAAGTGGGTCGAACACTATATAAGGTACTACAAGAACTATAGTTCTAGGGAAGTCTCTATTATATTTCCACAAAATCATGATACGAGACTTGTGGATGTCTTTAGCAAGGGCTACGACAATACACACTTTATGTAGTTATGATTAGTTTTATCATATTTGTCATTAAAGAACTATAGTCTCTTTGAGTACTTGCAAAGGTACTATGATAAATGATTATTATTTCAAATTATTACCTGGAATTACATAAATGACTAATGGTTGAAAATATTGTGATTATCATCTCATTGAAAATGTTGTGATAAAAATAATGTGATTATGATTGAGAAATACCAACTAAATATGTTGATCATATGCCAAGAGGTGCTTGCTAAAGGTGGCTGATAAACCACCCAAGGTGCTTAATGTTGGGTTGATAAACCACTCTTAGAGTGATTTTCATAGGTTGTAAACCACCTGTAACTAAAATATTATGTGGAGTGGCCATGATTTCCAAGAATATTGATAGGTAACAATCCATTTTATGAAGACCATGTTGTTTTGATTTTATGAAATTTAGTGACTAAAAAGATGGAAGTAGAAGTTGAATATTTTCATAGCTATAAATATTTATGGTTATTAATAAAACATTGTCACTTTTATTTATTGGTATTCCTTAAAAAAAATAAAAATAAAAATAAATCCTTCACATTGAAGAGGAAGGATCCCTTTTGGTTGTTCTAGTTACTGAATTATCATGACTCAAGATAGATGTTATGAGTGAAAGATGATCTAAAAAGAAGACTATGACAAATAAAAGAAATCTAAATCAAAATACAGAGTTCGAGTGGGAAGACTCGATGAAAATATAATGATGAAAAAAGGAAAAAGAGATTAAGATTAAGGAGAATGTTATGTATACGGGGTGAGAATAATACCCCTATCCGAACTAGACATTATGGAGTTAATAATATAAAAAATAATTATTGGTTAATATGTGATTTAAAATAGTTGGGGACATCAATAAACATCTATGAAATGGTTTGTAATGAATCCACAAAATATTTCTAAATTTAGGGTTAGAAAAACCATGGTTGGCATTATTTTAAACCTCCGCAGTCTATCAAATAGCTTTTCATAATATGCATCATCTAGTCATATTGTTATTATGTAGAAATGTATTAAGTAATTACAAGTGACAAAGAGATTTCGAAGTTAGTATTTCGACGTTTCCTACACACAGTCACTTCATTTCTTTTTAGGTTTTGTCTTGCAAGCATGTGTTATGTCGGTAACCAAGACAATGCTACTGACATAGGAAACACTCTATGCAAGGGAGGGTTTTACAATGCCTTAATATTTTTCTAGGGTAAGATAGGGTTTTATTGTGGAAAGGTCAACGCCATCTTCCACTGAAATCTCTTCGGAAAGCTACCATGATGAACTTCTAAGGACAAGATTATGAAGATCTTAATCAAACATATTTTAAGGCATCAGTTAATTCCTCTTGGAATTTTATGGTAAGTTTAATTGATGAATATGAATATATAACATTGTTAACATGATATGGAACTAATAAAGAGAGTAAACATGCTTTCATCTCCTATAAATCATAGAGACAACGTTTTTACTTCTTCAAACACTGTAGAATAATGTTGAATCAACTAGATTTATATCTATTCTTCACAACAATAATTTTAGGTAAATGGCAAAGAAACCAAGCCAAATATTTCTTCATTGTTGGTTACTCTAAGGTATTGTGGTTCATTTATGGTTGAAGAAAATTACAATTATCAATACCATAGGAAGATGCATATATTGTCTATGTTATCCTCTTAAAGGAGACCAAGGTCATTTCTATAATTTTTCAAAGATTGCCAATGCTTGTGCATGTTTAGGTGTTGTGTAGTTAGCGCAAGAACTATTTAGTTCATGATAATCCATTACAAAAAATACCATTGAGTAATATACTCATTCGAAATATAATTTGTGGAACGCTCTGCTCTGATGCAAACCTCAGCCAAGCGCTGCCAAACCCTAGCCAGTAGCCGCCCCTGACTGCTCTCACTGTTGCCGCCGCCGCACCTCTGTTGGTCGCCTGCAATGGAAATGGCGGTAGGAGGGGAGAGCTCCGCCTCCCCTCCAATAAACTCCACAAGCTCTGACAAATCTCAGTTCGTCCAGCCTCAGAACCCCTCTGGCGTAGGCCCAGACGTAGGACAGGAAGGACATCAGACAAATGAAGCAAAGCATCATACGGCTCCGACAGAAGAAGACAAAGAGATACACAACAAAGCTAAGGCGTCTCAGCCAAAGGTAACCTCAGCTACTTGTATCCCAAAAGCTGCCGACCCCATCAAAGTTGAACTGCCTAGCCACCGCACCAATGGTGAGATCCAGTACATGCAAGATCACGCACTAATCGGAAAGTTTCTAGGCTTCTGGCCTACGGAAAAAGCCTTACAAGGTTGGATAGCTTCCAAATGGAAACCCAAAGGACAAATTACTCTGCAACTAGGTCCAAAAGGCTTTTTCACAGCAATCTTTCACTGTGTGGAGGACAGAGTGCGGATATTCGAAGGAGGCCCATACTTCTTCAACTCTTCAGGCCTCTATCTCACAGAATGGAAACCAAGATTCAATCCCGACAAGGAAGATTTTAGCTGGGCTCCAGTCTGGATCAGGATGTACTCCCTCCCAGTGGAGTACTGGAAAGAAGAAACGCTGGCGGATATAGGCAACAAACTTGGCACCTTCATCCGAGTCGCGGCTGAAACAAAAACTCGCAAATATACCTCATATGCCAGGATCTGCGTCCAAATGCATCTGACCAAAGCTCTAGCTGATACGGTAAGACTCTATCACGATGATTATGAATGGACACAACCTTTAGATTATGAGCATATTCCCTTCCGCTGTCGCAAGTGTCATGAGCATGGCCATCTCTTCCGTGACTGTCCATTAAACTCTCAGTCCAAAGCAGCTGCTGCTGTCTCTGATAAAGACTCCGAAGGTTTCATCAAAATTCCCAACCGTCGTAGGCATGCCAAAAAGAATCAGCCAGTCATAGACAATGCTCTCAAAACTGACTCCCAGAACAGATTCTCTGTTCTTGCAACGCACAACAAGCAAGATCATCCCAGTTCTGAACCCCCGCGCAATACCTCTTCGCCCTCTTCCTCCCTCATTCCCACAGACCCCTTGCAGCCCTCTGATCCTGCTCTTTCGAATCCCATTCCAAACCCTTCTTTGGAAAAAGGAAAATCGGTGTCAAGTCTCGGTCCCTTCTCCTTCTCCCAAGAGAAACCTTCAGTGGACAATAAGTAGCAAGACTATGATATGGAGACCGATGTCACTCTGGCTCTCAGTCTTCAGCAGGAAACGGATGAGGAAGAACTAGGGGATACCATTGTCATGGAAGAAGATCAAGCAGATGTCAGCATAGAAGGTCTAGACATCTTCACACTTGAAATGGCATGCAAACAGAGAGAATACAACTCTATTCAACCCTGGCAAATAGACAAGCTGGAAGGAGTCTTAGCCAAGGTGCAGCATCGTAAAAGCCTTGGCATACAAGGAGGCAGCCTATGGGACGGAAAAAAGATGCTTAAAGACCCTAAGAAACGAGGAAGAAAGACAGACCTTCAAAGAACCATAGCATTAGGTGAAATACTTATGGAGTCAGGGCGATTCCCTAAGCTGACAAAGTTCTACAAACCCAAATCTCAGTTTACATGAAGTTAATATCCTGGAATGTGAGAGGACTCAACAGCCCCTCAAAACATCGAATGATCAAAAACTTGATTCAACAAGAAAAGCCAACCATAGCTTTTCTGCAAGAAACAAAAAGCAGCACTGAAGCTATTGAAAGAATATGCGGCAAAGTCTGGGCAGGAAGCAGCGCCATCTCAGTAGACGCCTCTGGAGCCTCAGGCGGTTTAGCCATTTTGTGGAACCCGCAAATCATCACACTTTATGACTTCCATGCCACTCTCCATCTTATACAAGCCTCCTTCCACCTCATTGGCACCGGAATCCATGGGCATCTCACTAATGTTTATTTTCCTCAGACAATTCAGCAAAAACTCGAACTGCTGGAAACGATCTCTATACTCAATGAAAACAGGCAATTCCCGCTCTGGATTGGCGGCGGTGACTTCAACATAATAACATCCATGGCAGAGAAGCAGGGAGGTAGAATCAGGCTCGACAGTGACAGCGAGGGCCTCAAAGAATTCATTCAAAACAATCATCTTATGGACATACCAACCTCTAATGGCATTTTCACTTGGACTAACAAGCATCGAGGTATTCATCACATTGCCTCCAGGCTTGATAGATTCCTTCTTTCTGACAATGCAATCCACCTGGGAGGGGATTTCAATGCTTCCATCATCCCCCAAAGTGGCTCTGATCACTGGCCAATTTTGCTACAATGGTCCAGGCCAGGTAACCGCTGCAACAGACCTTTTAGATTCGAAGCATTGTGGCTAACAAATGCCACTTTCAAGATGGTAGTCAGCGATGCATGGACAGCTTACATTCCGCCAGAGGGAGCCAAAATGTATCAATTCCAACAAAAATTAAAAAATCTGAAACATGTCCTCAAAGTGTGGAATCGCACAAATTTTGGCAACATACAGGAGAAGCGCTCACAATTGGAACAACAAATGCACATACTCCAACAAACTCTCATCCTTGAAGGCAGATCAGAAGAACAAGCACAGCAGGAACAGATCCTCTGGAATCAAATTGAGGAATGCAGGAAACAAGAGGAAATACTCTGGCGGCAAAAATCCAGAATCAACTGGCTCAAAGAGGGAGAGAAGAACACAAAATTCTTCCACAAAGCCACCATTCAAAGGCGCATGCACAATAATATCACGTTCATCAACAACCAACAAGGCGAAAGAATTGAGGAACATGAGGACATGGAAAAGGAATTCACAGGGTATTTCAAGGAAATTTTAACGGAACCCATTGAAAACAGGGATGCAGCAATCAGAGCCATCACGCAGCATATTCCAAGCATCATAACTGAGGATCATAATAACAGATTACTCCAGCCCACGACCTTGCAGGAAGTTGAAGAAGCCATGGCTCAACTCAAAGACGGAAAAGTGCCTGGGCCTGATGGCTTTACAGCCAATTTCTTCCATGAATTCTGGGAACTCATCAAAACTGAGGTATGGGCCCTCGTTGAAGAATCCAGAAGCATGCACTGGGTCCTCCCAGCCCTCAATACCACCTTCATAGCACTGGTACCCAAGGGCGGAGAACCCAACAGGCTTGAAAAATACAGACCAATCGCATTATGCAATGTAATTTACAAGCTAATCTCAAAGGTCATCGCAAATAGGCTCAAACCTCTCTTGCCCTTACTCATATCTCCGAAGCAAACAGGATATGTGGAAGGACTGCAGATCATGGATGGAATCATACTATCAAATGAGGTAATACATTCACTAAAGATTCTCAAGAAACCAGGTATGATTCTCAAACTCGACCTCTCCAAAGCTTTTGATAAGCTAAGTTGGAATTTTATTCACAAAATGCTTTTAGCCTTTGGCTTTAGTGCAACCTGGACCAGGTGGATTATGAACCTCATTACCTCTCCAAGCTTCTCTGTTCTTTTGAATGGCTCTCCCTCCTCCCCCTTTCGACCCTCTCGTGGCATTAGGCAAGGGGATCCACTTTCACCTTTTCTCTTTGTTCTAATGGCCGAGGGCCTCAGCAGACTTCTCAAATCAGCCGTTGCCTCTCAAGAGCTTAAAGGTATTTCCATCCATGGTCTCAATCCTCTGTCTCATCAGCAGTTCGTTGATGACACCATGCTATTTGGTCATCCCTCCTCGAAAGAAGCCTCAGTGTTTAAGTCTCTTCTCACCCTTTATTCTGATGCCTCTGGCACCTCCATCAATGCCTCGAAGTCTCAACTCTTCTTTTTTAACACCCCCCCCTCCACTCAAAGGAATATTGCCAGAATTCTGGGATTCACCATATCCCATTTGCCATCTAAATACCTTGGAGCTCCCCTCTCGGACTCTGCCATCAAACATGCTTCCTGGCGGTCTCTCCTGGATAAGCTAGAATCAAAACTCTCATCGTGGACCTTTCGTGCTCTCAACATGGCAGGCAGATTGATCCTGATCAAGTCTGTCCTTCAAGCTATGCCGCTGTACCTCTTCTCCACCATGGCAGCTCCAAAATGGGTCCTTAAAGCCATTCGAAACCTTCAGCGCAACTTCCTATGGGGCTCCACTGGCAGGAATCGGAAATGGGCTCTCGTAAATTGGAAAGAAGTGTGCAAAATCAAATCAGAAGGAGGACTAGGGCTTCGAGATCCGCTTCAGAGTAACAACACAATGGGAGCCAGAATGTGGTGGAACTGGGTCTCCAAGCCTCATTCACCTTGGGCTCGACTATGGCAAGCGAAATATGCTCTGGGAAGTCATTGGCACGATCTCATCAGAATTAACTCCACAGCCCAAGGTTCACCAATCTGGAATGCTGCAAAGACTCATAGCCACTTCATTCAGGAACACAGTTTCTGGGAAATCCATTCAGGCACATCAGCCAAGTTTTGGGAGGATTCGTGGCAGCAGCTCCCTAAACTTGCGAATCTATTCCAAATGCCCCTCTGGCAATCATACATGCAGCAAGAAAACCTCATTCAGGTTCAACAATTCTGGCAACAAACAAAGCATCATGGATACCGACGATGGAAATCCGCGAGCAGCTGGCAGAGGGATTGGGAGGGCGAAACATACTCAGACATGGATCAGGAACTCACTCATCGCAGAATCCGTCACTCCAACCAGCAGGATAAGCTCAGATGGGGTCACACGCACAAAGGCACATTCACCACTAAAGAAGCACATCAACTGCGCTATTCAGACACCCAAGCGGATAAAGATCAGATTTGGGCGTGAGTTTGGTTACTAGGGCTATGGCCTAAAATCTCAACCTTCTTATGGCTGCTAAGTAAAAAGCGCATTCTAGCTTGGGACAATTTAATAAAAAGGGGATTCATTGGGCCTTCTAGATGCCCAAATTGCAATCTCCATGCTGAGACAATCAGTCATTTAATGGAGACATGTCCGCTAGCAAAGCAACTTTGGGAAAAAGTGGAGAAATGCAACAAGAGAACAGAACCCAGGGGCGAGGATGTAACGGAAAATATACGGAACTGGGACAAGAACCCATTCAAAAGCCAACTTCTCAATACTTTATGGGGTCTAATACCAGGCTTTTTGTACTGGCTTCTCTGGAAAGAGCGCAACTCTCGAATCTTCAACAACACTTCCCGGACAATCGACGCTCTATGGCTCATCTACAAAAGAAATATCCAGGAAACCTTAGCCATAAGAACCTGGTATGATACAGACATGCCAGAAGTGCAACAAGAGAGGGACATTTTTAAAGAATGGAATCTTGACCTTTCCGCCTTTGCAAAGGTTATTACCCGTCCTCCACGCAGCTCCACCTCCCTGTCCTCCTGGTCCCCACCAGCTTTCAACTCATTCAAGCTCAATTTTGATGGGGCAGCTAAAGGAAATCCTGGTCCTCCAGGATTCGGAGGAATCATCAGAAGCCACACAGGAGCACTTCTGCATATCTATTATGGCTCATTAGGCAAAGACACCAACAATGTAGCTGAGCTGGAAGGACTCTGGCAAGGGATTTGTCTAGCAGAGCAAAAACACTTCTTCCCTCTTGAGGTTGAGGGTGATTCTCTCATCCTAATAGCAGCAGCCAAGAAAATCCAGGCAGGGGCAACAGCAGTCAAATTAGCAACCAGCTGGAGATTGCTAAGCAGGATGGAATCTCTGGAGGCAAAGCTTAAGAATCCACAAAGTATAACCTTCCAGCATGTACGCAGAACAACAAACCAGGTAGCCGACAGAATGGCTAATCAAGGTGTGTCTCAGTCTTCACCTTACTTCTCTGGCTCCTTGGACATGGTTGAGGATGAACAACTTAAAAAGGACTGCATCGCTTTGGTGCAAAAGGACCTATCCCTCCCGGATGCGGGTGGTTTTATTGCTTGACAGGTCAGAGGCTCGTCCTGAGGGCAGGTGTCCGCCCGGACGAGCCACGTATAATAGGACGCTCAGCATATGGGCTTGCTGCGTGAGGCATTTAAGTTCAGAGGCGTTGGTTAATGGCAGTCGGGTCCTTTCGGCATTTACTGCCCTTCTTGGTAACGGGAAAATGGCGCTACATAGCCATGGCCTCTCTGTCATTCTCCCGCAGTTTGTGTTTGTTCCTGCTTTGGCTCTGAGGGAGGTCGTGGTAGCTCATGCTCTGGTTCTGAGGAAGGTCGTGGTAGCTCATTCTCTGGTTTTGAGGGAGGTTGCGAGGGGTTATTCCTGCCATTGGGTCGATTCGGGGATGTTTGGCATCTCTGTCACACTCCCGCTGACTGGCATAAGGTTCGAGTGCTCGGAGGTGGTGTGTGCTCATTCTCTGGTTCCGAGGGAGGCTGCGTCGGGGTACACCTGCTCTTCACACAATTTAGAGATGCAGCGAGAGCGTCAACGACAGATAAGCCGACGCGGGAGTTCCAGAGGGCGGGCTTCATCTCAGAGGCAAGCCCCCTCCCCCTCCTCCTCAATTGAGATTTCCTCTGACCGTAGGCACTCCAGGGGACGGGCAATTGGCAGAGGCAGAGCGGCGGAGCACCGAGAGATTGTGGACTGTGGGCACTCTGAGCATCCCATGGTGAGATATCGCATTCCTTGCACTCTGTCTAATTCAACTTTCTTTGTTACTGTTTCGGTGGAGCATTGCAGCAATCCTCGACGTGAAGATGAAGATATTCATGCCAGCCCTCCGCGGATTCCTGGGTTGGCGCCTACAATTGATATGCAAACTCTCGCCATTGACTTGCTGCGCCCTGTTCAAGAGAGCTTCTCCCCAGACCCTGGGGCAAGCCCAAGTGAACCTGTCCAGCGTGACATCCTCACCGAACCAGACATCCACAAGGTTCCCAGATGCAAAGCTGAGGAAGATGTGCACACCACTGATGATGACTAGTTCGCTCAGCAGTTCGCCTCAGGTTTCTAAAGAAGGAATTTTTTCACTGTCTGCTCTCACCGACATCTTATATGTGTCTGGTCTTCATCCTTATGTAATTATGTCCTTATCTGTTACAGTGACAGCGATTCATAGTTGTTCCAGTCTTTATGTGTTTCATTTGTTCAGTGTCGGTCTCATGACTGTCGATTTGGTTCAAGTGTCGATCTTATGTAATTTTGGAGATGATCATTCCTGAGTTTACTGTCAGTCCTTCGACAGGAATCACAGGGCTACGACTCTGTTGTACCAAAGATGATGTAATTTTTGCCCTTTTTGTAATATAATAGCATAGTCTTATTCAGAAAAAAAATATATATACTCATTCGAAATGCATTGAATTGTGGACAATGGATGATTACGGTGTGTGTAGTGTTTGTCTTGGAATTTATGATATGCATTAATGCCTATTGGGATTTTACAATACATTTATTTTAAACATTGAGATGGAGACTTATTATATGGTATTGACACATTGAATTGGAGGTTAATAATATAAGTGAGGGTTTCATATGGAAATAGATAGTGTTAGGGAAATACAACATTTTATAATATTTATGCATTTATTTAATGCATGTGGCATATAGTTGAATGGGCATGCTTTTATGATATTTATGCATTTATTTAATGGATTTGACACAAGGGAAAAATATATTGTTACCAATGGTTTTATATTCAAGGGAACAAGTAGATTGCAACCCATTGTTTTGTAACAAGAAGAACCATTAGGAAATGATACCATAGTTTTTCAAATTAACTCGCATGGTTTTGCATTCATATTAAATGCACTAAAAGTGTCATTTTGCAGATAATAGTTAAGGAATTATATATATTAAATAGTAATGGTTAAGTATTTGATGATGCAACAGAGAGGTGGGTATCACAATGGCCAAAGAAGCAAGGTTATGGCTATCCAGGCTAGAGACGAACCCAAAATGGAATATCCAAAGCGAGACCCAGGGGATAACCACGCGCAAAAATTGGGCGGGGATACCTGAGAGGAGAGAGACCGGGACTTGAAACTCAATGGAACTCCAAAATATGGATAAGGGAACCCAAATTAAGGACTCCTGTAGGACCACAAAGGATGACCCGCATGAAATGGGTTGTCTAGGAGGGATGAAACAGAAAGGAGAAGAACTGAGAGACCGAAGCCTATTATTTCAAGCACGGTTGGGGGGAAACTGAGGGAGGAGGGAAAAACCAAGTTTCCAGGACGAGGGCGAGTGGCCAAGTCTGAAGCAATGAAAAGTATGACAAATTTGTGTGTATGCATCTAGACTGATGAAATTTCTTGTGTTAGTGTTTTAGGTATTATAATAACCAGGATGTGGCACAACTTGGAGGTTCAGACCAATCATCACACTTCAGTGAGAAAACCTACAACAGAGAATAGTTCGGGTGAAGAAAAATGTAGTTGGAAAAAAGACAACATGGCTAAAGAATGAAAAGAGGCTGTTAAACGAGGCAAGAAAGGAACTGGAAAGGCAGGGAAAAGGACCCTGGGGGGAAGTCACCTCCAGTAGAGGCCAAAGCAAATGAGGCAGAAACACTGGAAAGGAGCATATGCAGACTCTCATCAACGCATACATGGCTGGAAACCCGCCAGAGGTAAGAGCTCAAATAGTTGGGTGGGAGAGGGAACTCAATGACAGCATAACCAACCAGGACATAGAGATAGAAGAGTGGGAAGCCATGGTGCAAGACCCAGGCAACACCCACGGCCAACATACTCTCTTCTGGCAAACAATCCAACAATACTGGGTTATGAAGAACATAGTAGCTCAAGCAATGGAATTAATCAAGGAACAAGAATTAAACAAGGAACATGACGTATAGGGGGATACCAAAACAAAGGAGCCTAGCAGGAAGGATCTCCATAGGGAGATAGCAGCGTTTCAGATGCAAGTATACCGAAACAATTTAGCTCTAAGCAGGATAGAGCAAAGTCTACAGGACATGAAGAGAAATGATATGTCAAGGTCCAGTGTGAAAGCCCCAGCCCCGGTGGAGTCCTCGGACGAGTGAACTAGGTTTCTAGTCAGAATTTTGTTATATGTCGAGTAGCCTTTACTTTCCTAAGTTGATGTTTATTATAGATAGAACATCAAATATTGCATGGATGGTGGAAAAATACTTATTTAAATTTTGGACATCTTTTAACGGTGACAGATGGCCAACCTAGTTTCCTACGGGAAGGTTGAGGCCATTTGTTATTACTATGAAAAACATGTAAGTGGCTGGCTAATATTAATAGAGAAAGTACTACCAAGTTTACAAACAAATAAAGTATTTGATGATGCATGAAAAGGTAAAATATTAATTATGGATATGACATTTACTCTAATTTATGCATGTGCAAGGAAGTGTTTCTAGGACAAGAGTTATACCGGGTAGAAGATTATTAGTGATTTTAGATTTCATGTTCCTACGATTATATTTTTTTTTTCAAATGATTCTCTGGATCCATCGCATAATTTTAATTAGATAATCAATGTTTTGAACCCCCAACTGTAGTTTTCAAGATTATTAGTGATTTGACATGGTAATTGGTAAAACATTAATATTTGAGATGAAGAGATTTTGATTCTCTCACTTGATTAACTTCACGAAAAATGTCATAATCTTTTGGGTTTTGAAAAATATCAATTTCGAATAATCATGATGTTAGAGTTGTTGATGATAACATTTGTAGGAAAGAATCATGAATTTCGCAAATAATGGAATGATAATTTCTAAACTAATCCCTTTTGAAATTATTAAAAGATGGATTATAGCTAATATTATTGCAACCATTATGCCATCAAGACATTGTGTTTGATGAACAAAGTGTTTGAGAAACATGACATATCTTTGATGTAATGACCTCTACTTAATTATGCTTGAATTAAAGATTTTCTTTCCTTCTAAAATTTTTAACAATGGACAAGAGATGGAATCCCTTCTTGCCATTGAGTAAAGGGTGAAATCCCTGATGAAACTTTTAATAAAATAAATGGTTGTTGATTTTCTTCTTCACAGTTTCCATGATATATCGATGTATATTTATTTGTTTTCCTATTCCATTATCTTAATGATATTTCTACCTTGGATCACATTGAAACATGCATTATTCAATGTGTTTTTAACAAGCCTAATTAAATGAATAATGTTAATAATGCAACATTGGAGTACAAAGCATTATGTTAATGAGTTGCATTAGTGATTATTACTTTATGAGATTTTATATTCCTTCTATAAGGTTACTTCACTTAATGATCATGATTATATCATTTAATTATTAGTTAAGGAGTATGGGATAAGTCATTTCGGAATACTACATGCTTGCTTAAAAATTTATAATCATGTGTATTTTTTACAAGGTATAAAGACGAATTTTATATTAGTATGAGGAGTTATGTAATTTCTTTGCTACTTAATATGGAGTTGACTATGTTAGAATAATGTTATTGATATTAAATGACATGCAATATTTAAAATAAAAAATATTTTAGTGTGAGCCATAAATAAAATATTTCAATGTCCATACTAAATCACATAATTTTATATCAACTTAATATAGAGAAAAATAAAATACTTTAAATTAATATTTTAATATTTTCACTTTCCATTATGAGGAAGATGTGTAATCTATTCCATTCTTAATATATAGTTGATATATAACACTTTAAAACATTAATAACATTATTTAAGATGGGTTATAAATCAAATATTTCAATATGTATGATAAATAAAATATTATAATATCAGACTAGAGAGAAAAAGTGAGGGAGTTCTTATTCTATGAATAAATTCTTTTTAATTCCTTCAATGTTAAGTATGGAATTCCATGTAACATTAAAAAAAAATTAATGTATATATTGTAAGGATATATGCGTTCAACTTTAGAATATGAGGAAGCATGTTTTAGCATTTTAATATGCAGAATCTAAATCTTAAAAACAATATTCAATGTTTTATATATATATATAATGGAAATTAAAAAATTCTTATATTTAAAATATTTTGTTAGTGTGATTGCTAAAACTAGAATAGATCCATCTTAACTCAAGTTATAATAAATAAAATATTACAATTCCAAGTATACAAGGAAATAATTTTATATTAATGTAAAAGAAAAAAGAAATGAAAGTAAACAATTACAAACAATTTCTACTTATTAAGATGTTAATATGTGATATTTAAAAGTATCAACAATAAAAAGGAAAAAAACTAAAAAAAATATAAAGCATGAAAAAAATATTAATATATTTTTTAAAAGTTACATGTGAGTTCAATATTAAAGATTCATGAAATATTTTAATTTGGATATTGTTGACCATAAATTAATATTTCAATGGCAGTTTTAGTAAAATATTTGTCAAAATATGTATATATTATATAAAAAAAAATTAAAAATAATGTTTAAAATATTTTTTTGCTCAAAATAAAAGAAATGATTATTTGTTTTCATATTTACCATAGAATTGGTAAATAAGACATATAAAAAAAATTATTCTCAATATATATTAAATCAAATGTTTCTAGATGTATATTTTTTCAAACTTTATATTTAAGAAATGTGTACCCAAAAAATTTAATTTATCTCATTTAATAAATCCAAAATTAAAATGAATCTATACTAATTTAATAATATACTATATTTAATATAAATCTATACTAATTTAATAATATATTATATTTAATAATATATTATATTTAATATTAATTTTCTAGTTTTTAATTGTGAAAGCTGATATGATAACATCTCTTGCTACTATCAGATTTATCTGGAATAGTATTACTCTATCGATTCTCCTACAATCGTTAGGATTTTGATATATGTTTTTAATTATTTTTAAATATGTTAAACGGAGGATATATATTGACATTGGATGTGTATAGATAATTTGGTACATATTGCAATTGGATAAGAGATTTTAGTGACATATATCCAATGGTGGTCCTTTTTAAACTCTTAAGAAGTCATTATTAATTCAATCATAATAAAAATTTAAAATTCTACGATGATGCGGAGCGAAGGTGTTGCGGAGAGCATAGGTATTGTGGCGACTAACTGTTACCAAGGGTAAATTATTGATAATCTACAAAACGTGTAGTTTGTAAGAGTTAATATTTAACTCGAGGAATGGAGTACTTCGGATAAAGATCAATTTAAGTTAATCTCCTCACATAACTACTACAATGAATAGTACTTTAAAGGAAAGAAATGACTGAGAATTTATATTTGCTTTCCTGAAGGGAATTTTGATAGTAAATATTCCTTTCATCGACAACAGTTTACCACGACATTTTTAATGGCACATTAATTCAATATACCAGTGGGTGAACTGTTATTTAACCTAAACTAAATAGAAGGTTGAGATCAAATGTATTTGTTAGGGTTTTATATTAAGGATAATAATTGGAAATGCTTATAAATTTTGGCTCTATATTTAGATATCAGGGTTAATTTTTTGAATTTAGAAAATTAAAACATAATTTGGTAAACAAATAGTGGGCTTATACAGTTTGAGTGGGCCTAATAGTTAAGAGCATGTGTTTCCTCCTAAGAGGTCACAAGTATGTATGCCTTCGTAGACTTAGGAGTGGGTCTCTTGTCCCACAAACAAAGGGGTCTCATACACCAATTTGGTGTTTCGCTTGGCTGTGACCTTAAAAATGGATATTATTATTATTATTTTAGTAAAAATAACTAGTGTCTAAATTTGAAAATATATTTAAAATTTAATTGAGAAAATCAACAAAGTGAGAGTGTTATCTCTTTTCTTTTTAATTTTTATTGATTAGATTAGAGTGGAAGAAATATAAAGAAAGTTTATTATATTTTCTATGGGTTGATATAAAGGAGTTCATCAAATTAACCATATAAATACTATTTTGCAAATAAAAGTCTTTTGTCTAAAGGAAATAAATGTTAAATGATCCAATTTTAACTATACATATGTCATTTTACTCATAAAAGTATGTTGGTAACAAAATTTGTTGGTTTCAATTGGTTTATGCAAGGAAAAGAATGTTAAATAATGAATTTTAAAATGAAATAAATTGCATAATTACTTAAACACACATATACTTAAATGTTAAGTCCCTAAACTACTAGTATATCCCTTTATTGCATAGCATTAAAAAAATACATGATTATACTAAAAAAACATAATTAAATATATTTTAAAAAAATATATATATAATTAAATAGATATTATTTAATATATAATTAAGTTATACATAAATGTTAATAAAAATAAAAAAAATAAACCTATTAACATGATCAACCTTTTAGCTTATCAACACATTTGAGTAAGATAGTATCAACTGTACTGGTTCTCCCTACAATCCCTCGGACTTTTAGCTTATAATGTTTTCTCTCATTAAATAAACAAATAAGAAAATGTGGTGGGCACGTGATTTTCGTTAGTTGCAAGCTCTCCTACTGTCCTGGTCATGGAATATTGCATTCTCCTTCTACGTACATTAGTTGTTTCCAGGAAATGAAGCAATGCAACCGAACGGTTCTCGGCCTCATTTGCTGCCAGTCTCACAGTCTCACAGTTCAAGGATTGATTTCTAAATCGTTGAATGAATTTACTAACAGTCTCACATGGTTCATCCAAATACGGAGTCAGATAATTCACGTAGTCAACCATACCTATTTTTTAAAGACTTGATGAAAAGTATTTTTCCCGAATAAAAAATTGATAAATACAAGGCAATAATTCGACAAAATATGATGTGATGTTTTGGAATAGGTTAATTGTTTGACATGGCATCCAGAAATTAGCAGGGCTATTGTTGAAAAGAAGTAGGGTCAATGTTTTACAATCGAGTTGAAGTGAATTGCTTGACATGTCACGGAAAAATTAGAAGGAATGCTGTTGAAAAGTAGTGTCAATGTTTTAGAATCCTGTTGTAATAGACATTACATGTGCTGCACTTCAAGTTGAGGTCTTAAACCTGGGTGACAAAATTCTCATTATCTGACGTGCTACAGTCAGGTAAAGGTTTCAATGTGTCATATTACACTAGTCAAAATTTTTATCTTGATTGTTTCAGTTGTCTCATTCATCGAATTGTATTATTCATCGAGATATATCATCCACCGAAAACCAGACGACGGAAAGGTAAAATAAATTTACTATCATAAGCGCAACACCATATGCCTTTCCAAGTATTTCTTACAGGTGTATTTTGGTATAGTTTCAGATAGTAATTCCATCTGATAACAGTTTCATGCTTTCAATAGTGTTTTAACCTTAGTACGACACTCATAGTAGACTAATCGTTCTGCAGTGATGGTCTGAGACCAACAATTGCAAAGTCAAACCTTTAACTTAGTTCTTATATCTATGAATAAGGCTACTAAAGATTCTGATGTTTTAGAAACACCTACTAGTATTGTTCGCTTAAGTCAAGCATATGACGTTTCATCTGAACTTTTTGGCATATAACATTAACATTCAAGTTCAAATCTCATTTGTACAATTTGGTTCCATTCACTAAAACCTAATTAAGTTCACATGCATCATGCATGTTGAGATGATGTTTACATTCTAGGGATTGCTCAACTACGGAGGGTACTCTCAACTTTTAAAACCTACCGTTTTGTTATAGGTACTCGCAACTTTTAAAACCTACCATTTTGTTATGCATTATATGTCAGATCAGAAACACTAATAATTTTGTTAGTCACGGGTCACGGAGTCATTTACTTTGGCAACTATTCTTAATTTAGTAAAATTATGTAATGCTTTTTAAGTTAATGTTTCACTATTTTTAGATTCGATAGGTAGAAAGCCAGGTTGGATTTGAAAGAGATGTGAACAATAAATGTTGGATTTGAAATTGATGTGAACAGTAAAGTTATTGTGAGATAATAAATAGTTTTTTTATAAATTAAAAGTTGGAAGTTATTTGGGAAATAAACACTAGAGTTAAGATATTAGAGTTATTGTGATGTAATAAATATTTTCCTTTTTCAGAAATAAAAAACTGGGAATCTCAACCTTTTAGCTTATCAGCACATTTGAGTAAGATAGTATCAACTGTATTGGTTCTCCCTACAATCCCTCGGACTTGATTATAATGTATTGGTTCTCCCTACAATCCCTCGGACTTGATTATAATGTTTTCTCTCATTAAAGAAACAAATAAGAAAATATGGGGGGCACGTGATTTTCGTTAGTTGCAAACTCTCGTACTGTCCTGGATATGAAATATTGCATTCTCCTTCTACGTACATTAGTTGTTTCCAGGAAATGAAGCAACAGAACGGTTCTCGGCCTCATTTGCTGCCAGTCTCACAGTCTCACAGTTCCAGGATTGATTTCTAAATCGTTGAATGAATTTACTAACAGTCTCACATGGTTCATCCAAATACGGAGTTAGATAATCCACGTACTCAACCATACCTATTTTTTAAGGACTTGATGGAAAGTATTTTTCCCGAATAAAAGATGATAAATACAAGGCAATAATTCGACAAAATATGATGTGATGTTTTGGAATAGGTTAATTGTTTGACATGACATCCAAAAATTAGCAGGGCTATTGTTGAAAAGAAGTAGGGTCAATTTTTTACAATCGAGTTGAAGTGAATTGCTTGACATGTCATGGAAAAATTAGAAGGAATGCTGTTGAAAAGTAGTGTCAATGTTTTAGAATCCAGTTGTAATAGACACTACATGTGCTACACTTCAAGTTCATGTCTTAAACCTGGGTGACAAAATTCTCATTATCTGACGTGCTACAGTCAGGTAAAGGTTTCAATGTGTCGCAACACGCTAGTCAAAATTTTTATCTTGATTGTTTCAATTGTCTCAATCATCGAATTGTATTATTCATCGAGATATATCATTCACCGAAAACCAGACGAAGGAAAGGTAAAATAAATTTACTATCATAAGCGCAACACCATATGCCTTTCCAAGTATTTGTTACAGGTGTATTTTGATATAGTTTCAGATAGTAATTCCATCTGATAACAGTTTCATGCTTTCAATAGTGTTTTAACCTTAGTACGACACTCATAATAGACTAATCGTTCTGCAGTGATGGTCTGAGACCAACAATAGCAAATTCAAACCATTAACCTAGTTCTTATATCTATGAATAAGGCTACTAAAGCTTCTGATGTTTTAGAAACACCAACTAGTATTGTTAGCTTAAGTCAAGCATATGACGTTTCATCTGAACTTTTTAGCTTATAACATTAACATTCAAGTTCAAATCTCATTTGTACAATTTTGTTCCATTCACTAAAACCTAATTAAGTTCGCATGCATCATGCATGTTGAGATGATGTTTACGTTCTAGGGATTGCTCAACTACGGAGGGTACTCTCAACTTTTAAAACCTACCATTTTGTTATGCATTATATGTCAGATCAGAAACACTAATAATTTTGTTAGTCACGGGTTACGGAGTCATTTACTTTGGCAACTATTCTTAATTTAGTAAAATTATGTAATGTTTTTTAAGTTAATGTTTCACTATTTTTAGATTCGATAGCTAGAAAGCCAGGTTGGATTTGAAAGTGATGTGAACAATAAATGTTGGATTTGAAATTGATGTGAACAGTAAAGTTATTGTGAAGTAATAAATAGTTTTTTCTATAAATAAAAAGTTGGAAGTTATTTGGGAAATAAACACTGAATTAATATATTTTTGGATTTGAAATAAATGTCAACAATAAAGTTATTGTGATGTAATAAATATTTTTTTTTTCAGAAATAAAAAACTGGAAATCTCTTGGGAAAGAAACACTAGAGTTAAGAGATTCTTGTCAAAATTTGAAAATCACTATTGGTGGATGAGTTAAGATATATCTTCCCTTAAATATCTCTTAAAAATCAGTAGGAGGAAACAAAAAAAATTGATATGATGAGAGAGAAAGGTCTATTAAATCACTTAATTAGAGAAAAACACCAAGTATGGGTAAAATAAATCTCAGCTGGAAAGGCAAGCTTTAAAGAAAAAATAAAAAATAAAAAACATTTTTTTGGGAAAAAAAGAAGTCCTAGACAAGTGGGTTGGGAAACCCAAAAGCTATAATTTGCTAGGGCAGAAGATTGATAAAATAGATTACTGAGGAATCACAGAGGTTGTTGATTGCATTACAAACATAAACATATCTCAGTTTGGGAAGAATTGGTGAATTCAGCTCATGGTCAGTAGGAAAGTGTGGTTTCCCAAGTGGATTCCCACTAGCAAATAGAGGGAATTGGTGAATTCAGCTCATGGTCAGTAGGAAAGTGTGGTTTCCCAAGTGGATTCCCACTAGCAAATAGAGTTAGAAAATCTAGATTCATTTAGTTTTTTCTCTTGATGAATAGTGCATATGAATTTTTAGAACATATGCATGTAAACAAGCTTTAGTTATTGGTCTGGATGAAGTCATCGTTATATAATATGCTTAGGATTATATTGAGCCTCAATCACTTATCGATTTAAGCACATGGTTGCAAAAAGGCTATATTCGTATGTGTGTAGAGACTAGTATTTTAAATCTGTTATAAATTCTCATCTTCGAGATGGCGATGAAAAGTATATGTGTTGAAAAGTAAACTATAGAAATAATGATATGCAAATTGGTATTCTCTAAGCAAGTAGGGTTGCATTTTTTTGGTAAAGAAAAAAAGAGACCATTTAGAACATCCATTATTTGGTACAGTATATCCTGATATATGAGTGTTAAGATGTAGCGCATCCATGAACGTATTATTTTAAATAATGTTAATGAAAACAAGCTATTGTAACTTCTCATAGAAAACATAATTTAAGAAAAGAGGAAAAAAGAATATATCATTAAGCGATAATCATTCATTAAACAATAATAAATAGGTAATCAATTATAAACTGGGAAGAACTTGCATAATAGAAAATTTAATGCGCGTTTTTATTCTTATTCACACGGAGTGTCGCCTTTAATATCTGATTTCAAATCATAAGTGAAACCAGCTACTTATACATGCCATATTTCTAAATATGTAATAGGTGTTCCACCTAGAAATTATAAATTACGAAAAATAAAGAAAACTAAATGAAAAAGCCTTGTAATGAGACCAGAAAAGAAATGCACGTGCCAATTGCGAAATCAGAAAAGAGAAATCAGGCTCGCCTTTTTTGCATAACATTGAGCACGCTTAGGCTAGGGAATGTATGAAGGAATTACAAAACATGTAGTAGAAAGCCATCTCTAATAGTAATTAGACCAACACACAGTAATTGAAAGAAGGATGTAACCATTCTCATAACAAGCACCGGTTTCGTAAAAGAAGTTACATTTAACCCTCGAAATGTTCAATAAAATATATATAATTTTCTAATACCTTGTTATACAACATATGTCATGATTAAACACAGTTTGATACATATATAATTAAACTGTACATTAGATGTCGCCAGATAGGGTGAATGCTAACTAGACGATTCCCTCTAAATTTATCTGTTGATTTCTTTCCCTAAGAGAGATTAGATTAAATAATCAAAAGCAGAAATTGGGTTCAATTGACCCCTGCGCCAGGATCGCAAAACAAGGAATCCATGGGGACGATGTGGAAAACTGACCTGTATGCCCAGTGGGAAGATGTTAGAGGCAGAGCTGCTTGTTTTATGAAGCGAGTTGGTCATGACAATGTTATACCTATCGCAATAAATTCAAAAAAAAAAGGGAGTGAGTCTCAGAAATAGAACTTGATGAAATGGAAAAGAAAAAAAATCCCTTATGACAGGACAAGGTTAATACATGTAAATTTGAAGCGCTTGGGCATCCTGTTCCTACATTATCCCCATTATTGTCATTAATATAGAGAAAGTGAATGCATTTATACATGTCATAAAAAGGGAATAAAAACCAACATTAAAGACTTTGAACGAGAATGGGTAGGCAATACATTCTCCGAGGGTTTGAAAGCCCAACCGGTTTAGAGGAATTATGGGTCAAAATGGTTATGACTCCGCACCCCTGTTGGAAACGATTCGGAAAAACCCTTTACTTGACTACCAACAATAAATAGTTCCTACCCATTCCTATATATAACATAAATTAGAACAAATTTACGCTTTGGAAATTAAATTAGACTTACGAGTACTCAAAGTGAAGTGGGGAGGATGCAAGAGAGTAGAGGATATCCTTAGACCAATTAAAAAATAGAAAAGCACACAAGCCGTCACGAGTAATGCAGAGCAGAGAAAGTAGCCATCACGAGTAATGTGGAGAGATCCTGCACATTAAAATGATATCACGTGAGGGAAATCATGTTTGGGAATTTAGGAGAACAATCCAAGCAGGATTATGGAAACACTACTTGGGCAATAACCATTACAAGAGGAAAATAAGAAGTTACCTCTGGAAACTCAATGATAAATACCCAAGGAAGTTGCAGAGGCGCTACTGAGTGACACTGAGAGAGTTCAACCATTGTAATCCGAAGCACACCTTAAGGACGAAAAGGAACAATAGAGTGCGTTAGAATAGCAAGTGTTGGAGATCAGATGCACAACAAACTATAAAACAAATACACAGCAGAAATTCAAGCACATAAAGACACAGAGAATTAACGTGGTTCACCCAACCAATCTGGGCTACGTCCACACAGCTAAGGCATCGGCAATATTTTATTATTCAAACAGGAGATTACATCAATTCTCACACACACTACTCTCAACTATCCGTATGACTACCTATTTTATAGCAAGGAGAATCTAACTGCTTCTCACATCAAATTTAGGATGCATTAAATCTCTCCCAACAACCTGGAGATAATCCAGCAACAGATTTTCTATTGTTGTCACACACTGGGATTTTGCCTATTTTGACTAAAACAGAAAAATCTCAACAATCTCCACCTTGACAACAATTAGCCTGATGCCCAGTTTGTTTATTATTTCTATCTTTTCTGCAAGCCAAGAGAAGCCAAACACCAACGTAGCTTCTCTAACAAAACTGGTTTCGTGAACATGTCTGCACAGTTTTCCTTTGTATGCACCTTTTCAAGAGAAACTCCCCTTTCAGTGATAACCTGTCTTACAAAATGATACTTGATTGGAATATGCTTTGATTTACTATGATAGGCTGGATTCTTAGCCAAATGTATTGCACTTTGACTGTCACAAAGTAACCTGATGTTGTCCTGTAACTTCCCAAACTCACCAAGCAAACCTTTCAACCATACCGCCTCTTTGTAAGCATGCGAAGCAACAATGTATTCTGCTTCAGTAGTGGACAAAGCAACAATGTTTTGTAGCTTTGACATCCAGCTAATAGCTCCACCTACAAGAGTAAAGACATACCTTGAAGTTGACCTTCTCTTATCCAAGTCACCTGCAAAATCAGAATCAACATATCCGCAAACAGATTCACTACTTTTATTGTAAGTAATACAATAACTACGTGTGCCTCTCATATACCGAAGCACCCATTTTACTGCTGACCAGTGCTCTTTACCAGGATTTGCCATGTACCTGCTGACAACCCCAACTGCATGTGAAATATCTGGTCGCGTACACACCATCGCATACATCAAACATCCTACTACATTGGCATATGGAATTCGAGACATATAATCCTTTTCTTCATCGGTATTAGGACATAAACTTGAAGAAAGCTTAAAATGGGAAGCTAAAGGGACTGAAACAGGCTTCACATTATTCATACCAAACCTCAAAAGTATTTTCTCAACATACTTCTGTTGTGATAGCCACAGCTTACCATTGCTCCTGTCTCTGAAAATCTCCATGCCCAAAATCTGTCTTGCTGCTCCTAGATCTTTCATATCAAATGTCCTTGCCATCTGAGCCTTCAACCTGTTGATTTCTTCTATGCTTTTGCTTGCTAAAAGCATATCGTCAAGATACAACACTAAGATAATGAACATGCCATTATTTAACTGCTTAAAGTAAACACAATGATCATATTCACTTCTTACATATTTCTGACTCAATATGAAAGAATCAAACTTCTTATACCACTGCCGAGGCGACTACTTCAGGCCATATAATGACTTCTTGAGCCTGCAGACAAATTTCTCATTGCGACGCTGAACAAACCCTTCCGGTTGTTCCATATATATTTCCTCATCTAAGTCTCCATGTAGAAATGCAGTCTTAACATCTAATTGCTGCAACTCTAAATCAAACAAAGCCACTAATGCTAACACAATTCTAATTGAAACAATTTTAACCACTGGTGAAAATATCTCATGAAAGTCTATGCCAGCTTTCTGAGAAAACCCTTTTGCAACCAGTCTCGCTTTGTACCTGTCTTCCGTATCATTCACACCCTGTTTCACCTTGAACACCCACTTGCATCCCACAGTTTTCCTGCCTTTGGGAAGTTCAACCAGATCCCATGTGCCATTCTTACTTAAGGCCATCATTTCTTCCTTCATGGCTGCTTTCCACTTGTCACTATTTGAACCTTCTACAGCTTCCTGATAACACAAAGGTTCATCATCATTAGCGATCAAAGCAACTGAAGTAACATGATCATCATACCTTCTCGGAGGGCGTTTGATCCTTGTAGACCTCCTTAAGAATGTTTCTGGTGCTTCCACAATTGGCTGTCTATCATCTATAGGAACTTCTTCATGATCGCCATCTGAGACCTGTTCATGACCTCCATCTGAACCCTGTTCATAATCTGATTCTGAAACCTGTTCATGACTAGAATCTGAACTATGGTCGTTATGACTATCATTAGAAATGCTGTCAAACTGAATATGCTGGAAATCAGATACATCATCCTGTTTCAATCTACTATTTACATCTAACTGTACAAGAGAGGATTCATCAAACTTTACATCTCTGTTGATGATGATTTTGCGGGTAGTAGGATCCCACAATCTAAATCCCTTTGTTCCATCACCATACCCAACAAAGGCATACCTTTTCGATTTCGGATCGAATTTAGTTCGCTGATGTTTAGGCACTAGAGCATATGCATCACAACCAAATACTCTGAGTTTAGAATAGTCACAAGGGTGTCCTTTCCATACCTCTTGTGGAATCTTGCAGCCTATTGCCATTGATGGAGATCGGTTTATCACATAACAAGCTGTTGCCACCGCTTCTGTCCACAACTCCTTCTGCAACCCGACGTTACTCAGCATACACCTTGCTCTCTCTAGAAGAGTCCTGTTCATGCGTTCAGCAACTCCATTTTGCTGAGGAGTATAAACCGTGGTCTTATGTCTCTCGATCCCTGCATCCTTGCAATAGCTGTCAAACTCCTTGGAAGTAAACTCACCACCATTGTCAGTTCTTAAACATTTTATAGTTCTACCAGTGTTGTTTTCTACCAATGCTCTAAACTGCTTGAAAACTGTAAAAACATCAGACTTCTTTTTCAACATGTAGACCCATACTTTCCGAGAAAAGTCATCAATAAACGACACAAAATACGACGAGCCACCAAATGACGCTGTAGGGGCTGGACCCCAAACATCTGAATGGATATAATCAAGTATTCCTTTACTAGTATGTTTGCCTGTTTTAAATTTTTGTTTACTTTGTTTTCCAAACAAGCAATGTTTACAGAAATCTAACTTTCCAGATCTTAGATTAGGAAGTAACTTGCGGTCAGCCAAAATTTTCAACCGTCATTCGCTCATATGGCCCAACCTTTGATGCCATAGGCGAATGGAACTACTGTCCTGTTCAGACACCGACACATGATCTGACCCAGTTCTACCTTCTAACTGAAAATCATTTCCTACCTTCTTAGCCTTCATCACTAGTAAGATACCTTTATAAATTTTCATAACTCCACCTTGAATTACAGTTTTATATCCATTCGTATCCAGTGCTCCTAATGAAATTAGATTTTTTCTTAGACCTGGTACATGTCTCACATCAGTTAACATTTTGGTTGTGCCATCAAACATTTGCAGTTGTATACTTCCTATTCCAATAATACTGCAAGTGACATCATTACCCATGTACACGACTCCATCATCAACTGATCTATATGTTTTAAACCAATCTTTATGAATACACGTGGTTAGATGCCCCGGAATCTAACAACCAATGTTGATCATGTTTTGACATATTAACTGACAATACCTCATCACTCATACCTGAACCAGATACTGAACCTGTATCTGTGGTGTTGGCTTCCTTCTTTTCTGTCGAAGAGCCATCTTTAGCAGCCTGCTTTCTCTTCCAGCAATCCTTTTTCATATGTCCAACCTTGCCACAATGCCAACACTTTACCTTTGTCTTCTTTCCTTTGGACTTTGAACGAGAGTCGTTATGCTTGCCCCCGGAGTGTCTCTCTCTTGAGCGACCTCTGGCCATCATTACCTCTGATGTAGAGGTGTCTGCATTCGACCTCTTCCTCGTCTCCTCAGCCAACAAGGCTCCAACAACATCGTCAAAGTCAAGGATGTCTGTTGTACTAAAGCTTATGGAAGTAACAAAGTGATCCTAGGATTCAGGCAATGAACATAATAGAGTTATTGCCTTATCCTCTGAATCAAATTTCACATCTAGACTGTCTAATTGCACCAGTAAGGTATTAAAAACATTCAGGTGATCAGTAATCGAGGTACCTTCTTTCATCCGCAAACCGTAAAGCTGCCATTTCAGGAGAATCCGATTTGTCAAAGATTTCGTCATATAGAGCTTCTCAAGCTTCGACCACAGGCCTGCGGCGGTTTTCTCTAACACAATGTTGAACAGAACATCGTCCTCCAGACATAACCGAATTGCGCTCAGGGCTCTATCGTCCATCTCATCCCATACATCCTCCGTCATGGAAGGAGGCCTTTTGTTTTTCCCCAACAGTGCTTTCGCCACACCTTGTTGAACCAGCAGATCGTGCATCTTTACCTTCCAGATCCCAAAATTATTTTTCCCATTAAATTTCTCTATTTCAAAACGGGCACTCTGTGTTTTGGCCATCTCGTCAAAGAATCTCCAATTTCAATTTAACAAAAAATTAAACTCAATAAATGCCTGTGCCTCAGTTTACATTTAATCTCATAAAAAAAAATGTAAATAAAATTGGCGCTTGCTCATGAATTGGCGCTTGTTGATGAACACAAGAACTGCGCCACTTAAAAAACGCTATGAGTCATGCCAGAATGGCGCGAGTATACCTTGAAAACACGCGCTGATTAGGGAATTAGCGCATTGGCGCACTTAATTCATTCGTTTCCGCACTATGTCAATTGGTTGGCGCGACTGAATTAATGAAATCCGCGCCAATCGCAGCACACCATATATACACAGCGCATATATTAAAGTTTTAACATATAACTATGCCGGCTTTTAAAACATATATATCCACGCCACACAATTCGCCATTTTGAAATATATTAACGCAGGTGTATATCTATCCACGCTCCACGCAAATGGCTTGTCTCCACGCTTGTTTGAACTGTTCCACAGCGCACCAGGTATTAGATCACTTACACGCACGCAGCGCCTCCAGGCAGCACCTCCAGGCAGCAAATAAACGACCTCAGCTCCACCTCCAGTATGCAAGTCCAATCTTGCCTCCAACATGCTCTGATACCAATTGTTGGAGATCAGATGCACAGCAGACTATAAAACAAATACACAGTAGAAATTCAAGCACATAAAGACACAGAGAATTAACGTGGTTCACCCAACCAATCTGGGCTACGTCCACACAACTAAGGCATCGGCAATATTTTATTATTCAAACAGGAGATTACATCAATTCTCACACACACTACTCCCAGCTATCCGTATGACTACCTATTTTATAGCAAGGAGAATCTAACTGCTTCTCACATCAAATTTAGGATGCATTAAATCTCTCCCAACAACCTGGAGATAATCCAGCAACAGATTTTCTATTGTTGTCACACACTGGGATTTTGCCTATTTTGACTAAAACAGAAAAATCTCAACAAGCAAGAAGAAAACAAAGCACAAAATAGTAAGAGTGTAAGAATGATCATATCAACAATTTATTTCCTTATTTGCATTCTCGAAACTAGTGAAGCAAAAATTCACGAAAGAAATTACAGCCACATAGCCAGGAAGGGGACAATAACAACCCTATTTCCCACCACCATAGCGGCACTTTGAAAGGAAAGCCATGCACCTGGCGGAAAAAAAAAATAAATTAGCAAGGAAACGAGGCAAATCCTAAGATTAGAGTTTGGTGAGAGATTTTCTACTGTCGATTTGGCTTCCATAGATCTCAGTGATCCATGTAAAGTCATTTTGACACCCACATCAACATCAACATCACATGCGATATGGTGACTTAGCCTACCTTGGTACGTTTTGACGATGTTAGGCCCGCCAACATTCACGTGGTCTCCCTCATATGTGGTCTCAATTATACGTCACACTGTTTGGGATAGGAGCCCCATCCAAAATATGGCCCATTCTCGGTTATCTTAAAGATATGCCCTGGCTCTAACTATCAGCAAGAGGGAGGAGTGTGAATGCACTTTCGAAGAGAAAAGGGGTGTGCATGGAGAGTGTTCAATCATATGTGTGTCAAAGTTCTTTCACTACGGAGGGGATGAAAACTGAACCTCTATGAGAGAGGTATTAGTACCACCCTAGTAGAGACACACATGAACAATGGAGATTCATACAAAATCAAGCGGAATAGTCCATAAAGATGTGATGGTCATTGCAACCAATGTAACAAGGAATATTTGTGTAATATCCAATGGAATAGTCCATGAGGATGCAAAAATGATAATTTCAATTACAGGAAACTCTCAATATGTAAGTTCTAAAATAACCTAAATAGTTCAAATACTCTAGCACAGATGAAATCAAACATGAATTAAAAACATTCATAGAATAGTCTTACAAATATCCATAATCCATGCATGAAGAATGTCTTGGACCATAGGGATTCTTAAATTAAGTAAAAGTTCCAAGACACATGTGTACACTGAACACCACTAGCTCCAATAGTGGAGCATTGGAGCCACTCCTTGCTTCTCAAAATAACTAGCTTATCTCTCAAATTCCTTGCGGGAGGAGCCAAGGTGAAAAGTTATTTTCTCTTACAATGACGGTGTATATATAACAATGAGGAAGTGATGCTTCACCTTCCTTATAACTCATCATCTACCATCATGATTCTTTTACTTCCTATCACTTTTCAACTTTACACGATTCTTCATATTCCATACATGTACTTTGGACTTCCACTTTACAATACATGTTCAAAACATAATTTACATCATTAAACACAAAAGTGTGGCATGTGAGAACTCATGACATGACATGACACTGTTGACATAGACTGCTTAATGATATGGCAATTTCAAACCACTACTGTTATTGTGTGTTGTAAATCTACTTGAGAATGCCCTTCTCTTCACCTACACGTAGCTTCGTGATAAGGGTCCTTCAATGAACTCAAGTCTTGAATGGAACCAATCACACCGTTGCCGGCATGAGAGTCCTTACTCAATTGTGGAGGAGGAACAGTGAAAGTTGGTCGGGGTGCATTGGTATTCTTGTCGTAGAGCATGTCGAATTGTTTATAGATCAAATCCAAATATTGGGCATGAGCATTTACTTGATCTTCTGTGACAACTCCGCCTTTTGCCACATCCTCGGTGATTGATGGAAACAAGGATTTTATGAACCACTCAGCCAAAAGTTGATCAGGAACATATGTCTTAACCATTCGATGATGATGCCACCACTCATGAATATGATCTGATATATGAGTAGCTGTAGTCTTTTTAAAGTTGTTTAAGAGCTCCATTCCAGTCTCGTATCTGATAGGTAACTGGAAGTGGGTCAAAAATGTGGTGGCTAAAGTCGTAAAGTTGTCAAAAGAAGCTCGTGGTAACTCAATGTACCACTTCGCAGCCAGATCAGTAAGAATTCTTTGGAAAAGATGGAGTCGAACCGAGTCATCATTTAAGGAGTTTGATGAACACCAAAAATGAAAGGTCATGACATGATTTGATGGGTCTTCTCCAGGATTTCCATTGAATTTCAAAATGTCAGAAGGTAACTTATGCGGAATTACCAGCCACCGAGGTGCATATAAGATTGGATCATTAGTGAGTTGGTTTAAATATGGTAATTCTAGAGTTACTACAAATGGTAACTGTCGATTCAAGTCAGGTTGAGCATATCCAGGATATGAAAGAATTTCCTGAGAAATAGGTCTTTGCGTACCAACATAGGGCATCTTCATTTGGTAGCCTTGATAAGGTGGTTGTTGAACAAATCCGACATAAGGTGGTTGTTGATAACCCCGTTGAATTTGTGGTTGTCCATAACCAACAAAGCCTTGTTGACCAAGACCTTGGTAAGCTTGATATTGTCTAAACCCAGGTTGAGCCTATTGGGCAAGTCCAAATTGGGGTTGAAATTGCTGGAATTGAGGCTACCACAGTTTTTGAGTCAATTGTTTTTGTTGTTGGTACAATTGTTGTTGATTTAATGGTTGTTGTTGCCCAACAATGAAAGGTTGGCCAGGTTGTGAATAAACTATACCAGTGTAAGCCTGAGTCACTTCGGATAGAGGTATACTAACCTGAGGTTGTTCGATCCCAGACATAAGTGGTTGTTATATAACAGCTTGAGAAACTTGAACTTCTTGACCTAAAACTTATGGTTGCGAGGTAGAAGGACCAGTTTGTACAGGTTGAGATACAACTGTTTGAACTTGTGACTATAGTACAGTGGTAACAACAGGTGTAGTAGGAATAGATAACACAGTTTGAATTAGTTTTGTTGGATACACAAGCCTTGGTTGAACTGGAATTGTTGGTTGCCATTGACAAACTTGAATTCCAGGCTGATGTGAATACAATGGGATACTACCATATGATGGTCCTCTAGGATAGGGAGGATAAGGTGAATAACCATATTGTTCTCCATATGGCGGAAATCCAATATGTAATGGAGACATAGGTTTTTGTTGACTATATTGCCTAGTTTGATATTGATATGTAGGGTCAAACTGTTGAGTTCCCATTAAAGAAGAACAAGGTAAAATTCTGGTTGAGGACATGGGTGATGACCATGGTGTAGAAGCAACCCCTGAGTGGGTTCCAGATAAAGATTGGTAACCAATTGGGACGGACGATTCACCATATAGGTACAACTCAAGTGTAGTAGAAAACATCGAACAGGTTACGATAGAAGATTCTACCGCAACTGCATTAGATGATACAGTCTGGGATGTTGACGGTTGTTCAACCATAGTTAACTTACCCAAAAGTTGTCCTAAAGAATCAATGGGTACTTGAAAAGAATCAGGATCAAAAGGAGTAGTAAAATGAGGAGTATAAGGATAAAGATTAAGCCTAATTCCAAAATGGAATGGGGTTCCAAGTGTACAATCTTCTTCCAATTCTCTCTTGACAACAATTAAACCAGGTGGAAGAACTTCACCGTCTGGTCTGTAATAGATTTTTGGTGTTGATAAAGTGGATGTTTTAGTAGTTACTAATGTTTGAGGGGTAACTGGTTGATCATCTTTTGGTAAAGTAACAACTTCTCAATGTTCAAATTTGAAGTCTAGATATTTTGGTAAAAGAACAACAGTTTCAGGGAGAGGTTCCTGAACAATTTCAGGTTCAGATGTAACTTTTGTTTTAACTTTGATAGGTTCTGGATTAACTTCTAGTTGAACTAATTCAAGTTCAAATGTAATTTCTTATTTAGCAACTTCATGTTGAGGATCAACTTGTTGTTGAAGAACTTCAGTCATTGTTTCACTAATATCAGTGATAATGTCCTTAGGTAATTGTGAAACTTCTTCTTCAAAAAAATATGTACCAGAAATAGTTGGAGTAACTGGAATCTCATTACTTACCGAAATGGATGATTCAGGTAATTCAGATGAATAATGAGGAGTTCTTGACATACATGACTTAGTTAAGCGAGACCGCTTTGACCGAATAGGTGTAGCTTCGGGTGGCAAAGGCGATTTACTTATTGTTTTCCGCAAACGACGGGGTAAGGGTTGATGTTCCTCCATGATTTCCGATTAATTTTATTATCAAAAAAGAAAAAAGGGGGGGTAAGCTAGGCAAAAGGTTTACCAAGTAATTGTGAACTGGAGAATACCTCCTAGTGAAATAAGAAGTACGGGCAGGCAATCTCCTCGAATGTTGTGTTCAGTGTGTATAAGGAAGCCCACTCGGTTACCTAAGGATGGACATCAACCTAGTGTTGTCCTCCCATATATACTCGAAGATACATGGAGGCCCAATCCGTATAAGCGTTGTCTAATGCAAAACCACACACTAAGAGCATTCCCATATAGTTTACGTACTCTAACACTGCCCTATATACCCGAAGGTATGTGGATGAGATACGATATACTCACATACGTGGAATGAGGTATCACACTCGAGATTTTTTGCAGACAAGTTAGCGACAACTGCTTTGTTTTACGACACCAGAACATGTCTCTAGCCTACAACCACTAAATGTTTTTCGTTAACGACAATGCTCCATTAGGTAAATTGATGTTAATTTTAAGTTGATCTTGCTTAGGAATTTTCCTTTCAAGTTCACCATGTGGTGTATTATGAAATTCCTAGGAATGCAATTATCATGATAAGCATACCTTCCATCAATTTGACAATGAAAATCCTAGCTACTAGGGATAGAGCAATCAAATTTCTTTTGATCAAAGAGCAAAGAGAAAAATCTAATGCAATTTCCCTAAATATTCCTATGAGCGCACACAAACCTTTTCGATGCAACATGAATGCATTTCTTTTTTATTTCCTTAATGTGAATGTGAACAAAAAGAAAACTATGCACATACAATCAATCAATATTTAACAAGGATGAAGACTTTACTACAATTCTGTTTCGAAGGAAAACAAGACTTTTACGACAGTTTCTTTCAAACAAAGATTAATCAACTATATTCTAACTTTGACTATGGATCGATAATGAAAAAGAAAACATTTAAGAAACATTAATCAATCAAGTCAAAGTAGGGCTAGCAAAGGAGATAGAAACTTGTTCTCTGAGACATGACATTCATTGATCAATCAACAAACAAACAAATAGAGAAAAGTTGGAAAACACTCATTCCAAAGGTGGGAAACTGACCCTAGGAGGATCAACACAGCCTTGAATGGGAGACAGTGCACTTCAGAGCACTGTCCCTAAGCCAAGGGTGCTCTGCAGTGCACTGTGTCCCTCACAAGCCTGCGCTGGTGATAGTGAGCCATTTCAAAAGGCAATTTGACATAGTTTTGACCAAAAATTCAATGAAAAAGAGCTGAAATACAATCGATGAACACAAGAAGGGTCTGCAAGAATTTCCTAGGAGGTGTATAAGCTACTAGGAAGGATGATTCTCCCTAATGGAGTTGCCAATTTGTTTCGGATAATTTGGTATCTACGGATAAATACTAATTCGCGAGATAAGTAGCCATATCTAGAACAACAGTTTAAAGCATTTTAGTCTTTTCCTATAAGCAATAGATAAGAAAAAGAAGATGAGAAGACCTACTTGTAGTTCCGATTTCCTCTTCTCTCCTTTGCATCAATCCTGTCACTGTTTCCCATACTTAACACACTTGAGAACTACATGTAAACACAAACAAAAGACAAAGAACCGATCAAAGCAAAAGATCTATTCAATACAAGTGAATGGAATTAGATACATTTCACACATATAGGCATCATAAGATAATACAAACATATGGGAGAAAGGTTCAAATACTTTATTGAATAGAAGGAGGAATTACAACCATTGTGTTTGATTCAAATCCATTCCTCTAGCTTGGATCCTATCCACATCACATCAAAAGCATCAAAAACTTGTAGCATTACAATAATTGCTTCAAAGCCAATTCTCATAGCACCATTATCTCCTTACAATTCAACATAGTCCAACCCCTAATCACTTAGATGAGTGGTCAATTTATAGGGAGATGAAAGAGGTTTTGTCATAAATGGTGGTATTGAATGGCCTTCCACACTTACAATTAATTCCATGGAGGAAGGGATGAGAGGATATGATGCATCTTAACTCATTCCTCATCCATTTTCGAGCTCATAGGAGTTGATAAGTGAGGGAACCTTCTAGATGACTCCAAAACATAATAATATTCCCCAAACCCTATGTGAATTTTGCTCAAACTCTCCCAGTGCAGGTGAAAGGAAGCCTAAGTGCTCTGTAGAGCACCCTGGCATGGACTTAACTAATCTGCAGTGCACCCTTACATGGTCCTACCTGCGCTGGTCCCTCTAGAGGTCATTTTAGGATGTCTTCATGTCATGAAACTGTCTGGGAAGGAGGCATTAAAAAGGGTGACTTGTTTAGGGCATGTAGCAACGGAAATTAGGGTTTGATGAGCCCTAAAACATTGATCTGGATGATGGGAGTGATGTGCCCAAATGGATCTGTAACAATCATTCAGATGTAATTTCATATAAGTAACTCTAGACTGTGCTATAGGATTAATGCATCGGTGGTTCTGGTGGAAATACCCTCAAGGATCTTCCCGGGATGCTTGGTAGACAGATCAGACTTGTTGCATTTGGCACAAAGGGACATGTACATATCCATATTGATGAAATGATAATCAAAGCAGGAGGGAATAATTTACCTCGGATCTTGATGCAGTGTTGCTGGAGAACCCAATGTAGTGGAGTGGAAGACCTCTCAGCTAGCTCCTAGATCAATACCTACACATAGACAAGACGAGAAGTAATACTACAACATATAACCTTGATAATAAAAACAATAATACATAAGGATATCTAATAATGTGTATCTAAGCTACTCACAACTAATGGTATTGCATAAAAATGTAAATGAAGCATAACATAAACACTGTGGAGTAGACAACACAATTGTAGGTCTATATTAATGATATGACTGAATCATTACAACCATCAACTGCATCAAGCTTCCCTCAATCCTATAGCTCCTCTCTCTCTTTCTCTTGTAAACCTCTTGGTAAACCAATATGTCTCATACAAAGTTTCCACAGTAAGTAGGCAATCCTTCCAATTCTTTCGACCACTTTCACAATGCCCCAAGACTCAAATATATAGAATGAGAGGTTAATCCTTGCCAACTCTTTCATGAGCTCCCTTTGGAAAAAGCTGGGATTTTTCCATGCTTTATTTCTCTTTCCCTTTTCATTACAATCTCTTAGGAATAAAAATATCCTCAAACAGGTCGAAGATGGATGTTTCTTTCTTTTCGGGCTGACATCTGAGTAAATAGTGGGATATTATTTAGTCAACCAGCTCCTTTGACGTCTGAAAACTCACCAAAGATGACTAATGTTGTTGAGTCACCCTAGGGGCTAATGCCCCTAGTTCATGCATGAGGAGCGTTATAACTCTTCTTGCTAGTTCCTAGGGAGCATTACCCTAGCAAATAGGACTCTAAACTTGGTCAATCTTTCAGTCAAACTATATTTTTCTTTTGAGATGATGAGGAGGTCACTTTCCTATATAACAGATGCCCCCTAAAGTGTGAGATCAAAGATGAAGATGATGGCTGAAATACTTTATAATTTCCATGTTAGAAAAAGGAGAGAGAGGATTGGAGCTTCAGGACTACAAAAAACCTGATACAACCACATATGTTAAAATATAAAACCATGTCCTGATTCGGGCATTCCCATGCTAAATAGCTATGTCAAAGTGATTTCTCAACAAATAGATATGATGATCGTGTCCACCGATAAGCACAATGTGGAACTTGTGTTATAATAGGATCATCGTGAAAAGTTGTCTCCGAAAACAATATACACAGCTTGGGAGGGGAAACAAGGTTGAGTGATGGAAGCCTCTACCCAAGGTCGTGATCGCCACTTCATCTTAAAAACATATTTTGATACATGTGAATAAAGGAATTGTGTTCAAACATGTACAAAATCATCTGATTACCAGTCAAAAAATGAAAATTATTAATAGAAGCGAGGATGGCCAATGATAATGATGATGGTCTCCAAGATGCGTAGTATAATCTAGCGAGTGTGAATAATGATGTTGTCGTCAAACACTCATAGAATCATTCAACCGAGTGCCAATAATGAAAACCCCCCATCAATTACAAGGTAACCTCTCACTAATGTCTGCAAGTTCCAAGGCACTGATATGTTTCTAGATATGCTTCCTAGATAGAGTGCTGAAATCGATAGGAAGAGACCTGTCGAAAGGTAGGAAATAATGTTTCAAACATTAGTCGACATGAAACGAGACAAGAATGATTGTTTTTTGAAGATAAAGTTTGAGCATTGGGTCAAATTGACAAAGGGCATGATGGAAGTATATGATTGACGGTTGATATAGGAAACAGAGGATAAAGGGATCCCTTGAATAATAGAAGGCACGACATGAAGGTTTAACCAAGTAGATCTAGACTCATGAATACCAAAGAATGTTAGGATACAAGGATGGAAGAACATCAGAGTTTATAGGCTAAACGCATAGGATGGTAAGGTTCTCTTGAGAGGTCGACAAAGGAGGTTTTGCTGAAGGAGTGCCATGTTCAAGGGAATGACTTCTGCCAAAAAATCTTTCCAAATACAAAAATAAAGCAATTGTGTTGCCTAATTTTGCCCATCTGATTAAATTTAATAAGTCAAGATGGCTAAACTCGGTGGTCTTTTCATATTTAGAGAGTCTGAAATGATCGTAAAGAGAAACTCCAGGGGGGTCCCTTTGTCATAGTTGTTAACTAGGTGTGACAAAGGTTTAATAGTATACCTGACATAGTTCCTTTTCCATAAGTTAGTCTACTGAGTCCGGATAAAGTGATAAACCTATGCTCAATATATGTTTACCTCATTTTGTTATGAGTACAAGGGGACAGAGTAAACTCGATATTCTTTGTGAAATTTTAATGAGTCACACAAAGACAAACTCAATATATCTTCGTCAAATTTTAACAAGTCAAATAAAGAAAACTCGAGGCATCTTTTTTATTTAATGAGCAAGGAAAAAGAGATAAAAGAACTTCTCATGCCTTCTTCATAGATAACACAAGCTCAAACAAGGGAAAAACTTGGGGATTTTTTAATTTACGAGCAAGAACGATTCCCAAAAAATCACTCATATCATCGTCGTAGGAGTTTTACGAGCCCAATAACGAAAACTCAGGGACTTTTTAGCTTGCGAGCGAGAACATATCCCATAAAAGAAAGTGCTCATAGTGAATCGAACATGGTCGTAAATGTTTTTTAATGCTTTTTGCAAATTTTTAACTATGTAAATCTTTACTTTCATATATGTATCTATAATCAATGAGATAGATGCCAATCTAATACATAGTTTTATAATGAGTCAGCAGCTGCATTAAATTCTTGAGGAATGTGTTCATATGTAATCAACTCAAATTGACGTTCCAAGAGTCATACCCTTAAATAATGACGTAACATGATTGGACTGCGAATGTGATAATGTTTTTTCAATTGCATAATGACTAGCTCATAGTCTAATCTGATGATCTGAAAATGAAACTACTTGTATTTGCAGTTCAAGTTATTCATTTCCATAAAATTATATGTGCAAATTGTTTTACATGTCTTGTAATTGAAACAAATTTTTTTGGTAAATTTTTGAGTCTTTTGTGTGAAGGAGTGTTATTTCATTTTACTGTTTAGCATATTAAATCTGAAAAACATAACAAGATAAAATCACATAATATAACACAGTAGCTGATGAGGCAGTTCACCCCTCCTGGGCTACATCTGTCGGGTCTAAGGCCCCCAAATGGGCATGTCCTTACTCTTATTAGATGCTCAGATTGGTTATACAATGATAAGAAAGCCTAAACATGAAAAATAAGCTGTGGAAATGAATTCAAAACATAGAAAATAGTAAATATTGGCTTTGGTTTCACTTCCAATGGTTAACCATAGCGCAATATAGCTCCAACACTCCCTAGGCCCTGACGGCTCTCCAAGCTTCTATGCTAAAAAAGTACCTAAAGATCATCTCTGTTGACTCTGCAACCTTTACCATTGGCTCTAGAATGCTCAGAATACTCAAAATCAAAAATAAAATTGCTCTAAAAGGTTCTGTCTACTAAAATTTATGACCAACTGAAGTGTTGTCCAAGTTGGCCTAAGGAAACTCCACCAAACTTGGAGTAATTGTAGTTAGCTCCGTTAACTTTGGCAAAAGCACCTAAAAAGGCAGACTTTGCTCTAGTTTTGTCCGCACGATTTAGGTGGCATTAAGTGTTAAGGTGGGTAGTGGTCACATGGACCGACTACCCCACCACCGGCAGAACCGTGGAGCCAACGGTTATGAAACTGTGGCATATAAATGTTATGCGAGACCACCGCCGAGACATGTGAAGATGTTAACTGTCAAGCTTAACTGTTGGGTTCGATGTTTATCCACCAACTTTGACTTGTGGTTCCGAGCCCTAGCGTTATGGATAGGGGCCTGGCCCTTGGGGCCTAAACCCCTTTCTGCCCCAACCTTACCTTTAACAAACTTTCTATATGTAATAAGACCATAGGTTGTTAAGAATTGATATGTGGGCGAGCCGGTCGAGCCTGTGGGCTCACGGCCACCCGACCCGGGGTCAATTCCTGCCAACACATAATAATTTTGCCACAATAAACCTGCAGTCTTGGGGCCACCTTGTGGCCTCTGGGCAGGCCACTTGGCATCCATTAATTGGCCACTGAAATCCATAGTATATCCACTATGCAATTCAGAGTTTACAAATGTCGATCTCTGATTGGATGAAGAAGGAATGTTCTTTTTTTAAATATTTTTTTATTCAAAGTCAACCCAAGTCAAATTGGACTTTTGCATGAAATTGTGAATTTTCAAACTTGAATAACTTTCACATACAATGTCAGATTGGAGTGTCATTCATGGCTACAAGATCGTATCGACGAGGCCTATCCCGTCATTCTGGTTTCAACTAATTATGAGCAATTCAAAATTTGAGCTTTTTTTCTGCTAAGGACATGATCACCTAATCACACCTCCCAAATGGGAAGCTTTTGGACCTCAAAAGCCTTCAATTACCTGTTAATAAGGTGAGGGTACATCTCCCTCACCTTTTCCACCTCCATCCACTTTTCCTTACTCGGTTTGTTGCCTTTAAGACCAACCCGAACATAATCAACATTTCCCCTCCTCGAAGTGCATGTCCTTCTGTCAAGGATAACATCCTCTTTCAGCTCATCCAAAAATATTGGTGAGAAATCATCTACGGATGGTAGCTAAATGTCACTTTCATGGTCAGCAATTAAAGGAGGTTCATACAAACGTAAATTTTCCACATTCACAATGGAATACATTTGCGTATATGAAGGCAAATCTAATTGAAAAGCATTATTTCCAACTTGTTTAAGGAACTTGAATGGACCATAATGAATAGGCATCAGCTTTTTACCTTCTCCTTGCATTCTTTCCTTACTAATATGCAGCCATACCTCATCTCCTTCTTGAAACTTATGATCAAGTCTATGATTATCATGTCTCTCCTTGTACTTGCCTTGACTTTTTTCAAGCTGTTCTTGAACTTGCTGATGTATGAGTTGAATTCTTTCAATGAACATGCGAGCTTTGTCAATGTCAATATGGCCATAATGGCAACATCCTTCTCAAGAATGAAATCTAAAGGTGACATAGGCAAATACCCAAAACAAGCTTCAAAAGGTGAAGAATTTGTAGAAGACTGCTTGGCCCAGTTGTAAGCATGCTGAATGTAATACAAGTGCTCATCACAAAGCTTAGGATGCTTGTTGCAATAACCTCTCAAAAGGTGTACAATGGTTCTATTCACTACCTCTGTTTGGCCATCTATTTGCGGATGGAAAGCAGTACTCTTCTTCAACTTGGTGTCCATCATCTTCCATAGATTGGACCAAAAATTCCCAACAAATCTGGAATCACTATCACTAACAATAGAAGTACGCAAGCCATAATGAACCCATACATGTTGAAAATATAAATCAATAGTTTTTTCAACAGTTATAGTTTTCTTACATGGCATAAGAATACACATCTTGTTGAATCTATCAACTACTACATAAAGATAATCATGTTGCTTTCTAGATAATGGTAGACCTCCCACAAAATCCATAGAAACACTTTCCCATGGTCTAGAAGGTACCAGCAATGGCGTATATAATCCAAGATTCCTATTGCTAGGCTTGCTTGTAGCACATAATGAACAACCTCTAATGAAACGTGAAACACTATCTACCATGCGAGGCCAATAACAATACCTCTATAAATGTGCCACCGTTTTGCTTACCCCGAAATGTCCAACAATAAGAGAAGAATGAGCTTCTCTCATGATACTTAGTCTCTCTCCCTATGGTATACATAACTTTCCCATATGAAATAGAAAATTATTATGCAAATAATAATCATTCTCCTCAACATGATTCCCTTCACTCAAGTTAGCATACACATCCTTAAAATCAACATCTGATGCATACTATTCTATGTAGCTCTCATGTACAATAGAATCATTCTTAAGTAAAGTAGTAGCACTAATAATAAGCCTTGAAAGCATATCAACAAATTTATTGAAAATACCTTTGTTGTACCTTATTACCAAGTGAAATTGTTGTAGGAAGCCCATCCATCCGAAATTTCATGACTGCAAGTACTATAAAGGTTGATGGTCGGTATGAACAACTTTTTCTTTACCCATCAAATAGTGTTTCCACTTTTTGATGCTTTGTAACAACGCATACAACTCCTTATCACATGTAGGATAATTCACGACAACACCATTAAATGTCTCAGAATGAAATGCAATAGACTTACCATGTTGTAAGAGAACTACACCCATGGCGTAATCACTAGCATCGGTCTGAATCTCGAATGGCTGTTCAAGTCTAGTAATGCATGAATTAGAGCTAAACTTATCTTTTCTTCCAAAAACTTGAAATCTTTCTGTTGCTTTCCTCCCCATTCGAAAGCATGCTTCACACTTGTCACTACATGCATAGGCGCTGCTATGGTAGAGAAGTTAGAAATAAACTTCCTCCAATACTAAGCTACACCCAAAAAACTTCTTACCTCTGTAATGGATTTGGGTGTAGTCCAATTCACAATACCTTCTACCTTAGAAGGATCAATTCTCAAAGCACCTCCTCCTACTATGTGTCCCAAATAAACCAAAGAAGTCTTTCCAAATTCACACTTTGACATTTTAAGAAATAACTGATTTTTCTTCAAAATATCAAGTACCTTCTTAACATGCATGACATGCTCTTCTCTAGTCTTGCTGAAAATTAAGATGTCATCTATGTAGATAATAATGAAATCATCAAGAAAAGGACATAAGACATCATCCATTACCCACATGAAAGTTGTAGGTGCATTGCATAAACCAAACAGCATTACAAGCCACTCAAAGAGTCCTTGTTTGGTTTTAAAGGTTGTCTTCCAAATGTCACTTTCTTCAATTATAACTTGATGATAACCACTACGTAAGTCTAACTTAGTGAAATATTTAGCATCTTTCAGCTGATCTAACAAATAATCTATCCTTGGAAGTGGGTAACAATTCTTTACCATTATTTTGTTCAATGCCCTGAAGTCCAGAAACATGCACCAAGTTCCATATTTCTTTGGAATCAACACTATTGGTGACCCACATGGTGAACTAAGTGATGGTGATGCCTCTCAGAAACTGATTTAGATAGTCTACTTGAATGTTTCACCTGCGTATTGGTCCTTTCTCTGCGAGTTCTCAATATTTCCCCTCCTAGCATAGTGTCCTCACTTCCTTGCCTTTGCCTGTTTCTGGGTCTATCACCATCTGCCCCATTGGTAATTTATTCCATTCCCAAAAAGCTTTTCCTGTCTCTATGAATTTCCATGCTCTCAGATTTCTTTTTCCTTTGCTGATCCAAGAGACTTTGCAGGGTGACTAGATTGATCTCTACTTTCCTTTCTTGGGATCTTACTAGCCTCTCATTATCAACCTAAAATCTTCTCACCTCATTGCTTAGGCTTATCAAGCTGTCCTTCAAGTCTGTGGATTGATTCCCTCCACCTTGGCCAATTGATCTCTCTTATTCATTAGCTTTGACCCCATCACTTCCATCTTGTGACTGAGTGGAACTGTCTTCAACCATTCTAATCCTCATCACTATGAATTCTTTTTGTTTAGTGTTGCTTATGATGTGCTATCAATCACACACATTGTTAGACATTTCAAAATAATAATGAAAACTCGGGTATAAGTGTTGGAATTATGACAAATGTGTTGTCCTTAATGGAAACCTACTTAATAAAGATAGCAACATGATAGTAGGATGCGTATTCAAGATAGTACAAATGTGATAGAAAGATTGGACAAAAGAATATCAGTTTAGAGATAAGAGGAATGATAAAAAAATGTTTGAATAAGTATATGTGGGTTATCTAAATCAAATCCACATACATACACAATTATGGTGAAGCAAAGTAGTGCACAATTTCAACAACATGGTATTCTAAATACCAGGGTTCTTTGCCACGGTATTGGCCCATAGTAATGAACACGACAACGAATATTTGATCTTGTGAAAGAATACCATCACCATAACCACAAAATTGGCCTAAGGTATTGGCTAAGGCCTAAGATATATGAGGAGATGGAGATCAAAGTGATAAGTGTGCATGACATGGGTTATTGATGAATTATTTGATCTGAAATAAGTGTGCACCCACAAGTATGATGATGGATCAAATCTTATAGATCTAAAATGACTACACGTTAAATAATTTTCTTATGGGTTGATAGATTTATGATGATGATGTTATGATGTGTGTCTTTTACAATGTGTTCTAAGATTTGGGATTTGTTGTGTAGCGAAGGAATTACTTAGTAGTTACAGTTATATACGCAATTTTTATTCAGGAATGGAGCATATGTACGTGGATCGACTTTTGTGTAGTAGAATATATATTCTTCAAAATAGATATATTTGTATGTGGGTATTCCTCTTGAAAGGCATGTACATCTTCACAATTTTATTATAAGAGTCGCGTACATATGTTAGGGTTTTCCATATATGATGTTTGATCAATCCTATCGTGTTTAATGTTTTCTGTCAATGAAGCCTTCCTTGTTGATCTATGTTTTACAATGTTGATTAAGGTTGATCTAGTTATGTTATGAAAATGTGTTGCTTTATATTTGAATCAGAGATCTGTGACAAGGTCAGTATGTGTTTGAATGATTTATTTTAGTATTGTAGTGATTCAGTTTCAGGGTTTTGTATTTTGAGATCTATATGCGGGTTATCTTAATGAAAATCACATATACACGTAGGTATGTCTCATAATAATAACATATATATTCTAACATAAGGTTTACTAGGTTTTGCAATGTCAGAATTAGGTTTCTCTAATGAACAATAGGTGGTCTGATATTCTGATGAAGAGTATAAAGTGAATTGAAATGATCTAGCTACTTTGGTTGATTGACATTCAGTATTTAGTTTATTCAATTATTTCGTGATTAAGTTGGTTCAGTGATTTGATACAAGTGTTGGTTTCAATATTATTGTCTTATATTTGGAATGGATCTAGTTTGAAATATTATGAAAAGTGATGCAAAAAGAAAAAAGAATAAGGGGGTTGTAGCTCCCTTCTAGTAGAAGCTACAAAATGAGATAAGGTTGTAGCCTTCTATAGGTGGTTACCTACATGTTGGAATGAGTCTGTGTCAATACAATATTGTAAGATTTTTTCCTTATAATAAAATATAAAGACAAAGATGACAACAATAGTGGCTCTTTTCCCACATTGGGTTTCTACCTAAAAATCCTTTGTTTATTTGTTGCTTGTGTCAGATAATTTATTGTATTCTTATTGCAAATGATTAATAATGATTATTGAGGTAATTATATACTAGTCCAAGTTAAACACATGGTGAATTAACTAAAATAGTTAGTGAACTGGATATATGCTACTTGTCTTCATCATAGTCACGTACATATGCAGGTTTACTTCATAACATTGGCGTACATAAATATGAATAAGAAAAGAAAAAGTTTTAGTTTAAAATACTGATTCACCCCCCTACCCCATAGTATTTTTCTAACATGAAGATTTTACCATGGATATTTTGTTGTGACAAAACATTCATGTTAGTGCGTCAATTACATTTACAAATTATATGCATTAATCATTCACACCTTTCGACATGATAATCAGAATACCAACATAAAAATGAAAAAAAAAAACAAATTCACAATTTACAATCATCAAACACACAACATGACCATAGTCCTATTCTCAGAAAAAATTTCAATAAGACTGATTTTTCTTTCCTTTCCACAACCCATAATCAAGAAATAAATTTCACTTTTAACACTTAGATAATTAATTTTATTCATTTAATTTCTCTTCATTTATTTTTTTTATCATCACTTACTTATGACGAAAGCCCATCTAGTCCATTTTTGAACCTGGATAGCTTTGATACCACTTTGTATCCTACCTAGCCCCTTTTGTCACCTCAAGGGATGGGGTATAGAGTTCCTCTTTCTCCTTCTTTCCTCTTATTCCATTCCATTGTCCTAGGCACTTAGCCTATGTAAGCCTTTGTGAGACAAATGCGTTTCATTGTTGACACTATGCCATTGTTCACATTTCTATGTGACACAACCATAGGCCAGACATAAGCTTGGAGTTCCCAAACCTGACACTTTTTTGTGTCCTTCATTATTCGGTTGAGCCCCTAGTAACATTCATCGTGAAATGACCATGGGTTGGGTTTAACCCATAGCCCCTTCCATCCCGAAACAATCCTTCATGCCTCCTATATAATGTACTTGGGACAAGCTCCCAGGCTATGTGTCCCATGGGGTCTGCTCCCCTGCACTCCAATGTAAAAACTATTTTAGATTCACGACCTCATGCAATGTACTAAAGCACAGGACAAGAATCTGCTTCTACTTTCAACAAGTGGAAGCCAATATATCGATGAGAAAAATATGAAAAAGAAGAAGACAAATCAATGGCACACAACACAAGATGTATATGGGGAAAGCCACTGCTCAAAACCCCTATATATATATTGTATATATCAGAAATATGAGTGAAGATACTAAAATTGTTCTTACTAGAACAATTCTAGACAAGTATGCTCAACTCTTTGGGCTCACAAGCTAGCACTTGGCCAACACTTAGCCAATTCTACAGCTCTCCAAGATCCAAATCTCTTGTGTAATTCCTAGGATGAATAGCCTATATTTGAAGGGAATTCATGCTTCCAAAGCTATGCAATCCAAACATAGGATCAATCTCTGATGCATGCATGATATTTACACTCTAGTAAATAATACCACTGATAGTACATTGTCCATGCACTCTAGTCATGACTGGTTCTTTCTCTAAACTGACATGCATGAGTCTCTAATGAGGGAATATTCAGTTAACTGAAGTATCGCTAGTGGATGCATTATTTCATCAATTGACTATTAGTCCTCTGTTAGTTCCAAAAGCAATTTAGAACTAATTTAACTGAACTTAACTCAGTAAACTGAGTGATCTAATTTCCAACTCAATTTAAACTCATACTGGACCCATAAAACTTAGGGAGAACATATACGTGACTACAGAAATACTTCCAACTCGAAATTCCTAAGCTAATTATGTTAATTAAACTTAATTAATTATTTACAAGTTGATATGTGAATAGATTTCGATTATAATTCCCAGTTTAACTCAAGGACAAACTAAACTAGAATTTCTTGTTGCCATTTCTCAACACTACCTCTCAACAACAAAGGGATTATCAGCTACCATGATCTTGTCTCTATGAAACTAGAATTTACATCTTGACAATGCCTTTGCCAAAATTTTAGCATCTTTCTCCTTCATGGGAATGTACTCTAACAACATAATATTCCTTAATACAAAATCTCTGAGATGACGATATTGGATATCAATATGCTTGGACTATTTATGAAAGACTAGATTTTGAGAGAGTTTGATATAACTCTGATTATCACAGTAAATCACAGTTGGATCCATCTGCTGACCAAATAAACCAACCAAGATCTTCCTCTCTCAGATGGCCTCACATGTTGCCTGACTGGCAGCCATGTACTCTACCTCTGCCAAACTGAGTGCAATCGATCTTTGTTTCCTGCTACACCAAGAAACTATCGTTGAACCAATAATCAAGATCCCTCTTGATGTACTCTTCCTATTAGATGGACTCCCTACCCAATCTGTATCAATGAAGCCTTAAAGCTTCACTCCCTCTGTCCATTTGTACCATAATTCATACTGAGAAGTGCCCCTGAGGTATCGCAATACATTCTTTTCCACTTTCCAATATAGCTTGGTAGGCATAACCATCACTTGACTAACCTAGCTAATTGTATATCACATATCTAGTCATGTGGTCACCAAGTACAAGAGTGAACCCACAAGCTTCGTGTAAATAGTAGCTTCCACTATAGCTTCCCCTGAAGTAGCATCCTCCTTCCTCTAGTTACATGCCAAAGGAGTCTCCATGGGTTTACTTCTCTCCATCCGGACTCTCTTGAGTATCTCATTGGCATACTTACCCTATGACACAAAAAACTCCCCATCTCCCTCCCATACATCCATGCCAAGAAATTAATGCATGAGCCCCATGTCCTTCATCTCAAACTCTCTTGCAAGGTCCTCCTTGCAATACTTGAGAAGTTGATCATCACCCTTCAGTATGAGATCATCAACATAAAGTACAATGACCAACAATTTAGCTTGCACCAATATGTGGTATATGTTCACTTCTACTCCCCTCTTCATGAAGCCCAACCTGGTGAAGTAGCTATCTATCCTAGTGTACCAAGAATGGGTGCTTGCTTTAGCCCATACAATCCTCTCTTGAGCCAGCACACATGTGACTCACCGTCAAAGGTTTCAAAACCTTTAGGCTGCTCTATGTACACCTCTTCCTCAATCATGCCATTAAGGAAGCTTTTATTCACATCCATCTGATGTATCATCTAAACCATCTATGCTAATAGTGCCAATATAGATTTGATTGATGAGTACATTGCAAGAGGAGAAAAGTTCTCATCATAGTCAATCCCCTCTACATGTGAAAAGCCACGGGCTACAAATCTAGTCTAATGCTTCTCCACACTACCATATGCAACTTTCTTTACATTGTAAAGCCAACAGGAGCTCACCATTGACTTGTCCTTTGGTCTTGGGACCACATCCCAAATGCTATTACAAACTATGGAGTCATAATCCTCCACCATGGGATAATAACAAACCGACTACTACATTTATTCCTTAAAGGAAGATGGCTCTATCACAACACATTCACCTATAAGAGCCATGTATCTAATGTACCTCTACGTTGACCTTCTCTGCCTGCGCTGAGAAGTGGGTGCTCCCACATTCTCCCATCTATCATCCAACAATCTGTAAGCCTTTCTAGTGCACTTTCTTCCCTCTCTGGAAGACTCTCCCTGAGTGGATGTCTCCACTCCCGGATCCTCTGCATGTGGTTGCTCCACATCAATATAAAGCTCCTCAATCTTTGGAGCTAAAAGCTCCTCATCTAAATGTAGCTCAAGCTCCCTCTCAAGGGAAACTTACATGGCCTTCTCCTCATCGAATCTGGCATCCCTGCGAACCACTATCATCCTATTAATCGACAAGCACACCTAATAGTTGTGAGGTGTATTAGTGTACACAAAAGATATCCCCAACTCTATTGTCAGTCCAAGATTCTTCAGTGCATCTTTGGTCAGATGGCAATATACCAATGACCCAAAAATCCTGAAGTGACCAACATATGGCCTATTACTAGAATAAGCCTCCTCTGGTGTCTTCATATCAAGTATCTAATGTTGGCTACATTTCTAAACATAAATCGTTGTGTTGCATGCGTCAGCCCACAAGTGTAGTTTTACACCCCGATCATGCAACATATCCCTTGTTTCCCCTACTATGCTTCTTTTCTTCCTCTTGGCCACCCCATTCTATTGAGGATTATGGGGTGTCATCAACTCTTCTTTAATCCCTTCCATTACATAGAAGTTATTAAACACATTTGATACATACTCACCATCATTTTCACTCCATAGAGATTTAACTTTCTTTCCTGACTCTTTCCCAACAAATGCTTTAAGCTTACAAAAATTTGTGAATGTTTGATCCTTTTTCTGCATGAAAAATATTCAACATTTACGAGAATAGTCATCAAAAAATATAACATAATACCTATGTTTGGAATTGGATGCTGTCGATAATGGTCCACGCAGATATGAATGGACTTGCTTTAGAATATCCTCTGCTCGAATGTCTCTATCTTGAAAGGAAGACTTGGTTTATTTTCCCAAAGTACACCCCTTGCATGTATCAACTTGCTCAAGTGTACCTTTGGGAAGATCAATAGAGATCTGTTGCAATATCTTCAAAGCCCCATGATGCAAGTGGCCCAATCACCTATGCCACAACTCGCCAACATCTCGGCTCTTTACCCATTCTACTTTTGTACTCAATGAAACACACTCCTCCACTTGCTTCTTATAGAGATTCTTCACCTCAATCCCTATCTTGTTTACTTGACCCATGGCTACGTGTCGAAGGAACACTTTTCCTTTTGAGAAGATCATATCATAGCCTCTATTCTCAAGCATGTCAATGGATGCCAAGTTCTTCTTCAGCCTGGGAACACACATAACATTCTTCAAGGTGAGTGGAGCCCCATGCTCCTTCTGAAAAGTAATTTTGCCCAATCCAGTAAAACTATACTTCCTGTGATCACCCATCTCCATATGCATCTAGAGATCTTTCTCCTCCAGGTCACTGAATAACTCCTTTTCTCCAATCATGTGGAATGAAGCTCCACTTTCTAAGTACCATATACTTCCCATCATTGATGACACTATGCATGCAATGAGGGAGAAGTCCAATTCGAATTGAGAGGCCAAAGCCTCACTCACCGCTCCTCCTAAGGACTTCTTCTTGGACTTCTTTAGTGGACAATTTGTAGAAAAAAGGCCTAGTTCATGACAATGAAAGCACTTAAATTTTTTCATGTCTTTCTTTGTACCTCCATGATAAGAATCTAGTTTGGAATGGGAAGCTTTCTCTTTCCCTTTATTCACCTTAATCTCTAAGCCACAATTATCTTTATCATCAATCTTTGATGAAGAGCCATCCCTAGTGTTCTTTCTGATCTCCTCCTGCATCAAATCCAACCACAGTCGTTCCCAATCTGGAAGCTTCTCCCAACCATTGACATATTCCTAATAACTATTCCAACTCTTTTGAAGTTGTAAAAGAGAAATAATCACCATATCATCCTCGGCAACCATGATTCCAACATTTCCAAGTTCATCAATACATTGAGTGAACTTGGTCAAGTATTTTGGAAGAGTCTAACCTTTCTCCATTTTGATTTTTCGAAGTTTTTCCTTCAATTCCAATTTCCTTTCGTCACTTTTGTTCTGATATGAGTTCGTCAATGTTTTACACATAGCATATGGAGTTTCCTTTCCATGGAGATTCGCGACAATGTGGTCTTGAACTCCCTCAAGGATTATTTACCTTGCCTTCGCCACACACTTCCTCCATTTGGCCAAATTTTGTGCATCTGATGCTGCTGGCTTAGGAATTTCTTGATCAATGAATTCCTTCAAGCCATTATGCTCTAGCACAACCTCCATTATGTCCCTCCAGGTTATAAAATTTGATTTTCATTCCAAGGCATACTCGAGCAGCAAACCATAGAATGCCATTTGTCGATCTTGAAGTATGTATTGCAAATTCGAATTTCACGTGTAACCCAAAACTCAAAACATTGAAATCTCCTCTAGTATATTGTCTTTAGCTCCGATACCATGTAGAAAATCTTGTACATTCACAAGCTCATGCAATGTACTAAAGAAGAGGAAAATAATATACTTCTACTTTCAACAAGCGAAAGCCAATAGATTGATGAAAATAATATGAACAAGAAGAAGACAAATCAATGGCACACAACACAAGATGTATCTATGGAAATCCACTACTCAAAACCCATCTATCTATATTTCATATATCATAAATATGAGCGAAGATACAAAGTGTGTTCTCATCAGAACAATTCCACACAAGTATGCTCAACTCTTTAGGCTCACAAGCTAGCCCTTGGTCAACACTAAGCCAATTCTACAGCTCTCCAAGCTCCTAATCTCTTGTGTAATTCCTAGGATGAATAGCCTGTATTAAAGGGAATTATGCTTCCAAAATTGTGTAATCCAAACATAGGATCAAAATCTGATGCATGCATGATATTTACACTCCAGTAAATAATACCGTTGATAGTACACTATCCCTGCACTGTAGTCTTAGCTGGGCCTTTCTCTAAACTAACATGCATGAGTTTTTCATGAGGTAATCTTCAGTTAACTAGAGTAGCACTAGTGGATGCATTAGTGCACCAACTGACTGTCAGTCCCCTATTAGTTCCAAAAACAATTTAGAACTAATTTAACTTAACTTAACTCTGTAAATTGAGTGATCTAATTTCCAACTCAAGATAAACTGATACTGGACCCCTAAAACTTAAGGAGAACATATGCATGACTACAGAAAGACTTCCAACTCAAAATTCCTAAGATAATTAAGTTAATTAAACTTAATTAACTATTTACAAGTTATTATGAGAATAGAATTTGATTTTCATTCTCAATTTAATTCAAGGAAAAAATAAACTGGAATTTCTTGTTGTCATTTGTCAACATCCAATTGGTGTCATCTACCAACACAATCATCCCCCCTATCTTAGCATTTCCTTCACGATAGTTTCCAAAATTACGTGTTAGGTTCCCCATTGACCTCTGTGCTTCAGGATTACCTAGACAATGGAGCCCCCATTCCATCTCCTCATTGGCCTAAATCTTTTCCGTTGTTTTCTTCTACCATTGTTGGTCCATGTAATCCCAAAAAATTCCCTCACAACACCACTTTATTTCACCTAGTGGTAGAGTCAGGTTGATATGGATGTGGGACCCATTTCATCCAATAGTATCATCGTCAGGATTGCATTGATTGCCTATGAAGTCAGCCAACCTCATCTCTCTAGGTCCCTCCCAACACATTCTAAATCACACTACCTACTTACTGTTAGGACTCTTCTACTAGGCTTGCCTGGAAGGTGGGGCTGTATGACCTCCTTTCCCATTGGCCTATCCTCTCACTCATTTTTTCCACCACGGCCATTCCTACAAGTGTATCATCACATGGTGAGATCCTTGACATCCTCAAAAACTACATTCCTGACACTTATGATTAACTCCCCACTTTATTCCCTGAGGACAAACCCATCAGGATGACTCGGCAGATGGCTCCCAGCCAATAGTGTCATAGTATTAATGTGGGTCCTACCATGCAACAACTTATGTCAACCCTTCGGGTCTTACTCAACTCCTTCAACTCTTCCACACTAATAAACCTTCATGTGAACTTTAGCAAGCCAACATGGTATGTGGGCTAGTCCCCAACCAATGTCGCCACCACAATGGAGTGGTCCCGACCACATATACCTCTAAGGTCATATCGCTAGGCTTTGCCCAACGCTTTCACCTACACACCACTTACAACTCGATAGGATCTCCCTCCTCGGATGATTTATCTTGTGTTCCCCACCTAGCATTGTTTCCATTGGATGTCATTTTTCTCACTTCCGTCATGTCCTAGTGCCTTTCAATCAACCTCCGCTATAAACAAAACCACTTGCTTACAAAATTTAGTTTCAACACCACTCCTAAGAATATTATGGTTTTGGAAGGGTTTCCCCCAAAGTATCTCTTTGTCATTGATCACGTGATCAATTAATTAGAAAGCCACTTCAAGGTCCTCAAGTCCCATCTATCTAACTTCCTCTAGTGCCACGGAAGTGCCGCAATATGGCTCAATGCTTTTTATTGCACCTTCTTCTCATCTCTTTGGACTATGTGTCTGAGCTTATGTAGGTTTTGGCCAACCCACCCACCAATAGAAGTATTCTCAGGCACACATTTTTGGCATGGGATCCCCCAAGGGACGTTTTGGGGTTTAAAGCTTGGATTTTGGCTAAATACAATGTAAAGACTCTGCATCTTGTGGGCATGGAGCACGAGCTTGTAAATGAGTCATAGGGTTTTCTGCCCTAATTTTTGTAAATGTAATGTCAGCTTTTGAGATCTACCAATAGTTCGTGGACCATGGGATTGTATAAATAGAGCAATGCTCTAAGTTGAAAAGGAGCAAAGAGAAGAATAATGAAGTGATAGATGGAGAATTGAGTCTTATCTAAGTGTAGAGTCAAGTCATTGAGTCGTAAAGTAGGAGAAGACTCTGCAGCTGAGTGCGCAGAGGCCTGGTAGTCTGCAGCTGAGTGTGCGGACCTCTATAGGTGAGTGCCCAGGGCGAGTCTAGTCTATAACCGCTGGAGAAGTAATAAAGAGAAGCTTCATATCATTTCTGTGTATCTTTTTCCTATTTTGTGCATTGAATGTATTGGGTATAAATTGCAATTTCACTGTTTATATGCCACGTGAACTTATATGATTGTGTTGATTAAGTGAATATAAGAAAAAGTATCTGTTTACATAAAGTTAACTAACAGTTATAAGAAGATAAGTAGGATACACAGTGTAACTTGGGGAAATAGCGCAGAACGCTGCCCTAGCAATGTGAAAGCACCTCAAACACTGGTGAGAGCTGCACGAAGGTGATTATAACAAATCACGAAGGCCTCACAAGTTAGGGTGGTGTGTGAAGTAACCTGCATGAAGGTACTCACAATTGGACTAAATTGACCCCTCAGTCATCTCAAGGGTGCGGAAACTTGGTTCCAACATCCCCCCATACTTCTTTGGGTGAGACCTCAGTCCGCGCTCTATGAACTATTGTCGAAAGTGCCAGTAGTGTAGGGATTTGTTTGGCTAATTAACTCCAAACCTAGTTTAGGCCCCCTCAAGCCAACAAATTGTTCTGTTGCTAGGATCGGAATCTGCATAGAGATGTCTAATGTCGCATCATTGGAATCCAACTAAGAAGGAAATTGAAGCTTGGCTGGACATAAGAATTCACAAGTCCACGGCGCAAGAGAATAGGAACCTGTGACTGACAAAAGAAGAGCAGTTAGACTACCACTTATACACAGAGATCAACAAAATCTTTTTCATATATTTCCCTACTGAGCTATACGAGTGGATCACGAAGCTAGTAGATAGCCAAGGAAGGTGGAAACTTGACAATCCTATTGTGTGGACCACAGAGTTGGTGCATAGATTGGAAGCATCGGATGATAAGATCATGTGCACTCTTGATCACTGTCTCGATCAGATTAGAGGAGGATTCATTACTGAGTTAGTGGTATATAGTTCAGTCAACTATAGCGAAGCAAAGCGACGCTTTCTCAAATGACTGCGAGGTAAGTAAGTAAAGTCTCTAAATACTTGGATTAAAATGCTATTGTGTGAAAAGAGGGTTATGTAATTACCTTTATTTCCAGAGCTACGCGAAGCGGAAAAACCTACAGAAACGAAGGAAGTAAGGGACTAGAGAATAACCCTTTGATTTCACCTCCACGAGGGGACGAGGAAGAGCTCACGAAGGTCTCTCCATGAAGTGCAATCCATCTAATAAGGTAGAGGATTTTGCGCATACCACCCCCACCCACAGCACCACTAGCTTCATTTCCATCACCTCCATCTTCTCCCGTACCACCTCCGCCACTACCGTGAGTCAATATGGCAAGCACAATAAAGTTTCTTGTGTTTAAGGGTGTAGGAAATGAGGATCCAGACCAGTTTTGGTTTGTGATAAGAGCTGTATGGGAAGAATGTAGAGTTACGAATGACAACATAAAGAAAGCAACACTGGTTAGCTCCCTACAGAACTGCGCACTGACCCAGTATATTAAGCATTCTAATGATAATCCAAATGTAGGAATCACAGATATTAAAGAAGCACTAAACAAAGAATTTAGCAGGTTGAAGTCAGAGGCACAATTGATCATTGGATTCAAAGAGATCACAATGCTACTAGGTGAAACTCCTTGGGAGTTGGATCAGAGGTTGAAGTGTACAATTCGCGAAGCTAATATGAATCTGATGGATAGACAACATCACGAATGGTTTGTGGCATCATTAACGCTACACTTGAGGAGCGCGCTATCACAGCAGAAGTTAACGACTTAGGCAGAGGCCTTCAAGATCACGATGAGGCTGCATGAAACCCTAATGTAAGATCCTAACTTAGGATATCAACAGATCCACGCGCAGTTGAAAAAATTATGCCTTAAGATGTAGAGTCTGAAACAGGACAAGACAACTCACCCGAAAGTGCGCAAAGAGGTGTGGTGCCTAAAATGCAAGGGTCAAGGTCATGATAATGACCACTGCATGGTGTTCACGAATAAACTCATGGGAGGAGGACCAATGCCATTAGAACCAGAGGAACAAGAAGGACCTAGCATGGCACCTACCTTGTGGTGTGTGATTTGTCGAATAGGAGGAAAACACGCTACGGACAACTACCATTTGTTACAGAAGTACACGCAGAATTCACACCAATTGTTTTGTAGCTTTTGTAGATCAGTGGGACACAATGAGTGCACTTGTAGAAGCTATGAGCTAATGATGGATAAAACTCCCACCTACAGAGTTTAGATCGAAACGCGGCCCCTAGACCCGAATGCAGGAGTGGCGTGAATAGGATTTCAGGGGGCAGATTAGGCCAAGGTGAAGGAGGACCTGGAAGAGGTCACAGACAGTTGATATGCTACAATTGTGAAGGGCCAGGACATTATTCTTGTGATTGTACGAACCCAACATGTCTATCATGTTTTTATTCTACATTGTTTGATCATGAGATGGAAGATTGTCCTACGCTGATAGCTAGGATACGTGATAAGGGAGCGCTACCACCTCCCTCGACTCAGAACCTACAAATGATGAGGTCTGAGGTGCGCGAGGAAGATCCAAATGTGAACATTGTGCTCTGAAGTGGAATTGCGATGGGAGAGGATAAAGGAAAATAACAAGAAGATAGTACTTGGGTTCGCAAGGCTCCGATGAAAGAAGCAGAGTTTGATTTGGAGCACGCTAAGGAAAACTTCATGGGTGCTAAGAAGAGCTTCGCTTATGCCTCCACTTCAGGAAGCAAAGATATATCGGAGCCAGAAATGGACCCATCTATGTTTACGACGTTCTTGGAAGCATGAATGATGCTACTACGCGACATTAAGGTTGTAAAGGGACTATAGTAACTCATTAATAGATGCACTGGAATCGGCCTACCAAGGCATTCAATCCGCATCCGCATCTCTAATCATGTTGGCTATCACCGACGGTACCACCCAATTTCCCATAACCACTCCTCCTTTAGATCCATGCAATCAACTCCCATCTACGGACAAAACCGTTTGTGAAATCATGAGCTTTGGAGAGCAACATTGGGAGGATTGGCATCTTTGGGGTCCGACATCTGATTCGGACATGATGCCTCTCTAAGTTCTATCCTTTGACATAAATGAAATCATTTCCCCACCCTATACAAGCATCCAAACTTTTGGGGTGGAAGAAGATATGGATGACACTTCTAGGTCAATTCCCATAGATATCTCTGTCAAGACAGGCATCGTGGAAGACACCCGGATGCGAGTAGATTGCAGTCTCAAGGAAATTGCCCCACCTGCCTCCATGAGGAATTATACGATGAATTTGTTTGGTCTCATGAGGAAATGCCAAACTTTAATCTATCGTTTATCGCGCATGAGATCCAACTTTACGACGAAGAAAAACGGAATGGGTGGCCAATTCCTTCCCTCGAAATAGCCGTTGAACCCATGCCTGGCCCCATGGCTGAAGAAGAATGCGTAATATACCTCAAACAACTGGATTAAACTTGTCGAGATGCTGAATTGGCACTCACAGCTCATAAGGAGCGGGTACAAACCTAATTTGCGAAAGAGGTTAGGTTTTTTTCTTTCCAAGAGGGCGATTTCATATCGATATATCATCCAAAAGATAATCTTTTGGATGCATGCACACTTCGACCCATTTGGCTAGGTCCCTATGTCATAACGGAAGTCCTCCCCTCAGGTGCATATGAATTGTAGGACTGGGACAGAATCCCACTCAAGAAGCCCACATATGGGCTCTATCTGAAAAAGTATTGTGCATAGTGTCATGCTAGGCATGTGCTTTGTAATTTTATGTATTCATAAGTTTTGCTTACTTTTTTTATGTGTTTGGATTGTTTTGTTATTTAGTGGAGTACTTGTCTCATGCATTCTTCTCGCAATGTAGATGTCGTCATCACCCTTAGCATACGTAGGATACGCGAATGGTGCCAATCATCACACACGACACATTGCATCAGCTGCTTGGGTCATCTATACACCCGAGTCGGAACTATTTTGCTCCGAGGGGGTCTTTCTTGGTACTGCCACCAACAATATTTCCCAGTACATGTCCATCATTTCACTTCTCATGGAAGCATCATCAAGGGGCATTTCCAATCTGGTGGTTAGGTTAGACTCCTAGCTAGTCGTTATGCAATTGACAAACCATTATCATGTTCATAATCTAGCCTTGTTACATAACTATCTAAGGGTGTGCCTCTTAGAACGTCGATTTGAAATACTCACATATGAACATGTTCCCCGAGAATTAAATATAGTGGCTGATTCATTAGCTAACTATGTATTAGATTGGAATTTGTCTCATTTGTTATAAGCAGCATGCATGAGAAGTAAAACATTTACTAAAGTTAAAAATTTGTCACAAAAAACATTTTAAAACACATTTACACCACCAAAATACCAAAAATATCTGTATACATACATATATATATATATATATATATATATATATATATATATATATATATATATATATATATATATATATATATATATATATATATATCGAAATCTAGTTTTTTACATCAAAATATTCCAAAACTTGGATGATTTAAGTACAAAATGGCTCAAAGCCCAGCTACAAACACTCATATGGCTATGCCAGAACACCTGCTAAAATGAGCCTATTGCTTTAGAAAAGATAAAACAGCTCTAGCTACCCTGTGAAGAGGAACCAAAAACTGTTGAAGTACACCAATGGTGTTTCGTTGCATATGAGCGGGAATCTCCCTCATAGGAAGGGGAGGGACACCCATAGTCAAACCCTCTAGGTTCCTCAGAACCTTGCAGAGACTGTCGGCATTGCCCCCTCCAGCATGTAGTTGGCCACCTCATCACACATAGCGAGGTTCACTTGTAGGTTGTACTAGCACCACATCTGTGTTAAGCATAAAAGTTTCATGTCAATTCTTATCTCATCGTTAAAAAACATTACATATACATTCAAAAGTACAAAAATACTTAAGTACTATCAAAACTTATTCTCACCTTGAGGACCCCAGTTGGTCCTGGGTGGTAGCATCAAGTTTGGGTCACCGGTAAAGTCCATGCCTTCATAGGCATAGTCATCAACAATCATGATTTGGCTGCGAAGCCATTGGAAGAAGTCTTCGCCAAAGAAGTGCCAGAGTGGTCCTCTTCCTGTGCAAGGATCAAGTGATGACCAATGACCCTGCCTTGGCTCCCTCAGATCAAAGGGACCTAAGTTCACCCTTGGGTGCATGACAGGCACCCTCTGAAGGAAAAATGAGACTATGATAGTACAGTACCCAAAACTATGTTGGGTACGGGTCTTGTATGCTGTCAATTCTGCCTTCAACTGGCGAAGCACTGCTTCACACCAGTTGAACATCTACGGTTGGACACAGTCAATGGCAAGTAATAGTTGGGCCTTTGTCACTATGTGGGGACTTTTAGACCCCACCAATCACACAATCAACCATAAAACTGCCCTCGCAGACCGAGATCAAATCCTCTCTATCGGGACTCTATTGGTGACTAGTCCACTCTCAGGGATGCAGTAGATCTGTACCGGCTCTGAAGTAGATCGTGGATTTGACTTGCCACCGATAAGGTTTACTTGTGCCCCACGGCATGATAAACTGGTCACAAAGTAAATGTCATCCCGGTCAATTGCCAACTCCTGATTTCCAATCCTGAACACTTGCTTGTGTTCATCCCAGCGTTGTATGATCCATCTCAGTAAATCATCCTATCCTTTCATCAGCTCTAGCCTTGCATACTTCAACAAACCATAGTGGTGCAATACAAGTATGCAAGCTGGATCATTTCACAACAGCAATTCCTCATTATCATGGGCCCATTCTCTCCATAGGTGAGTCATTTCAGCCTAAAACCTGTGCAAAATAACCTTAAAAACAGTCAAAATGGGGGAAAATCACTTAGGAAATCCATGCATTAGGGTTTCAAATGTGCCCTATAGCCCTAACGCCCCTCCAAGTGATACACAGGGAGGATTAACGCCCCCAATGGCTCGTACATAGCGTTTAATGCTCTCTATTGGCCATCTGGAGGGCATTAGTGCACAAAAGAGGCTCTATGGCATCTCAGATTTGCAAATTTCCACCCACAAAACTGCTAAAAGATGTTTAATAAAGCATAGAGCAAGGTTTTAGCTCTCACCTGGGACTAATGGCATGTTGAATGATTGCCTGAACCTCCTGCAATGGTCCGCGGAAAATCTGCTCCTATTTAGCTCCAGTAAGCTCTCACAAACTTCAAAATAGTGAAAATGATGCATGTGAAAGCTCAAAGCATCTCCTTATATAGCTTTGAGAGACATGATTTTTTGAAAATCATTAAAGAGGAAATAGTCCATTCTACATGATTTTTTATCATGCATAAACCCAGATAATAGGAATTGCTACCTTTTTACTGCTTTTGATGAAAGCACTTTCAGGAATGAAAAGCAGTAAAAGATGCATGCAAGTATTTATAGAGCATTGTTAGGGATATTTTATTGCTCCTTAAAAAATATAAACATCCTTGAGTTTCTGTCGTTGCAATCGTTAAATCTATGCAACGATAGATAAAGCACTTTTGGAGACATTTTATTCGTTCTTTAAAAAATTTAAACATATGTGAGTTTTTGTAGTAGAACTCGTTAAACATATATACCACAATCCGTAAAGCACTTTTTTGGGACATTTTATCGCTCTTTAAACAATATAAACATCCCCAAGTTTTTCATCATTTGCACTCGTTAAATATATGCAAACTATGCTCTAAGAACCTCTTTTTTTATCTAGTTCCAACTCATAAACTCAAAAAGACCAACGGAACATCCTTTTTATTTTTTCTCGCTCTTTAAACTGAAAAAATCCCGAGCTGTGTCTTGCTGCTCATTAAACATGCTAAAGATGACCTAAGCATTCTTTCAAGTATTTTTTCTTGCTCGCTAAAAAAGGAAAAAATCCAAAGTTTTTGTTACTGAGCTCATTAAAGTGTCACAACAAAACATGAGTTTAGTCCACCGCCTCGTACTCATAACAAAATGAGGTCGACATCTATTGGAAAAGGTTTCTCTTTATCTTGGTTCAATACATTAGAAATGGAAAAGTAACCAATCCGGGTATACTATTAACCTTTTGTCACACCCGATTAACAACTATGACAAAGGGACCACCATGGAGTCTCTCTTTACAATCTTTTCAGACTCTCTAAAGATGAAAAGATCACTGAGTTGTCTAGTCTGGACATTTTAAAAACACAGACAAGATATAGAGTCGTTCTTTTTTGATACTTTTAAGACTCTTAAAAGATGAAAAAATCAATGAGTTTTCCTGTATGGACTCATTAAACTAATCAAATAGGGCAAAGAGTCATTCTTTTTTGTGATCATTTTCAGGCTCTTTAAACATGAAAAGGATCGATGAGTTTACCCGTATGGACACATTAAAAAATCAGATGGGGAAAGTGGATAATACAACTGTATCCTATATTCGAAAGCATGATTTCGCAGCATTCATTCCCTTGAATATGGCACTCCCTCAGATAAACCTTCATTTTGATAGCCTCTCAGTATGAACCCTACCAACCTATGAGTTTTTAGCCTATATACCCTAATGTAACTGCATCTCCATCTTAAACACTCTGTAGTGTTCATGAGTCTAGTGCTGTCTGGTTAAAACCATTGTCGTGCCTTCTATTGTTCAAGGGTCCCTATTTGTTTCCTCTATCAATGGACCCTACATATCCTTTCATCATGAACTTCGTTGTTTAGACCCAAAAGCTCAAAAGATTCTTCAAAAAAAAAAATCATCCTTGTCCGGTTTCATGTTGACTGATGTAGGACACGTCATTGCCTACCTTTCAACAGGGTCCTTCTTATTGACTTCAACATTCTATCTAGGAAGGTAACCCAGAAACAAATTCAGTGCCTTGGTGCTTGCAAACATTAGTGGTAGGTTACCTTGTGCTTGATCATAGGTTTTCATTATTGGCTCCTGGTTAAGCGATTCTACAAGTGTTCGATGACAAAAAATCTTTCACACTAATTAGTTTGCATTGTGCATCTTGGAGACCATCACCATTATTAGTGGCCTTCCTTGCATCTGTTAAATTCTCCATTATTGGTTGGTAATCAGATGATTTTGTGCATGTTCGACGTCAACTCATTTTTATCACATGTACTGATCTATGCTCTTCAGTGAAGCAGGAATCAAGACCTTGGGTAGAGGCTTGCATCATTTAGTCTTGTTTCCTCTCCCAAGCTGCGATATTTTTCTTTGGAGACAGCTATTTCAAGATGACCTATTATGACACTGGATCCTCCATATGCCATATTGGTGGCCAGCATTGTTATATCTTCGAGGAGAAAGTTATCTAACATAGATATTGAGCATGGGAATGCCTGACTCAGGACATGATTTTTGTAGTTTATATATATGTACTTTTGTTCTATCAAGTTTTCCTTATCGCCTGAAACTTCTCTATCTCTCTACAAAGATTTTGACAATGAATTACAGTGTTTTTTCATAAATTATTTTGGCCATCGTCTCTGCCTCTGATCTCATACTTTAGGGGGCATCTGTTATAGGACAAATTGACCTCCTAATCAACTCAGAGGAGAAAGACAAGATGACTAGATCCATGACCATAGTTGCACGCTCAGAATCCACACTAACACTCTCTGTACACTGACAACCTGCTTTATAAAGATTGTTACCAAGCGTAAAGGAGCATTAGTCAACCTGCTAACTCTTGTTGTTAGACCAGGGGGAGCGTTAGTGAACTTAAGTGATGCTCAAGAGTGTGGAGTACTGAAGAAGGTATGATTTTATTGATTATTTTGTCATCTTTTCTTTAGAACTCGTAACATCTTTGCATCATGAACTAGGTAGATAATGGGGAATCATGACAAATCTATAAAGATTTATATGCAACACGAAAACACTAATAATTGCTATTTCTTATGCAGGAAATAGGAAAAACTAAAGATTTCTGCTCTAAAGAAAAAGACAGGGCCAAGCTAACCGATGTCCCTTTGGTAGGGAAGCATATGCAAACAAGATGATCTAAATTAAAAAATCTCAGCCAAGGAAAGGAAAAGGAGATATCGACTCGGTGCAAGAAAATGACCAAATAATTAAGGGCTAACAGCTAGGCGAATCCCTCAGGATCCTTTGATCCTAAGGGATCGCTGCTTCAACTATTTTTGCATCCCTGATATCTCCGCTTTAGCTGTTATAAGTAGGGGCAACATTGTTAGCCTGGGGAGATTGTTAATTTTTATATGCAATGTTGCTCTATATTTGAAACTTTGATCATTGACTCTTGTTGAGAAGTGATCCACTGTAACTCTGTTTTAATGCTTTAATATAAATTTGGTTGATGTTCCATCTGTGATTCTAGAATAATCTCAAGCAGTCTGTCCCTGGAGGCTAAGGGCCTGGCCTTAGTGGAACACTTGCTCCTGTACTATTACCCCTAGTTTGTTTGTGGTTTGTATTATCATATTTGATCAGTAATTTGGCGTGTTTTGTTATTTTATATCACAGCTCTGTTATATTTACAAAATCATTCTCTGCAACAGGAAAGTCGTATTGTTCATTTTGACTTGATAACGTATTGTTGTTCCTTTAAGTCATTAATGTAACATTACTATTCTTTACAGAAAGCTATTGATTTTCAATTGTGGAGTAACCAAGCTGTAATATTCTTAAGTTGGTATTACTGTATTTGTCTATGGTTGATACCTCATACGATTGTTGTTCAATTGACATTCTTGTTCCATTACGAATTGCGATCATTACCCTTTCTAACCAAGATCAATATTTGTGGTATCAGACTCAGATTACTGTTTCTCTTAATATATCTGTATGTTGTGTGAGTTATTTATCTTGGTATTGTATATTCATCATTGGCTTTAAGCGTTGTTCTATATTCCATTGATAATTGGTTGTCGTTCCATTTCTATTTTCTGTCCGATTTCCCTTTCAGTACACATCGCCATCTGACTTTTGTAGGATACGATTGCTGCACTTGTTCCTGTAGATTAAGGGGTTGCTGTTCATCAGACTTAGTTTCTGTTACATTATTTAGTTGATGTTCCATTTCTTAATTGCTGTTTCATTTCTTGTTATTTGCGTTACTGTTGCTTTGGTGTACAGAATGATCTGAAACTGTAGTGGGCATTGGCATTTGTTGTCTAGTTACCAGATTGACGATTTGTTCCTTGATTACATTTACTTACATCAGTTTCCAAAGGATGAGTTATTGTTACTGAACCCTTGACTGATAAATTGCTTAGTTTTCCAAGTGCATGATTTAGTTTCTAAAGTGTTTTGTTGTAAGTATATTTTCTTTCAAGCATCCATTTACTCTTGTATTTCCTTGAGCACTATACTACTAACATTACTCTGACAAATGACAGCCTCAAACTAAGTACACTCTTTGAGATAACAAATTGTTCCTGGATTGACAAGTTAATGTGAGGTAATTAGAGGTGAAAAAGACCTTCTTTTTGGCTCGACATTTTGGCACCATTGCCGGGCAAGAGTGTATCCATTTGTTTCTTTTTCAGAGTAGTGTAAGAACTTGTTAGGAAAGAGCTGGGTTTTAAAAATGGAAGGTAAGAACCTACGTGTGGAGTTTGTAATAGCCCCGCTCCCTTTCCCGCTTTCCTACAAACTTGTTGCTATTTTGTTTGGGTAGAATCTAGTAGTTGATCGTGTGCATGACTAAGCAGAAAAAGTAGAAAAGAATCCCAAACCTCTACCCAAGCCTGATAAAGCTAAGGGGCTGGTGAGCCTTGGCCGATCGACCTTTATAGATGAAATTCTTAAGAAAGAAAAATCTTAGCCTTCGGTAGGACCTAGAAAAGTTACTTCTAGATAGCCTACTAGTTCCCTTCAGGCCACAGCATCACCATATGTAGCCTTTGCTGAGGTGCATAGTCAAACTGAAGAGCAAGATTTTCAAGAAATTGAAAATTCTAGACTAAAATCATTGTAGGAAGATGAGGAACAGGAGAAGCTGAAGAACTGAAATCTCCTCTTAGGGTAATTCAGCCATTAAGCAGCCCAGATAAGTGAAGTGCTACAAAATTCATTTATAACGAAATCCAAGAATCTGAATCCCCTCAGACATTAGGCACTCTCATCATCCCAGATAAAGGAAGTGCTTTCAAGGCCATCCCCGTTAGAACCATCCCCCCTCGACAACCTAGGAATGCCCTCCTAGATATCCTAAAAGGTTATTGGCACATATTTGACCAAATGGCCCAGAATCAGCCTAACACCCAAACCTCTACACTGCAATACCCCATTGTGGATACTGCAGCTAATGCACTTATGAAAGTAGTTCCCCTCCAACATATCCCTACATTCCATGGCCTTACATCAAAAGATCTGGATGCATTTCTATTTGAATTCGATGTGCTATGTAGAGGATATGACTATACCACTGATCCCTAGAAACTGAAATTATTTCCCTCTACATTAAAGGGGGCTACTCTAAGATGGTTTATGGGATTAGGTGGTGGTGTTATAAATTATTGGGACCAAATGAAAGATTCTCTTCTAAAAAAGTATCACGACTATTGCAGGTCTCGAGAGTTAAAAGATGAAATATTTTAAATGGTAGCTAAACCAAATGAAACATTAGAAGAGTATGTTGAACGATTTCAGTATAATCTTCAAAGATCTCTTTATTCATCATTATCGTTACCTGATAATGTATTAAAAACAACATTAATTAGGGGAATTAAGGAACAATGGATTGAGACATTAAACATTATGGGGAAAGGAGATATTTATCAAGAAAATTTTGCTGACATTATTGATTTATGTATCGGAAGCTCAAGAGGCAGCACAAGGCTAAAACCAGCAGAGCATGATCGGTTTGTAAGAGATAATAGAATTTTGGCAGAAGGAGTAACCCATGCAGAAATTGGAAATTTATTAGAAAATTTTAAAACTGATATATTGGGGACGCTGACGACACAACTTGATATTATGCAGGCCAAACAAAAGCAAGCAGAAGCAGAACAGAATTTGGCAATCTTCTGTCCCAGATGCAGAAAGAAACACAGCCACAAGGAGTGTCCATTAGATGCAGTTCAAGTTTGCATCATTTGTACAAAAGGCCACTCCACAGAAAGCTGCCCCTCACTTCTTGGATTGAAAGCAATATACAAGGAAGTAGAAGAAGAGCCAGAATCAGTGTATCTACTTAATCAGCGTCGTCAATGGTAGTCACGACAAACATGTATGTTTTCAGCTCCATCTTCTTCTTTCCAGCCTCCGCAATATCATGCTCAACAATATAATTCAATTTGGAAAAATCAACCTCCCTTCTCAAATTGGTCACAGTAATCATTCCCTTAACCATCTCCATGGCCGAATCAAGCAAGCCAATCCAATCAGCCAAACTTTCCCTATACCCCACCATATTGGCAAAACAATGCTTTTCCACCACAATGGACTCCTCCTACTTCACAGAGTCAAACCTGGCAGACAAACTTGCAAAGACCGATGAATCAGCCAGTAGGAACCATCCCGCTCCCTCAACCTACACTGCCGGCCCTACAACAAAACCCCCAGTCTAATTTAAGGTCGCAACTCCTAGCCCAACCCAACCCCAATCTGAATAACAGACTAGTCCAGTCCATTCAAATAATAGAAACACCAGAGATAGGAACCGAGCTAAGGGAGTGTAATGACCTTCAATTAATATCTGGGCGTATCATTGAAACAGAGGGAGATAAAACAGTTTAAGTTGAAAATTAGTTGCCTGTAGAACAACCATTGCAAGAAGAGGACGTGACCAAAAAACAAATTCATGATCCAGTAACCACATCCTTTCCTCCTTTCCTAGAATGCTTAATTATACCTCGACCTATACAATATCCTAATTTTGACATTCTGAGAGAATTACGAAACCTGTACAACAAAATCCCGCTCCTCCAAGCCATTCAAGACATCCCGATATATGCAAAGATTATCAAAGAACTATGTATAAAGAAACCAAGGAGGACAATAAAAAATAACCCAAAAGTTCAAGTAGTTGGCACTTTATCTGACTTATTATCAGGAAAAGAAACACCCGTTAAATACGAAGACCCAGGAGATCCAATAGTAACCGTACAAATCTATGGTCAAACCTTCTCAAATGCCTTAGTTGATCTAGGAGCTACAATTAACATCCTAACAACCATGACTTGCTAAAAACTAGGCATTACATGAGTAGAACTGACCTCCACTTTATTAGAACTAGCTGGTTGATTGGTAGTTAGGCCAGAGGGCACACTACAAGATGTCATGGTATCTGTTGATTCCTAGGAGTATTCGGCCAATTTTCTGATAATAAACCCCAAAAACTGACTTGATGGACATCTATTGATCTTAGGCAGACCTTGGCTCGCAACTACCAATGCTTATATTGGCTACCGACAAGGTAATATGACCATTACTAGGGGAACAAATATTAAGAATCTCGCTTTATACCCCCTAGCGCAGCCAAGTGTCGCAATAATAAAAACTAAAAAGCACCCTATATCATACCTCACCGAAAATATTAGATCTCCATTAACCATACAAGAGGCCCTCGATTTCAAAGACCAAACAGAAGATGATGCCATTAATAATTTCATTAGTCAGGCTGAACCCAGATTCCACATACAATGTCACATGATAGAAGCAGCATTTGATAATGAATTAGAAGAGGATCTTCTTAAAGATACACATGATCAAACAATACCTACTACCTCTGTTTTGAATAGCAAGATTGTGGAAATTGAGACAGGGAAGACTTTAAACATTAATGCCAACTTGACTTCCAAACAAGAAAACAAGCTCATCCAATTATTGAGGAAACATAAGGAAGCATTTGCATGGGACTACCCCGATATGAAAGGAATTGATCCCCAGTTATGTACACACCACATTTATATACAAAAGGATGCAAGACCTATTCACCAACCACAAAGGAGACTTAATCCTCATTTGAAAGACGTTGCAAAAGCTGAACTTCAAAAACTTTTAGATGTTAACCTCATCTACCCTATCTCCGATAGTAAATGGGTCTCTCCACTTGTTGTGGTACCAAAGAAGAATGGAAAGTGGAGGATTTGTGTAGACTATAGAGAACTAAACAAACAAAGCAACACAAAAAGACCACTTTCCCCTTCCATTCATTGACCAAGTATTAGACACTCTAGTAGGAAAGAAATTATTTTCTTTCTTAGATGGCTTCAGTGGATACAATTAGATTTAGATTGCCCCTAAAGACCAAGACAAAACCACTTTTACTTGTTCCTAGGGAACATTTGCCTACAGAGTTCTACGGTTTGGCTTATGCAATGCTCCCGCCACATTTCAAAGAGCTATCTTCAGCAATTTTTCATACCTAATAAATGAGGTGCTCGAAGTCTGCATGGATGATTTTACACCATACGGAGATGATTTTGACCCAGCATTGGAAACACTGGAAAAAGTCCTGCAGCACTGCATTGCCACCAGGCTTTGCTTAAGCCATGAAAAATGTTATATGATGATGACTGAAGGACTTATTCTAGGCCATTATATCTTAGCAGCTGGCATACAAGTAGACCCAGCCAAAATTCAAATAATTTTGTTAATTCCCACTCCTACTACTCAAACAGAGGTACGCAGTTTTCTTGGATTCTCTAGTTATTATAGAAGGTTTATAGAACATTTTTCACATATTGCTGCACCTCTATATGCACTAACAGGTAATGTTGACTTCTTTGGATAGAAAAATGTGACCATGCTTTTCAGGATCTGAAGAAGCTTGTGTCCACAGTTCTAGTCTTTCGAGGACCAAATTGGGACCTGCCATTCCAGATTTCAACAGATGCCTCAGATACAACTATTGGAGCAGTCCTTGGGTAGGAAGAAGATAAAAAACCATATGTAATTTATTATGTTAGCAAGAATTTATCCCCTGCTAAATTGAATTATACTATTACTGAAAAATAATTTCTAGCTATAATACAAGCTGTCAATAAGTTCAGGCATTACATTACTGGATATCCTGTTATTTTGTACACAGATCACTCTGCCATAAAATATTTAGCGAATAAACCAATCAAAAATGGTAGAATAACTAGATGGATGATTTTATTGCAGGAATTTGATATTACAATCAGGATAGACTTGGAAAAGAAAATCCTGTAGCTGATTTTCTCTTGCGAAGAGACCAAAAAAAGTGGATGTAGCAGCAGTTGAAGATCAATTTCCAGATGAGAATTTGTTTGCTGTCACTATTAAAACACCCTGGTATGATGATGTTGTAAATTATTTAGCAGTAGGTAAATTATCAAAACATCTGACCCCCAATGAATGAAAACAGATTGTCTAGTGAAGTGCTCGATTTTCCTGGATTGGGGCTACCTGTTCCATACAGGAGCAGATAGGCACATCAGGAGATGTCTTCGAGAGGATGGAATTTTTGATATTTTGAAAGCTTATCACGATGGACCATGTGGAGGACACTTTGCCAATAAGAGAACTGGACATAAGGTGCTACAAACAGGGTATTATTGGCCTACGATCTTCAAAGATGCAAAGAAGTTCGTTCAAACTTGTGAGAGTTGTCAAAGGGCAGGATGCCCTGGTTAGGCCGATGGAATGCCCCTGAACCCACAACTGGTTATTGAACCATTCGAGCGACGGGCACTTGATTTTTTTGGTCCAATTAACCCATCCTCAAACCAGAAAACATATATTCTGTTGGCAACAGAATATGTCACCAAATGGGTTGAGGCAGAAGCATTACCGAGAGTTACAGAGGATTCTGTCATACAGTTCTTGTTTCATATATTTGTGCGATATGGGCTTCCAAGAGACATAATTACAAACGGTGGACCACAGTTTGTTGGTAACAATATTGCTGCAACACTTAAGAACTATCATGTCCAGCATAAAATTACTACTCCATACCACCCACAAGCAAATGGTCAAGTAGAAAGCAGCAACAAAATAATAGAAGCAATTTTGACAAAAACTATTTCGTCACATAGACACGATTGGGCTGCAAGACTACCAGAAGCCTTGTGGGCCTATAGAACAACATGGAGAAGCACTACCGGCTCTTCACCATATCAATTGGTATTTGGAAAGCAACCCATTTTTACCATAGAATTCGAAATCCAAACACTGCGAACATCACAAGAAGTAGGCCTAGATCTAAACGAGGCACAGATTAATAGATTACAGCAGATCAATGAGCTAGATGAAATCAAGCTCTCTAAACAAGGCACAGATTAATAGATTACAGCAGATCAATGAGCTAGATGAAATCAGGCTCTCTGCCCTTCAACATACTGCATTAATCCAATAGCAGCGAGCTAAATGGCATGATGCTCTCATTAAAAAGAAAGTCTTCCAGAAAGGAGACTGGGCGCTCTTATACGATTCCAGGTTTCAAGATTTTCTCGGGAAACTTCAGACTCACTGGCTGGGGCCATATGAAATCCAAAAGGTACATGATAATGGAACCCTATCTCTAGTCACTATTGACGGATCTAGACATACCTTTAAAGTAAATGGCCACAGAGTTCGATTATACTGCAAACCACTTACTCGGGTATCCTTCTGCAAGCAACTACGCGAGGACTCTGATATGCAAATTCTACACGAGGAAGAGAAATCTTCCTCACCTGTGATTCATTAAGTGATTCACCTGTTTTTATACTTTGTACATAATTTTTTGTTTTGTATATATATTTTTTGTATTTGCATCTTTCTTGGCTACTCCTATCGATTTCTATTCCCTTTCTGGAGGGGCAGCATTTGTGTACACTTTTGTCGTCATTGTTGTTCTTTTTTCAAAAAGAATAGCACCTTTTGTTTCAGCCGTTCTTTTTCATTTTCATTTTACTGTTCCTTTTCCAAAGGAACAACACTTTTGCATTTTTGCTATTCCTTTTCCAAAGGAACAACACTTTTGATTTTTGCTATTCCTTTTTCAAAGGAACAACACTTCTAATTTCTGTTGTTCCTTTTCCAAAGGAACAACACTTCTGATTTTTGCTGTTCCTTTTTCAAAAGAACAACATTTGAATTTTATGTTGTCCCTTTTCCAAAGGAACAACACCTTTGATTTTTGTTGTTCCTTTTCCAAAGGAACGTAATTTGCGTTTTTGCTATTCTTTTTCCAAAGGAACGACACCTTTTGGTGCAATTACGTTTCCATTGTTCATTTTCCAAAGGAACGACACCTTTCGGCACTTCCAGTTTTTGTTGTTCCCTTTTCAAAGGAACAACACTTATATTCCTTTGCCCTTCTTTTTTCAAACAACAACATTCTCGTATTCCTTTTACTTATCTGCTGTCCCTTTTCTTTCAGGTCTTTTGGAGCACAACTATACACTCATATAATGGATACAAAGCTAGAGTGTACTGAAATCGGAAAATTATATAAAATCACTTTTTTTACAGGAAATTGCTATGAATTGATAAAGAGGAATGAAGGAAGGACATGATCATTCATCACTTCTGCTGTCATTACCCTACTAATATTGACATGATTGGTCATCTTTATCATGCTGGTTCTTTTTAAATTCCCATAATCTTCTTGGATCATTATTAAGGAATAAGAACAAAGGGTTTATATTTTTCTGTTGAGATGTTAAGACTTCTTCCACCATTCCTACTCTTAAGGAGGGCAGAACCACCCTTTGTGTATAAATAGGAAAGCATTTTATAAAACAGAAAAGAGAAGAATGTTTTGAATTGTCAAATGCAGGATAGGGGGTCTCATCAAGAGCCAGCCTACCATGATCATAAGGAAGAAAGTGAAGTGGCATTCCCACTATGGCCATCACACCAGGGATATGGTCCAAGTGGCACATTAGAAAAAATAAAGAGTCCTTGGAATAGGAGGTCTCATCACAAGCCGGCCTGCCCACCTTTCACTCTTTCCTGGTGAATGGCATTATGATTTAACTGGTTACCAAGCCAGCATAATGACCTCCATTTTGACATTGAACAATACTTCCTAGGCATACACAAAGGATCATGGTTCCATGGGTGAAACAAACAACTCTACCAAGGTTATGGACACCTGTCGGCAGTAGAGCTTTGTTAATGGTATCGAAGTCGCATTTATTATACACCAATAGTAATCATTAATACCATTCTCTGTCTTATACCTTTGTAATCTGTCAAATAATATTATGCATATCACTTCCCTGAACCATTAAAAACATGAAAATCCATCATAACCAATCATGACAGGAAAAGTAGACAGTGATCACATTACACTCGTTGTGCACGTCATCTGTCCTATCCTCCCAACCTCGCATCATGTAACCACATTTTCTTATTTATTAAACGATCCTATTATACACCTCGATTTCGGTAACCTGCTCCTTTTTGTAAACATGGCATCTTGGCATACACTGTTCCTTTATGACCCTCTACCAGAACAAATCGGCCCGCCACTTCTTCATTTGATGGCCAAGGATGGCCTATCACATTGGTCGGGGGGGGGGGCTGATTTCATAATTTGCTGACATACGTGTCAGGTTATTATTTGGCAAAACTCTTACTCGGGAATAGTAAGGCTTAACAGTATCTCATTTTTCAATTTGCATGCCTTGCTATTCCTAATATATTTCGATCTGCAACAATTAGTAATATTTGAACGAGCCTTGTGATTTTGCTATTTTCTCTGTGTTTCTAACAGTTGAACAACCTGTTGTTCCATTGTCGTCTCTGCGTTTTTACAGTAAGCTAAAGCACGAGAGGAAGGTCAATTCGAAGAGAACCATAGGTGTTGACAGTTTCTGATGCTGCACGGGAAATCCTGGCAAGGGTAGGATGGTTAGTCTATCTTAATCGTCTACAGGAATCCAACGAGATTGTGGCAATAGAATTCTTGCAGAACTTGCAAGAACACCACTCCACAATAAGGGGAAAACACATAGCAGTTACCAATGACGTAATTGCAGAAGTCTCGGGACTGCCAGCCACTGGACCTATGTGCACTCTAAAGAAGGAGAGACTACAAAAGATGATGAAGATCTTCCAGGATGAAGGCCAGAACCTGACAGTCAGAGGAAAGGGAGTCCTACCAGCAGCATTAGGAGAGCCATGGGCAGAATTGGCGAAGATCATCCAGAGCTACATCACCTGTGAAGGCAAGAAATACGTGGTAAGACCACGACACCTTAAACTCTTAGCTGTATTAAAAGAGAAATGCTCTGTGAACCTACCTACATTTTTAAATTCATTACTACATGATGTTGCCCGAAGCATGAGAAAGTCACAACATGTGGAATTGGTAGTAAGTCACCATGGACTGATATGGCTAATAGTTAGCGACAGTCTTGCTCAGCAACAGAGCAGCTGGGAAGAACTAATTGCTACAACAGATGGGGTGTTGACCCCACCAGCCCCAAAATGCAAACATACTGCCAGTACATTAGATAGACCATCAAAATGGAGAAAATCAGTTAGATTGGCACAGATTAGAGGGAGGTTGGAAAATCCCCAAGGGAGTACCAGCCAACCTGTGGAGATAGACGACTCAGGGGACGAACAACACCCTCAATTGGAAGGCGAAGAGAATGAGAAATAAGTGAGAAGAAATGAGGAAGGAGAAACAGAGGAAGAGACTGAGTAACCTGAGCAGGTGGAGGCAGAAACAAAACAACACGAAGAGAGTCCATTGCAGAATCCATTCTAGGAGGACGAATTGGCCAAAATTCTAGCCAATATGGCTGAATATGCCCAACCTCTTAGCCTGCTAGGCCTCCAGGTTGAGGAAGAACCAAAAGAGCATTCTGCTCAGGATAAAAATGCACCCGAAGAATTGCATGACGAGGAGGAAAATGAAGAAAATCATTCTGTTCATGATGTAAGCATGACAGGAGAAGAAAATGATGAAGATATAGAAGGGGAACAATCCACTCCCAACTAGACTACACCAAAAGAATTGCATGAGGAAGAAGGGGTGGATAAGGAAGTTACCCAGGAAGTAACAGAGCTAGCTAGGGTTTATACTCCTGAGCAACCTAAACAAAATAGCGAAGGAGAACCCCAAGAGGAAGACCAGGGAATTGGTCAAGATAATAGTCCAGGCCCAAGTAAACAGATAGTTGTTCCTTCTAAGGAAACATAAGAAATTAAATGATTACGAAAGGAATAGCAAAGATTGCTAAATGTGATATCCTGACTTCGACAACAAATCAGGGTTTTGTGAATGTGAAAGAGAGCAAAAATAAATTCAGGGGGAAGACATGCAGCCACTCCGGTGAAACCCCCTAAGAAAAAGGTTCAAAAGACCCCTATTCAGCCTGTTGTTCAAAACCTTGTCGAAGAACAGTTTGCTGTTCAAACTACTGTCTAAGAACAATTTGTTGTCCAAACCGCTGTTGAAAAGCAATCTGCTATTCAAATTCTTGTTAAAGTGTAGACTGTCATTCAAAGGCAAAAGGAACAATATTTCACCGTTGCTCATGTTGAAGTCCAAACGGATAATATATTGGCCTATGACAAGGAAGTTCAGACAGAGGCGCAGTCCTCTGAAGGAATACTGACTTTAAACAGAAGATGACCCAATAAGAAGATTCAAGTAAATCTTCCACTGGCCACCACTATGTGGGACAACAATCCGATGATAGTAACCCTACGAGAGGGTTTGATGCAAGCTCAACAAGCAGTAGAAAAACTTACCAAACAAACGGTTCATCGAGAAAAGTATGAAGAATTACAACAGCAGCTAAGGAATGTCAATTTATCCGAAAGCCAGGCCTTTGAAGGTGGCGAAAAGAACAAGAAAATGTCGCAAAGGTAACTCATAGATAGATGTCAAGACAGTGAACCATAGCTACACTAAGATCTCATGTCAGTCATACCTTATGCTCTTTGTACACTAACGTGCATGTAGAGCCCCTGCCAAGATTATGCCTTGTTTCTAATGGAACAATATTTGTAATTGAAAATTAAGGCCATCAAAGCAGGAGCCCCTATACAAATTAATACCATTAATGATTTTATAAATTGTTGTAAGCACTGTGGAGTGAAGGTTCAAAGACTACTGTGTGACTTCTATCTGCATAACCTTGTGCTAGATCAGGACACAGAATAGAACCCTGGCCCTTTATTTGAGGATATCCAACTGTAGGCATTTATTTCGTTTGGATTTAATCAAATCAAATGGCTTAAAGCCTATAATGCCTTCCAAAGACAAGAAAATGGATTAGACTTATGGGTAAGTGCTAAGCCTAGAGATCCATTACGGTTATGGAACAAGCACAGGAGCCTCATGAGGACTCCGGGCATGATTGATGCATTAGGACCCATTCATACAGCAATCAATCTGAAAGGGATAGAATACTTCTTTAACATTAAGAACCTTGCCATTGCAGCTGCTAAATTTTGATATCAGAACTCTAATCCAAACATCCAACTCAGGGAACCATTTAATTACGAGAACTTTAAGTTAGCTGCTGATTATTCGAACCTCTATGGTGAAATTATCTTGAGGGCAGGGCCATCTTGGTTAGGATATAGGTTTCGAAGTCCGATTATTTGGCACCCTGCAGCTGGATACCAAGCCCTGTATGAAATGCCTGAGGGTCAAACAGGCCATCTTTTTTAACACCTAGTTAGGCATCATGGCTATAGACCATCACATGAGATCCCATCTCTAGCCTACTCTCTCACTGCCTTACATGTCAACTACGATGTTTTCATGAGGGCATGAAAAAGGGTAAGCAGGGGGGTGTGTGGAGTACTAAAGAAGGTATGATTTTATTGATTATTTTGTCATCTTTTCTTTAAAACTTGTAACATCTTCGCGTCATGAACTAGGTAGATAATGGGGAATCATGACAAATCTATAAAGATTTTTATGTAACGTGAAAACACTAATAATTGCTATTTCTTATGCAAGAAATGGGAAAAGCTAAAGATCTCTGCTCCAAAGAAAAAGACAGGTCCAAGCTAATCGCTATCCCTTTGGTAGGGAACCATATGCAAACAAGACGATCTAAATTAAAACATCTTAACCAAGGAAAAGGAGATATCGACTCGGCGCAAGAAAATGACCGGATAACTGAGGACTAACAGCTGGGCGAATCCCTCAGGATCCTTTGATCCCGCGGGATTGCTGCTTTAACTATTTTTTCATCCATGATATCTCTGCTTTAGCTGTTATAAGTAGGGGTAGCACTACTAGCCTGGGGAGACCGTTAATTTTTATATGTAACGTTGCTCTGTATGTGAAACTTTGTTCATTGACTCTCGTTGAGAAGTGATCCACTATAACTATGTTTTAATGCTTTAATATAAATTTGGTTGCTGTTCCATCTGTGATTTTGGAATAATCTCAAGCGGTGTGTCCCTAGAGGCTAAGGGCCCGGCCCTGGTGGAACACTTGCTCCTGTACTATTACCCCTAGTTCGTGTGTGGTTTGTATTATCATATTTGATCGGTAATTTGGCGTGTTTTGTTATTTTATATCACAACTCTGTTATATTTACAATATCATTCTCTGCAACAGGAAAGTCGTATTGTTCATTCTGACTTGATAACGTATTGTTGTTCCTTTAAGTCATTAATGTAACATTATTATTCTTTACAGAAAGCTATTGATGTTCAATTGTGGAGTAACTGAGCTGTAATATTCTTAAGTTGGTATTACTATATTCGTCTATGGATTATAATTCATACGATTGCTGTTCAATTGACATTGTTGTTCCATTATGAATTGCGATCGTTACCCTTTCTAACTAAGATCAATATTTGTGGTATCAGACTCAGATTATTGTTTCTCTTAATATCTCTGTATGCTGTGTGAGTTATTTATTTTGGTATTGTATATTCATCATTGGCTTTAAGCGTTGTTCTATATTCCATTGAATTGGTTGCCGTTCCATTTCTATTTGCTGTCCGATTTTCCCTTTCAGTAAACATTGCCATCTGATTTCTATAGGATACAATTGTTGCACTTGTTCCAGTAGATTAAGGTGTTGCTGTTCATTAGACTTAGCTGCTGTTACATTATTTAGTTTTTGTTCCATTTCTTAATTTTTGTTCCATTTCTTGTTATTTGCGTTACCGTTGCTTTGGTGTGCAGAACTATCTGAAACTGTAGTGGGTGTTGGCATTTGTTGTCTAGTCCCTAGATTGATGATTTTTTCCTTGATTAACTTAGTTACATCAGTTTCCAAAGGGATGAGTTATTGTTACTGAACCCTTGACTGATAAATTGCCTAGTTTTCGAAGTGCATGATTTAGTTTTTAAAGTGTTTTGCTGTAAGTAGATTTTCTTTCAAGCATCCGTTTACTCTTGTATTTCCTTGAGCACTATAATACTAGCATTACTCTGACAAATGACAGCCTCAAACTGAGTACACTCTTTGAGATAACAAATCGTTCCTGGATTGACAAGTTAATGTGAGGTAATTAGAGGTGAAAAAGACCCTTTTTACGGCTCAATAAAGAGGTTCTGCCAACGAATTTGCCAATAAATATCTAGATATTAAATCCCTATATTTATGCAAGAAAAGCAAGGAAACTCCAAAAATCAAGATATGTGGAGAAATTCTATTCCGAGAACAAAGGCAAATGGGAAAAAGCTTGTAAATAAGGCAGGTTCATGGTTTTTTCCATAATGAACTATAGGTGGAGTTTGGCAGCCCTAAATCAATTGCTACATAAGGAACGAGAGGGTCATTTCACAAGGATCAGAGCATTTAGAAGGATAGACCATAGTGCTATTGTGAAACTGTCATATTCTTGAAGGAGCTAGCTAAAAGAAGGAGAGAGAGAGAGGAAGAAGGGATAAGGAATGTTGATGCAACAGGGTTGTTGTAATCACTCTTTCATTCTGAATATAGGACTGTGGTTGTTTTCCCTACTGCAAAGTGTCAGTAATATTCTGCATTCATTTGTTCATTCTGATGCTTGTTGTGTTGAGTAGATAAGTTATACATTTATACATGTTTGTTATGGATTCTTGCATTAATTATCAGAAGTGTATGTTGTGATTGGTTTGCTTTGTTCTTTTGTGCAGGAATCATCTTGGAGCCGGTTAGGAGGAGTTCTTCTTACCGCACAGATATCCCCAAGTGAATCTAGAAAGAACCAAAGGTGATCCTCTTTCCATACCCTTTCAATATATGCATGATAGATGAACATGCGTGTAACAGGTAGCTTTTGTAGATAACCTTACGGTCTGTCGAAGGTCCCGGGAAGAATTTCGAGGGTAGTTTTCATCCCATGCATTTTATTCCATAGCACTGGCCCACCATATTCAAAGATTGCATAATTGTAGTCAGAAATTGCCATGCTTGTCAAATTTTTGATTGCAAAACCAGATTACCACCTACACCACTGCATCCAGTTGTTGTTGTTTGCCCATTCGCTAAATGGGGCATTGGTTTCAAGACATCTAACCCCACCTCGACTCGACCGAGGGGCATGGGTATATTATAGTCGCTGTCGACTATTTTACAAAATGGGCGAGGCAATGCATACATTGAACAACAGCGGTGAAATGGCTACTGTTTT